>OZ038517.1:27400742-27511815 GCA_964036315.1 Acanthosepion esculentum | reverse complement strand
AATGAGAAATTGAGGAGGAGAAAAAGGTTTCGAGGGGACGTGTAAGAGTGACTAAGAGTATCTTGAGGCAAGAAGAAGAAGAAGAAGAAGAAAGAAGAAGAAGAAGAGAAGAAGAAGAAGAAGAAGAAGAAGAAGAAGAAGAAGAAGAGGGAAACAGGGAGACACTTTCGAGATTGAACCCGTATGTTTTAGGAGGTGGAGGGAGGAAGAGGAGAAAGACGGCGAGGAAAACACGGTGGGGAATTCTTCGAGAAGGCATAGTGAGAATGACAATAAATTGAAACAAGTGGAAGAAGAAAAGAAGGTGGAGAAAAATGAGATGGAGACGTAAAAAACAGTCTTGGCAAAGACGTGGAAATATCCCAAATAATAATATAATGGGGCAAGAAGAGAAAAAACTGAGCTTTGACTTCGAAAGTCTTCAATGGCCGAACCAGTCTAAATACAAAACTCTTTTATGTACAACAGTTTCTTCTACTAGCGGGACACAAGTTCGAGCCCTGCCGAGGTCACATTTTCTTTATTAAGATCATCCTGTGCAAGTAGATACAGATTTCGTTTATGGTAATAAGAAATAATATCGAATTATAAGTAAAATCCATTTTTCATTAGAAATCACACACACACACACACACACACACACACACACACACATATATATATATATGAGATAACGGTATATATTTTTTATATATCAATTAGCAGGCTTCGCAAAGTAAGATATATTAACTACTTGAAATCTTTAAAACTAAAATTTTAAATGGACATTTCATTCGTATATTGGCTTGATATAGTTAAGGAAAGTTTTACAAATAGATGCCAACTTGTTGAAGACCAAGTAAAATGCAAATTTCAAACACTTTTCTGCACTATATAAGACAATATTTCTAAACAGCTATTTTTGATATGGAAAATCAAAACAATCCTTGAATAAAAGGACACTAATGGAAGGACAGTTAATTAATTAAATATACTTTTTAAAAATCAGTATGCAAATTATTTAAACCTGAAGAGTGTTATCACCTGGAAGTAGATAATATATAATACAGATATTGAGTTTTCTTGAGGATCCTTACCTGACACAGCGATCAGTCCCTGTACTGGTGGTATCACGGCTACGACTAGCTTAGACAATGACCAGTTTAGACCAGCGGCCGAGTGAAAACACTCGGGTCCCCACGTTAAAAACTGACCTTGTGTCACAACCTGACTCAGTGGGGGGTCAAGTAAATCTCTACTTACCGGTCACAGGGATCCATCCCTGCGCTGGTAGTATCATAGCTTGGACAGGCTCTGACCAGCTAAGTCTAGCTTAGACCAGATTGGACAAGCTATGATCACCGACCTGAGTGAAGACACTCGGGTTCCCACGTTAAAAACACAGGACATTGAAAAGTGGAAGAATGTTTTGCATCTGGCTTTCAACGTTAGTGTCACGATAAGGGTAACCCACCGGACACATTTTCTAAACGACAAAGAGGGGGAGGTTTCATCATGATCTCCGGTGCTATCTCCTTCCAAGGAACAATAGAGCTTCAAGTTATACATGGGCTTTAAACCTCGGCTGCTTACATTGGCTGGAGAGAGCGTCTTTATTGACTGAAGGCCCTCGCTTGTGTAGGTGATGACTGGATCTGTCAACAGGACAGCGCTGCAATCCATAATGCCCTATAAAACATATTTCAATTCGCATTAAAAAATGCATATAAAAAGTCGAAATTTTCGGACCCGTCTGTCTTTTTTCTTAACGAGGAATAAAAAATGAAGAAGGGCTTTTTTGTCGGTGTAAGGGGATTCATATATATATATATATATATATATATATATATATATATATATATATATATATATATATATATATATATATATATGTATATATATATATATATATATATATATATATATATATATATATATATATGTATATATATATATATATATATATATATGTATATATATATATATATATATATATATATATATATATATACGAGGGTTATTCAATAAATAAGTTGAATTTTTCGGTATAAGGACTTCTAATACAGATAGAAGCTTATTCTTTTTTATTTTTTTTTGTTTTACTTCTTTTTCACATGGATTTAATTTATTTTGCAGATTAAAAAAAAACTTTGAGAGTTTTGGCGATTAACAAAGATGGCCGACCAAGAAGCATGCTCCAGGATTGAACAGCGGTCAGTTATCAAGTTTTTGGTTGCTGAAGGGTGCAAACCAGTTGAAATTCATAGGAGAATGTCAACTGTGTATGGTGTCACATGTTTCAGCCAAACAAATATCTACAAGTGGGCTAAATTGTTTAAAGAAGGACGGAGCATTGTTGAGGATGAAGACCGGCCTGGGAGGCCTACAGAAGTGAGGTCTCTTGAGGTGATCGAATCAGTCAATGACCTCATTCAGTCTGACAGAAGGGTGACAGTGGATGACATTGCAAGGACTTTGAGCTTATCTGTTGGGACAAACGCAGGGGTCATCAGTCAGAAGCAGTCATCTTGCATCATGACAACGCAAGGCCTCACACAGCAGCCCAAACGGTGCAGACCATCAACGAGTTGGGCTGAGAACTGCTCCCTCATTCCCCTTACAGCCCAGACCTTGCCCCTTCAGACTTTCACCTGTTTGGTCCCTTGAAAGGGTTCACGAGAGGCACGAAGTTTAATAGTGACGATGAAGTCAAAAGTGTTGTCAGCGACTGGCTGAGACATCAGTCCAAAGATTTTTACGCTGAGGGAATACGCAAGCTTGTGCACAGATGGGAATAGTGTGTGACAGTGCTGGGAGACTACGTTGAAAAATAATAAAAAAGTAAGCTTCTATCTGTTTTAGAAGTCCTTATACCGAAAAATTCACCTTATTTATTGAATAATCCTTGTATATATATATATATATATATATATATATATATATATATATATATATATATATATATATATATATATATATATATATATATATATATGTATTTAGTTGGATTGATGTGAGTTTGTGTCCCTGGATCGTCAGACAATCCATTATTTCATTAGAAATCAAACGCACAAGCGCTAATAGCATGATCGCAAATAGCGTGTAACCCCCTCACATCAAACCAACTAATTATGTTAGCTCTGTCACTGATATTGAGCGCTTTCCAATAAGTACCGCGCATATATAATATATAAATAACATATATAAATTGTACATGTATATATATAAATTGCATATCTATCTATCTATCTATCTATCTATCTATCTATCTATCTATCTATCTATATATATATATATATATATATATATATATATATATATATATATATATATACATATATAAACATTTTACATATATATATATGTCATTCACAAAAGGGACATTTAAAAAGAATAAAACGTCAAATATGTTGTTTGCCCACCATAAGGAGACTGATCACAATTTTGACATAAAAAATGTTACTCTGATCAAAGGAGAAATAATTCTCTACGACGTAAATATCTAGGAAGTGCCTTAATCGGAAATGTCATCTACAGTAAATTTGCGCCTTGACTCTGACAACTTTTCACCATTCCTGGAAGGTCTTCTAATGTCACAGTGTGGAATACCTAATTACAAAAGTGATGGAAAGAAGAAAAATCTCTAAATTTATTCGACTAGATAAAAAAATAAAATAAAATAAATTTACCAGCACTCCTCTGTTGTGAGCATGTACAGTCCTATGAACAAAACAAATTTAGCCTGATGACGTCATGAAGGACGAAACGCGTCACAAACGAACTTATAAACTTTTCCACTTGGTCATACAATTTCCCCAATACTGTTCTTGTTAAATATATAAATATATATATATACATATATATATATATATATATATATATATATATAGATATTTCTATCCAGGTATATATATATATATATATATATATATATATATATATATATATATATATATATATATATATATATATATATATATACGTGGAAGAAATATCTACAAACAGATTTCAAAAGTTTTTAAGATTAACCGCAAATATTTAAAAGAAACCATTTTCGAGTTTTTCATAAAATAGTAAAAATATTTTTTGAAGAAAATTAGCAAAAAATTCGTTTTTAATTCTTTTCTAAACATTAAATTACTTATTCGACTCACCTGTCCGCCCATACAGGCACGGGAAAATTCGCCCCACTCACCCCATGCGCAATTATGACATACATAAGAAATGGTATATGTACACATCTTTATGTATCAAGTTAATACAAACGCAAAGATTTCGTAAATACTTAGTTACAAATCTATTAAATAACAAATAAGGAGAATGAAACGAAGAAAAAATTGAAAGCGCAAAAATAATTTTTTTTTTTAAAGCCAAAATAAAACGAGAAATACTTTACGTAAAGAGATTGAGCTTTTAAGATTTGAAATCATTTTGAAGGAAGCGGTTGAGGAGATTCGACTTATTTGTTTAAATTATAATTCTTAAAAAAATAAAAAAAACAACTTTTACTGAAAAATATACAAGTTTATTTTATGAGAATGAAATAATCCATAACTGACGCGCATGCTTAAAATAATGTTATAAGCAAGAAAACACACTTTTTTTATGCTCATATCTATCTATCTATCTATCTATCTATCTATCTATCTATCTATCTATCTATCTATTTCCGTCTCTTCATATCTATCTATCTATCTATCTATCTATCTATCTATCTATCTATCTATCTATCTATCTATCTATTTCCGTCTCTTCATATCTATCTATCTATCTATCTATCTATCTATCTATCTATCTATCTATCTATCTATCTATCTATCTATCTCAGTCAGTTCATATCTATCTATCTATCTATCTATCTATCTATCTATCTATCTATCTATCTATCTATCTATCTATCTAAGTCAGTTCATATCTATCTATCTATCTATCTATCTATCTATCTATCTATCTATCTATCTATTTCCGTCTATTCATATCTATCTATCTAACTATCTATCTATCTATCTATCTATCTCAGTCAGTTCATATCTATCTATCTATCTATCTATCTATCTATCTATCTATCTATCTATCTATCTATCTTGTTCCGTTTCTATCTCATTCTGTTTCTATCTATCTATCTATCTTTCTATCTATCTATCTATCTATCTATCTATCTATCTATCTATCTATCTATCTAAGTTAGTTCATATCTATCTATCTATCTATCTATCTATCTATCTATCTATCTATCTATCTATCTATCTAAGTCAGTTCATATCTATCTATCTATCTTGTTCCGTTTATATCTATCTCATTCTGTTTTTATCTATCTATCTATCTATCTATCTATCTATCTATCTATCTATCTATCTATCTTGCTTTATTTGCCGATATATATGTGGGAGAAGCGTGTGAGATACACTTATGCATAAATATGCATACATATTCAGTCCCGCTCCCACCATAAACACACACACACACACACACACACACACACACACACACACACACACACACACACACACACACACACATTGCAATTAAGTGTATAACTAAAAGGATGAAAATACTTTCCTTTAATCAACTTCGTAAATAAACAACATTGGATTAACAAACAAGAAATCTCCGCGACTTTTGATGTCGTTTAGCTGTGTCATAAAAAACAGTTGGATGCGTCGGCAGCGTCGCGGTTATCGGTGCCTTTCAATAAGCCTCCTATATCAGACGACTGGCATTTTTCATTCGTAGATCGATCGATCGATAGATAGATAGATAGATATGAAGAAACTGAGAGCGATAAATAGATACATATATATGAACAAACTGAGATATATCGAATAGTGTCCGGTATATATATGTATTGAATTTGTGCATTAAAATAATGCTTTCTATCCATCTCATTCTGTTTCTATCTATCTATCTATCTATCTATCTATCTATCTATCTATCTATCTATCTATCTATCTATCTGTCTATTTCCGTCTCTTCATATCTATCTATCTATCTATCTATCTATCTATCTATCTATCTATCTCTGTTTCTTCCTAAGCTATCTCTCTCTCTCTCTCTCTCTCTCTCTCTCTCTCTATATATATTATATATATATATATATATATATATATTCCTTCTGTTCATACAGACGTTTTTGTAGGCGAGTTATTTGTTGATAGGAATTGCTACTTCGTTTACTTTTGCAATGGTTTATAAGTATTTGAGACTCCTTTCGCACCTTTACACTGTGATATTTTCTGTAGTTTTTGGCAAGTCTTTTACACCCTTCGACCGCTATATTTCTTTTATTCCTCCCTGAAGAATCGTTCTAAATTTTTCATACATGTCAGTTATATGCCATATGTGATACACACTTAGGCGATCATGTATCTTTCGGTACATGACTGACGAGGCAGATTTTTTCACCGCAGTATTTTGCCATTACTTTCGGCGGTTGACCAGTTGCCATCCAGGGCTATAGAACCCGGTCTGTCCTGCTATTTACCCATAGCTGGGAGGAGGAGAAGACGATTCCTACCTTTGCCAAGCACGTAAGTGAATGTCATGGATTCGACTAGAATTCGAACTACGATCTCCGATTCCTCAATCCAAGTTGCTATCCATTACTGCACATAGCCTCCATTCTTTCAGTTCGTGTCCCAAAAGTTCGATTAACTTTAAGTGATTGACAACTGTTGTACTATTTTTTTTATAACCATTCAGAAGTAGTTTTCGAAATATGTTTCGGGTCTTTGTCTTTTTTGTAAGATTAATGGCCAAGTTGCAGAAGGTTAAAGTTATTTTAAATTTTATTTTAGGATGGATTTATGTTTTAACGTATCCGTTTCCCCCTGAATCATAGCTCAGTTCCTAGGAACTAACAACCCAGACACCAGCACAAGAAATTTGATTATAGTGGTGAAGGTTTTGTGCAGAACCAACCACACTTTTTGAAGGGCCGAATACAGAGATCTGGTGCACTATATGCCACAAGGTCCCCAAACGACCCTCTACAGGTTTTGAATTTAGAGTTGTCATTCTCCTAGACCAGTTGTCATCCTAGGCTATAGAACCCAGTCTGTCCTGCTATTTACATGAAAAACTACACATCATTAACTTTCTAAATAATGAAAAGTTATTAAACCATAGGCAGGTGTTAACGGTTTTTTGCCGACATCAACAAATTTTCGCATTAAATAATTAACATAAAAAATAGATAAATAAATTCCATAGTTTAATAAAAGTCTTAAAAGCTTAGCCGAATCATTAAATAGAAAAACATTTTGTGAAGTCGTCAAAAAAAAAAAAATTGTAGTTCAGTGCAACGCATTTGTATATGAAATAGCCATTTGAATAAACAAATAAATAAAGAGATTAATAGATAGATAATAATAAAACAAAATCCTCTCCACACTTAACGACTTGCCGTCGCGCCATGGAATATCTTTCGCTTTAAACTAACTAGACGGTGACCGCCACCATCAGCTTTGAAATAAATACCCCACCATAACCTGGCATAAACTTTCCGATGGTGACTGATCTGTAGATAAGAATTAACTCTTCGACCACCTAACCAAAATGGCCGCCCCAGCTATTTCCACAGTAATTAATGTTACAAAAGACCATACTTATAAACACGCGCAAACCACAAGATAGCTAATTCCTAAAATTTCGCTTGAGGATGAAACGGGATTTGATAACTTAATTTAACTTAATTTCAATAATTATATTGAGGGTTTCGGCTCCCGTTTTTGAAACATGAGAACTCTTATGTAGCGAAGGAATCATATTTTTAAAAAAATATTATAATATAAGCTCTGCTTCTGTATGGAGCACTGTCTTTTTAAAAATAAAAACAAAAATACTAAAGAACTCCGGATTATTTACCTAACGTGTTCTTTCCTATTTTTCTGCACACACACACACACACACACACACACACACACACACACACACACACACACACACACACATATATATATATATAATAAAAATTAATTTTAAAATCTTACTTCTTAAATTCTTAATTAAAAAAAGTATTAATTTCAAATTCTTACTCCGATTTTATAATAATTTTAAGCTCCTCTCTAAAATATTTCATAGCCTTTTTTTGTTCATTCTTCTTGCTTACACAAGTGTTGAGAGGTTACATTTATGTCAGTGTCCATTTTCAAGCGTGGCGTATATCTGTACCCGACTGCACAACAACCACCTTACGTCCCTTAATCCTCTCTATATATTTATAACTCTCCCCTCTATTATAGGCCAATTCTTACTCCCTCTCCTTATATTCTTTCCTTTTTCTTTTCTTCCTTTGTCTTTCAAATTTCCTATGAAGAAACGTTGTATTCATTTTAGTAAATGTATTTGCCTTGATAAGTCCAGGGAAAAACTCTTTTCCCATAACAAAATGATCATCTGTATGAGGTAAATTGTTTGGATCTCATTAATTGTAATTCACTTATATGCTCTATAATACAAATTATATTGAGCTCTCTTTTGTAGATCAGTTTTAATATTTTATATTAATAGGATCTACTTGGATTATTTACCCACGGACTTTTTTTTACCTGTTATTTTATATATATATATATATATATATATATATATATATATATATATATATATATTGTATTTTTAGGCAGCAATCCTTCATTTATGCATGTTTCATTAAAAACGACAGGTTTTGGACGCAGAGTGTGTAGAAACCCTAGAAATGTTCTGTAGTTCCGAGCGCTTTCGGCTATAATTTTAGCCATTATCAGGGATGATTTTATTTTTTCAGTTTAATTGAGTGTGTACGTTTATATAGAACATTTGGACATTATCTGCATATTATTTCCACCATTAGTATCATTGCTTCATTATAATGACCTTTGTATAAACATTTGATCCCTTCAACGTTTTTGGTAATGGTTGTTAACAGACATTTTCTTTAGCCCTTGATTATTCTTTTCCATCGTTCGACTCGTAGTTTTTTTTATGTCTACCATTTATGAACAACAATTTTCATCTCATTTCCCAAATGTTCGGTTAACTTAAGTCAGGTTTTTAAGGAAACCGTTCAATTACTCTAACCATTAAAAAAACAAAAAACAAAAAACAAAAAAAAACAAGAAATTTTCTGAAGTGGTTTTCGGGGTATATTTCAAGACGTTATCCTGTTGGACGATGAATTGTCTACCAAATATGAGATGGACACCGGAGAGTAACAGACTTTGTTGAAAGATTCCGTGACGAGAATAGAAAACAATATTCACGCGAAGAAGACATCAAGGAAACAATAAATCCTGCTGTAATGTATGTTGAAGTCGAAATAGTAAAAAAAAATATGGAAATCAACGGACAAAAGACTGACGAAGGTTATAGAATGTCAAAGAGCCCGTAATAACTTGTAAAATAATTAGATAATTTCTTTAGGTTCATGCGGAATCGTGTTAAATATAAGCGTTTGTCGCCGTTATTTTTGCATTTATTTACACACACACACAAACACACACAAACACACACACACACACACACACACACACACACACACACATACATATATATATATATATATATATATATATATATATATATATATATATATATATGTGTGTGTGTGTGTGTGTATATATGTTGCTCTTATTATTAAAACTGATATTTCCCCAAACAATAATTAGCAAAATTTTTTTGTCAATTAGTTAAAAAATCGGAGGATGTATTTCTGATATAAACATATCCTGAAATAAAAGAATTAATACCATAAAATATCTTTTACCAAAAAATATTCTATTGTAATGACTTTTGCGTAAATATTCGATCCCCTTAATTTTAAGGATTCTTTGGCACCGATCACTGTTAATAGACAGTTTCTGTATCGTTCCATGAGTCTTCGAGAATTTTCGACCGGTTGTTTGTTTTTTTTTTATTCTTTTCTGTAGAATTTTTCCAAATCGTTCACAGTTTTTGGCATCCGTTTATAAACAGCGAATTTCAATTCTTGATCCAAATGTTCGATTAGAGATTTAAGTCAAGTAGCTAAGAAAAAATATTACCATATATGCACCTGTAACGCGCGGTCTCGCGTATCGTGCGACCCCCAAATTTTCATGATTTTATCATGTATCTCGTGTATCATGCGAGTTCCTTTTCTGAGAGACCAAATTACAATAGACTCACCTCTTTTCCTCAATCTCTTTATCCCATCTTCTAGTTAAATAAGTTAAAAAGTAAAACTGATAATAAATGTATCGTTACTAACGCTATACTCTTTGTGTAAACGCGTACAGCCATAAACAACCGAACGAGAAACAGTAAAACATCTTATAAACGTAAACAATGGAAAAGATGCTATATTCGCTATGTTTATATTTTATAATATCTGAATATTACATGCATTATTATTAGATACAGTCAAAATCATGTTTAGTTTAAATACAGCTGTACTTTTTACTACAGTAAATGGATATATAGCTTGGTCAACGGCGTAGTCAGGGTCAGCAGTACATACGCTAATTTCATATCTCGTTTATGATGCGACCTCCTTAAAATTACCTTCATAATGAGGTCTTGAAAAATTGCATTATATGCAAGTATATACGTTAACAAAAACACACTTTTTGTTTTCAGACGGATGATTTAAAACACAGCGGTGGAGTCATCAATAGCGGCTCGGATTGAGGAATTGGAGAGCCGAGTTCGATATTCCAGTCGGATCCATTCACTTACCTTGGGAAAGGTATGAATCCTCTTCTTCTCACCCAGCTATCTGCCTCGTCATTCATATATCTAAAGATATATGATCGCCTATGCGTGTATCACGCATGGCACATGATTGAATTATTACCTGTTTTAAGTTTTGTTCTAACATTGATGACACTGTTTATATATATATATATATATATATATATATATATATATATATATATATATATATATATATTGTGTATTTAAGCAGCATTTTTTCATTCATACATGTTTCATTAAATAATATAGATAAGTGTTGTCTATATATTTTATGTAAGTTCTTTTCATATCGTCTGATAAGCTTAATAACATTATCATTAAACAATGAAAGAAAAGCACAATATTGATACATATTTTTTAATCCAAACAAATATATATATATATATATATATATGTGTGTGTGTGTGTGTGTGTGTGTGTGTGTGTGTGTGTATATATATGTGTGTAATTTGCCAGCAACTTTTCTTTTAAACATGTTGTGTTGAATGTTAAAGACAACATCGTCCTGCATATTCTCTTTTGAATTTTCTCATATTTTCTAATGAGACTTTTTATTTGAAAATGATGACAATATTTATTTCGATATAATTTTCAAATAAAAAGTCTCATTAGAAAATATGAGAAAATTCAAAAGAGAATATGCAGGACGATGTTGTCTTTAACATTCAACACAACATGTTTAATATATATATATATATATATATATTTATATACATATATATATATATATATACATATATATATATATTTTTATATATATATATATATATATATATATATATATATATATATATATATATATAGAATGAGCTAGTAAGTCAATGCTTGCATAGGATTTTTAAGGGTGATTTCTGTCATCCGGTATGTTCCATTGTCCGGCCAAGGGTACCGGATTAAATATGTTGGACTGTAATTGCAAGTTTTGTTCGGTCGATTCATCTCCACTTTCTGCAATTTACTTTTTTGTAGGATGAGGCGTACACTAACCTCACAGAAAAATGTCAAGAATTTGTGGACTTCAACACGGTTCGGGTTTCTTTACTCAGCAGGGAAAGAACTGGAGATCATAATCTTGTACAGAAATTATGGAATCCCTTGTCTTAAACGAGTCGCTGAAAATGGAATCATGGCAGATGTTTCTGGGAATGCATAGAACCGGCCGACATATTTCCAACCAGTTTCTTTTTTCGTCTGCTTGTTACAATTTTCTTGGTGAAATGAATAAAACGATCCTGATATTCCCGACGAAGGCTGAAGAAGGGATCGGTCGAAACGCTGCAGAAACAACAAAACAGGTGAAGAAAAATATAAAGAAAAAACCAGCTCGGTCGTCCGACGATTTCTTGGAAGAGTTATTTGTTATGAATTGATAATTTTAGAAGATAATAACAACAACGACAACAACATTAACAACTAAAACAACAGCAATAATAACAAAAACAACAGCAATAATAATAAGTGCAATAAATCCTTCATGAACAATATATAAAAAGAAATTAAAACAGAACAAAAATAAAAAAAAACATGATTATATAAACAAAGAAAAAAAAAACAGAAAAATAAATGTAAAATATCTGAAAAAAAGGGCCCAGTAATTTTTTTTTGATTTTGATTAAAGAATTCAAAGAATAATGAAAAAAAACAAAAAAACATTGTGGCAAGAACGATGAAAGAAAGAAAGATAGAAAGAAAAAAAGAAAGAAAGAGAACTAGAAGAAAGAAATAGACAATATTAAAATTAGAAAGAAAGAGAAAAAGAAAGAAATGGAAGTAATGAAAGAGAGAGAGAGTGAGAGAGAGAGAGAGAGAGAGAGAGAGAGAGAGAGCGGGAATTAAACTAAGAAAAATAATAGAAATAAGGGAAATGGAGAAAATTAATATTAGAAAAAAAGAAAGAAAGAAACAAGTAGAAAACTAAAGAAAGAAATAAGAAAAGAAAGGAAGAAAGAGAGAGAAGGAACCGAAGAGAAGCATGGAAAGAAGCAGAAAAGAGTAAGGTTTGATTGAAAATTAAGAAAGAATGAGAAACAAAACGAAATAGACAATAATTAAAATTAGGAAGAAAGCAAGAAAAAGAAAAAAGAAAGAGAATGAATGAAAGAGATTTGAAAGAGAGAGAGAGAGAGAGAGAGAAAGAGAGAGAGAGAGAAAGAATGAAAGAAAGTAAAACAATAGATGAAAAATAGACAAAATTAATATAACAAAAAGAAAGAAAGAAAGGAGAAAAATAAATAAATAAAGAAAAAGAGAGAGGGGGAGAGAGGGGAAGAGAGGGACGGAGAGGGAGAAAAAGTGAGAAGGGGTAAGGAAGGGAGAGTGTGTGAGAGAGGGAAAGAGAGGGAGAGAGATAGGCAGATAGAGGGAGAGAGGGATGGAGAGAAGGAGTGAGAAAGAGAAAGAAGGAGAGAGAAGTGAAGATAGAGATGAAGAGGAAGAAAGGGGGCGAAAGGGAGGGAGAGAGAGGGAGAAAGTAGGAGAGAGGGAGGGATAGAGAGGGATATAGAAAGGGAGAGAGAGGGTGAGAGAGGGATGGAGAGGAAGAGAGAGTGAGAAAGGGGGAGAGAGGGAGAGAGAGTAGGGACGAAAAAGTATCAGTGAAACGAAACAGAAAACAGCGAGATTTGATTGAAATAAAGAGAAAAAAACGAAGAAAGAAATAGAAAAATAATAAAATAAAGAAAGAAAGTGAAGGACTGAAAGAGATTTGAAAGAGAGAGAGAGAAAGAGAGAGAGAGAGAGAAGGAATGAAAGAAAGAAAATAATACAGGTAAATAGACGAAATTAAAATTAGAAAAAAGAAAGAAAGAAAGAAAGAAAGAGAAAAATAATAAAATAAAGAGAGGGGTAGAAGGAAAGAGTGCAAGTGAAAATTAATAGACAGCAATGAAATCTGACTTAAATAAATAAAGAAAGAAAATAAAAGAAAGAAAGAGACAAAATTAGAAAGAAAGAAATAGAAAATAAAGAAAGAGAAGGAATGAAAAAGTTTTGAAAGAGAGAGAGAGAGAGAGAGAAAGAAAGAATCAAAGAAAGAAAAATTAGACAAAATTAATATTAGAAATAAGCATGAAAGAAAGAGAAAAATAAAGAAATAAAGAAATAAAGAAATAAGAAGGAACGATAGAGTTTCAAAGGAAGGCAACAAAAGAAAAGAGAGTTGAAAGAAAGAAAGAAAGAAGAATGAGAGAGAAAGAGTAAGAAAGAAAGGGACAATAAATGAAAATACGATAGGAAACAAACAACAGTAAAACTGAAAAGAGAAGGAAAGAAATAGTATTAGAAGAGAAACTGTGAAACAAATAACATTTGAAAGAGAGAGAGAGATAGAGAGAGAGAGTGAGTGAGAGAGAGAGTGAGGGAGAGTGAGATAGAGAGAGTGAAAGAGTGAATGAACGAGAGACAGAAAAACAGAGAAAGAAATAGAGGAAAAAGTAAAAGAAGATATTAATTATAAAACATTTCAAAGAAAGAAAGAAAGAAAAATAATTGAGAAGAGAAACAAACAACATTAAAGTCAGAAAGAAAAAGAAAAAAATAACAAAAAAATGAAAGGAAGGCAAAAAGAAATAGAGAGAGAGAGAAAAAGAAAAGAAAGGAAGAAAAAATATCAGTGTCAAAACATAGTAAACATTAAAATCTGAATGATAGAATGAGAGAGAGAGAGAGAGAGAAAAGAAAGAAAAAGAAAGAAAGAACAAGAACGGAAGAAAGAAAAAGAAAGTGAGTGAGTGAAAAGAACAGAGGAAAGGGACGAAAGAAAGAGAGAGTAAAAACGAACGAGAGAAAGAAAGGGAGTGAAAGGAAGAAAGAAAAAGGACGAAAAAAGAGCGAGAAAAACAGAGAAAGAAAAAAACGAAAGAAAGAGAGACAGAAAGTAAGAAAGAAAGAAAGAGTGTCAGTGAGCAAAAGGAAGAAAGTATTAACGAGTAAAGAAATAGAAAATTAACTTATACTTGAAAGAACGAAAGAAAGAGACGCAAGAAAAGAAAATTTGAAACAGAGAGTGAGAGAGAAAGAAAGAGAGGAAGAGAAAGGAAAAGTGAATGAATGGAAAGAAAGAATTTTAAAACATGGCATAAGAAAGATGGCAATATGTTTTATTCTTCCTTTTTTATTTTCACTTTCACTGAAAAAAAAAAACGTGAAGAATTCTGAGAAGTTATTGATGCTAAATAAACACTAAAATTTCCAAAAATTACCAAAATGTGAACTGGAATCTATGAATATTTTTGTTCTAAAGTGTGTATTTAATTTACCCGTATGTTATTTGAATTAATAAATTTAATACACTTAATCGAATTGTTTTGTTTGTACGTTTGTTTGCCTTTTTTCTCTTATTTTACCATTTCTATTGGATTACTGTTCAACTTCTGGACGTGTTCCGCATGAGCATAGAAAAGGATTAGCAGGTCCAGTGTGGAAATAAGTATCCATTTGGAGCCATGAGTCATGATCACTCGACACACTGAAGTTTAAGTACAATATATAATCCTATTTACGAACGACGATGACATACATACATACATACATACATATATATATATATATATATATATATATATATATATATATATATATATATATATATATGTATATGTGTGTGTGTGTGTGTGTGTGTATAAATGGTGGTACTCGGTTGGAAAAACCTTGGGTATTTCGGCTTGTAGTAGAACAAACCAGTACCCAAGGAAAAAAAGAGGAATAAAAAAAGAAAAAACCAAGAACATGAAACTGAGACGAAAACAATCGTCCAGAATTCAAGCTCAGGGTCCAAAGAAAAAAAAAACAACTCCAAAACGAGTAAAAGTAACTACGTAAAGTGCTCAATACACGAAGTAGAGCAAACCCTGACGATACGTTTAGGTGAAACCTAGGTAGGTTTTCCTGGCTCTTTATGTTTATCTTATATATATATATATATATATATATATATATATATATATATATATATATATATATATATATATATATATATATATTACAGTGAATCATTCATACAAAAAGTAAATTATTAAAGTTAATGATATAAAATGGTGAAATCCCTTCGCTAACAAAATTTTAAAGGTGCATTAACCTACAAACCACTCGATGAATGTTATGATCCTTGTTTGCAATAATTATAAGCTGTATATGGTCTTTTTTTAATATGCATGTACTTTCAACTGTACATTCATAAATTGAACTACACCACATATTCGATATATATATATATATATATATATATATATATATATATATATATATATATATCCTGGTAAGATGAGAATGAATAGAGTACAATTCCAACGTTCGTAACATTTAATTTAAAAGAGGGCTCAATACAAAGTAGAGCAATATTCTTTATTTTAGGATATTAGATAGAAAAACATATCAAAATCGCTACAGAATTGCAGTTTTTTTTCGATGAGTATCAACGCAACTCATCAGGCGATTGTAAATTACTCGAGCAATTTAAAATTGCCTGATGAGTTGCGTTGATATGCATCGAAACACGACTGCAATTATGTTGCGATTTTGACATATTTTTCGATGTAATACCCTAAATTAAAGTATATATATATATAAATAAAAAAACAAACAAAAAACAAGCAAAACAATTTGACCTAAATAAATAAACAAATAAGCCACTTCCGGTAAAAGTAACCGCCAAAATAGACTACCCATAATGCACCACTGACCCTTATATAAATAGCCGAGAAAAATAACAGCACTAGTCGCCTGACGATTGCACTAGCATGAAACAGACTGTCGCCTCTAAGTGCTGACTTCCATGTCCACTTTTATATTTACACACGCTCTATCTCTGATATTGAGCACTTTACCCCATAAATATAGCACACTTTAAGACTATATTTCTGTATATATATATATATATATATATATATATATATATAGTTCCTGCGGTGGGCTAATTGGGCCTCTGGCCCAAAACTAGAGGTATCTCTGGTCCAGCTTAGGAAACATCAATGATAATTTTGAAGAAATAACATTGAATTCCTCAATTCACTTCATGGAATTTCAAAACCTAACTTTAACTCTGATTCGGGCTGTAAATCCAATTTCCGTCAACAAAACCGATTTGGGCTTAATGAACTGAAGATATAATTATTCATTGAAATGAACACTATTATAATTTTTTTACATAAACATGTTATAAATTGTAGGTGAAATACAGAAATGTAATAATAAAGAACAATTTTATTCATTCAAAATATCCACAATATATTTCCATGAATAGAAAGATATTACTTTAGCTAAACTCATAATTACACGACCGAAAGAGTAATAATATTATATATATTGTTGTAGCATACCTGCGGACTATGATGAGTATGTCCCCATACACATAAATACAGCAGTAAATACTGTATGTTGGTCTGCAGTTAGAGATTCGTCTCCAGCTGTGCTGATCAAACTCTCTGCTTCCGGGCAGAAAGGATCCCCAGACGATGCTATGTCGAAGGACAGGGTCTCATCTCGGAAAACAGCTACCCGACCCCGTTTTATACAGGGTCCACGGGGAATTTTTGGCTGAGCCAACGGGCTCGGATACCCCATATTAAATTCGGCCTTGTGACCGCGTGGGGCGGTTAGTAGATATTCTGCAGTTGGAGATTCGTCTCCAGCTGTGCTGGTCAATCTCTCTGCCTCCGGGCAGAGAGGATCCCCAGACAAGTTTATGGCGAATGGCAGAGTCTCGTTTCGGTAGATACCCTGCAGTTGGAGGTTCATTGTGGAATTCAAATGACTCACTTCTAGCATTTGACTACTTCTACTCGCCACTGGCGAATCTTATATGTGTTGTTCTTGTCCTAAGTATTATCGTTCATTACCAACCTTCGTTTGAAAATAGTCTATTCAGTAACCTTCCCTAGGTTACAACGGGACTGAAAGTCCGATTTGGGCAGAAATTCCAATTCAGGTCGAAAATTGAGTTTTTCAAATGACAATTTCTGCGGAACTTCACGTCACGTCACGTCCCGAAACCTCTCAGTTTAACTCTAATTCCTTGGCATTTTAAAGAAATAAAATTGAAGTTTTGGAGATATTTTAAACGGAATTTAAAACAAAACTTTTTAAATACACAAAGTTTTTGTTTTACTTTAAACTCAATCTAAACTAAAACTTAAAATCACTATTTTTTTTTCAAGTTTTGTTAAAATTTAAATGTTTAACTGTTCCTTCTTCATCCAGACACAAATCCTAATGATGGATGTTCAAGCACCAGTTAAAGGACAGATTTTCAATCTCGGAATCATCCTGATTCCAAAAAAGAATGCATATATAGAGCAAGTGTGGCCCGGGTTAGAGAGATTTCAGACACTCGGACGGACAGACAGAATTTGCCCTTTATTTATTAAGATTAACGATTATATATGTACACTGCATCCGAGACTTAGACCGTGACACATGCTACAGTGTCATAAAAGAGCCCAGTGCGAGCTAGTGTCCCGTCACATATGCCCTTTTTTGTTTCTCAAATGAAGCTGTTTCAGAGGGGGTCGTGTTTTTGGCCTCTGTGTGCTTTCAGTCCCGTTGTAACCTAGGGAAGATTACTGAATAGAATAATCAAACGAAGGTTGGTAATGAACAATAATACTTAGGACAAGAACAACACATATAAGATTCGCCAGCGGCACGTAGAAGTAGTAGTCAAATGCTAGAAGTGAGTCATTTGAATTCCACAATGAACCTCCAACTACCGAAACGAGACTCTGCCATTCGACATAGCCTAGTCTGGGGATCCTCTCTGCCCGGAGACAGAGAGATTGACCAGCACAGCTGGAGACGAATCTCCAACTGCAGAATATCTACTAACCGCCCCACGCAGTCACAAGGCCGAATTTAATATGGGGTTGGATGGTAATTTCAGAAAACTGCCACGAATGACGAATCGGCGTTGCGTCGACATCAGCAATAACGGTTGAATGAAATACCCTGTAGACGTAGAACGGGTTCTGGATGGCTCTATTGCATGCAGTGTTTTTCAAAGTGGGCATAACGCCCCCTTGTGGGCTCTGTTATATTGAAAGAGGGCACTGGGAGTTCTTTTTATTTCATTTGGGGGGCGGTGGACATACGCAGGTGGCGGTAGGCATGAAATCATTTTTTTTTCAGATTTTCAAAAATTATTCAATATTGGCTACAAAAGGAAATTTCTGAAAGTGTTATGGAAAGCTATCAAACTTTTCTTCATTGCTTTTTTCAAAGTCCTATATGGCTGAATGTGGTTTCAACACAGTTACACAGATTCTTACTAAAAGAAGAAACCATCTACAAATTAAAAAAAGGTGATTTACAATTCTTTCTGAGCAGCATGGAACTTAGAGTAAGAGCCTTAGCCAGTAAGCACCAAAGTCAACCATCGCATTGAAAACATTGAGATAAGCTATGAAATGAACCTAGAGTAAGAGCCTTAGCCAGTAAGCACCAAAGTCAACCATCGCATTGAAAACATTGAGATAAGCTATGAAATTAACCTAGAATAAGAGCCTTAGCAAGTAAGCATAAAAGTTAACCATCACATTGAAAACATTGAGATAAGCTATGAAATGAACCTAGAGTAAGAGCTTTAGCCAGTAAGCATCAAAGTCAACCATCGCATTGAAAACATTGAGATAAGCTATGAAATGAACCTAGAGTAACAGCCTTCGCCAGTAAGCACCAAAGTCAACCATCACATTGAAAACATTGAGATAAGCTATGAAATGAACCTAGAGTAACAGCCTTAGCCAGTAAACACCAAAGTCAACCATCACATTGGAAACATTGAAATAAGCTATTAAATAAGTCTTTTTTAGAATTTTAATCATTAGCATTTGTAATAGACATGAAAACAGTATTAACATTATCTTTGCAATAATACATAAGTGTAATCTTGCTATGAAAGATGAATTCAGTATAATATTCAAAATTTAATTTGACAGGGGGGGGGGCGTTGACAAAAATTTTGGGCACAAAGGGGGCGCTGGTTGAGAACAGGTTGGGAAACGCTGGCATAGACGCTCTTCAAGATGGGGTGGGGGCGCAAAGCAGAAGTAGCAGACAGCACGGTGTCCAAAGCAGATATCAGTTCAAATGTATTTCCTGGAGCTTCTGCATGGACCGCTTCATATCGTTTGCTTATAAGCAGGATTTCGGACACTAGCGGCTTTCGCTAAACTTCCAATCACATCACAACACTGCCGTGCATGACTCGAAGAAGGCCGGAGTTTGATGTTTGCTGAATAAGTTTTGTGGTGTGGACTTGATAAAGGGAATAGAAAGCGATTAATTCTGTATTTTAAGAGGCTAAAATTGTGTTCGGGGAAGCATCCACTCGAAAGGCTGTTTCCCAAAGTAGCAGTCCTTGGAAAGAAGCTTTCTGGGTGAAACGTCTGTCTTACTCCTGGAATACGCGCGCAAGAAGGGGGAGTCCATCTCGTGGAGATAGAAATGCGGGTATTAGATGCAAAGGTTTGAACTGGTGGGACAAAAAAATGCAGCCCGTCTGAACATTTACCATAGATGTAACGAAGTTGTTTCCCAAAGTAGCAGTTCTTGGAAAGAAGCTTTCTGGGTGAAACGTCTTTCTTACAACTGGAATACGCGCGAGAGAAGGGTGATTCCTTTCCAGTGACATAGCAATGCGGGTCTAAGATATAAAGGTTTTGAGAAAAGCGGATATAGGGCAGGTGTCACGTGTGCGACAAAAGAAATAAGATAAAGAGTAGTAAAGGGGACAAAAAAAGAGCAACTAAGCTTTATAGCGAACAAAAAAAATGTTTTATTATAATTGTAGTGATTATGATCAGTGGATAATGATGAAAACATAAAGGCTTACCGACAAGAAGTTAGAAATACTAAAAATAACCCCAGACGGCAGTTGATAGGATTTTGTGGTAAAGTTTATGTTGTGGTAGGATCCACCTAATTTGCATAGTGGAGTACCGACTATATAAATATGGTTGATACTGGGAAGACATGAGAGGCGAATCAAGAGATTCAACTAGAGACTCTGCCCGACTGCGACTTAGTCAATATATTCTCCAGGAACGGTCTTCCCAGGAATATACAAAAGACTATATGTAAATATTGTGTACATTTTCTTGTTTCAATACATTTTGTTCTAAGTACATTTTGTGTTGCATTATTATTCCATGCATTAGTCAAGTTTCAACAGTTTACATGTCAAGTGAGTGAATGATAGTAAACAGACTGCTCTGAAGCATATTTCTACAACAACTGACTTCGCCAGCCAACTCATTTTTACGATAATCCGACTACATCAATGAGTTCCATGAATACTTTTATCTACATGAACCAGAATTCGGAGAATAGATTCTCTTTACAGGCGGAAAATAATTCATCGCCGACAAGGCTGCATAAACGATTTTGAAAAAAATCTGTCATGGCTGGTAAGTAAGAATTGAGCAGCTCCACCCCAGATATAGCAACATTTTTTGTGAAGTCAGGTACTTTCTAGCGCGGTACAAGAAAAACGATAATTTTCCAATTGATCGTACATATAAGTTCCATTTGTAGCTAACTGGACGAGTCGGGCGTGGCAGCTCAGACCAGGGACCGGGGTTCGTTCCCAGGGTTTTGCTTCTTTCAATCAAACGCTTGATGAGTTCTGTCATCAAGCTTGATGAGTTAAAAAATAACCCTTCGGCTAGATCGGCACCCACGAATTAAGTCCATGAGAAGTAATCAGATTTTATTCTCGGATTGCATCTATGGCGAACATTGGCTTGCGTAATGAAGTCGTACACAGTGGAAATCACGGACTTGACAGATCGGCTCGAAGGTGAGCATAACAGATAGGCTATTAGGAACTGCCGGATGTTGGTTAGGTGATGGGGAGTAAATGTCAATTCCGCTGAGACATCGTTAACCGGAGGGCATCAACTGAATGTCCCAAGAGTGTGTGTCTGTTTGTGTGTGGGTGCGGGGCGGGGTGGGGGTTATATAATTCCGGAGATCGACAGGAAGAAGATGGAGAAAGAAGTGATGCAGAGTGTTTCATGTCACGTGAGGTCAGCGTTCGGCTTTAAATGTTAAAAAGGTAGTACTTGAAAAACTACAGAGGAACATTTTCAACACATTGGCGTACACACACACACACACACACACACACACACACACACACACACACACACACACGCACATACACACACGCACAAACACACACACAAATGTGTGTGTATGTGTTTGTGTGTATATGTGTGTGAGGGGGGAAGGTGATTCATTGTTAGAGCCCAACAACAACAACAACAACAAAAAAACACACACACACACACAAAAAAACGACTGCCACACTTTTAAGTGACAGAACTGAATGGAGCACAAAGATAAAAAGGTATATAAAGGTAAAATGCTCTAAAGAAAGAAAGAAAGAAAGAAAGAAAAAGGAAGAGAAAAAGAAACAAAAAAAGGAAGGTAAAAAAGAATATCAGAGATGAAAAGAATGGCGAAATGAAAGAGGAAGAAAGAAAGAATCTTTTAATTCGTACATTTTTTAATATAAACTAAAGAAAGAAAGAAAGCAGGAAATAAATAAAGAAAGAAAAACGAAGAAAAAACGAATGTAATATGTTTTATAATAAAGAAAGAAAGCAAGACAGAAAGAAAGAAAGACACAAAATAGAAGAAAATGAATGTAATATATTTTATAATAAAGAAACAAGGAAACAAACAAAAAGGAAGAAAAACGAATGTAATATATTTTATATTATAGAGAGAATGAAAGAAGAATGAAAGAAAGACAATAAAAGAAGAAAACAAATATATGTATCATAATAAAGAAAGAAAGAAAAAAGAAAGACAAAGAAAAAAGGAGGAAAAACGAATGTAATATATTTTATAAGAGAGAAAGAAAGAAAAATCTATTATGTTTATAATAAAGAAAAAAGAAGAAAAGAAAGAAAGAAAGAAAAACAAAGAAAAATAGTATAATATTATGTTTAATAAGTAACAAAATCTAATCGTACATTTTATAATAAACTAAAGAAAGAAAGACGGAAAAAAGAAAAACGAAGAATGACGAATGTAATATGTTTTATGATAAAGAAGGAAAGAAAGAAGGAAAGAAAGAAGGAAGGAAACAGATGAAAGAAAGAAAACTAAGGAAGAAAAAGAAAAACGATTGTAGTATATTTATAATAAATAAATAAAGAAAGAAAACAGAAATAAAATATAAGATTAACGAATGCAGTATGTTTTATAATAAATAAATAAATAAATAAATAAAGAATGAAAGATGGAAAGAAAGTAGGAAAGAAAGAAAGGATGAAAGGAAGATAAGGGAAGAAAGACAAATGTAAGAGGGGAAGAAAGGAAGGAAAGAAAGCCACAAAGAAAGGAGAAAGAAAAAATGTAATATGTTTTATAAAAAACAAAAGCTAATCGTATAATTATAATAAACTAAAGAAAGAAAGAAAGAAAACAAAGAATATTGAACGTAATAAGCTTTATAACAAAGTAAGAATGAAGGAAAGAAAGAAGGAAAGAAAGAAGGAAAGAAAGAAAGATAAAACGAAAAATAATGTAATATGTTTTATAATGAACAAAAGCTAATCATACATTTTTATAATAAACGAAAGAAAGAAAGAAAAATGAAAGAAAGAAAAATAGAAGGTAAATGCATATCAGAGATAAAAAGAATAAAGACATGAAAGAGAGAGAAAGAAAAGTAAAAGAGGGTGTCAGTCAGATGAAAGAGAAATGAAAGAGAAAATGGAAAAATGAGGAATGAAAGAAAAAATAAGGAAAGAGAAAGGTAAAAAGAAAATCTAAGAAATGAAGAAAGAAGGAAATAAAAAGGACAAAGTAAAGAAGGAAAGATGGAAAAAAGAATGAACCAGATGTATTGAAAGAAAGAAAGAATAAAGATATGAAATCAGAGATGTGGAAAGAAAGAAGAACGAAAGATGTATACAGAGAAAGGGAGGAAAAGTGAAAGAAAAAGAAAGAAAAAAACAAAAAATGGAAAGAAAGAAAGAATGAATGAGAACGAAAGAAAGAATGGAGAATGAATCAGACAGATAGACAAGTAGAAAGAAAAAAGGAAATAATGAAGAAATTAATTTAAACAGGTGAAAAGAAAGAAAGACAGACAGACAGACAGAAAGAAAGAAAGAAAGAAAGAAGGAAAGACAAGAAAAGAAAGAAAGAAAGATAGATAGATAGATAGATATGAACAGGCAGAGATAGATAAATATGAACAGGCTGAGATAGATATGAACAGGGTGATATATATATATATATATATATATATATATATATATATATATATAGAGAGAGAGAGAGAGAGAGAGAGAGAGAGAGAGAGAGAGAAAGAGATACAGATAGACAGATATGAACAGGCTGAGATATATAGATATATAGATATGAACATGCTGTGATAGAAAAATAGATTAACAGAGAGAGTTAGAGACATAGATAGATATGTACAGGCTGAGATAGATAGATAGATAGATATGAACAGACAATGACAGATAAATATGAACAGGCTGAGATAGATCTATAGAAAGAAAGAAAGGATGGCAGAAAGAAAAGAAAAGGTAGAAAGGAAAGCAGAAAGAAAGAGAGAGATAAGCAGAAAGAAAGAAAAAGAAAGAAATAATGAAAAATGTAATCAGACAGGTGGAAAGAAAGAAAGAAAGAGAGGGCATAGTGCTATATGGTTGATAGTAGAAAAATATGCAATTTTTACCCAAGAAAATTCCTAATTTAGGATTTGTCGAGAAATGACAATTTCATTTTTCCCCGTCATTTAAAACTCTTAAAGCCCGTAATCCATTGGCTTTAAGTACAACCGCGTAAACACGCACACACTCCGCGTACACACCACTTAAAAAAAGAAAGACCCACCCACCTATTTTGACGCAAAGACATAGGGTAGAAAAAAATATACCGCAGTCCATTTCAAGGTCACTAAGATGCTTCCATAGGACAAGGAAATGCGAAAAAATTCTATTCTTCTTCTATGTGCCGTGCCCCTTCAAGGCGTAGGTGATCATAGCCCTCCACATCTTCCTGTCTCTTATAGCTCTTAATAAGTTTTGCCTTTTTTATTTCTCCCAAAACCTGTTCTAACATCCATTTACTCAAGCACATCAAATATGTTACGCGCTGAGGTGATCATAGTCCTCCACATCTTCCCGTCCCTTGTAGCTCTCAGTAAGTTTTGCCTTTTTTATTTCTCCCAAACCCTGTTCTACCATCCATTTACTCACGCTCATCAAGTATGTTACGCGCTGATGTGGTCAAAGCGCTCCACATCTTCCCGACCCCTATAGCTCTTAATAAGTTTTGCCATTTTGCTCACATATTCGCTCCATGATATCCTCAGCATCCTACTGTAGAACATCATTTCTGTTGCTTCAAGTGCCTTTATCTTTGAGGAAGTTGTCCAGTATCACGTGACAGTTCAGGACATTTCTGTTTCTAACGAATTTTTTTCTGTTCAAAAATTTGAAATTTTGTCATTTGGTTAGATTTTGGTAAACTGGTTAGGTATAGAATTTTGTGTATTTCTGCACGACGAAAAATGTGCAGAAATAGAAAAAATCTCTTCCCAACGATTTTACCAAAGTCTCACCAAATGACAAAATATCAAATTTAAAATAAAATATTTGGAAGGGCTTTCGGTCGGAGCCAAAACTTTTCGATACATATATAACTGAATCGCTAGACCGACAGAAACTCTCTCACACACATTATGTATGCAGTTGTTTTACTTAATAAAACAAGGCAATAATGCCACTAAGACTAAGAATGAAAAGACTTTAGAATTAACTTGAAATCCAACCCGAAATTGGAAACAAGAAATAAACCTCTACTCCTTTTCAAAAGACCGAGGAGGAGCGTGATCCGGAAGATAGGCGAACCTATCTACTTCTATTGAAGTAGTAACAGTTGAACCACGTTAGAATCAAAGAACTTTTGGATAATATCAATGCCCCCTTATAAGGCAGTGAATTCTGGAGGATTTCCTTACAGATGAAGACGAGACTTGAGGCCACAAAGATATGGTTCTACAGAAGAATGCTCAGAGTGAATATGGATGAAGCATGTAAGCAACGAGGATGTTTTAAGGACAATGGAGACAAAAAGTGGTTACTTATACTTACCACCAGAAAGAGACAGTTCGAAACACTTGGGATGCTGCGGGCAGCATTGCCAGCAAGTGCTACAAATTGAAAAGTTGTAAATTGGGAACATCATACTCAAGCAAGCACAGAAATTGAACTATCTGTGAAGTGTCCTAACAGACAGCGGAAAACGTGACACGGTAAGGGCATTAGAATAGTGAAAGTGGCCTTTCAAAAAAGAAGCAAAGTTTTAAGAAACAGAAAAAGAATTGGGCCAATAATAAAGAAAAGGATCCAGTATTGCAGAAGAAGAGGAAATTGGAAGCAACAGAAATGTGATTCTACAGAAGGATGCTGAGAACACCATGGATGGAGCTTGTAAGGAAACAGGAAGTTCTTAAGGAAAATCGAAACAAAATGGTCACTTGTATTCAGAACGAGAAAAGAGAAATTTGTTGGACAAATTTGGCTATGGATAATTTGACACTCACATGCCAGAAACCATAATAATCCTAGATGTGGTTCAACATAAACCAGAACCTTCTGAGATGTGGTTCGACAGAAACCAGAACCTTCCGAGATATTGTTCGACAGAAACCAGAATCTTCCGAGATGTGGTTCGACAGAAACCTGAACATGGAGATATGGGATCCTACAGAAATTTGAACCTTCAGAGATGTGGTCCTACAGATACTTGAAGCTACCGAGATTTGTTCTAAAAACCTGTACCTACAGAGATATCGTTCTACAGAAACTTGAACCTACAGTGATGTGGTTCTAGAGAAAGATGAGCTTCTAGAGATATGATTCTATAGAAAGTTGAACCTCCAGAGATATGCTTTTATAGAGACCTGAACTTCCAGAGATAGCTTCTACAGAAACATGAACCTCCAGAGATGTGCTTCTACGGAAACCTGGACCTCCAATGATGTACTTCTACAGAAACCTGAACTTCCAGAGATGAGCTTCTACAGAAACATAAACCTCCAGAGATGAGTTTCTACAGAAACCTGAAAATCCAGATATGTGCTTCTACAGAAATATGACCCTCCAAAGATATGCTTCTATAGAAACCTGAACCTCCAGATATGAGCTTCTACAGAAACCTGAAGCTCCAAAGATATGATTCTATAGAAATCTGAACTTTCAGAGATGAGCTTCTACAGAAACCTGAACATCCAGAGATGAACTTCTACAGAAACCTGAACCTCCAGAGATGAGCTTCTACAGAAACCTGAACATCCTGAGATGAGCTTCTACAGAAACCTGCACCTCCAGAGATGAGCTTCTACAGAAACCTGAACCTCCAGAGATGAGCTTCTACAGAAACCTGATCCTCCAAAGATATGCTTTTATAGAAACCTGAACCTTCAGAGATGAGCTTCTACAGAAACCTCCCCCCTAGAGATGAGCTTCTACAGAAACCTCAACCTCCAGAGATGAGCTTATACAGAAACCTGAACCTCCAGAGATGAGCTTCTACAGAAACCTCCCCCCTAGAGATGAGCTTCTACAGAAACCTGAACATCCAGAGATGACCTTTCTACAGAAACCTGACCTTCCAAAGATATGCTTCCATAGAAACCTGAACATCCAGAGATGAGATTCTACAGAAACCTGAATCGCCAAAGATATGCTTCTATAGAAAACTGAACCTTCAGAGATGAGCTTCTACAGAAACCTGGACCTCCAGAGATGAGCTTCTACAGAAACCTGAACCTCCAGAGATGAGCTTCTACAGAAACCTGTACCTCCAAAGATATGTTTCTACAGAAGCCTGTACCTCTAAAGATATGCTTCTATAGAAACCTGAACCTCCAGAGATGAGCTTCTACAGAAACCTGAACATCCAGAGATATGCTTCTATAAAAAAACGAACCTCCTGAGATGAGCTTCTACAGAAACCTGAACCTCCAAAGATATGCTTCTATAGAAACCTGAACCTCCAGTGATGAGCTTCTACAGAAACCTGAACCTCCAGAGATGAGCTTCTATAGAAACCTGAACCTCCAAAGATGTAGTTCTGCATCCTCCAAATATTTGTTAATGCAATATTCAATCGTGCAAAATCATTTCGCCAGATATCCAAAACATGCTTTAAATAGCACAGAAAATGGTTGATGATCCGTAGAAAACAAATCAATTAAACTATATCAAAGTTATTGAAATAACTGCCTTTTCCATTGAGCTTTGTTCTTTTCTATGTTTATCCACAATTTCCAGTCCTTTGCAACTTTGATTATCTTTTTAAAATATTTACACTCTCTCTCTGCTAACCCCAATTTTGCCAACATTTTACACAAAATCGTTAGGTAGGTTAAGCTTTCATCTGTTCCTCTTGTCTTTAATATTTGTTTAAATCACTTCACCTCAAGCAAGGCAATAAAGCCACTAAGAAGCAAGGAGAAGACACAATAAAACTAAATTAATTATGACGACCTAAGATAACGATAAACATATGCATTTAAATTTTTGAAGATCAAAGCTGTTTGGAATGCAAGAAGCCAGAAGAGGGTGCGACAAATGAGAAGTGTGAGAGAAGAAACTATTGGCATAGAACTTACGGCTACAACAAGCCATTTCAACTGTAAATTGATGAGACCTAACTGCCAATCAAGTACCGCGCTTACATTTGTAAAGCCCAGGTATCAATTTTTTGTTCAGAAAATTATGACCTACTTCGAAATGGCTGAAAAGTCCAAAGTATAGAAGCAAATTCCAAAAGCGAGAAATGCTAGAGAAGAAACTGTTAGCAAAGAACTTACAGTTACATCAAGCCATTTTAACTGTAAAATGGTGAGACCTAACTGCCAATCTAGCACTGCACTTAAATTCATAGTCTAAGTACCACAGAGGAAAGTTCAGTAGAACAATTACCATGAAAACATTTATAGAAAAGACACAGGGAAGCTACCTGCGCTGGGTAGCCGAGATGCCTGGTCAGGACGAATAACATTGCAGATTCTTCTTTGTATTTTATCAAGAATCTCTAAATACATAGCAGAAGAACCAGGCCAGATATGGCAGCAATATTCACTGTATGGAGGAATGGTCGAATTATAATTAAATAAATTCTGTTGAGAAAAACTTCCCTGGCAGCAGACTTATCAGTTGATTTCATATAAACTCTTCCACCTCATTCCAGCGGAAAAAGTTAATCCGAGAAGGCGAAATGATTCACTTTTCAGAAGGTTAGCATCAGCCGTGCTTATGGAAGGCAAAAAAGAGTTCTCTCAGGCGATTAAAAGAGAGCACTCTTGCTTCTGAGGCATTGAAATGAACAAGCCATTCCTTGCCCCAATTAACAAAACATCGTTGGTAATTTTTGAGATCAGTTGCCAATTTGACCTTATCGAACCGCTCTAACTTACTATTAAAACAGGACTTGTGTCATCAGCATAGACCCAGAGTTGAGCACTGATGACACCAGGAAGACCATTTTTGAAAATTTGGAACAACGTAGGTCCAAAGATAGAGTCCTGAGGTATACCTGCTTCGTTACAGCAGTTTAACTGGAGAAGCGAAAGCCATATGGCTTATCTTAAAGAAAAACCTTGCGAGGTGAGATAATTAACCAATTCAGTGTTAATTACAGCGTCTAGTAATTTTTTCAGACAGAGGTAGCAGGCTAATTAGCCAATAAAGGGATCAGACGGTTCCTCTGTGTGCGAATGGAACTACAGAAGACAATTTCCAACAAGCAAGAAACAAGAGGAAGCCAATGATTTATTGTAGAGTTTAGAGGCACATTTCTAACGACTGTTATTATTAGAAGTACATTTCAGAAGCACGTTTCTGAGGGTGTTTCATTAAGACGGATTATATATAAGAGTGTTTCATTAAGACGGATCAAAGTCAGCAGTAAATAAATCAGTATTATTGGTGAAACTTTATTTATTTCTCTGTTGGATCATGTTATTTAAGTCATGGCAATTATGTGTGAAAAATAATATCGCCCAAATGTCCACCAAATCTGAAAGAAAAAGAAGAAATCATCTGACGCTTAAACTTAATTCACATTTAAAATCGCTCCAAGTTATTGGAACACCCTTTATTATTAGAAGCACATTTCAGAAGCACATTTCTAAGGAGTATTATTATTAGAGCTGATAGCAGAAACCGTCGATGGGAATTATATACATATCACTCAATGGAGACTCTGTTCTAAGAGGGAAGTCGAGTAAAGATACTCCAGATGAGTCAAGAGTAGAATTCAATATCTCCTGTGAGTGTCAGATTTTCCAAACCCTCTTTCCTTTTTTATGTGCCTTAAAAATTTCAACTGTATCTTTTTTATGATAAGCATAAGTAACACCAACTGCTTAGGGTAGATATAGCTTGTTATCACGGACAGGCAGTCTGTCTGGGGGAATGAACCCCGATATATATCTTTCGCGGTCTTGCGGTCATATCCACGAACTACATTCCTTGGTTTCGCCTGGTTTAACCTTCACGCCTAGGACCCGCCATGCCACTTACATGGTAGCAAACCACTCACATTCCCTCCGTTTCTTCATGAGAAGTAAGTTCCACTCGAACAGCTTCCCGAGAACCTCTGCTCTGTGGAGCAGATTCCCAAGGGGATGTTTTCCTACAATCTTAAAATGTTCAAGTTTAGAGTAAACCGTTATCTTCCTCTCTTAACCGTATAAATTACCTCTTAACGTAACCCTCGACATCACGTAACCTGCGGGCCTTGTAAAGCTTCTACCTAGAGTGGCTCTCTGTCTTTGTACAGGGTAAACAATACAGTAAAAAAAAAAAAAAATATCCAAACAGAAACGGCTACGGAATTAAATGCAGACAGAAAACCCGGAGTGGATTTCCGAAGGCGGCTGCCTGCCTGCCAACATTGATATGCTTCCGGCAACTCCTGCAACCGATGTTTGGATCATGTCGGTACGGCCGAGAGTGGGGCCATATAATCTGAGGGGCGCACGGCCCTCCATATACCATCGCGCGGGCCTGTGTCCTGGAGAGGTCACACCGGTGTTACCATCAAAGGACTGATTTTTAACCAAACAAGGCATTAATTTATCTTGCAAGATAAATAAATGGATGACAATTTTTTACCCCCGTGCAAACCGGATTAATATCCATCTTTTTTTATTCCAGTGTAAGCCGGATCTATTTGTTTCTTTTTTTAATCTAAAGTAAACTCGTCGTATAACTAAGTTTAATGCAATATTAGATCTTATATATATATATATATATATATATATATATATATATATATATATATATATATATAATTATTTATTCGAAAATTATGACATAAATATGTTATAAAATCACTAAAATTTGAAACAAAATGGCTATTTTTGTAGTGACTTTATAACATATTTGTTATAATTTTCGAAGAAATTATATTTGCTCTACTCTGTATTGAGCACTCTTTTAAGAATAGTATTTGTTGGTTATTGGAATTTATTCCGTATACACCAATCCTATACTTGGGTATATATATATATATATATATATATATATATATATATATATATATGTAAAAGTAGGTATACAGTAGGTAACTCAGTACAATATGTTTTGTATTTAATTACTGTATACCTACATTTGTATCTCCAATATATTAGTCATAAAATAACATTCTTAGTGCAATGGGCAATAAAAGTGTTCGATAATCAGTTAGTGTTGAGTAGTAAGTTCGGTCCTCACTGTGTGTTCCATACTTGTGGCCTTGTGCCACATCAAATCTACGCTTAGTAAATCATTCATATGTTGTTAAATTAGCCCGTCAAACGTCACTATTGGTCTAGATACAGTACCACATCTTTGGAATTTTCATTTTCTTTTATCTACTAAAACAATCTAAAATATTTAAAAAAAAATATCATATCACTTGTGATTAAATTTATCACTTAATTAACCCAAGATAGGACTTGTACGTTTTATTTCTCGGCAGCCGACTTCCATAAGCGGTATTGAACCACGCACTTCCTATCCATTGCTCTTCGCTTCTGTGATGCTGGCATTTGAGATTGAACCGGAGATCTTTAAGCGTTTCGGCTTCTTTAAAGAGCTTTTAGTGAGAAATGGCCTTCCTGTACCTTCAGACCTTTCCACTGCTACTTAAGTTGAATCCTTCACTTGGAATAGAATTGTCGAAGGGATGTTTATTATCTGAAGCTGATGTTTATATTTGGATTCGAGCTTTAGTCCTCAAGGCCTTTGATCTACCGCTGCCACTTAAGGTAAGCCTATGTCTTTGGAACGTACTTGATACCTCTCAGCTACTAGCCCCTTCTTCTACCAATGCAGCCAAGTCGATGTGCCCTGAACTGAGTCGTCTATGAAAATAGCCAACATAATTGGCACCAAATTACCTCGCTGCCATTTTTAGTTGGTTGGGCATTTTTCGTTTTGGCGGGAAGGATCACCCACGAAATGTCAAAAATGGAAATCGGGAACTGACGTCACGTGTAGGGAAGAGGGAGGAAAGCGAAGTGAAGAGGAAGGAAGAGAAAGAGAAGAGAAGGAAGGGAAACGGAAACGGAAGGAGAGAAAGAGACAGTAAATAGAGAATGAGGAGGAGAAAAGAAGGAAAAAAGAAGATGGGGAGAAAGTAAGAGAGTGAAAGGAAGAAAAACGATAAGGCGAAATAGAAGAAAGAAAGAAAGAAAGAAAGAAAGAAAGAAAGAAAGAAAGAAAGATGAGAGGGAGGAGTCGAATGAATTTTTATAAAGTGAGCTTTTTGAATATGTATAGAAAGAGATAGGAAAGAGAAAAAAGAGAGCGAAAAAGAAAAAGAGAAAAGAAAGAGAAAGAGGGACATAGAGGGAAATCAAAGAAAAAATAGAGAGTAAGAGAGAGAAAGGGAAAGTAATAAATTAACTGAAGAAAAAAAGAGAGATAGAAAGAAAATGTATAAGACATAGTGAGAGAAAATGGACGTACAGGCAGGATGAGAGCAAGAGAAAATGGAGAGAGAAAGAGAGTGATAGAAAAGATCAAAAGAGAGAGAAAAAAGGGAGAGAGAAAAAAGAAAACAGAGGAAGCCTAATAACAGAGAGAGAGAGAGAGAGAGAGAGAGAGAGAGAGAAAGAGAGTGGGGGAGAGTGGGGGAGAGAGGAGAGAGTGAGAGAGAGCGAAAGTAAGCGCGAGAGAATAAACGGGTTAGATGGCGAGGGCGAGAGAGAACGAGACATGGAGATAAAGAAACAGTGAAAATAAGAACGAGAGAGGCACAGTAAACGAAAAGACGTAAGAAGAGAGGGTAAAATAAATAATAAAATCTACAAATAATGGAGTAGGGTTTAGCAACGCAGGAGAGTTGCGCGTAGTGTAGCGGTTCTAGAAAAATACGAAAACCGGGTTCAAATTACGACTCGTGTAGTAACTTACGTATATATATAAATATATATATATATATATATATATATATATATATATATATATATATACGTAAGTGTAGTAACTTACGTATATATATATATATATATATATATATATATATATATATATATATATATATATACGTAAGTTACTACACGAGTCGTAATTTGAACCCGGTTTTCGTATTTTTCTAGAACCGCTACACTACGCGCAACTCTCCTGCGTTGCTAAACCCTACTCCATTATTATATATATATACAGTAGCGGCCATAATATAAGGAACGGAAACAACAAAAACATAAATATGTGTATTACTTAAAAAGTAATGCATGATTAGCAATGAAATTTTTACCGAATAAAGATTAGGGTGTAATGCATAAATATTATACAAAGTTACAAAAATTTACATAATAGTTTTTTTTTAAATAAAGATTAAATGGAACAAAGGAAATAACCTACTATTTAAATAAATAGTTAATGCTCTGTTTTATTAATACTGTTTATTATAAAACAGCATTTACTTAAATATTTGTATCTATAAAAAGAATGTCTAAACATAAAAATGTCTTTATATATATATATATATATATATATATATATATATATATATATATGTATTAAATATAAATATTAATTAAATAAAGAGATATAAACACTCATACATGCATGTGATTACGTTCCCATACAGATTTGCGATGAAAAAGTTTTTGAAGACAGTCGTATCGTATAACTAAACTCAGTCATAGATTGATACATACATACAAAGATAGTTTTGAAACGATTCAAATAAACAGATACATATGAATGGATATATATATATAACTTAAAATAACCGATCCGACGTTCGAATTCCTGATAATAACTGTGACATTACTCTATTTATTGAACAATTTAGTCCATGACACCTTTACTAAAAAAAACTACTTCTACAAAAGAATTCTCATATTACTATATTAGTACAAGAACGCACAATTTTAAAATTTAAAAAAATTCAACCTCAGCGTCGTGACTGCACGCTACAAAAGTATTCGTACAGTTAACAATATCACATTTCTAAAAACACTTCTTTTGGATTACACTTTATATTTCAATGTCCTGTTATTTCCTGGATGTAAAAAACTTACCTATTTCCCTACCTGATGATGATTGTATGAAACAATTGAAAGCTAGTAGTAAAAAAAGACCTGATAAGACCGGAATTTATAAACAAGGATCATACCATTCATTAACGGATTCAAGGTTAATGTATTTTATTATTAAAAATTGTTTGCGAGAGTGATTCTTGCCATATCATTAACTTCATTATCTGCTTTTCGTATAAATGATTCGCGTAATATATATATATATATATATATGGTGTTCCAATATCTTGGACCGATTTTAAATGTGAATTAAGTTTAAGCGTCTAATGATTTTTTTCTTTCAGATTTAACAACTTAGACCTTTGGCAATTTCAACCCTGAAAAGATAAACAATCAAACAATATATATATATATATATATTTTAGAATTGGACATTGTCCGACAATTTATTTAAAGACATTTATATTATGTTTAACGTTCTTTTTATAGATACAAGTATTTAAGCAAATGCTCTGTTTTATAATAAACAGTATTAAATAACATTTACCGGCCTGAATTTCCGAGAAATTTTCATAGAAAATTTTCGCTCTCCGACAGGAATCGAACCTGTATCCTATACATGTATACGTATAGGATAGGTTCGATTCCTGTCGGAGAGCGAAAATTTTCTATGAAAATTTCTCGGACATTCAGGCCGGTAAATGTTATTTAATACTGTTTATTATAAAACAGAGCATTTGCTTAAATACTTGTATCTATAAAAAGAACGTTAAACATAATATAAATGTCTTTAAATAAATTGTCGGGCTATGTCCAATCCTAAAATATATGACGTCATTTGTTTACATTTGATACGCTAGAGCAGATATGAATAGAAGAGATTCATGGATGATTTAAGTTTAAAGATAGTAAAATCGACCTTGCTAACCAGACGCTCGTCTGTGGCCGAAAAGGTTAAGGCACATCACGCGAAATGATGGTTCCGTATAGGATACAGGTTCGATTCCTGTCGGAGAGCGAAAATTTTCTATGAAAATTTCTCGGACATTCAGGCCGGTAAATGTTATTTAATACTGTTTATTATAAAACAGAGCATTTGCTTAAATACTTGTATCTATAAAAAGAACGTTAAACATAATATAAATGTCTTTATATATATATATATATATATATATATATAAAAGAGGAAAACTAATATATATATATATTAGGTCATCCCATAAGTTCTGTCCGAATTTTAACTTTTTGTTAAAATGAACGAAATTTAAAGAGTATTTTATAATGTCTAATGGAGTTGAACATTATTTTTATGTTTAGATGCATTTAAACTGATCAAATTTTATTTCAGAGAACAATAAAATTAAATTTTGTTTGATTAAAACCCTGCTAACATGGAAGTACCCAAGAATCATTTGAGGCACATAATGCTTTATGAGTTCAAGAATGGAAACTCAGCAGCCGAAGCGGCTAGAAGCATTCACTCAGTTTATGGAGAGGAATGTGTGAATGAAAGAACTTGCAGAAGATTGTTTGCAAAATTCAGAGGTGGAGATTTCACCCTTGAAGATGAAGATCGAACCGGACGTCCAGTTGAGTTTGATGAAAAGCTTCTTGAAGCAGCCCTTGAAGAAAATCCTGCTTTATCAGTTGAGGAATTGGCAGTGGTTCTCAGTTCAAACCATACAACTGTTCATCGTCATCTTCAACAACTTGGAAAAGTTCCTAAACTTGGAAAATGGGTGCCTCATGAATTGTCTGAAAACAACTTCAAATCCCGAGTTGACATCTGCTCTTCTCTCCATTCTCGCCAACTTGTTTGACTTTTTTTGGATAGACTTGTGACTGGCGACGAAAAATGGATCGTTTATCGAAATGTTAAGCCTCGTAGACAGTGGCTTGGTAAAGGGGAAGGACCCCAGCCACAGCCGAGAAGGGAACTTCATGGGCAAAGGTTCTTCTTTCAATCTGGTGGGATTGCCAAGGAATAATCCACTTTGAATTCTTACCACCTAATGCAACAATTAATGCTCAAATATACTGTCAGCAATTAGAGCGTTTGAACCAAGCTTTGAGGAAAAAAGACCTGCTCTAGTGAATCGAAAACGGGTGATGTTTCATCAGGACAATGCGCGACCACACACAGCAAGAATCACGTCACAAAAGATCGAAGAACTTGGTTGAGAGAAAATTCCGCATCCACCTTATTCTCCCGACCTTGCTTCTTCAGACTACCATTTGTTTCGTAGCTTACAGAATCATTTGGAAGAAACAGCTTTTGTAACACAGGAAGAGGTTAAAACTGACATTTGTGAGTTCTTCGAATCAAAGCCAAAAGAATTTTACAGTAATGGAATTAGTAAGCTTGTTAATAGATGGAAGGAAGTCATAGATAGTCAGGGAAAATACATTGTTGATTGAATCTGTAATTAAATGAACATTTGTTGTTTTCTTTATTCAAAATTCGGACAGAACTTATGGGATGACCTGATAAGGGCCGCCTTCGCTCTCTCTGTCTGTCTCACTTTCCTCCTTCTTCAATAACTCGTCAGTCTTTTATAGACTGACCAATCCATGTCGGGGTGTGCCAGGTTGTTCCACTATAACACATACATACAAAAAAGTTAGTTTTGAAAGATTCAAATAAACAGATACATATGGTGATATATATATATATATATATACATATATATATATATATATATATATATATATATATATATATATATATATATATATATATATATATCACTCCATTTTATGTATGTATGTATGTATCTCTCCCTCTCTCTCTCTCTCTCCTTCTCTCTCTCTCTCTATCTCTCTCTCTCTCTCTCTATATATATATATATAGCATAATGAGAGGCCACGTATACTTTCTTGATATGTATATAATATCTGGATAAAATAAATGAAACAAAATTGGGTGTTTTTTATGAAAGTATTTATTTCTGTGTTTTTGTATATATTTAATATTTCAGACCACCTCGGTCTTTCCCCAGAAATCAAATGAGATACTGTGTTTGTGTGTTTGTTTACAGCGTTTGTCGTGAGGCGTGCATGTCACGTGATGTGGAATGCGACTTTGTTTGAATTTTTGGCGGAAGGCTGATGATAGTGTCTTAAATGTTGTTTAAAAGGTTTTTTGACCATATCTCAAGAAATATTTTAAGAAATATTTTTAACTGTTGAAATATTTATGTAGATTTAAAATATCCACGTGTTTGTTTACCCCTAGTTTATATGTGTCTAATTTTAGAATTCAGTATTTTTCTTTTTTCTTCTTCGTATGTGTGTTGTACTTAAATTACTGTGTTTGTGTGTTTGTTTTTAGACTCGGACGACACGTGGTGTGGAAGGCGTTTGTGTTTGATTCTTTAACGGACAACTGAAGAAGGTGTTTTGGTTATTGTTTAAAAAGGATTTTTCACCATATCTAAAGAAATTTTTTGAAGAAATATTTTAACTATTGAAATATTTATACAGATTTAGAATACCCAAGTCTTTGTTTAACCCTAGTTTATATGTGTTTAATTTTAAAATCCAGTATTTCTCTTTTTTTCTTCGTATGTATGTAGTGCTAAAATTTGAGTCTATCAATATACATTTGCAATTATCTATCGAGTGTCGTGGTCTATTGAAGTGTTCTTCTACTGGGGAATATGGATTATTTTGTCGTATGTCTTGTTTATGGTTGTTGAAACGAAGCCTAAAGTTAGTTCCAGATTCGCCAATATATCCACTATTAGGACATATTGTGCAGAATAGGTAGTAAATTATATTATTGCTATCACAAAACATCCACCCCGCCTCATTTGTATCATTTGATAAGATACCAGAAATGTTGAAACAAAATGTCTATTTTCATAGTGAATTTATAACATATTTATGTTATAATTTTCGAATAAATTATATATATATATATATATATATATATATATATATATATATATATATATATTGAGGGGGTCTCCCCTTTTTACACAAATGGACTCACCCAAGGTATACATATACTACTACCACTGAATACCTGAGTGAGTAATAGTACGGTCGGTCAGTCAAGTAACAGTAATAGAGCAGAGTCGGTCGGTAGAATAACGTAACGACAAGAGTCATAGTAACCAGCACTCAGTAAGAAGTCATACAGCGATACATCGATACCAAAGACTATCTATATATTTGTCTACTAACTCCGCATTCCTGGAACTACTAACATGTATTACCAGTTTGTATTATTACCTTAATACATTTATTTCCTATATTCATTCTTGGCGTTTGCTATTATTTGATACCGGATTTTATCCCGGAATCCACAACAATATATATAGCTATATATATATATATATATAGCTCTATCTATCTATCTATCTATCTATCTATCTATCTATCTATCTATCTATCTATCTATCTATCTATGTCTGTTTATTATCTATCTATCTATCTATCTATCTATCTATTTATCTATCTATCTATCTATGTCTGATTATTATCTATCTATCTATCTATCTATCTATCTATCTATCTATCTATCTATCTATCTATCTATCTATCTATCTATGTCTGTTTATTATCTATCTATCTATCTATCTATCTATCTATCTATCTATGTCTGTTTATTATCTATCTATCTATCTATCTATCTATCTATCTATCTATCTATCTATCTATCTATCTATGTCTGTTTATTATCTATCTATCTATCTATCTATCTATCTATCTATCTATCTATCTATCTATCTATCTATCTATCTATCTATCTATCTATGTCTGTTTATTATCTATCTATCTATCTATCTATCTATCTATCTATCTATCTATCTATCTATCTGGCTCCTGTTCTCTCTAAACTGTATAATAAATGCCTCACTGCCTCATGCTTTCCTGCTTCCTGGAAGTTATTGTCTATTGTTCCAGTTTTTAAGAAAGGAGAACAGTCTGACCCATCCAACTATCAGCCTATTAGCCTTCTGCCTCTGGGGAACTCCTAGAGGCCCTAATCCATGCTGATTAGGTTCGTGATCTTTCATCGGAGGGATTTGTCACAGACAAGCAATACGGCTTTCGTTTCTCCACGTCAGCAGCTGATTTACTAACGATAATTGCGAAAAGAGCCTATCGTGCTCTAGATAAAACAAATGGTGAAGCCCGCGTTGTGGCATTGGGCATCTTGAAAGCCGTTGACGGAGTCTGGCATTCAGGTCTTCACCACAAGCTGAAAAGCTACGGTATCTTCGGGCACATTTTTGAGCTGATCTAGTCTTTCCTTTCAAATAGTGAAATGAAAGTTGTCATGAATGGCCACTCGTACTAATGCAGGTGTCCCATAGGCCTCCATCCTAGGTTCTACGCTTTTTTCTATCTTCATTAGCAACCTTCTCGATAGCATCTACGTTAACGACACGATCATCTACTCTTGCCTCGATAGTAAAACTGATCAGCCAGACAAGGTCAAAATGGCAGCCGATACACAAGACGATCTCAAGACCGTTGTTAACTGGTGAAAAAAAGATGGCTTACTCAGGACGCGGATGTAGTTTATCATCTTACGCAGGACGGCCATATGTTCGATTCGCGGTATCTTCCAGATCTTTCTCTAGAGGCTTATTTCTATTGCTTCAAGTCTCTTCATCATCTTTGAGGAAATTGCCCAGTATTCACTGCCATAGAGGAGGACAGATATCAGGTCATAATTCAGTACTGTTTTCTTTATTTCTAGCGAAGTTTTTTTCTGTCTCTTCATACAAATGCGTCTTCGGATTTTAATGTGACATTTTCCGTCTTCTATCCCAGACCGTCAATCTCAGCTGCCAAACAATATCGGTTCACAGTGTCAACAGTTTTTCTCTCCAAAATCTATGTTGCATACCTGTACGTCTATCATTCATCCATGCTTAGAATATTGCTGTCATATATAGTCCAGTCCCCTGCTATTTTCCTGGAGCTTCTTGATAAGATCTAAAGAAGTATCAGCAATATTACTGGTCCTGATCTGGCGGCTCAGCTTCAGTCATTTGCTCACCATTGTCTCTTCAATTTAAAGTTGTGCTAGCTAGAGGTCGCCGTAACTTTCTTGATCTGAAGTATGTTTCCTATTTCTTTCCAATTTCTCTAAAAACCATGTCATCTACACTGATGACACAAGCATTTACTCCTGGGTCAATAGTAAGGTCGATCAGCCATACAACGTCAAAATGGCAGCCGATGTACAAAACAACCTCAAGATCATCATCAAATGAGGCAAAAGATGACTTGTCAATTTTAACACCTCCAAAACTAAACTGCTCTCTATTAAACATCTGAGAGACCCCTCTCAGCCTTTCATCAACCTGGCTGATGCTATCCTCCAAGAAAGTGGCTCATTGTGCTTTCCTATGCTAACATTCTCAGCTGACATGAGGGGAAAAGACTACATTGAATCCATCACTAGATCAGCTGCCAAGAAAGTTGGTACACTGCGTCAATTTTTCTCGCTGGAATCTATCTTGCATATCTTTAAGTATATCGTTCATCCATTCTTAGAATATTGCTGCCACATATGGTCCAGTGACCCTGCTATTTTTCTGGAGATCCTTGGTAAGATCCAAAGAAGAATCAGTAATATTATTGGTCCTGATCTGGTGGCTCGGCTTCAGTTATTTACCCACCACCATGAGGTTGCCTCTCTGTGCCTTTTTAGATGTAGACGTAACTTTCTGATTTAAAGTATGTTTCCTATTTGTTTCCAGTTTCTCTAAAAACCTTGTCATCTACACTGATGACACAACCATTTACTCCTGGCCCAGTAGTAAGGTCGATCAGTCAGACAAGGTCAAAATGGCAGCCGATGTACAAAGCAACTTCAAGATCATCATTAACTAAGGCAAAAGATGCCTTGTTAATGTTAACGCCTCCAAAACTAAACTGCTCTCCATTAATCATCTGAGAGACCCCTCTCTGCCTTCCATCAGCATGCTATCCTCCAAGAAAGTGGCTCACTGCAACTTCTCGGGCTCAGCTGACATTACGTGGAAAGACTACGTTGAATCCATTGCCAGATCAGTTTCTAAGAAAGTCAGTTTATTGCGTCTCGTGAGACAATTTTACGCTCCGGAATCTATGTTGCATATCTATAAGTCTACCATTCGTCCACGCTAAGAATATATGGTTCGGTGCCACTGCAATTTTTCTAGAGCTCCTCGATAAGATTCAAAGAAGAATCAGCAATATTATTGGTCAATTCTGGCGGCTCCGATTCAGTCATTTGCTCACCGCCGTAAGGTGTGTCTGTCTGTTTGTTATCGAACTCTTAGGGTTTTGGAGATAGACCCCCATAAACATATATATTCTGAAACTACATTACCCAGTGTACTTGGATAAATATATTTGATTTTAATCAAAGGGGATCCTCGGATGTGGGGCACAAATCTCCACTGAATTTTTTTCCCCTTTCATTTAAATTTCAACAAGTGAATGACTTCTATCCAAAATATAGAAGGAGAAAGCCAGACGATGGAGGCCACATCGGCAAGATCAAAATGAGATAATATGGACGTCAAGTTGAGCAAGAAATAACCAATCAATGGGTAGTACCTTACAATATATATTTGTTTCTACAATTCAACTATCATATCAATGTTGAAATTTGCTCATCAATTCATTCAATCAAGTATTGCCTCAAATACATATCTTATGGGTCAGATTAAGCTGTTTTTGCCCCCCCACTTTTCCCTTTCATTTAACACTTAACTTTAAATTTCAACAAGGGAATGACTTCTATCCAAAATATAGAAGGAGAAAGGCAGAAGATGGAGGTGACATCGGAAAGATCATTGAGTATAAACTTCATTTTTCTCCACAAATTATAAGAAAGCTTTAAAATCAATCATTTTCTTAAAAAAAAAGGTGCGACACGCAGCAAGGCGCGGGTAATTCGGCTAGTATTTATATAAACGTACGTACACAGGTACATGTACACTTAGGTCTGTGCTTTTTTGTTAATAAACCAGTGATTAAATGGTGAAATTATTTTTTCTATTTTTAGGGTATTAATTACGGTTCGTTGGGTTAATAGAAATTGTTGTTTGTATATATATATATATATATATATATATATATATATATATATATATATATATATATATATATATGCACACTCAAGCACATATATGCAATTGTTAAATATTGTATACGTATTAAAGTGTTTGCTTATACATTATGTTATCGTTTATTTAATGTTTCATTTTTATTTAATGGTTAGCAGTTTATTTGCTTTTGACTCGGTGTTATATATTGAGGTATTATAACGGGTGAGGTTTGTTAATTTTTGGTGCATGTGTGTGTATGTATATATTTATATGTACATGCACACACACGTGTATCGCTGTGTATGTCTAATATTTCTTCGTGTATTTATTTATTGATAAATTAAGCTTTTATTATATTTATATCATTTATATATTTATGTAAAGTTTATATTATATTATTTTATTAATACTTATTTACTTATTTTCAGTTAGTACTTAGATGGCAAAGTAAGTATTTATTAATATGCCTACATTTACTCATTTTTTCAGTTTCTTGTTTAAGTGTTTATTTTTGCTTTTAAAACTAACTATTGCTAATTTTTCCTCGTAGAATAATTTACAATTTTTACTGTCAATACTGGATAGGACTGTCCTTACCCATTTTAATTACTCATTTGATTTTGGTGGGAATATTGTTTTCTTTTGGGCTCCATGTATATTTTGATACGGTTGTATTGTTTCTGTATATTTTTCTTTCGAATAACATTTTGTGGTTATAATATCTTTCTTTAAAAATTTTTTTTCTGTGGCGCCTATAAAGTTTTTGTCTGTACTAATGTTATTGGTTACGATAGCTTTGTATATTATTTTATTGGTTAAACATTTATCGTAAGTGGGAGATTTTTATTTGTTTCTGCAGCTACATTTAATGGTGTTATTTTGCTTCATGTTATTATTATTGCTTTTCTAATTGTTATTGGTTTTGTTGAGTATTTTTTATTGTGTTTAGTTATGATTTTCTTCAAGTTATCCATGCAGCTGTAACTAATTTTGATTGTGTATTTTTGGTGATAATTTTTGATAATTTGATGTTTTAGGGAAGTGTATATCAATTATTTTGAAGAATATTTTTCTTATTTTTGTGTTTATTGTATTGTTGTAGAATGACATTGAACGAGATTATATTTCTTTTTCTGTTGTTTTAGTTTGAATTGTTTTCGTTTTTGTATTCCAGTTTTTTTGAATATGTGCTGTTTCTTAGGGCTGATTAATGTTTTTTTTATTTTCATTGAATATTTTTAGGTTACTAGAATTTGTTAAAATTCTTTTATTTATAGATATGGGTATTTGTTTTAATACATTAGGTGGGGAATCTTTGTTAATGTATATTGGTTTGTTGTTTGGTTTTCTGTATGGTTTGTAGGGTCCATTGTTTAGGTTGAATATTATATCTAAGAAATTTTTATTTTTAGCTTGGATTTTATATCTATTGTAAATCCAGAGGTTTTTAATGTTTTTATTATTTCTTGTCTTATTTTTTCTGTAGTTCTGCTATTGCATTTTAGAATTAATAGACCGTCGTCCCTGCATCGGCCTATATCTTTTTCCTTAATAGTATTTGTTAATTTATTGATTACGTATATGCCAATGAGTTCACATAAAAAAGCACCATCATAGCCACCCCTAGTTACATCAATGTTATATAATATTAATATTGACCTTTTTTCCATATTTTTTCTTGTGGTATAATATTGTTTTTCAGCAATGTTTAATTAAATTTATGTCGTCATTGGGGATAGTCATGTGTTGTTATGCTACGTTTAATGCATGCTCATTCATAGATATTTTTATGTCTAATTGAATGACAGAACAGTGTTATTAAACGAATTGTATATATATATATATATATATATATATATATATATATATATATATATATATATATATAGTGATCGTCTTTATCTCTTATGGAAGAATTTAATTAATTCTTTGCTGATTGCTTCCTTTATGATGATGGAATTGATGACTAAATTTACCACTAACATGCAGGTTCAGAAGTAGAAGATTCCAGTTTTACCAAACCCTGTTCCCGTCATCCATTCTTTATCGTCATTTGGCTTTGCAAGAGTTGGATAAAGGGGAAAGAAAATCAGAATAGAAGTAAAGGCCGATGACGTGAATTTCTGCGGTTTATATTAAAAACAAAAATATGATTCGTTTATGTGCAGTCTGTTCAATTGGATTGAAAAACTTCTTTCTACCAGACGCATATCCCCTGCCAACTCCAGTGGATATATTTGCCAAATTAAATGGTGCTACATTTTTTCCAAAAATTTCTATGAGCTATGAGATGAAGCTTTTGACTATTAATACGTATAAAGGACTCTAAAGGTTTTAAAAGATTATCTGTTGATGTAAAAGTAGCCCCAGGTATTTTCCAGGAAATAATTGATACGATGTTGACTGGACTAGAAGGTGTTGTCGCTTACAGAGATAATATACTTAAAAATGAAAATACGGTACGTAAAACTGTTTCAAAAAGTACTTCAGAGACTACATGATTACGGTTTCAAAATCAGTAAACAGAAATTAATACGATAAGATTAAATATTTAAGTCAGATAATCGACATAAGAGGAAGATGACCAGATCCCGTTCGAGCAAGTGCCAGTAAAGACATGCCTCCCCCGAAAAATTTGTTAACCTTATAATTATTTCCCGGATTAGCGAATTATAATATTTATATGCCAGAGATGTACAAATTACGAGTACCTCTTAATAATGTACTCAAGAAGAATAAGAAATGGAATTGGTCGACGGAATGTGAAAAAGCTTTCGAAGGAATGAAAAAATTACTAACTTCGGAGTTATCGCTGACACATTACGACCTGCAGTGACAGGTAATACTAGCGTTGGACGCGAGCGAATACGGCATAGGAGAGATAATAGTCTATAAATTCGAAGGCGGTACAGTAAAAGCAGTCGTTCACGCAGGAAGTAGTTTGACAAATACGGAAAAACGTTACAGTCAAATTGAAAAGGAAGCGCTGGCTATAATTTCTGCTATAATGAAATTTCACAGGAAGAAAATTCATACTGCAAACTGATCATTGTCCATTACTTAGCGTATTCAAGTTTAAAAAAAAAGGGGGATTCCCACACATACTACAGATTACAGCATTGGGCTTCGATTTTGTTGAATTACTGATTTCATCAAAGATACTGGGACACGCAGTTTGATATCTGTTGACCATGTTCGTCGTAGTCTATGAATATAGAATACAGCGCAGTACGTAATCTGTTCAATGAAACAACGTTAAAGATTAACACTCACGAGTCAGACATTCTACTGGATCTGACTATATTGCCAATAGCAGCAGCAGCTGTTCCGTAATTCTTCAGTCTTCGAAGGTCTCGGGGGTTGGCAGTGAATATTCGGAAAAAACATGGCTGCCTTTATAATACGTCGAATTGAATATTTTGAGCTTTCTGATTGGTTAACTCTTCTATTGGTCAACTATAAAATGAGTCAGCTCATTTTGGTTGGCTGACTATTACATACAGTACCCAAAAACTCTAACAATATCAAAATTTAAAGAAGAGTATGAAGATACTATGATTACTTTGCTAGAATCCAAAAGCGAAATTAAAAGCCTAGTGTATAACACTATTAAAGAATTGTCGGTCACGACAGACGATATCAAAATTCATTCTAAAAAAGATACGTTCATTCAAATACCTATGAATGACGAAATGGAGCGAAACCTGGAAGCAATAATACAACGTATTCTATTTGTGATAGAGTACTTTTGTACGCGGATAGAGTTGTAATCCCGTTATCACTACAAAAAGTATTTTAAAACAATTCCAGGCAGGATATTCGGGAATAGCGAGGATGAAGTCCTTCATGAGAAGCTACGTGTATTGGCTAAATTTGGACAAAGATGTCCAAAATACAGTTAGAAAATGTAATGGTTGTGATTCAGCATCAAAATCATCAACTATAAATTATCAGGCATGCTCGAGCACTGATAAACCGTGGGCAAGACTACATATGGACTTTAGTGGACCACTAAATGGTTCATACTATTTAATTGTGGTCGACCCGAGGTATTGAAGTGTGATCGACCTACTACCGCAATAATAATTGAATTCTTGCGTGAACTTTTTGCAACATTCAGGGTACCTGAAAGTGTGGTATCCGATAATGGAACTTAAAATTTCTGCAAAAGCTACGCGTTTGAACAACGGCGATTTATCATCCGAGGTGTAAGGGTCAAACGGAACGGTTTGTTGACACCTTCAAAAGGGCATTAAGAAAAAGCTAAAGGCTTGGAAGTTGAAGAAACGGCATTACAAGAATGTTTGAGCGCGTATCAAATGATGTCAAATGCAAAACGTCACCTCGAAAATGTCACCTGCAGAGTTCATGTTTGCTGGAAGAGTTAGATCCATTTTTGAAAAATTACTTTTCGACAATTTCAAACTACCAGATCTTTTAAGATCGGTGATAAGGCTTTCCTTAAAAAACTTTAAGGCCGGAAAAGAAAATTGGCAGGAATGAATTATTATTCAGCGCCTTGGTAGTATTATATGCAGTCATCTCCGTCCTCAACTGTTTGGATGTAGAGTGCCAGAAAATGCCGCTCATTGTGACCGGCCGTAAACCAACCTGTTCGAAGTCTTGGAGAGACCTCTCCTCTTCCTGCCCAGAGAATAAGACCTCTGGAGTTCTGGCCTTCGCCGACACAAATCCCCCTATAGTCACTTGTGATGGGCGATGTTGGGTTCAATGTGCGGCCTCCATGTCCCGAAAAAGCCTTTGCTAGCCGCTTGTGCAGTCGCTGAGAAGGCTAAGGTGAATCGCTGGTCGTTGGCAAAAACAGAGGGAAGCTCCGGACAGCGGAACCTCAGTCTCCGGAAGTCCCCTGGGTAAAGACACGTACAATCCCATTCCTTCTACCATTTCCAAGGGTGGTGACCCGGTCAGCTACGCAGAAACAACCAGGAATTAGCGTCACAGGTTCGAGCCAAGTTTTGAAAAGAAGGATAAATTAGAAATACTAAAGGAATTCTTAAACATAACGAGAATTTAAGAGTCAGCGATGCGAAAGATGAGCCCCACTTCCTCAGCGCAATCAAAAAACATGCCGTGGCACAATCTCCAGTAACAAAATCACTGACAACAACTCCTTCCAAGAGGACCACCATCAAAAAGGCTCCTTCGACTAAAGCACCAGCAAAAAGAAAGACCACGCATGCAACCACTCCCAATCCATACCCTGTACATACACCCATAAATTCTCTCGAAGAGAAACCGGATCAACAAAAAAGGCAGCGAAGACCTTTCATCTGACACCACAGAACATTCTTCAGAGAAGAAAATTAAATCTAAACCCTGGGGAAGATGTGTGCCGAGTGTCGAGGGAAGCAGGCGGAAAAGGACTCAACTCAGACAAGAAAGATAAAGGTCCTAAAATATTTATTAAAATTTAAGGAAGTCAACTCTAGGGATGTATAAAATCAAAAAAAGCTTCCCAAACGCTAAAAGGGTTCTAACCGTGGGTAGACCAGGATAAGTGATGTAATGGAATAACCTGTCACCCCCATGAGTGACTTCATTATAGGTAGTAACTACCTATAAGTATCTGTAAGTCAACGAACTACAGAGTCTACTCGAATTCTTTTCGACTAGACGGTCGAACTCTTTGCCTCTGAGCAGAGAGGAACCCGGACGAGGCTCAGCCGAATGGCAGAGTCTCGTTCGGGGAGGTTGACCAACCCGATCCCGTTATGTGGGTTCTACGGGCATTTTTTGGCCGAGCCTACGGGTTCGGAGAACCCACGTTAAACCCGGCCTTGTGCCACATACGACCCTCGTGGGGGGTAGATATTCTAGCCGAAATCTTTTTCGGCTAAACAGTCGAACTCTCTGCCCAAACGCAGAGAGGACCCCGGACGAGGCTCCACCGAAGGGCAGAGTCTCGTTCGGGGAAGTAGACTGACCCTGAACCCTTTTATACGGGTTTTAAAGGGAATAATTTTGGCCGAGTCTACGGGCTCGGAAGATCCACGTAAAACTCGGCCTTGTGTCACATCTAGCCTTGGGTGTGCTAGTAGATATTGTCTATAGCCGAAATCTTTTCGGCTATACAGTCGAATTCTCTGCCTTTGGGTAGAGAGAAACTCATTTGGGGAGGTTAACCAACCCGAACCAGTTTATGTGGGTTCTACGAGGATTTTTTGGCCGAAACTACGGGCTCGGATAACACATGTTGAACTCGACCTTGTGCCACATCTACCCTCATGGGATGGGGGCTAGTGAATAACGTCTAGCTGAAATCTTTTTCGGCTGTGCTTTCAAACTCTCTGCCTTCGGGCAGAGAGGAACCCAGACGAGGCTATGCTCGGATACCCCACATTAAATTCGTCCATGTGCCACATCTGACCGCGTGGGGCGGTTGGCAAATCTCCTAACTAAAATCTTTTCAACTATACAGTCGAAGTCTCTGCCTTCGGAGGCGGTTATGCCGAAGGGTAGTCTCGTTCGGGGAGGTAGACAAACCCGATCCCGTTTATGCGGGTTCTACGGGGAATTTTAGGCCGAGCCTACGGGCTTGGGTGACCCACATTAAACTCGCCCTTGTGCCACGTCTACCCTCGTTTCTAGTAAATATTGACTAGCTGAAATCTTTTCAGCCATACAGTCAAACTCTCTGCCTTCGGGCAGAGAGGAACCCGGACGAGGCTATCCCGAAGGGCAGAGTCTCGTTCGGGGAGGTAGACAAACCCGATCCCGTTATGCGGGTCCTACGCGGAATACGAGCCTTCGGGCTTGGATGACCCACGTTAAACTCAGCCTCGTGCCACATCTACCCTCGTGGGGGAGATGGCTAGTAAATATTGACCAGCTGGGATCTATTCCAGCTGTGCTGGTCAAACTCTTTGCTTCTGGACAAAGAGGATCTCCAGACGTGGCTATGTCGAAGGGCAGAGTCTCGTCTCGGGAAACAGCTACTCGACCCCGTTTTATACGGGGTCTACAGGGAATGTTTGGCTGAGCCTACGGGCTCGTAATACTCACATTAAATTCGGCCCTGTGCCACATCTGATCGCGTCGGGTGTTTAGTAGATATATTAGCTGGGATCTGTTGAGTACGACTCAAACTTACGTGAGAACTACTGAGCTTCCAATAGTAGCACTCACTACTAGATTGACTTGTGACGACCGTGTGCATAACTGTTACCTTTATTCTTATTGTACTGGTTTTTACAATAAACCTTTACTTATTTTATCCACCTTGTTTTTCAAGTATATATTCCTATTAGCACGGAATATAATAACAAGGAACCCAATAAATATGGACTTTTGCTGCAGGAAGCAAATGACGCCTTTAGTACATTTCCTCCTCTGGCTTTTTTTTTAATGACAAAAATGTCAAAAAGTTAAATCAGTTTTGTTCCGGGAGGAAGGCGTAAGTATGGGTTTCGCATATCTACCCAATTCTCCTTTACCGACTCTCCGTGCTTCCACACCCGTATGCCACACTAATTCAATTAGTTGTTCTCCTTCTTGTCAGGAGGCAAGGCTCCCCAAGCTATGTCGAAAGATCTGTTACCTCCACCCTTCTGAAGGCTGTCTGGGTATGCCTAGCATTGAGATTCATTAATATAAGCTTCGCGTTCCTAGACCGAATGTCTCCGCAAGCGGATATGAATGGCGAATTCTGGAAGGAAGTGTGAACTCATGCGAGGAGGAGGCCCACTGTTTACCCCGAGGCGAATGCACCTTCTATCGTGAACACCGGTTAGCTCTCAATTTCCCCTTACTGGAGACGGATGGTCTCTACAACGACCAAGCGTTGTCCCATAAGGCATTATATCAAGATTGTCTGGATGGCGAGCTCGGTTTAACGAAGCAGGAGGCTCGCTCCACATGGCCTTGTGTGCCTGGGTTGAAATGCCTCACTAACAACGAGACATTACTCACCTGGCTGGTAATGCAAAAGGCCTTCTGGGTCGGTAAAATTTCCTCAGCAGGCTTGGAAAATTCTCCCAGTTGTGTCCGATACGGTGAGTTGGTGGGGACTATGGTTCACGGATTCTTCCACTGCAAGGTCGTAGGTCCGCTGTGTAAGTTTATTGAAGACATCGGGATTCGCATGCTGTGCGTATAGTACTTTCTCCTTGAGGACAGTTTCGTTTTGTAACAATGCGATAACGTCGTTGAGTAGGGCTGAGCACTATGTGTTCTTTTACTTACTAGGTATTATGCGAGTCGTGATATGGACGGCGCGACAGAAGGAATTATATCGAGACGAGAAGCTTACCTCTTCCCAACTAATCTTGTTCTTTAAGCATTAGCTTAAAGCAAGATCAGGACGGAAAGGCGACGACTCCCTCCATCGGAAGTTTGGCAAGAGGTGGGTGAGTCTTGCGTATATCTGTCGAGTGAAAGGAGCCTGCATTAAACATTTGCAACTCCGCCTAAAATAGGTTACTTTAGGCTCGTTTTGTTTTTTTAGTTTTCTTTACGCCAAGTTAACTTAGCTCGGGGGGTCTGCTCATTGGCCTCCTTTACTTTTGTCCCCACTTTTGACAAGTCAGTTCTCCGGTGGATCTGAGACACTTTTCTCTTTTCAACTGTGTTCTTTCGTATTTGTTCTCATATCTGATTGAGTGTGTAGTTGTGCGTGTGTGACTGCTCGAATGATTGGTTTTTAATTCATTTAAGTCCTTCCATTAGTCTTTTTTAGTTATCAAATGTTTTTTTAGTCATCTAAGTTAACTTAGCTAGGGGATGTATGCTCATTGGACCGCTTTTATTTTTGTCCCCACTTTAATTCCCCATCCTTTCCCCCGTTAGGTGATGAGACAAGTCAGTTCTCTGGTGGATGTGGGACACGTTTCGCTTTTCAACTGTGTTCTTTAGTATTTGTTGTCGTGTCTAGTTGCGTGTGTGGTTGCTCGAATAATTGGGTTTTAATTCATGCAAGTCGCGCATTAATTTTCTCCAGTTAACTGATATTTCTCCCACAATTAACGATTTCGCTTTTTAAAAAATTAAAAATACCATTTTGTTTAGATTCTTGAATGTATACTACTATGCATATTGTAAATATTCATTGGAGTTTTCATCTTTAAGTCAGTCAGTTATGTGCTATGCGTGACACACGACTAGGCGATTATGTATCTTTCGATACATGACTGACGAGGCAGATTTTAGGTTTCCATTTTTTTCATCCAAGTGTATAGCATCCGGTCTGTCCTGCTATTTACCGGGGGAGGGAAGAGGAGTATTCATACCTTTCCCAAGGTTATTAGCACGTAAGTGAATGTAATGGATTTGACTGGGTTTCGAACTCGGCTCTCCGATTCCCCAATCCGAGCCGCTATCCATTATCCCACCGTACCTACTCCGTTCATCTTTAAATATTGTTATTCTATTCCCGACAGACAAATTGTACATATAGGGATGAGTCTTCATAGAGACCTGAGGTATTATGGTGATTGTACTAAGAATGGTAAGTAAGAATGTATTATTTTGGTGCAAGGATTATTGTATAGTTTCTTTGGGTCAGTGATTGTGGCTAGCTAAGTTTAAGATGAGACAGATGATGACCATCCTCATTTTTGGACTTGTGTCCCCCCCTTTAGTATTTTATATTAGTTCGTTTGAGTCAGTCAGGAGAATTTCTAAATGACATCAATACAAGTAGGCTAAGTAAGATATAATGTTATAACAGCTACGAGTGATTTATAGCAAAAATAAATAACAGCAATCCAATTTTATTAGGTTTTTAGAATGTTGTAAATATATATTTATTCTTGTAAATAAACAATCTAATAAATAATGTTTAATATTTTTATTGTAATTTCCCAGAACAAAAGAAAATGTATAAATCCACTTTCATCATATGTTTAGGTTTTATTACAATTCTAATCATAGCTTTTTAAGACAATCTTGGGAAAATGGGAGTGTCAAATGAACGGTATATTCCCTTGACACCACTATTGTTTTAACTACCTCCACTCGTCGGCAATGAGTGAAGGTGTCAAGGGAAAAACCCTCTCGGCACGAAGGTCTAAGATTATCTTAAAAAGAAATCTGTGGAGAGCCATGATCGCCTACCTTTTGGCAGAAAATATATAAAAGGAAAATAATCATGTAACGATTCCTCATTTTATTTCATTAACGTAATTTGCCGTTGAAGAGCGATGCATCAGCACATTTTTATTGGCCTTGCGCCAAACTAAGCCTGATAAATGCTCGTTTGCGTAGAATATTCGAGAAGCACGGAGACCATCGTGTAATTTCCACACAAACAAATCCCGACCGACATGAAATCGGACGGCGATCGGCGGTGGTTGCTTATTTTCTGCGTCTAAGTAAGTATTTATGGCGGCAGCGGCGCGAGGGGAGAGTTGGGGACAGGGCCAGCGGTCGGTGAGTCGTGTATGGGTGGGTGTGTGATCGAAAGAGGCAGAGAAGACGATTCAAAACAACTTTTTGGTGTCCGTTGGAATGCGATTAATTTCAGATAACAAAAACGAAAGAGAAAAGGTGACGTCGTGCCTACTGTCTGAGGAAATGGGTAGAGGCAGCGGAGTGTGTTCGGCTGGTTGGTGTTAGGGGAGTTAATCTGGATGAAAATGGATCCGGGGGTGAGGTCGGATTTTTTTTCTCGAAGGCGGATGGTACGTCTCGACGGTGTTTTGGTTGGAAGGTATCGGATTTTTGCTGGCAAACAAACAGTTATGAGAGCGGAAGCCGTCCAGAGCCAGCGAATGGTATGTACAAACGTTGTCACCAGGTGGCGCTGACGTCTCTTTGATGTCGCTGGTCGACGCTCATGGTATTATCGGTCCAAGAGAAAGAATCTGTTGCTTTCAAAGAAAATCATGCCTACTTACCAGGCTTCCGGTCTTTTAGTGACGTACCTTTGTTAAATCTCTCTCTCTCCCTCTCTCTCTCGATCTCTTCTCTCTCTATATATATCTCTCTCCCTCTCCCTCTCTCTCTCTTGATCTCTCTCTCTATCCCTCTCTCTGTCCCTCTCTCCCTCTCTTTCATGCACCTTCTCTCAAACTTTGTCTAATCTCAAGTCTCTCATATTTTAAATCATTGATTCCCCAACTTTTTCTTTTCGGAATGAAAATTTGCTCGCACCTGACTAAATTTGATGATATAGAAAGTGCATTTAAAAAAAAAATCAGAGTGAAGGTTAAAGGGAGATAACTGTGGATTCGATGTCAGAACATTATCATTGATAACTCTCTCCTCCAATTTGCAGACCCTAGTTACTACATTCTCAATACTTGATATAACGCAACAATATCACAATGATAAAATCGGTCAATAATTATTTATAACTATTTATACCGAGACTCATGCATGCAATTACAAGTAATACATAATAATATTTTAAATTTTGAAATCATATTTATTTTTGGCATATGAATTTTTTGAAACTGTTTCTAAATCTTTGATTGTCTTTCAATCATTCCGCCTCACCTGTTATCCTCTTCTGACACACCTATGAGGCGTGCCGCACCGTTTGGGAAGCGCAGTTCTAAATATTTATGTAATACACTCTTTTTATTTACTCTTTCTTAGATATTTCAAGTACCTTTCAACTGTAAACCTCCCTGTTGTAAATCAGAGACACACACACATGATATCTCTCTCATTCTAAATCATGGTAAGATACAAATATGTCTTCTTCATCTCAGGAGGTTGACGATCATAGCTGTTGTGACGAAGTAAATTGTTAAAGAAATAACAAAACAAGTGTTGCAGATATATCATATATTAAACAGTAAGTACAACAGAAGCATATTACACGACTAGTGGGTGTGGGCCGGGTGACCCAGCGTTTAGTTTATTCGACTGTTGATATTTACCAGCCTCCCCACGAGGTAGGGTGTGGCACAAGGCTCCCCACAATTTCCTGTCCTTTGTAGCTCTTAATAAATTATGACTTTCTGTTATTTCCCTTTTTTTAGTAATTCAACTCTCCAAGTTTTCGTTCACCTCTGCTGTGGCCAGGTATTGAACTCATAACTCTTTGGGTCAAGTGAATGGATTATTTCAATCAAAGCGTTTATCAATTGGGCAATGCCTACATGAATATGACAACAAAGAGAAAGACAATAATCCGAAAAATGTTACAACTCATCTCAAAAATCAATCTATCTATCTATCTATCTATCTATCTATCTATCTATCTATCTATCTATCTATCTATCTATCTATCTATTTTTGACGGCATTTTCTGAAAGTAAGGCCTATCTGCCATTTTCTCCAAAGCTATTAATCAAATTGTTAAGCTTTTCAGCCGAGCAGACGGAGCCATTCTTACTGCATGGCTGACATCGTTTCGGTTGTTGCATAACTTTGGATATGAGACAGAAACCAAGAACAGCTAATCGATCAAAGAAGGGCTTACTTCCATTTACATTAACAGAACTCCCAGATATGTCTATGGTGAGCCTGAAAGTTTTCATAGTAAAATCATTTCTAATGCATTTTCATAATATATATATATATATATATATATATATATATATATATATATATATATATATATATATATATATATATATATATATATATATATATGGGTGAATATGATATACAAATTTCTAATGAGATACATTACACCACTTACAAACGCTATCAAAACTACGATTGAAAATAATTTATCTAAGCTTACGATAGGATTTGCTACAACAACATCTAAAACAATAAGAGACTTGATTAATGAAAAACAAAATAAAAATATTTTAAAACTTGAAGTTATGATTGCCACACGAAATACATAGAAGAAACGTCAAGGAATTTAAATGAAGGATTATATGAAGGCAAAAGTGACCATTTTTACGCTATTCGAAATGTTGACCTCATCTTTATTGTCATATTCACAACGTTTCGGTTGTTGTACGCTCCGGTCTTCTAAAGGTGATAGACGTTGGAATATTTAAGCGACTTCCGAAACGTTGGGAATATGAGAATAAAGATGAGGACAATAGAGCAAATAGTGTAAAGAGTTACAATATCTCATCTCAGAAATATAGACAGAAAAAGGAGATCTTTTCCAAGACAACACACTCAATGTGTTAGTTGCTCACTGTAATGAGTCCGACCATAATGCCAATTTAAAAAATTCTGCTCTAATTGAAAGAGAAAGCAATTTACTAAGATGAAAGCGTATAGAAAGTACTTAAATTGCTAAAGTATACACAGTAAACTTGCTAAAATCACTGGTAATGTATTTCAGAGTAAAATCAGTTACAATGCATTTTCATGTTAAAATCATTTTCAATGCATTTTCATATTAAAATCATTTACAATGCATTTTTATGATGAACTCATTTCCAATGCATTGTCATAGTAAAATCATTTCCAATGCCTTTTCATAGAAAAATCATTTCCAATGCATTTTCATAATAAAATCATTTCCAATGCATTTTCATAGTAAAATCATTTCCAATACATATTTACAGTAAAATCATTTCCAATGCATATTCATAGAAAATCATTTCCAATGCCTTTTCAGAGAAAAATCATTTCCAATGCATTTTCATAATAAAATCATTTCCAATGCATTTTCTTAGTAAAACCATTTCCAATACATATGTACAGTAAAATCATTTCCAATGCATATTCATAGTAAATTCATTTCCAATGCATTTTCATAGTAAAAATCATTTACAATGTATTTTCATATTAGTATCATTTCCAATGCATTTTCGTAGTAAAATCATTTCCAATGCATTTTCATAGAAACATGATTTCCAATGCATTTTTATATTAAAATAATTTCCAATGGATTTTTATATAGTAAAATCATTTCCAATGCATTGTCATATTAAAATCATTTCCAATGCATTTTCATGGTATATATCATTTCCAATGCATTGTCATAGTAAAATCATTTGCAATGCATTTTCATAGTAAAACCATTTCCAGTGCATTTTCATAGTCCATGTTTTTACACTATTTCAACCTTTCTTGACAGATCTTCTATGGTTACAAGATGGGGTATTTAATAACAAAAGTGGTCAAAACACAAAGAAATGAAATCGGCTAGGCTATACACCTAAACACATAGGAAAAAAATCTCAAGTTTAAAATGCCTGCGTGCCCTCTCCTAGCCTTAAAGTAAATATCGCTTTACTCTGATGAAGTCATAAAGGACTGAACGCGTCACATGAAATTTTTTCTCTTTGTCATTATTAGTTTTCTTAATCTATCTATCTATCTATCTATCTATATATATATATATATATATATATATATATATATATATATATATATATATATATTGTGTGTATTTAGGCAGCATTTTTTCATTAATACATGTCTCATTAAATAATATAGATAAGCGTTGTCTATATATTTTATGCAAATCTGAAGCACAACACCGGTTTAAAATTGTTAAAAAACTGAATACATTATACAAAGGTAATATCACACTTCCTGACAAAACGGATAAATACATTAACCTTTCTAACTATGAACTAACCAAGCACCAAAAAGAATTACTTAATCTTGGACCTAACTGCCATATATATCGTAAGTACAATCGACTTTACAAAAAAATAGAAATCGAAACCCTATACCAAAACATTGTTAAACTCCAGGATGAACAGCTAATAAAAACTACACCAGAATTCAAAGACTTACTTAAGGCTGAGGCGCTCAAGGATCGGCATGATAAAAGCCGAAACTCCTCAAAAATACTTACTAAACAACTGAAAATTGCCGCACAAGAACTACGCAACCACCCTGACATAATCGTAAAAAAAGCTGACAAGACCAACATTTTCGTCCTTCTAAACAAATTAGATTATAACAAAAAACTTGACCACATACTCCATGATCACATAAAATTTAAAAAACTCAACAATAATCCGACCAACCAACTAAAATCAAAGCTTAATAAACTCATTAATGCTAATAATGCCGAACAGAACTCATTAAAACTCCCTAAGATTGTTGGTGATTATAGGCCTGGTTACATATACGGCAATATAAAAACACATAAACCTAACTATCCTCTCCGTCCTATCATATCACAAATTCCAACTCCTGTATATCAACTAACAAAATACATCAACCAACTCATTACTCCTTATCTTCCTAGTAAATATAGTGTTAAGTCAACATTAGAAGTAATCCAAATCCTAAAAAGCGAAAAACCCGACAATGAAATCATAGCTTCACTTGATGTTGAAAACTTATTTACCAATGTCCCTGTTAGTGAAACTATTGACATAATTATAAGAAATATATACAGTAACTCATCTTTACCCCCACTTAAAATTAATCCTAATATATTACGGAAACTACTATTAGCTTGTACTACTGAAGTCCCTTTCTTAGATCATAATAATAATATATATATACAATGTGATGGTGTCTCTATGGGTTCAGTACTGGGTCCGACATTTAGCAATTTCTATATGTCGAACCTGGAAAATAAGATATTTACAGACTTTAAAAAACCATCCATCTATGTAAGATACGTTGATGATATTCTTATGTTAGTTGAAAATACAGATGAAATACTTCAACTACAAAAATGTTTCCAAAATAATTCTGTCCTCAAATTCACGTATGAACTCAATACTAATAATAAAATTCCTTTCCTTGACATATTGATAAACACAAATAATAACAAATTTACTATTTCGCCATATAAAAAACCTACTAGCATAAATTCATGTACACTTAACTACAAGAGCGAATCCCCATATTACTACAAAATAGCAATTATAAAAAATCTAATACACCGTGCAGAAACTAATTCATCCACAAAACAGATTTTTTACAGTGAACTAAAGAATATAAAACAAACACTTGTTAATAATAGTTTTCCAAACTATATAATTGATGAACAAATAAGATGCTTTCTTAGAAATCTCAATACTAAGCAAATAGTACATAATACTGCTTCTACTAATCTCAAACATATTAATCTCCTATATCGTAATCAAATGCATACTAATTATAAACAAGATGAAAATATACTAAAAAAATTAGTAAATACTAACATATCCACAACAGATCCTAGCAAAAGAATTAAGTTAATTATATACTACACTAAATCTAAAATATCCAACTCAATTATTCGAAATGATTCTTCTCCCCCGGTTAGCGATTTGAAAAAAACCAACATAGTTTACAAATTCAGGTGCCCTTTGGGAGATTGTATCTCCAACGAACTAAATAATATCTATGTTGGTCACACCACAAACTCGCTTTCACGACGCTTGACACTACATTTGAATGATAACTCTAACATTTTTAGACATTTAAAACAACATGCCTGGCCGCATACACAATTCCGGAAAATCCTCGTCGAAAACACAATTATACTTAAACATGAAAACAATAAACAAAAACTAAAAATTCTTGAAGCTATATACATAAAACAGTTGAAACCTAACCTGAACAAAATAAACTATGAAATCTCCAAAAATATCCTTAAATGCCTATAATTAGTAACAGAAGTCATTGGTTCATACAAACGGCTTTCCATACTCAATACTCATCGGATTCACTCTCGCGTGGTCATGTGTGACGTCATGAGCTGTCGTGCGATTTTCGCTTTCAGCGTTTTATATGCACGTGTTTATCGTTGCTTGGAAATCATCCATGTAAACAAATAATACTATCATCAATTTCTTGTTCGTGTATTGCATAAATATATTGTGTAATTGTCATCTTTGATAATGGCTTATGTAAGCCGAAAGCTCAGATCGGATTAAATAAAAAAAAGTATGTATCAATATTGTGATTTTCTTTCATTATTTAATGATAATGTTATTAAGATTATCAGACTATATGAAAAAAACTTGCATAAAATATATAGACAACGCTTATCTATATTATTTAATGAGACATGTATTAATATATATATATATATATATATATATATATATATATATATATATATATATATATATATATATATATCCAGATGCAATGAGAACGGGAATAATGTAAATTCTCATGTTCACTGCATTAATTCAAAAAAGTGCTCAGTACCAAGAGTAGAGCAATAATTATTTATTATAGATTTTTATATGTGGACAAAAACAAGATTTTGTCCTCCACATCACTCTATATATATGCTTGCCACGAACATTATATTAGCCAAAACGGCCAGTCATTCCGGCAAAAGATGACAGTTCATCTCCAACAAATTAGGGATCTCCACACGAGAAAAATACACTTTAGCCAAAATATAGAGGAATGCAGGGGACAAAATCTGCCAGATTTTAGTGTCCTCCCGTTCTACCAATGTGACTACAGAACCACTGAATACATGCGGATTAATAAGGAAACATTTTTCATCGACAAGTTCAAACCCATACTTAATTCATTGCATAAATAGATTCTACCAAATTCCCCTTACCATAAACAACATATATAGCCAGTTACACACCTTGATTTTCATTTTTTTTCATTGGTACAAAACATAAGCATCAACACGTGGAGATAGAAACAGTTAAACACGTTTTGAAAAAAATTAAACGAAACCAGTTAAAGTAAAAACGTTTGATAAAAAAGAAAACAAATTATTTTTCTAAGAAAAAAACACTGAAAATCCAATTGTAAGTAACAAAGTTTTAATTGTTCTCTGTAAAAATTCATATATTATAAATAAATAACACTATATTAAATATTAGGTGCCTTTTTTTCCAATATCATTTTAGTCTTTACAATAAGTATTCGTACGGAATCTTTCTAACAAAAAAAACATTTACCTATATATATATATATATATATATATATATATATATATATATATACACACTCCCGTTCGTCGGTTGAGCACTTTGGAAGAAAGGGTATTTGACGGCTGCTGGTATAATGCTAAACCCTTCGTAATGAATAGATCAAATTGCCAGCTGATAATGCTTACATCACGTACATAATGCGTTAAAAATTCCGTTTTCTGTAGCGTGCGCCGATAGACTAGGTGTAAGTGTCTCCGACTTTTAACGCGTTTCATCCGTTACGATTTCATTGGACTGGGTTTTGTTGACGTTGCCACGTCTACACATGCGCACAAAACGCAAGACACAGGTGGTTTCAAAAATTTTGAAAGAAACAGATTTCTTTCAAAAATATTCTTTCGAAAAATGTTCAATCAAATCCTAACGGATGAAACGCGTCACAAAAACTTTTCCAGTTTGTCATATTTTTCTAAATACTGTTTGTTGATATATAAAAATATACAAAATTACACATCGTTATATCATATATATATATATATATATATATATATATATATATATATATATATATATATATAAAGGTAAAAGACTATAGGAAAACTGTATTATTAGTCAACGCGTTTCGTCCCATGTAGAATTTTCAAGGCAAAAACGAAATGAATTTATTGAAAACAAAGTAACTATTAACAACAAACAAAGTGCCCTTAGCAATTGGAAGAATTTAGAAAATGCTGTTATATTCATATCGTCAATTGAAAATTACGTCAAGTACGGTCACGTGTGGAAATATTGTTTTTATTGTTCTGTTGACGGATTCAACTATTTTCTTTTCATTTTTTGATATAGATGTGTAAGTTGGCTTGGGAAAGTAGTGAAAGTATCTGTTGTAATTTTCAGTCGACAATATGAATGAAAAAGCGTTTACTAAATTATTCTAGTTACTGAGGACATTTTGTTTGTTTTTAATAGTTACTTTGTTTTCAATAAATTTCGGCTAATAATAGTTTTCCATTTTTCTTACAGTCTTTTTAAAGTTTCTTTTTACAATTTTTTGCAGTCTTTTACCTATTGTCTTTTTCTACAGGTGAACTCTGAGAAATTTATATATATATATATATTATATATATATATATATATATATATATATATATATATATATATATATATATATATATATATGCACACACACACACACACAAACACACACATATATATATATATATATGTGGAGAGAGAGAGAGAGAGACAGTGCGGGAGAGAGTGAGGGGTGATATATAGTTATTTATGAAGTGTAGCTTAGCGTTTTCCTCGAAATATATTCTTAGAAAAAATAAAATCTATGTGATATCCGTTGTCGGTAATAAAGTCAAATTTTGGCGAAGATAAAATTTACAATTTGCTTTTGCAAATGACATGTTTCATATACGTGAATCTATTGAAGCAGATTTTTGAACCACATTGCTGTCAATAATTTCCATGGAGATCTAAGATTTCAATTATTCACGCTTTCTACAGGGTCAGGCTTAGAGTTAGGTATACTAGGGTTAGAGTTAGGATTAATGATTAGGGTCAGGGTTAGAAAAGTCTATTTAAGAAATGTGACACTATGTGACACTGGTGGCACTAAAGGGGTTAATGTAATAATGCGAACCGAAATCGTTACAGTATATTTCCGGTTATTCGCTAACATTGGGAATTAAAAATAGAATTGGGAAATAAAATTTGTTTTATGGCCGTCAACAAAAACGGAGGTTACGTTTGGCAGGCCAGGCCAAAGGGCCATATGAAATATAATCGTGGAAATATAAACAACTCGAGAGACCCGAAAATGAAATTGAAATGATAAATAACCTGTAAGGGTTTTCTGCATGGTAACTCGAGGGCTGTGGAAACAGAATGACTGGTTGTAGTTGCGCTAGAATAAACCAGACCAAATGCTGGCAAATATTATGTGTTATGGAAAATCAATGATTAAATAAAACCGCCTCTTCGCCCACTCCATATAAAATTAGAGTTGTCAAAAAGACAGTCAAGACCTTCCTGTGAGGATCGTCTCAGATGGAATACCGAGAGAGGAGGAGAAAAGAGATAAAATTTAGCGCCGCCCATTTGGAAAAAATGGTGTGAGGCATAAATAAGAGAAAGTATGAGTTATAAAGGCGGGTTGATACCTGAAACTAAATCTGAAATTTGAGGAATTACCGAAATCCCCAGACCAGTCGAAACGACGCTGGTCTTGGGCTGGACTCGATTCCCTAATATGAAACCTGTTCTAAAATTTAGAAGAGCAAATGGTCATTATAGAATTTAAAAAGGGATGGGGTGATTTTTGTACCAGGATCTATATAAACAAATTTAAAACTGACTCGACGAATCTTCCGTTTTTATTTTGTCTGCGAGAACATTTTTATTTATTTCCTGATACAGCTTGGCCGAATTACCGACGACATTCGATCTTCATTGCTTTGAGATCAAAGAACATAAAGAATGCAGGGATGGTGTGGATCAAAACGGCCAGCGACCAACAACGGTACTAACCAGGATCGATCGGGGCGTGCGTGGGTGTTATAGAAAGACACAGAAACAGTACTAAAATTATCATGTTTCTTTTTTTCCTTAACTTTTTCAGTGAATTTTTGTGACTTTCCCCCCGACTTTTTTCCTGAGTTTTTTTTTTTACTGTAACTTTTTTCTGTGACTTTTTCCTGTAACTTTTTTCAGTAAAATTTTTTCTGTAACTTTTTCCCGTAATTTTTTTCAGTAAAATTTTTCTGTGACATTTTTTTGTAAATTTTTTGTAACTTTTTCCCGTAATTTTTTTCAGTAAAATTTTTCTGTGACATTTTTTTGTGAATTTTTTTCCTGTGACTTTTTTGTACCTACAACTTTTATTTTTACCTGGATTTGTATTGTCTAATGTTTTATATGACTGCTGGGCAGTTACTTGTCACCGGGATAACTAACCTAAACCGTTGTCACGTGATTGTACTCAGAAATAGTGAGACTACCATGGATATAAGCATGTAAGAAACGAGAAAATTTTAAGGAAAACGGGAACTATTATGACAATGATAAATAAAAAGCCGGAATTTCTGTCAGACGTAGTGGAGGATGAAACGCTTGGAGAATTTAACACTCAAAAGGAACAATGAAGGCAAGAAAAACAAGGAAAGTAGCCGGTAACCTACTAGAAATATTTGAACAGTGAGATGACAGAAGAAATAAGACTAGCAAAAGGCAGGAAGCTGTGGAGAGTAATGATCAATCAGTTTATGCAGAGTGTCCAATGAGGATCAAAATCACTACTCTGTAATCAGGATTTGCGTGGGACGTTTATTAACTATTAATTCAATTTAGTTTGCAGTCGTACACACATATTCCCACCTCTCTCTTTCTCTATGAATATATATATATATATATATATATATATATTGACATATATATATATATATATATATATATATATATATATATATATATATATATATATATATATATATATATATATATATATATATATACTGACATATATATATATATATATATATATATATATATATATATATATATATATGTGTGGATATAGATAGCGAGAGAAGACGGAAAATAGAATGAAGGGGGCGGCGAGAGAAGAGATTGTTGTTTTATGAGAATTCGAAGAGAATTAAGCGCGCGCTTTAAGCTGGAGCGGGACTCGAGATTTGAAAGAGAAATCAAACCGGTTGTAAAGTAAGGCATCTGCTCGGACGAATGTCAAATGCACAATGACATGGAATGGACTTTATCTCGCCTATTCCTCCATAATTCGAAAATATCAGTTGATTTGCCGTCAAGATTTTCTTTCTTTCTTTCTTTCATTTTACTTCATAAAGTTTCCAAGAGTGGCATATTTCCGACTTTGTTTTCCAGAATTTTCCACTTTCGTCATTCATTTTCGCACATTCTGTCAATTTTTTTTACTCAATCTTTCTTTCTTTCTTTCTTTCTTTCTTTCTTTCTTTCTTTCTTTCTTTCTTTGAGTTGCTGTTCTTAAATTAAAAGTCTATATTTTTTCTGTTCTTAAATTAAACTCTATTTTTCTTATAACAGTGTCATCTTTTCTCACTTTTTTCTGTTTGTTTGGTGTACTTTTCTTCATATATTTATGAATAGTACCATTTTTTATAATTTCTTTTTTTCGGCTAATAATAGTTTTCCAGTTTTTTTCCAGTCTTTTTTTTCTTGTTGCTTTTCTTTCTTTCTTTAATTTTATTTCTCAGACTTTGAAACAGTAGCATATTTCCCACTTCTCCCTCTTTTGTCATTTATTTTCCCACATGCTCTCAATTTTTCCTTCTTTTAGGCTTTCTTTCTTTCCTTTCTTTCCGTTCCTTTTCTTTCTTTCGTTTTATTTCGTTTCTTGCTTTCTTTCATCCTGTCTGTTCCTTTTCGGAGAATTCTAAGAAAACTTGAGAATGAACCAGAATTGACGCTACAAAAATTGGCTGAAGACTTTTAGAGATGTATAAGAGTAAAAAAGGACTCGAAAGATATCGAAGTTTCTGGCATCGCTCACATACGAAAAGTCCAACGACAAACACGTTTTTCTCCCTCCTGAAAAACAAAAGTCAAATGAAATTTCAGAAGAAACTACCACCTAGTCCATGCTATCGCTGTGGGACTTTGCATTGGTACAAAGATTGTCCATACCGCTATAAGACTTGTCTGTCGTGCAATAAAGTGAGACATAAAAGTTCTCATTGTAGAACAAAGAAAGAAAGCAAAAGCCGAGTAAGAGACACTAGAACTGACCAAGCGGACGAGATAAATATACAAAAATACGTACAAGTAGAAATGTTAAACAAGAAAATCAGACTACAATTAGATTCCGGATCAGATTTAACAATTATTAACTTACAGACGTGGAAGAAATTAAACAAACCGACCATGTTGAGAACCGATAAAATAGCCAGGTCGGTAACAGAGGGAAAAATCAAATTCGAGGGGGAAATTATCACAAATGTGACATTCAACGGAATGACCAAGAAATTAAAAATGTATGTTCTAAAAAATACTAAAAAATTCTTGCAAGTATATAGAATTACACCGAACAGTACTACACCATCGGCATTATCACCGGCGGAAGTGATGTTCGCCCGAAAAATTAGATCGGTATTCGACAAATTACTGCCAAAACAGACAAAGCAATCACCAACGTCGTTTGCACCAAAAAGAAAATTTAACCCAGGAGAGAAAGTTTTTTTTTTAAATGTACAAAAACAATACATCCTACTGGGAGCAAGGTACAATAGAGAAACGAACCGGAAATGTGATTTACATAATTCAGGGTCCGAAGTTCTCGCATAAAAGGCACTTAAATCAAATAAGAAAGAGGCTGTTAGAGGATTCTAACGGTCTACCTCAGGAAGAGCAAGAAGTGATGGACACAATATTCGACACATTCGATATGCAAAGGCCTCAAGCAGTGTCAGAACCTCGAAAATCGAACAGGAAAAGAAAATTTACAGAGCATTTGATGATTAATCCGAAAAGGAAAAAATATTAAAGACCCCTACGAGGTAAAAGCTTTGGGAGTGGGGTGTTATGGGACATTACCTATAAAGACAGTGAACTCTTCCTGACACTATAAATACTGCGCCTCTCAAGAGGGGAGACGGAATCGAGTCGCGCCAATAGTAGTTCACTCCAAACCAGACTGACAGTCATACTAACACCTTCAACATCTTGTATTATTATTATTATTATTATTATTATTATTATTATTATTATTATTTGTAATATATCTTTGTTATTTCTACTCTTGTGTTCGTGTTGTTCTTCCTTGGTCCTAACCTTGGACCATAACAGTGGCGACGAGCATATTGGAGAGAGAGAGAGAGAGAGAGAGAGAGAGAGAGAGAGAGAGAGAGAGAGAGACAGACAGACAGACAGACAGACAGAAAGAGAGAGAGAGATGTAGATAGATATATAGATATAGATAGATATACAGATATAGATAGATATAGATAGACATATAGATATAGATAGATATATAGATATAGATAGATATATAGATATATATATAGATATAGATATATAGATAGATATATAGATATAGATATATAGATATAGATAGATAGATATATAGATACTGGAGGGTGGAAAATAATTATTTTCCCACAAGGACTCTGAGACGCTTTTGAACTCTATCAAGACTGGAAAGTGGGTTCTGGGTAGCTCCCACCCAAATATCGTAATAGTGGTCCATTTTCGGCTTGATCTGGCTCTTATAATGTAGATGGTATCATCAGAAGTCAGGTGCTTGCTGGAGCGGTATAGGGAGCCGATAATTTTACCTGCACCTTTAGAGATGGATAGTATATAGGAATTCCACTTGAGGTCAGGTGTGAGTTTGAGGCCCAATATCCTCGCGAATCATGGTGCCCCCCTGTGGGGACATCCGTTTATCGTGACTAGCAGTAGTTCGGGCTCTGATTGGCGGAAATGGAATGTAACCAGTTTGATTTTAGAAGCAGCAAATGTAAACAGCCAGTTTTTCCCCCACTGGAAAGTTAGCGTTAGATTGTAAGAGAGGTCAAGCTGCCAATTCCTGATCATCAAAACATTTAGGGAAGTGCCCGTATATCAACATATCACTGGAGAGCTTGTGTAGCAAACCACTGTATCACAACTTATCAAAGGCCTTCGAGATATCGAATGCTAGGGTCCTTTCAGTATGATCTTTTATGCAAATCAGAAAGAGGGTTGGTACAAGAAGTGATCCCATGGAGATACCTGTGTTGACCGCTGGGGCCTTGGAGGACCGGCTGTTAATAACTACCTTCAGGGATGTACCTGTTAGGAAGGTTTTTATAATAATAATAATAATAATAAACACTTCCAGGGATTCCATAACTGGAGAGCTTGTGTAGCAAACCACTGTATCACAACTTATCAAAGGCCTTCGAGATATCGAATGCTAGGGTCCTTTCAGTATGTATCATCAAGGTTCTCACTAAGTCTGTGTGTAATCGTAGTTAGGACATCAGTGATGGATCGAGCTGATCAAAACTCATACTGCTTGTCGTACAAGAGGTTGTTTTTATCCAGGTGATCGATGACTTTCTTGTTGATTAAGGCCTCATTTGTATTACTATACGCTGAATATATATATATATATATATATATATATATATATATATATATATTTTGAGAACTAATGTTCTCTATCTATCTATCTAGATAGATAGATAGATAGATAGCTCAAGAGGAAATGAAAGAAGGAAACAGTAAGAAAGAAGGAGAGAGAGAGAAAGATAGTGTGGAAAACCGTAAAAAAACAAAAAAGGGAAGAAATTGAGAGTGTGAAAGAAAGAAAGAAAGAAGAAGAAGTAGAAGAAGAAAAAGAAGAAACAGAAGAAACAAAGAGAAAATGAATAAAGGGAGAGAAACAGAAGTCAAATGAATCAATGCATCAGGTGCGCTTAGCATATATATATATATATATATATATATATATATATATATATATAGTTAGAAACATAGAGAGAAAGAGAGAGAGAGAGAGAGAGGGAGATAGAGAGGGGAAGGAGAAAAAAGAAGGAAAAGTATGAGTGTGAAAGATAGGGATGGGGAGGAGAATTGGAAGGCTGTTAAATATATGAAACCATTTCTAATTAATATGATGTAATTTTGATTCTCTACGCAAAAATGAAATCTATCAACTCATTGCTGTTTTGTTTTTATTCGTCTCTCCAGCTTTCTGGCATACAAAGTCTTGATGTGCTTCGAGACTTCTGTCGAGTTTCCTTTATTTGATTTATTTTTTTTGATTTTTTAATTATTATTACGGCAAAAAGAAAAATGTCACGAACTCATGATATCATCTCGTCCGAAATAACGAGCCGACAGTCGAAGACAGCGAAGAAAGACGACACGATAAAACAAAAAGGCAAACAAACAGAAACAAAACATCCTTTGCTTTTTTGTTAATTAATACGGAATGTTATAAAACTTGCTCAGATTTAACAAAGTACTGAACTTTTTCGCAGAAACGTGAAAATAAGGAATTGGTATCATTATTTGATGAATATCTCAATTAATATCCTTATCTTGTTCTCGTCACAAAGTTTCGACAAAATGGAGCATGGGGAAAGAGGTTGGTATTCTTCTATTTTATAATTAGACTTAGCTAGGCACAATCACTCAACCAAACATACTACAATATTCCTTACACCAAGACAATGCATTCTTACTTACCATTCTTACTACACCCGCCATAATGCCACAGAATCTCTATGAAAGTCCTTACGAGTCCCCATATGTACAATTCATTGTCTGTGGGGAGTCGGAATATAACAGCAATTTAAAATCTAAACCCCAATGTGTACTTACCATAGGAAAGAGCGATATTTATTTCTGTTATGTACAGAAAATATGGCACAAGGCCAATATGGGGGAAAAGGACGGTCTTCATCTGTCTTATAATTAAATTTAGCTAGCCACAAACACTGACCAAACACACAAAAATATTCCTAACACCAAAACAAGCATTCTTATTTACCTTTCTTACAACATCCACCATAATACCTCATTGTCTCTATGAAAGTACTAACTAAACCCCATATGTACAAGAGCTCACCCAAACAGTTACCATGAAAGTATTTATAGAAAAGGTTACATAGAGGCAAGCTTACGGCGATGGGCAAGTCACTGAAACCGAACCGCCAGATCAGGGCCGATAATACTGCTGATTCTTCTTTGGATTTTATCGAGGAGCTTCAGGTAAATAGCAGGGGAACCGGACCATATATGACAGCAATATTCTAAGCATGGATGAATGGTAGACTTATAGATATGTAAGATAGATTCTGGAGAGAAAATCTGTCTCGCGCGATACAGTGAACCGACTTTCCTAGCAGCTGACCTCGCAATGGATTCAATTTAGTTTTTCCACTTATTCTTGGAGATCCTCAATAGATGTATATTTCTCTTTCGCTTCAAGTTTCTACTTTATCTCTCAAGAAATAGTCCAGTATTTCCTGCCATATTGTAGATTACATATAATAGAAATTCAGCACTCTTCCTTTTGCTTCTAATGATATTTCCTCTTACTTCTGGATTAGCTTAGTTCCTGAAAATATCTTTCGCTATTCCTACATGACAATGGTGGACTTGGTTTAAAAGTACTGGCTGCCAGGAGACAAAAGGGAGCCCACCCACAACTACAATGCTATCATTTAATTTTCATAACGAATAAATAAAATTTAAAAAAAATACTAAAAAATGGAACTGTATAATAATAAATAATATTAATGTGATAATTTAAACTATTTATTTTTTTTATTAAAGCTTTATGAAAGATATATATCTAAGAACAGATAGTAAATAGTAAAACGTTGCTAAGAGTTATAATGGACAGGAAATAGTGGAGAGCCATTGTCGCCAACAATTTGGACTCAAAACCGGCACTGAAGAATTATCTATCAAACAAAAAAAATCATCAAAATCGGATGAAAACTGTGGAAATGCATAAGCAACGTTCGATCACACACACACACACACACACACACACACACACACACACACACACACACACACACACACACACACACACACACATTTTGAGAATTATAGATATAGATTTTATGAATTTGATTTCTTGGAAACGTTTTATGGCAAGGTGGGCAATCGTCAGTCTCGCAAGTGTGTGAACGAGGGTTATCTTGTGGGGTGGAGGATTACGTCAGGCGGGGTCATTTGTGAGTACGAGAGTGGGAGATAACGGTTAACTCTGAACTTGAACAGGTTAACATTCTTGTCATCGGGGAAGAATCCTGTTGGGAGTCGGCTCTAGAAGGCAGTAGTTCACTCAAACTCAACGGAATTGCTAAGGAGCTGAGGGGCACTTTCTGGAAGGATTGTGCATGAGGATCTTCGATAAAAGTCATGTATGATGCGGAGAGGCCGGTTCGTATCTGCAAAGACAAAAGATAACCATCTTATCAGGACCATAAGGTTGATCTGAATAATCAAGCGAATTGTTTTAGAAAATCCCACACTGCCAGAGGGTTGTGAGGTGAGAGGGTTGTGGATAGAGAACGTGAGAAAAGGAAGACTGTACAGCTGCCAACAGAACTATAAACCGTCTCATAAGGCCAAGACGACACAAGGAAGGATGACTTACAAACTCGACGATCACGTCACGCCAAACATATGGCCTCTAGCCTTCCAGGTCTGATTTGGTTTGGTTTGAATTGTTTTATGACATAAATGGGTTATTTAATGTCGTTAAGATTTTTATTGCTTGTAATAATTTTTTTTATCTATCTATCTATCTATCTATCTATCTATCTATCTATCTATCTATCTATCTCAGTATATATTGGTTTGGTTTGGATTGTTTTACGGCATATGGACCTCAATTGGTTATTTAATGCCAACGAGATTTTTATTACTGGTAATCAAACTCAATGGAATATTTGATGCAGTTAAGATTTTTATTGCTGGTAATATTTTTTTATCTATCTACCTCAGTATATATTAGTTTGGTTTGTTTTACGGCATATCAAAACCTCAATGGGTTATTTAATGACGTTAAGATTTTTATTGCTGGCAAAATTTTTCAAGAAAAAGTATTGCTGGTATTAATACCTATTTTTATACTTTCATAGTGTTTTGACCCCCTTTGGCGGTGGGGTAACTATTTGCCAGACTGATGCTACCACCCCGGGTCAAAGAGGACCTGGGAACACCAGCAATTAAGAAGTGGTTCCATGCTCCTCAAAATCTTCTGATCAAAGGCCTTGCTGCTGGATGTAGTTTATCGTCTTACCCAGGACGCGGATGTATATTATCGCCATATCCAGGACGGTCCAGATCTGAATCTGTTGCACTACGACATATGGGACGTAGTCGCGAAGGAAGTCAATCAACGTCCTCATGACACTATAAAATCTCTCAAGGCCACCATCACTTGTCCAGGCTCCAAAATAGATAAAGATCATCTGATTCTGGCATGTCAACGTTTCAATCCTCCTATTGAAGTTGTCATCATTGCTAACGGCGGATCCTTGAAGTAGATGCGCCAAGAAGACCCTGAAGATCATTCCTGGCAATTTTCTCTCAGATCAAGTGTCTCTTATATGACTTATAGGCGTCTTTTACTAAATACATGCAACTGTCCTTAAAAAAAAAACCCTGAGAAACCCTGCATAAATATCTCCAGAAGGTTTTATTGACACTAGATTTTATCGTGAAAATATTGACATGCAGGATTAAATCTGGAAAAATTGAAAAAATAATATGCCTTAATTTTATAATTTTTGAACATTTAATTTTAAAATATTCCCGCATTTTATAATTAATACTTTTATTATTTTTAATTTAAATCACGTTTTAATTTTATTATTTTTGAACATTTAATTTTAAAATATTCCCGCATTTTATAATTAATACTTTTATTATTTTAATTTAAATATCGGTTTAATTTTATTATTTTTGAACATTGAATTTTAAAATATTCCCGCATTTTATAATTAATATTTTTATTATTTTTAATTTGAATATCGGTTTAATTTTATAATTTTTGAACATTTAATTTTAAAATATGTCCGAATTTTATAATTAATACTTTTATATTTTTAATTTAAATCTCGGTTTAATTTTATTATTTTTGAAGATTTAATTTTAAAATATTCCCACATTTTATAATTAATACTTTTTATTATTTTTAATTTGAATATCGGTTTAATTTTATAATTTTTGAACATTTAATTTTGAAATATGTCCGAATTTTATAATTAATACTTTTATATTTTTAATTTAAATCTCGGTTTAATTTTATTATTTTTGAACATTTAATTTTAAAGTATTCCCACATTTTATAATTAATACTTTTGATTATTTTTAATTTGAATATCGGTTTAATTTTATAATTTTTGAACATTTAATTTTAAAATATACCCGAGTTTTATAATTAATACTTTTATTATTTTTAATTTAAATATCGGTTTAATTTTATAATTTTTTAACATTTAATTTTAAAATATTCCCGCATTTTATAATTAATACTTTTATTATTTTTATTTCAAATATCTGTTTAATGTTATAATATTTGAATTAATTTTTAAAAATTTTTATTGCATCATTTTATTATTAAAATATTGTCCTATTTTATAATTAAATATATTGAACCGAATACTTAACATCAGGAAGAGACAATTGAGGTTTCTGGGGCATATAATGAGAAAGGACGGCTCGGAAAATCTGATACTCACGGGACAAATAGAGGGCAAGAGAAATAGAAGTAAAAAAGCACACGATATACTTAATGAGCTTGAGTAAATGGATGACGGAATAGGACTTAGAAGAAAAAACAGAAAGACAAAGTTTATTAACAGCTACAAGGGAGAGAAAGTTGTGGAGGGCTATGATCGTCTACGTCCTGAAGGGACACGTCACATAAAGGAGAATTCGAAATTCTGCACTAATTTTTAATTAAAACGTTGGATTAATTTCATGATTGCAATTTTGTATTGTTAATTAAAGTATTTTATTGGATTTATACTTAAATTAATTTTTATTTAAAAGGTTGCATTTGTTTTTGACTAAAATATTGCCTACATTTTGGACTTGAATTATTTTTTAAGTTAATCTTCATAAAATTTTGCATTAATATCTTATTACAATTTAACATGAACTTTATAATTACTCGACTCGATTTACATTCAAGTAATGAATTATTCTGTGATTTGAAAATGGGTTCACGATTTTGATGCGCACCTTTAGCGTTGTAGAGACGTTAATAAGAATGTCAGATGTAGACACTAAGATCTTGCAAGGCTCGAATCCGCACTTAGCGGCTATGTTGGTAACCTCCCAGGTTGACACTCTGATGCACCTGACTACTCGGATGCTCTGGTGCGAGACTGAGAGCAATGTCTGCTTTAGGGTGATACATTGGTGTCACTGCAGATGAACCTCTCTGTTGTGGCCTTGTTAGGGCCAGAAATAAAGACAGAAGAGAGGAATTGAGTTAAACAAATATAGTAACAGAAACGGTAATACAAACATATATAGGGGTGGACAAAATAATTGAAACACTTGTTAAATTCAAAGAAAATTTATTTAATATGGAGTTGGTCCTCCTTTAGACTCACATCCAGCTTTAATACGTCTAGGAATGGAAACATACAGATTCCTGACTTCATCCAGACGAATTTCCAACCATTCTTCCATTAACACCTGCTCCAGCTCTTTAAGACACGATGGTGGAGGATAGCGGCTCCTAACTTGTCGCTCCAAAATGCACCACAAATGTTCAACAATATTGATATCTGGAGATTGGGGAGGCCACTCCATGTGTTCTAGGTCACTTTCATGCTCTTCATACCAATTCTTAACCACTCGAGCGGTATGTATTGGAGCATTATCGTCTTGGAAGATGCAGTCACCATCAGGGAATAAAGTCTGGGCCATTGGATGAATATGATTTCCCAAAATGTTCAGGTAATCTTTGCTGTTGATTCTACCATGCAGGACAACTATTGGACCGAGGCATTTCCATGATATGGCGGCCCAAACTATCACTGATCCACCTCCATGCTTCACTGTTGGAAGAAGGCAGTCAGGGTTGTAAACTTCTTTGGGCTGCCTCCACACATAAATTCGCCCTGAAGTTGGGAAAAGAGAAAAACTGGACTCGTCTGAGAATATGACTTGCTTCCATTGGTCTGCAGACCAGGCATTGTGATCTCTGCACCACTTCAACCTCTTCTGAATGTTGCGAGTGGAGAAAAGAGGTTTCCTTACGGCGGCTCTTCCATGATATGCAAAACTTATGGAGCTCACGACGAACAGTTTTAGTAGAAACTGGACTATTCAGATGATTATTCAACTCAGTAGTCACTTTAACCGCAGTAGTCCGATGATTTTTTGCCACATTGCGTTTCAATGCACGTCGGTCCCTGTCAGTAAGTTTGCAAGTCCAGCCCGAATTGCTACGGTTGCTATAGGTTTTGCCCTGTTTCTCGAATTGCGTCATAGTTCTTGATATGGTAGCTCTTGAAAAACTAAACAGTTCAGCAACCGTACTGATCGAGGCTCCTGCCATGCAAGCTCCAAAAATTTTCCCTTTTTCGAACTCGGAGAGGTCACGCATTTAGCTTAAATTTTACTAAATTCTAAAAATAAATAAGATAAAGTGAGTAAATTAGATAAATAAATGTATTTACAATAGATATAACCTGCAATTACAAAGTTTTAGTTAAAGTTCCTAATATAATAGGTCTTTGAAATATAGGAGTGGAATTTGCACCTGTTCCAATTATTTTGTCCAATCCCTGTACGAACGAGAGTATTACAGCAAGAATGTTCGCTCCGATTGTCAGAGCTGACCGCTGGAAACTTCCCTCTCCAAAAAGGCAGTACCTGCTCCTATTTATAGCTGGAAGAGTTCATGCGTGCGTGAGTAAATTACCATAACACTCTCTTACAATAAATGAGTCTTATTGACAGTAAATGCGATTCACATTTGGTGTTTCCTGCCGTGAATCACACGTTATACAAGCACAGTAAGTCCCCGGGTTACGACAGTCCCGATCTCCGACGATTTGTGGTTACGACGCAATTACCATTAATATTGTTTCCAATTATAGCGTTTGCCTCGTACATAGGCCGCAGATGGCTCGGCGGAAGAATACGTCGTCATATGACGCTAGATTGGGAAGGCGGCGGGTATCATCTCCTGGTTGTACGCCATGTTGGATTGTTGGTGAGGGAGTGATCGCGGGTACATTCCGACTTACACGGAAAATCGCGTTACTTCGCATCGTAGGAAAGGAACACTGTCGTAAGTCGTGGAACCCCCTGCATATATGAAAACCATTAAAGATGCTGCTATAAACATTACTTTTGGATAATCAGTGCTTGATAAGTTAGACTATTTTTGATTAAAGATAATCGTGCCTTCTATACACAGTCTCGAGTTTCAGATTAAAAATGGACGGTGGCTGAAAAAGAAGTGATTATTAAAAAGGTCTTGAGCATGGCAAAGGTTTATCAAATATATTAACAGAAACAGTAATACAAACCTTGACTGACGAGGCAGATTTTTCCCGCCGTAGGTTGCCATTTCTTTCTGCGGTAGACCGCTAGTCCTGCTATTTACTCATAGCTCGGTGAGAAGAGGGTGTCTCTCATCTGACAACAACTCGAATATATGGATCTTATAGTAAGTTAATGTCTCATTAAGTCTTGTTAACGAAGTGATTACGCCATTAATCACATTAACATTGCTATTTAATTCTTTGTATAAATTGTTTCTTTATGATATAAAATATTATTATTATTATTATATGTTTCTCATAATAAAAACAATTTACATCGCTCCACGAAACATTCATGTTTCAGTAGTAACATTGTACTTCTTCAGGCGATGGAAGTTAACTAATGATAATAAGGATTTATTGGGGAATTAAAAAAAAAATTACTTATTTTCGTAAGTATTAATACTGGCCTTATGCTCCCTCTTAACTTACGAAAAAAATTCTGATATGTTTAGGCTTTTTATTCATAGCTTCGCTTGCTGAACTTCTGGGTAGGTAGGTAGGTAGGTAGGTAGGTAGGTAGGTAGGTATCACTTGGCATAACTTCTGTCATGTTCATTGAACGTCTCTTGCCAATCTTACATCTTGGTGTGTGTCTGGCACCTCGAATAGGCCGTATCAGAACTACCCGAGGGTGGAAGTATTCCTGGAACTCCTCTCTTATAACTGCCTTTTCGCATTTTTTTGATTTCCTCTGTCTTGAAATTTTGTCCTTTTCAAGTGGGATTTGATTTCCGATGAGAAAAACTCGCAAGGAGCGAGACCTGAGGAATATGGCCGTTATTAAACCTGGGGAAGTTGATCTTGGCCCCAAAACGCTGCACTAATGGTCACTAATGGAACACCTTGGTTGAGACAACCACACTCTATACACTTTCCTTCTAAGCTCTTCTATAAAAATGACCACACTCTATACACTTTCCTTCTAAGCTCTTCTATAAAAACGACCACACTCTATACGCTTTCCTTCTAAGTCTTCTATAAAGACGACCACACTCTATACACTTTCCTTCTAAGCTCTTCTATAAAGACAACCACACTCTACACACCTTCCTTCTAAGCTCTTCGATAAAGATAGCGAGTAAGAACGTTATAACTTGGTGTGTATGCGTGACAGAGTTAAAGGTCAATCTGTGTCAAGCAGCTTCACTTTGCAGACTTTAGATCCATTACCATGGCAATAGTCTCGATACTTCTTGATCACTTCGTGTTATTCAATGAATGATTTTTATTGTTATTATAATTGCTTCGAGAATTTAATATCCCTGTTTGCAATTCTAAGTTTCTTGAGTCAACGGCTGTACTCTCAATGAGATTCATTACCTGGGACGTCTTCTGGGAGTCAAGTTCAGCTCAGACCTCAAGCTAGAGATTTTGTCAGTTCCACATTGTACTTGACTCTTCCTGCTAGAACCTCTCCCTCCAAGCGACAGATATAGCCAAAGAGTATTGCTGCCACATGTGCCAAAGCCAGACCTTTCCAGCCTCGACCAAATTCGAAAGCGTTTGAGTAGCTTTGTGAGTAATGAATTGTTTTTCAAATATTAACCCCTTTCACACAGACGGAACTTTGCTAGCGTCTCGCTGCTCCCACCCCTGGTTCCACCAGTCCAGACCTTTATCCTTATAATATGCCAACCTTAGGCACCCTTACAATATCCGCATTCGGTAAACTTGTAACCTGAGTACCGCTTAGACTTTGTATCGGGTGAACAATAGTAAAATTAAAAATAAAATGCGTATATATTGGCAGGTATATTATCTCATTTCAGATGTGATTTTATTACGCTTTGTTATGTACTGTCGAACATGTACATTTAGTCATAACGTTCTTTCTCACTTCTGTTGTTTATAGTAGTGTTTGGAAGGAACATGTGTAGTGTGTGGCCGTCTCACCACATCGAAGAAGTTCTTCTGAAGCAGTTTTGGACCAAGGACGAAGTTCCCCAGGTCCAACAATCACCATAGTTTCCAGATCATTCCCATGCGACTTTTTCCCTCTTCGAAAATCAAATCCCATTTGAAGGGACCAAGATTTCAAGACGCCGAGAAAATACAAGATAATGCGGCAAGGCAGCTGCTCGCTATCCCCCAAAAGAGTTCCAGCAATACTTCCATGTGGTAAGTTAATCTACAGGAGAGTGTTGTAGTCGTATCACCAAGGTGAAGAGGATTGTTGTTTGGATATTGTACGTGCATTCACTTATTGGATATAAGAATTCGTATTGGTTTTGTAAAGTGTTTTATCTGTCTATCTATCTATCTATCTATCTATCTATCTATCTATCTATCTATCTATCTATCTATCTATCTATGTATCTAAATCTGTTAAGGAATGCAATATTGGTTATAACATTGTCTGCTAACGATGTAGGAAACATTGAAAAAACAAAAAAACAAAAAAAATGTGTGCGTGGGAGAAGGGCACTGCCTCTTTGTGAGAACGAAGCTTAAAAATGTCGACAGCTGAAGGCGAAACCTCTTCAGCGTGGTAAGAAGGACGATTGGGCATTTATCCTTATACAGCTCAAGGGTATTCACCGGCCTCTTTTGACGACACGCGTCAAACAGACAGTCGATGCGACGAGAGGCTCGAAACAGGTTAGCTGCTTCTCATCACGTGACAAGAAGAAAGCTGAAGGAGAAGAAACACGCCGGCAAAGATGAGAGTGGCGAAATGGGGGGATAGAATAAGAAGAAAAAAAGGATAGATAGATAGATAGATAGATAGATAGATAGATAGATGAGGGAGAGAGTATCAGCCATTAAAAAATCAATGGAGAAGAAAAGTAGTAGTAGGAGGTGGACGAGGAAGAGGAAGAGAAAGGTGTAGCTGAGTGAGAGAGAAAAGGGAAGAGAATGAAGTGCAAACGAAAGGAATAAAAGAAAAAAGGAGGAGTAGAGAAGAAGGAAGCAACTTTAAGGGAAAGAAGAAAAAGAGAAGAAGAAACTACAACGGATAGAAAGCTATAAAGGTGGAGGCGGGAGGGGATAAAAAAGGAAGGAAATAAACAAGAGGGGGGAGACGCAAAAGAAATGAAGGAAGGTATAGCTATATCTAAAGCACTGATATAACAAATTAATTTACAATGTATTCCTAAAGTAAACATCATTTGTAATGCATTCATATATTAAAATTATTTCCGATGCATCCTTTAGTAAAACCCATATTCCTATGCATTATTATAAAAATGAATTCCTATATTAAAAATCATTTTCCAATGCGTTCTATCGTAAAAATAATTTTCCAATGCATTCCTATAGTAAAAATCATTTTCCAATGCATTCCTATAGTAAAAATCATTTTCCAATGCATTCCTATAGTAAAAATCATTTTTCAATGCATTCCTATAATAAAAATCATTTTCCAATGCATTCCTATAGTAAAAATCATTTTCCAATGCATTCCTATAGTAAAAATCATTTTTCAATGCATTCCTATAATAAAAATCATTTTCCAATGCATTCCTATAGTAAAAATCATTTTTCAATGCATTCCTATAGTAAAAATCATTTTCCAATGCATTCCTTTAATAAAAAATCATTTTCCAATGCATTCCTATAGTAAAAATCATTTTTCAATGCATTCCTATAATAAAAATCATTTTTCAATGCATTCCTATAGTAAAAATCATTTTCCAATGCATTCCTATAGTAAAAATCATTTTTCAATGCATTCCTATAATAAAAATCATTTTCCAATGCATTCCTATAGTAAAAATCATTTTTCAATGCATTCCTATAGTAAAAATCATTTTCCAATGCATTCCTTTAATAAAAAATCATTTTCCAATGCATTCCTATAGTAAAAATCATTTTTCAATGCATTCCTATAATAAAAATCATTTTCCAATGCATTCCTATAGTAAAAATCATTTTCCAATGCATTCCTATAGTAAAAATCATTTTCCAATGGATTCCTATAGTAAAAATCATTTTTCAATGCATTCCTATAATAAAAATCATTTTCCAATGCATTCCTTTAATAAAAAATCATTTCCCAATGCATTCCTATATAACAAATCATTTTCCAATGCATTCCTATAGTAAAAATCATTTTCCAATAAATTCCTTTAATAAAAATAATTTTCCAATGCATTCCTATAGCAAAAATTATTTTCGAATGCATTCCTATAGTAAAAATCATTTTCCAATACATTATCATAATAAAAATCATTTTCCAATGCATTCCTATAATAAAAATCATTTTCCTTTGCATTCCGATAGTAAAAATCATTTTCCCTTGCATTTCTTATATATTGCTTCTTATGTTCAACACTAACAATAATAAGAACGACATTATCTTATTAGTTTATAAAGTTTCCTTAGAATATTAAACCTTTTCGCCTAATTTCTTTTGCTGCTATTGGTAATCATAGCATAGGCGGATTTTACATTTTATGGAAGACCATCTCCAAAAGATTGGGTACTAATCTAATGCTGGATTAAATAGTTACAGCATCGTAGCTTAACAGGAGCTTATTAAAGTAAAGAATGTATAAAAAGTGCCAATTATGAAACATATATACATGTATATATATATATATATATGTGTGTGTGTGTGTGTGTGTGTGTGTGGAGCCTGTTTCAGATTTGAAAAAAGATATTAATGCATTTAAACAGAGACACTATCTCAGTTCACTGGCTCAAACAGCTCACATTGAAAAATCAACTCAACTTTCCTAAGATCAACTTTTGCTAATGCATATAATACTGCAATTATAGACATTATTTCATCTTCTAATTATTTGCATATAAAAAAACAAAACAAAACAAAATTCAAGTTAATATTATTAAATCGTATCCATTGAATTAATTTAATATACATTTTTCTACCTATCTACTTATATCAATCCAGGTAGGGATATTTGTAGATTGCCGTTTCAGATTTGTAGAAAAATATTAATGGATTTAAGTACTGTTCACTGAAAGCAACTCAATATTTGAACATTGAGGAACTCAGAATGTTTGAATTTAGTAGTCGGATAGATTAAGCCAATCAGCGACGTCAAATGAGAAGCGTGGTATCCTTTGAATTGTCAAACGATAACAATATTTTTACTTCCTCAAGTGAATGCACTTCTCTCACGATTATATTCCACTAGCCTGTCGTGCGTTCGCTTTGGAAGTTAATACTAGAAATTATCCACACACATAAAACAACGTAGCCCGCAGTTACCGTTTTATTTTGTGTATTTGTTTTGATATTTTACTTTGCTTTGGGGTTCATTCCCTCCCACCCCATTACGTATAATCGACAGATTTTTATATATAGAATTTTATAATCGTTAATTTTTATGTCATGTGTTTTTTTTAAGGTCCCCTTAGAATATGCGGTATTGTGGTATATGGAGGATTGAATGATGATGGATAAGTTCGTTTGGTGTATGTGCAAGTTGTAATGAGTGAATGGATCGTGTATTTAATTAGCTAGGTATAAGATAGTAAGTGATGACCAGCCTCAGCTCATTCCCCTCCATTTTTGGCCTTTTATATACAAGAAATGTAAACAACGTATCCCGCCATACACCCATCTTTGAGGATGCAATAACATACTCTCTATCAATGACATACACAATGTTTCCTCTGTTAAGAATGGAAACAATACATACATACATACATACATATATATATATATATATATATATATATATATATATATATATATATATATATATATATATGTGTGTGTGTGTGTGTATGTGTGTGTGAGTGTGTGTGTGTGTGTGTGTGTGTGTGTATATATATAAATGTATATATAAATAAAAAGAAAGAACAGTAAGATATATAATCCGGTGTTCTTATTGATATTTTTTATTTTTATTTTTACAAAACAGTGCAATCTTGATATTAGTTGTGTGTATATATATATATATATATATATATATATATATATATATATATTAACTGATTTAAAATGTTTTTTTCGCTACACAGTAATAACCATGTTTCAAAAATGGAACCTAAAAACTTCAAATTTAATTATAAACATGCTTATTACTGTGTAGCGAAAAAAAATGTAACCTCTTGACTGGTAAATCCAGGGCTCTTCGTGGCCTCTCGTTTAAGTCGTGACATGAGACGACGTGAAATAACCCTCGGCTTGTCTTTATCTGCCCTTTTGCGTACTTGTGTAGGGTCGGCGGTGAACTTTTTCATTGTTTGATGACACCTCCCTATCATTTGAGAAATTTCTAGAGTAGATTTACCTTTTGAGAGTTCTGAGGTGATAGTTTTCTTTTCAGCATCACTTAAACTGCTTTTACGGTCCATCTTTTCACTAAATTTTTACACTTTTTTAATAATTTGGCACGCTGATAACAAATATGGCGTCAGTTTGTTTACATTGCGCAGATCAGTACAAAGATGTCAATGATTGCGCAGGTCAGTGTTGCCAACATTGTGTGAAAATGTTGTGTGAATTGATTGGGCGGTTTTTGAAATATTAGAAAACAAGTTATCTAGATAATAATCTGGCACGCAGTGTATATATATATATAGAGGGAGAGATACAGCTGATGTGCTTACGGCCATCACTGAATTTGTCTACCAAGCTCTTCATATTAACGGAGAATCTCGCGCCGTGGCCCTTGACATCTCCAAGGCGTTTGATAGGGTTTGGCATGCCGGCCTTCTTCGCAAGTTCCAGGGCTATGGTATTACAGGTCGATTGTTTGACCTAATACAATCATTCCTGTCAAACCGTGAATTGAAGGTCATTCTCAACGGATTTTCCTCCAGCTCCTATCGCACGAACGCAGGTGTTCCGCAAGGTTCCATCCTAGGCCCTATCCTGTTCCTTATATTCATAAATGATCTTCCTGACGCCATAGATTCCCAAGTTGGCATCTACGCGGATGACACCACAATTTATTCCTGCCTCAGAAACAAATCTAGTGTCGCTGACAAAATTAACCTGGCCGTTCGTCTCGAAAAGGACCTTCAATCGGTTGTGAACTGGGGCAGGAATTGGCTGGTTAACTTTAATGCCTCCAAAACAAAACTGATCTCTATTAATCACCACAGGGATCCTTACCTGCATCCCATTAGAATGTCTGAAGCTCAACTTCTCGAGAGCTCCTCTCTGCGGCTGCTCGGTCTCACGCTGTCTGCTGACCTGAGATGGAACAAATACATTGAGTCAATTGCTTCATCCACCGCAAGGACAGTTGGCTCCCTGTGCCGGGCCAGGAAATTTTTCTCCCTGGAATCGATCCTCCAAATTTACAAATCAACCATCCGCCCTTGCATGGAGTATTGCTGCCATATATGGTCTGGAGCCCCTTCTGTTTGTCTCGCGGTTCCTGATAAGATCCAGAGACGGGTATGCAATGTAACTGGCCCTGATCTGGCTTCTCGTCTGCAGTCTCTCTCTGACAGACGCGCCCTCGCCTCTCTTTGTCTCTTTTACAAATACTTCCATGGTAATTGCTCCGATGAGCTGCTCTCGCTGGTTCCCAGGCTCCATGAATTCAAGTGTCATACGAGGCTGGCATCCCGTCCCCACCCTTTCACTGTTGAAACTGTTAAATGTAGCCGTCTCTTCTACCCCAATAGCGTCATATCTCGCACCTGGCGCCTATAGAACTCCCTTCCTCATTCCTGTTTCCCTGACAACTATAATCTCCAACTATTCAAATGTAACGTCAATCGACATCTCCAGTTGCCTTGATCTATCTACCATCCTTCTCCACATCCTTTCCTCTATCACTCCTATCTGCTCTTGCTCCAAATCCTCTGTAACCCCTTGCGTGCTAGTGGCTTTCAGCCTTGCCTGGGGTGAAAAGCTTAACATATATATATATATATATATATATATATATATATATATATATATATATATATATATATATATATATATGTAGAGAGAGAGAGAGAGAGAGAGATAGAGAGATAGAGAGAGAGAGGGAGAGAGATAGGTTTAGATAAATGAGATAACTAGGTATTAACGACTGTATACACGTGTGCTGGGGTGCATACGCCGGTAAGTAAAGAAATAATTACCAAACTTAGCCAAGAGCTGTAGACATAATAGTGCTCCATGTGATTTGACAGAGCTAAGAAATATATATTAATAAATACACATACACCTATGTTTGATGTGCGACTCAAGTTTTTTTGCTTGCCCAGCTCATCGGGCACAAGATATAGCTTAAAACAATAAGCTATATCTCGTGCCCGATGAGTTGGGTAACCAACGAATCTCCAGTCGCACAGCAAACGTGGGAATATATATATATATATATATATATATATATATATATATATATATATATATATATATATATATATGTGTGTGTATTATGAAATGGATCAAGTGCGACAATTATACAATTAATTTAATACATTTTATTGTTATACGTTATTTATATAGACACAAATATTTAAGTAAATGCTTTATTTATAATAAACAGTATTAACATTTACCGGCCTGAATGTCCGAGAAATAAAACATATATTTTTTGAAATTTCTCTGACAGTCAGGCCGGTAAATGTAATTAATACTGTTTATTATAAACAGAACAATTGCTTATATTTTTATCTATAAAAATAACGTATAAACAGAAAGCATAATATAGTCATCCACAGACAGACTGTTTCGCTGTATCACAGCTCTTCAGTGTGGCTAGACGTCCGGTTGCCTCTAGCTAGGATCGAAACCCTGTTGAACTGGCGTCAGTCGGAGATTCCGCCACTAAGCCATCAGCGCACGGCAGGGATGAAGGTGAATTTTAGCTTATTTATTTTTAGATAAACACACAGTGACTGAGAGTACTCGATTCGCTTTACCGAAGAGTCTTGCTATAATAGCCGTAATAGTCACTGTTTACACACCAACACTTTCTCCCCCAGAGAGATCAACCGAAGTAAATTTTTCAGGAGCCTATATATATATATATATATACATATATATATATATATATATATATATATATATATATATATATATATATATATATATATATATATATATATATATATATATAGGATGAATACAAATATAATGTCTGTTACTTCGCTGATTTGTGATACATTTAACATCTCGACTCCAGAGTTTTGTAGACAGACCCTCCAGCAATCACTTCGTCCACTCGTCAGGGAGTATCAGCAATGGCGTGTTTCTGGGTGGGGGTGAGGGTGATTCGCTCGTACGTCTATGTGGTCGTGGTGGCGTGCACACGCGCCAGGCTGTGCGTATGTGCTACAGACTTAGTTATCCGATTTCCAATTCATAAACAAACTTATTAATTCATTGCCAAATATACAAGTCACCGCTAAAATGAAAGCACACGCACACACACCAACATCCACACACACACACACACACACACACACACACATATATATATATATATATATATATATATATATATATATATATAATCTTACGTATACGGGTTAATAGGATGTCCTCAGGCAATGGCCTGAAGGATAGAGTGATATGGGAACGGGAAAATTCTGAGATTCTTTGCAGATTTGGGTGATGGATTCTCGGCTGAATGGATAAAAGTTGCATAAATAAAAAGAACTTCCTTGCATGAAAACCCGTTTTTGGCTGACCAAATTATGAAGTTCCTCCAAAGCACCGAATATCGAATGTAGGGAAGAACAAAATAAATCTAGCAAAAAGAAAAAGTAAAAAGAAAAAAAAAAGAAAAAGCAGAAAGTAAAAAAAAGCAAGATGGAGCGTGCGTCTGTCGCTTCATGCATTTGCCGGCAAAATTATCGAAAGCGGGAGATCAGAGACGGATGAGGGGTGGGGTGTGGGGTTATTTCTGGAAAAATATGGCGGCGAAAAGTATACGTGAATGTATACATTTTATTCTTTTCGGATCTATTTATCTATTTATCTATCTCAGTTCATTATCTATCTATCTATCTATCTATCTATCTATCTATCTATCTATCTATCTCAGTTTGTTAATTATCTATTTCAGATTTTTTATATCTCTCTTTCATAATTTGCTCGTTTTCTATCTATCTATCTATCTATCTATCTATCTATCTATCTATCTATGTATCTATCTATCTATCTATCTATCTATCTATCTATCTATCTATCTATCCCAGTCTGTTCATTATCTATCTATCTATCTATCTATCTATCTATCTATCTATCTATCTCAGTTTGTTAATTATCTATTTCAGATTTTTCATATCTCTCTTTCATAATTTGTTCGTTTTCTATCTATCTATCTATCTATCTATCTATCTATCTATCTATCTATCTATCTATCTATATATATGCACACACACACACATACACACACAGACACACACACATATATATACATATATATGTATATATATATATATATATATATATATATATATATATATATATATATATATATATATATACCTATCTATCTCAGTTTTTTAATAATCTATTATTCACTGGTCGTTATCTATCTATCTATCTATCTATCTATCTATCTATCTATCTATCTATCTATCTTTTCTTTAATTATTTCACAGCTAGTAAGGTAATAATGCCACCAAGACGCAAGGGGTTACCGAGTCTGATTGAATGAGAATAATAAACCATTATTAAGGAGAGAGAACAATAAAAGAACATGAATTAAGAAGGCAGAAGATAACGATTGATGTTGCATTTCAGTTTTCGAAGATCAAAGTTGTCATGGAAGCAAGAAGCCGGAAGAGCGTTCCACAAATGAGAAGTCCGAGAGAAGAAACTGTTAGCATAGAACTTGCGGTTACATCCAGCCCTTTCAAATGCAGTAAGAGATTCCTTTCCCTTAATTTAGTTGTACGCTTAAATTCATAAGGTTTACGTACCGAAGTGGGAAAGCTCATCAGAACAATTCGCATGAAAAAATATACAGAAAAGGCACCGGGACACTACGGCGATGGGAAATTGACCGAAGACGATATGACAGGTCAGGACCAGTAACGTTGCAGATTCTTTTTGTTTTTGTTTTTGTTTTTTTTTTGCATTTTATCAAGAATCTCTAAATACATTGCCGAAGCACTAGACCAGATGTCAACAATATCCAATGCATGGACGAATGGTAAAATTATGAATACGTAAGACAGATTCTGGCGGGAAAAAAATTTGCTAGCATTTTCCCAGCAGTAGACCTAGAATTTAATTCAATATAATGTTTCCACTTCATGTCACTGAAAAACATTAAACCGAGAAGTCGCAAGGAGTCATTCTCTTGGAGGTTAGCATCAGCCATGCTGATTGCTGATAGATGGTCAGAATGTTCTCTCAGACGATTGAAAGTGAGTAGTTTTGTTTTGGACGCTTTAAAATTAAGAAGCCATTCCTTGCCCCAGTTAACAAGAGACTGTAGGTAATTTTTTAGATCAGCTGCCAATTAAGAAAGGAGTAAATAGTGTTTTTTTCCAGTAGGGATCTTCTCTCTGTGTGTGTGTGTGTGTGTGTGTATGTGTGTGTATGTGTGTGTGTATGTGTGTGTGTATATGTGTGTGTATGTGTGTGTATATGTGTGTGTATGTGTGTGTGTGTGTGTCTGTGTGTATGTGTGTGTGTATGTGTGTGTGTATGTGTGTGTGTGTATGTGTGTGTATGTGTGTGTATGTGTGTGTGTGTGTGAGGTATTTTGGTGTATGTAGGAGCGAAATGTTTATGGATAGTTTCTTACCGTGAATAGGTAAATTCTAATGAATGAACGGGTCGTGAATCTGATTAGCTAGGCATAGGATAGGTAGTGTCAACTAACCTTGACCCATCTCCTGCCTTTTTTTAGCCCGTATACAACAGTTACTGTATTCAGTCAGTAACATAGATACCGAGTCGAAAACATCAGGAAGGTCGTTGGTGATAGAATCCTGACGGGAAACTTGCATTAACACAAACAGATCTAGAAGATTGGGCGTTCCAGGCGGCTTTCATTTCGCGATTTCATAAAAAAATAACGCACGGAATCAGATAAAAAATTTGCCCAGAAATCCCATAACAGTTCACCTTGTGAAGAAGACCAGTATGCCAAACCCTATCAGATGCCTTCGAGATATCCAAAGCAACATCCCAAGCGTCACCATTCTTATGTAAAGCTTGATAGACTCTGTCGGCAATAACCGTTAATACATCAGTAGGTGAAAGCCACATTGCTTATGAGAGATGTTTAACCAATTCAGAGTTAATTAGATCCTTTAGTACATTGCCAAAAAGAGGTGGAAGGCTAAACGGCCAAAAGAATGATCAGATGGTCCGCCTGTTCTTAAAGACTGTCACTACAGAAGAGCATTTCCAACAAACAGGAAAGAAAGAAGCGGCAAGTCATTTATTGTAGATTTTAGAGAGAACAGGAGCCAGTCCAGGAGCACATTTCTTAAGCCCTACGATCATGTCCACATGCTTTGAGAGGATCTAGTTTAGAGACGATAACAGAAACAATGGACGATGTTATATGCATGTCACTCAATAGAGAATCAGTTGTAAGTGGGAAATCTGCTAAAGTAAAAATGACTAATGAGAAGAAATGGAAGAGAATTTACAAGCAAAACATTCTGCTTTATCAGCAGAAGATGTTAACACCTTAAATCGAGTGAAAAGGAGAGAGATATAAGACTTTTAAAGACACTATTGTAGAGCCACCGGTAGTTAGAAAGATCAGCCTGGAATTACAACAGCACCAAGGCAATTATTATAGAGTTAAGAGAGAGTCATTTATGTGCCATAAGTGATACACGCGTAGGCGATCAGGTATCTTTCGATACATGACTGACGAGGCATTTTTTTGCCCCGCACTAGGTTGTCATTTAATTCTAAACCGGTTGCCATCCAAAGCTATAAAACCCGGTCTGCCCTGCTATTTACCCATAGCTCGAGAAATGGATTCATACCTTTTCCAAGGATATTTGCACGTAAGTAAATGTAATGAATCTGACTGGAATTCGAACTCGGCTCTCCGATTCCTCAATCCGAGCCGAAGATGCTGTTATGATTTGATTTACAACACATGCCAACTGTCAAATCATAAACAGCCTACATACGGGTATTTCAAAATTACGAGGATAACAGAACCTGTTACACTGCTTGAAAATATTTAGTCATTCATGAAGATGCTATTCTAAAAATGCCATGCGTGATACACGCTTAGGCGATCATGTATCTTTCGATACATGACTGACGAAGCAGATTTTTTCCCGAAGTAGTTTGCCATTTTTTTCTGACTCAGTTGCCATCCAAGGCTATAGCATTCCGTCTGTCCTGCTATATACCCATAGCTGGAGGGAGAAGAAGATGGTTCATAACTTTCCCAAGAGTATTAGCATGTAATGGATCTGACTAGAATTCAAACTCGGCTCATCGATTCCTCAATCCCTCCGCCGTACTATCACATCCACGTGCTTTGTAGGGATCAAGCTTAGAGATGACAGCAGAAACTATAGAGGGAGTTCTATGCATATCATTCAATAGAGAGACAGTTCTAATCGGAAATTCAAGCAAAGATACCCTTTATGAGTAAAGAGAAAAATGCAAGGAGGAGCTACGAGCAAATAATTCTGCTCGACCAGCAGATGTTGGATGGAAGGCGAATTCTTACTTAATAGTTTAGTACAGAGTCACAAGATCATAGAGAATGGACGTTCAAAAAGACTTTAATTTCGCGATTTGCTAAGAAACGGTGAATCACTGTGAAAATTCGTCTAGACCTACCATAACCTTTCGACTTCTGAAGAAGACCGTTATGTCAACCTTGTTAGATACCTTTGAGATATCCAAAGCAACAGCCCAAGTTTCACCATTCTTATCTAAAACTTGGTAGATTATTTCAACAATAACTTTTAATACATCAGCTCTTGAGCTAAAGAAGCGAAAGCCATACTGCTTATCTGAAAGGAAACTCTGCGAGGTGATATGCTTAAACAATTCAGTGTTGATTGGAATCTCTAGTTATTTGCTAAAAAGATGTAGAAGGCTAAGAGGCCGATAGTTAAAAGAATCAAAAGATTTATTTGTGTTCTTAAAGACTGGAACTTCAGAAAAGGATTTCCAAAAAGGCATCTATTGTAGAGTTTAGAGAGAACAGGGGCACATTTCTTAAGGACTATTACAGGGATAACATCAAGTCCACATGCCTTGCGAGGATCCAGTTTAGAGATGATAGCCGAAACCATGGACATAGTTACATGCATATCACTCAATAGAAACACAGTTCTAAGTAGAAAGTCAAGCAAAGCTACACCAGATGAGTCTCAGGAGTATAATCAGCAGTTGATTTAGAGAAACAAAAACTGTTCCTTATCTGAAAGAAGACCCTGCGATGGGAGATGTTTAACCAACTAAGGCTTGATTAGAGCATCTAGTACTTTTCCGAAAAAGAGGTAGAAAGGCTAATGGGCCAGTAATTAGAAGGATCAGACTGTTGCCAGAATTCTTAAAAACAGTGACTATAGAAGAGGAATTCCAACAAACAAGAAATCAAGAAGCAGCAAGGCATTTATTGTAGAATTTAGAGAGAACAGGAGCCAGTTCAGAAGCACATTTCTTAAAAACTATTGAAGAGATAGCATCAAGTCTACAGGCTTTTGTTGGGATCCAATTTTAGAGATGATAGCAGAAACCATTGGCAGAGTTATATGCATATCACTCAATAGAGACTCAGTTCTAAGTGGAAAGTCAGGCAAAGATACTCCAGATGAGTCAAGAGTAGAATTTGAAGAGAAATTATGAGCAAAACATTCTGCTTCATCAGTAGAAAATGTTAACACCTCAAATTGAGTGACGAGGGGAGGAATAGAAGACTTACACTTATTTAACACACAATTACAGTCCTGCCAGTAGTCACAAGAACCAAACATGTTAGAGGTTATATGTTGCTTCATTCTGCCAACACATAAATACATGTTTTTGAGATATCTAAAGAAACAGCCCAAGCTTTACAATTCTTATCCAAAGCTTGGTGGACTCTTTCAGCAATAACCTTTAACACATCAGCAATTGGCTTAGAAAAGTGAAAGCCATATTGTTTGTCTGAAAGAAGACGCTGCAAGGTGGTGAGTTGCTTAACCAATTCAGAGTTGACTAGAACCTCTAGTACGTTGCCAAAACGCGAACTGTCTGATCCTTCAGAGTTTTTAAATAGTGGAACTTCACAAAAGGATTTCCAAGAAGCAAGAAATCAGCAAGCAACAAGGCATTTCTTGTAGAGTTTAAACAGAACCGGAGCACATTTCTTAAGAACTATTTCAGGAATACCATGCTTTGTGGAGATCCAGTTTAGAGATGATCACAGAAACCATGGACAGTGTTATATGCATATCACTCAATAGAGACTCAGTTCTAAGTGGAAAGTCAGGCAAAGATACTCTAGATGAGTAGAATGTGAAGAGAATTTACAACCAAAACATTCTACTTTACTAGCAGAAGGTATTAACACCTCGAATTGAGTGAAGAAAGGCGGAATAGAAGACGCAGTGTTATTTAAAACACTATTACAAGAGCTGCAGTAGTCATGAGAGCCAAAGTTATTAGCGGCTACACGGTACCTCATTCTATCTGCAAACAAAGACTTAGCTTCTTTGAGGACACGTTCACAATTTCTATGTGCAGACACAAATTAACGTCTGTTATGATCTGAATTATCACGCTGGTAGTTATGGTAATTTATCCACGCACGCATGGACTCTCTCAGCTATAAATAGGAGCAGGTACTGCCTTTTGAAGTGGGAAGTTTCCAGCAGTCAGCTCTGACAGTCGGACCGAACATTCTTGCTGTAACACTCTTGTTTGTATTACTGTCTCTGTTAATATATTTAACTCAATTCCTCTCTTTTTGTCTTTATTTTTGACTTCAACAAAGCTACAACATTATTACAGCCTAAAATGTGATTCCGATGGGTTATATCGGCTAAACAGGCAGGTGTGAACCAAGAGGGTGATTGTGGCTTCACCTGTTACATCCGTAAAAAAAGTGATTCCTGTAGGCTATAGAAGCTAGAAAGGCACGTGAGAACTAAGAGGATGATTGTGGTTCCACCCGGTACAACTGGAAGAAGTGATTCCTATAATAGGAGGTCTCTGTCTAATAGACGACTCAAAAGTGTGATCTGAATTGGTGAGAGAGCAGATTTGCTGTGCTCGACAAGAGCCAGGAGAGGAAGTATGGAACAAATCAAGTAAAAATGCTTATTGATCAGTTGTGATCAGAGCTATCGTACCGGTACAAACAGAAATAAGTGATTCCTGTTGGCTATACAGTGGAACAGGCAAGTGCGAACCAAGGACAAGATTGTTGTGTAATGTAATATTTCGGTCCTTACATTTATTTCGTCTTGATGTTTACCTGTAAATGGAAATATTACACCCTGAAGATGACAATTTGAAATTGTTGAAAGTACTAGGCCCAGGATCATAATTCCATCTAACAACAATTCATCACTTCCATCTAACAATTCAACTATAATGATCGCGTTATTCAAGGAATTGATAGTAAGTTAATGTATTCCCAATAGTATTTCCAAGAAGGTACACGTCATCGATGCCTGCTTTTACCAAAAACCTCAGTGGCACAATTCTCAGTAAGGAGGTTAAAATATCAATCCAAGAGGCATCACGAAGAAAGTCATGAAATGAATCCCAATCAGTATGCTGGTTACAGAAAGAAGTCTTGTGAATAGGAAGTTCCTGTTTAGTATAGGACTCAAAAGAAATAGCAACAAATACTACAGCGTGGTCAGAATTGGCAAGAGGACAGGATTGTGATGCTCGACAAGAGCAAGGAGAGGAGGTAAGGAACAAATCAATTAAAGAAGCAGGTTGATCAGAACTATCAGGGAAACACGTAGAGAATTACACTATTTGACTGAAAGACTGAGCAACATCTGTGAAATTAGAATGATTAAGCCACTTGACATGATGAACATTAAAGTCACCAAACACAAAAACGTTCAATGAATGATGAACGTGGGGAGGAGAGAGAGAGAGAGAGAGAGAGAGAGAGAGAGAGAGAGAGAGAGAGAGAGAGAGTCATTTCTATTCGTGTCAGATATTTTGTCTAATGTTACAGTCCTGAGAAGAAGGAGGGCAATAAAAGAAAAGGTTATAGCTAACTGAGTGCAATAAAGATAGGCGAAATCACACGAAAGAATCATCTAGCAACTCAACAGACAATTGCCATGCTACTGAAAGATTTTCCCGGACGTAAACATCAAGGATATACATATGTACCGTAGAATCTATTCGACAAGGGGGAGATAGACTGTGACCGAGAATTCCTTAGAAGAATTTAAATTAGTTTCGCAGAGTGCTAAGATATCAGGAGAACTTCCCAAGAGAAAAAGATTCTATACTAAAAAGAAAAATGGTACGATTACCACGAATATTGGAGAAAGAAAGGTTGAAAGGGGTAGGTGATTTTTTTGTTTACTGCTTTATTCTTATTTCTTGCTTTGAAAACTGTTACCATATCGAGTTCGGTGCTTTTGCTATATATTTAGAGATTCTTGAAGAAATCAGCCATTTTCCCACCGCCTTAATATAGCTTCTCTGTGCCTTTTCTATAAATACTTTCATGGTCATTGCCCTGATCAACTTTCCTCTATGGTACCTAGACTTTATGAACTTAAGCGCAGTACTAGATTGGCGGCAAGGTCTCATTATTTTACTGTTGAAATGGCTAGATGTAACCATAAGTTCTGTGCTAACACTTTCTTCTATCACACTTCTCACTTGTGGAACTCTTCTTGGTTTTTGCTTCCCAATTAATTTTAATCTTCAAAAATTTAAATGCAATGTCAATCATTATCTTTCTTCTTAATTCTTGTTCTTTTATTGATCACTTTCCTTCATAGTATATTTTTCTCATATTCTAACATTCAGTAACCTTATGTGTCCCAATACAAATCCATACAGTGCAATATCTAGTAAATAGTATTAGATTTGCGGCAAGGTTTCATTATTTTACTGTTGAAATTGCTAGATGTAACTGTAAGTTCTATGCTAACAGTTTCTTCTCATTACATTTCTCGCTTGTGGAACTCTCGGATTCTTCCAAGTCAACTTTGATCTTTGATGTCAATCGTTGATGAGTTAGAAGCCATTGTCAAAATGCAAGATAAATAACACGAACAGAACTAATAAAGTTTGCAATGAAAAGAAAAAAATAAATGAAACAGCAACAATCATGGAGGCAAGAAAAAAATATAATTAAAGCAAAGCAAACAGGTAGGAAGGCAAAAGAATTCACAAACTATGGCAGTAGGTTGGGTAACAGAGCCATAGCCTGTTCAACTGTCGAACTCTCTGCCTTGAGCAGAGAGGAACCCGGACGAGGTTTTGCCGAATGGCAAAGTTTCGTCCGGGGAGGTAGACAGGCCCGGACACGATTACGCGGGTTCTACGGGAATATTTTTGGCCGAGCCTACGGGCTCGGGGAACCCATGGTAAACTCGGCCTTGTGCCACATACATCTCTTGTGGTGGGGTTGTTAAATATTAACTATGGCAGTAGGTCCGTCTAGTAGTTAAGGTAGATCTAGACTGAGTCATGTCAAAGCGCAAGCCGTCCCATGTTTTGGGCTAAGAAAATATCCCAGCATGCATTTCGTGTATTTCTGACTATAAGAAAGGGAGTGGTGAATTATTTTACATTCATTCTCCTTCCCTCTTGGGAAATCAACACTCGTTATCTTCTGTCCTGTTAATTCGTGTCCTTTTATTGTTTTCTCTCATTAATAATTATTTTCTTCTCATATTCATTAACGCTTACAAATATATTGCGTCTCAGGGACTTTATTGCTTTGCTTGGGGTGAAATGATTACAAGAAACTGTCATGAGAAGATTATGTTTTAAGGAGAAAGTCGCACAAATAATTATCACTGGCTGTTGTCGATGGCAATAAAAACTAGCCAGAAGGTAGCTAAAGCTATAGCATAATATGGTTTCAGCGTTATCTATCTCGGTCTGTTCATATCTATATCAGTTTGTTCATATCTATCTATCTATCTATCTATCTATCTATCTATCTATCTATCTCGGTCTGTTCATACCTATCTCAGTTTGTTCATATCTATCTATCTATCTATCTCGGTCTGTTCATATCTATATCAGTTTGTTCATATCTATATCAGTTTGTTCATATCTATCTATCTATCTATCTATCTATCTATCTATCTATCTATCTATCTATCTCGGTCTGTTCATACCTATCTCAGTTTGTTCATATCTATCTATCTATCTATCTATCTATCTATCTATCTATCTATCTATCTATCTATCTCGGTCTGCTCATACCTATCTCAGTTTGTTCATATCTATCTATCTATCTATCTATCTATCTATCTATCTATCTATCTATCTATCTCGGTCTGCTCATACCTATCTCAGTTTGTTCATATCTATCTATCTATCTATCTATCTATCTATCTATCTATCTATCTATCTATCTATTTCAGTCTGTTCATACCTATCTCAGTGTGTTCATATCTATCTATCTATCTATCTATCTATCTATCTATCTATCTATCTATCTATCAATCTCGGTCTGCTCATACCTATCTCAGTTTGTTCATATCTATCTATCTATCTATCTATCTATCTATCTCGGTCTGTTCATACCTATCTCAGTTTGTTCATATCTATCTATCTATCTATCTATCTATCTATCTATCTATCTATCTATCTTATTCTGTTCATTATCTATCAATCTCATTCTGTTCATTATCTATCTATCTATCTATCTATCTATCTATCTATCTATCTATCTATCTATCTCATTCTGTTCATTATCTATCTCCGTCTGTTCATATCTATTTATCTATCTATCTATCTATCTATCTATCTATCTATCTATCTATCTATCTATCTATCTCGGTCTGCTCATACCTATCTCAGTTTGTTCATATCTATCTATCTATCTATCTATCTATCTATCTATCTATCTATCTATCTATCTATCTCAGTCTGTTCATACCTATCTCTGTTTGTTCATATCTATCTATCTATCTATCTATCTATCTATCTATCTATCTATCTATCTCGGTCTGTTCATACCTATCTCAGTTTGTTCATATCTATCTATCTATCTATCTATCTATCTATCTATCTATCTCGGTCTGTTCATATCTATCTCAATTTGTTCATTATCTATCAATCTCAGTTTGTTCATATCTATCTATCTATCTATCTATCTATCTATCTATCTATCTATCTATCTATCTTATTCTGTTCATTATCTATCAATCTCATTCTGTTCATTATCTATCTATCTATCTATCTATCTATCTATCTATCTATCTATCTATCTATCTATCTATCTATCTATCTATCTCATTCTGTTCATTATCTATCTCCGTCTGTTCATATCTATCTATCTATCTATCTATCTATCTATCTATCTATCTATCTATCTATCTATCTATCTCATTCTGTTCATTATCTATCTCCGTCTGTTCATATCTATCTATCTATCTATCTATCTATCTATCTATCTATCTATCTATCTATCTATCTATCTATCTCATTCTGTTCATTATCTATCTCCGTCTGTTCATATCTATCTATCTATCTACCTATCTATCTATCTATCTATCTATCTATCTATCTATCTATCTATCTATCTATCTCATTCTGTTCATTATCTATCTCATTCTGTTCATTATCTATCTATCTATCTATCTATCTATCTATCTATCTATCTATCTATCTATCTATCTATCTGATTCTGTTCATTATCTATCTCCGTCTGTTCATATCTATCTATCTGTCTATCTATCTATCTATCTATCTATCTATCTATCTATCTATCTATCTATCTATCTATCTATCTATCTATCTAAACCAAAATAATTTATTAGAGGATTGAATAGAAGCATATACCGAAGCAGAATTTAAATTGAAAAAGAATAAGATGCATGTAAATTTTTAAAAAGACTAGATAAGCAGCCACACACATATACACACTCCCCCCACACTCATTTCTGTGTGTGTGTGTGTGTGTGTGTGTGTGTGTGTGCGTGCGTGTGCGAATGAGTGTGGGTACAGATCCAAAAAAGTGATCGAAAGGAATTAATCCGATTATATATATTTTGCTCATTATTCTGTAATTCGCCATTAGCTTTTGTTTTTATCTGTATTTTCTTTTCGTGCAGGAGAGTAAGGCGGTTTTTTTAATCTTCATTTTTGGTCGATTGATGCTATTGGCAGTGTAGTTGAAGCTACAACAAACATTTCATTCACTGCCACCCACCAGTCGTGCGTTCCTCCTCAAAAAATATTAAGCAAGCTTTGATGTACAATAAAAGTAATGCTCTGCAAAAGCGTAGCATCCTAATGATCTTCGTGTAAAATTTTACAATTCTCAAACTATTAAACGCCCCCAAAGGAATATGGTACGTTAAACTGGAAGAAGACAAAACACAATCGACAGACCAAAGTAGGAGCTGCGTGTCGGGGACGTTAAAACCAAACAACTATAAAAGTTTAACTCCTTGAATAGTATAGTAACTTGCCCCACTCAAAACGATGGCGATCATGGCTCTCCACAATTTCCTCTCCTTTTTAGCTCTTAATAAATGTTATTTTTTTAAAAATCTCTTCTAAAACCTCTTCTGCCATACATTTATTCAAACTCGCTAGGTAGCATACGCGATGTCTCTCTTGCCTTCAATCTGTCCCGTGAGGAATATGACAGGCTAAACTGGAAGAAGACAAAATACAATTGACAGACCAAAAGGTTATGCAATGTTTTCCCCTGTCACTCTTGCCTTCAATCTGTCCCGTGAGTGATGCCCCATAAGGAATATGACAGGCTAAACTGGAAGAAGACAAAATACAATTGACAGACCAAAAGGTTATGCAATGTTTTTCCCTGTCACTCTTGCCTTCAATCTGTCCCGTGAGTGATGCCCCATAAGGAATATGACAGGCTAAACTGGAAGAAGACAAAATACAATTGACAGGCCATAAGGTTATGCAATGTTTTCCTCTGTCACTCTTGCCTTCAATCTGTCCCGTGTCAAATTCTCCATAACTTATTTTCTTATTACGTGCCTTAGAAATTACAGTTGTCTCTTTCTGATTCGGACTCTAAACATCCTTTTTTGTTTGTATTTTCTTTAAAACTTCCTCGTTGTTCACATGTTTCTTCCATGATATTTTCAGTATCTTTCTGTAGAAGCACATCTCTGTTGCTTCATATATACTCTTCACCTGGGAGGAGATTGTCCAGCCTTCTCTACCTTATAGGAGGACTGATATTACATAGCAGGGCAGCGCTCTTTTTTTCTTTTTTTAAATTTCCAACGACATTTCCCTGTTTCTTAATACTTTGCTTAACTTTCGTAAAGCACCTTTCGCTAATCTCACGCGCGTTAGGATTTCGATTTGAAATCCGAAGGCACATCGGAATAGTGATAAACGTTTTTCAGAAAATAAGCCAAGTATTAATAGATATGAAAATAGTGCTGGAAAAATGTGCTATGTAATATCTAATCTGTATGGCAGGGAATGAAGGAAAATTTATTTCGAAGAATGTGTGGAGAGCCATGACCACATATTTACTGAATTTCTGTGTATGGGTGTCAAAACAAGGTCAAAGAAGAATGATAACGTAGAGTGCCGTGGTTGCCCACGATTTGGGATACATAGCATATAAAAGAAGTATTACTGGTAATAATATTGTCTTGAATTTTTAGCAGGTGAAACATTATGAACGATATAAAGAGATCTCGAGGATTTGACACTCATAGATGGGTAACGGGGAAAAGTGAGTCATTAACTGAGAGAATGGATGGCAAAACAAGACAAAGATTGGTGGTCTTCTTCTTTGTTCTATGTGCTATGGTCCTTCAGGACGTAGGCGTTCATGACTCTCCCCAACTTCCCATCCTTTGTAACGCTTAGCAGTATTTGTCATTTTAATCTGTCTCCAATTCGCTCTTTTTTCAATATGGATTGAATATATGCTGGATACTTTCCTCACAGATGAAGAGAAAACTTGAAGCAACAGAAATGTTGTTCTACAGAAGGATGTTGAGAATATTGTTTGACGAAAAAGTAAGCAACGAGAAAGTTTTAAGAAAAACAGAAATAAAATCAGAAGAAAAGATGTGTACATGTATTTTACAGATTAAGCAAAGGCATTTGACAATGTATGGCATAAGGATCTATTTGAACTGTTAGGAAATCTCGTTCTACTTGTAAAAGATACTATAATATATACTATATATAAAAGATACTATAATATTCTGGGAGCATACCGCATGGACATGGAATGAAAAGGAACTATGTACATAAAAAAAGAAAGGATGTTTCTTCCGTCCAGATTTATTCAACTTCTCCAACGAGGCTATCCTAAGGGAACTGGAGACCTTACCAGCATTTATTATCGGTGTACGTAATCTCAGCAATATATTAGGTTGGTGCAAAAATAATGTCGTTTTCTCACATGAAGTTGAACGTCAAAAAACGACATTATTTTTGCACCAACCTAATAAGATACTGTTGTGGAGTAGCTGAACACCACCACAACATGGACTGGTCTAAGACTATTTAAACAGTACTCTGTCTTACTGAGGGAGAAGAGTTACTGATTAATCGTTACTCTGCTTGTCGACCCTCTGCCTTCTGGCTGAGAGGAACTCAGACGATACTATGCCTACCGGCAGAGTCTCTTCTGGGTAGGTAGACGGACACCCGATCCCGTGTATGCGATGTCTACGGGGAATTTTCGCCCGGGCGTACGCGCTCGGAAAGCCCCACGTATAAAACAGGCCTTGTGCCCCATCCTGCCTTGTAGGGAAGCCTCGAATGAATACCGAGGAGTTAAGGATTAACTGTTTATTACATTAATCTGTTCTCAGCCATGTACCAATTTATTCTCCGGGATCAACTCCTACTTATTTTCTGTATGTGTGTCGAATTTCCTAATTACGAGACAACACACACACACACATATATTTAATTGATATAAGTAAAAGTTTGTCACTTAACGGATTGATGTTACCTTCAGCATTCAGATTCCAGAGTTCTAAATCCATTTTTCTACTCATCAGAGGGTATCAGTAACTGCTGATACTTCTCAGTTTTTTTTCTTTTTTTAGTATGTACTTTTCATTGGTGCAAGGTTTGTTTTTCCTAGTGTATGCGTTGGCGCTCCTCTTCACAGAATTGTAGGATGTCATGATTATTTGTGCTTTTTTTTTCTCCACTTTACATTCACTCCTTAATCTTTTCTCTTCTTTTTCTTTCAATTGTTACAATTCGCCTTCAATTTTTTCTCAACAGGCTGTCCTTTTTAATTTTTGAGCCTTCTAGTTTTTTCTTGAGTTAGGAAAATTGTATTTCATTTTTTAAATAAATAATTAATCTTAATGCTTAAATGATAAAGTAAATACTTATTTATGTCTTTACTTGGCTATTATTGCTGAGTACATATATACATTAGGCAGATGCATATGCAAGAATAACTTCGATGTCTTTGGGAAATTTTTGCCCGAGTCTACGGGCTCGGAATGCTCCATGTAAAAAAAAAAACCGGCCTTGTGCCCCATCCCACCTTGTGGTAAGGTCTCGGGCAAATAAGGAGGAGTTAACTATTAGCTGTTTATTACATTAATCTGTGTTCTCAATCGCGTGCCATATTATTCTCCGGAATAAACGATTTCTTACTTTCTATGTGTGTCAACCTTTCCTATTTACGACACAACAGATACACAGATAACACTGTGTTGACGACTGACACAGACAGTAAACTACAGAATCTCCTAGTCAGGACGGTAACAGAAAGCCTGAAAAAAGGACTATCAACTGCATGAAGACAAAAAATATGGTCATAAGCAAGCGGAAATCCCCAAGATACTATTTACAATTTTTTTCTTTTACAGTGATGTTCACCATGTACAAGGCACGAGGTCCCCTCAAGATAGAGCGTGATGCAGTTTATGCGGATAGGAGGGGAGGATAACGGTCAACCCTAGACTTGAACAGGTTAAGATTGTCGTGATCGGGGAAACAACCTTTAGGAAGTCTGTTTCACAGAGCAGTAGTTCGTGGGAAGAAGCTGTTCGAGTGGAACTTACTTCTCATCAATGGAATACGGATAGAATGAGAGTAGCCTTTTACAATGTGGGTGTCATGGCGGGTCCTAGTCGTGAAGGTTAGAACTGGCGGAACTAAGGAATGCAGTTCGTCCGAGCACTTTCCATGGAAATCGCGATAGAGCGTAAGACAGGGGTCTGCAGGGAGGAAAATAATTTATCACCCACAAGGACTCGGAGACGATTTGGGATTCTATCGAGACTCCTGCCGAAATATGAATTAACGGTACTCCTTTTTAGGCTTGAACTGACTCTTGGAATGGTAGAGGCTAGCACAAGAAGTTAGGTACTTACTGGAGTGGTACACGGCAAAATGGAGATGTCAACATCGAGTAAGTACAGAAATTCAAATATCTGGGAAGCGTGGATCTACAGAAGAAAACTGAAAACTCCATGAATGAAGCAAATAAGCAACAAAAGAAAAATGGCAACAGAATGAAAACTTATACCCAGAATCAGGAAAAGAGAGCTGGAACTCCTTGGACACAGAAGGACGGCTTGTAAAAGTTAACCCTGATAAGAGAAGGCAGTAAGCCACTTACATGACGTGGCACATAAAAGAAGAATGGAGATTTCGCTAAAATCCGCTTTTTTGAGGATGCTGACTAATCAGCAAAACATGTAAAATAAAGGTTTTCCAAATTGTCATCTCTCTCTCTCTCTCTCTCTCTCTCTCTCTCTCTCTCTCTCTCTCTCTATATATATATATATATATATATATATATATGTGTGTGTGTGTGTTTGTGTGTATGAGTATATATATATATATATAGTTATCCACAGACAGACTGTTTCGCTGTATCAAAACTCATCAGTGTGGCTAGACGTCCGGTTGCCCCTAGCTAGGATTGAAACCCGGCTGAAGTGGCTTCAGTCGAAGAATCTAACCTTAAGCCGTTGGCGCACGGCAGGGATGAAGGTGAATTTAAGCGTATTTATTTTTAGATAAACAGGCCAGTGACTGAGAGAACCCGATTCGTTTTCTCGAAGAGTATTGTATTAGTAGCACTAATAGTCACTGTTTACAAACTCACACTTTCTTCCCAGAGAGCTCAACCGAAATAAATTTTCAGGGTCATATATTCTGTTTATACGTTTTTATGAATACACTTGAGTAAATGCTCTGTTATTTTAATTAAACAGTATTAATTACATTTACCGAACTGGTATCCTATACAGAACCTTCATTTAGACTGACGTTCAGCTACAGACGAATTCCGGTAAGCAGCGCCCGAATTACAAAATGAATACTTGAATAAAAAAAAACTTGAATTAATAAAATCTAATTTTAAAATTGATGCTGTTAAAGCAAAAAAATAAAAAATGTAAAAAAAATGAAGTGTTCATACGATTAACTTAAATAATATTTTATCTCCCTAGACAGGATGGTAGAAGAAAACGAGAAAAGAGGACTAAGGATTAAATGCCAGAAAGCAGAAAGTAAGGTCATGGGCAAAAGAAAAAACGCAAGATGCAAGTAACAAATTGAAGATGCCAACATTAAGCCGTTGCAGAAGTTTAAATATCTGGGAAGCGTTTCAACAGAGGATGGAAAATGTGACATCGAGATTCAAACACACATTGGGCGAGCGAAACAAACATGCCAAAAGCTAAGCAAAATGTTGAGAAACAGGAAACTTTTGTTAGAAACAAAGAAAAGAGTGCTGGCTGTGCCATGTGGTATCCAGCCTCTTATATGTCAGTGAATGTTGGACAATCTTCCCACAGAAGAGGAGAAAAACCAGGATGCAACAGAGACGTGGTTCTACGGAAGGGTACTGGAAATTCTATCCAGTAAGCAACAAGAAAGTCTTAAAAAAAATGGTAACAGAAAGAACAGTTATACTCATAATCAGGAAAAGACAGCTGCATTGCTTGGACACATAATGAGGAAAGAGGGCTTAGAAACCTTAACCCTCACGAGGCACATTCAGGGTTCAAGAGATATGTGAATACAGCGAGATAGATAGATAGATAGATATGAACAAACTTAGATATGAACAGACTGAGATAGATATATATGAACAGAGATAGATATGAACGAAGAAGAAGAAGAAGAAGAAGAAGAAGAAGAAGAAGAAGGAGAAGAAGAAGAAGAAGAAGAAGAAGAAGAAGAAGAAGAAGAAGAAGAAGAAGAAGAAGTGGGAAGAGAAGAAAAGACAAATTTATCTGCAGAGTCTTCTGACCTTGTAGGTCTTTTTATATTATACAATCTCACAGAATATCACGAAATTAATATGACATTGGATTGTACAGAGACGATGGCTTTATGGTTATAAAGAATTCTACAAACTTTAAAATTGAAAAAAATTGAACACTATTATACAGGGAATTTAATTACCGGGGCTAGAAAATTACTGTAAGTACTAAATTGAAAAAAGTGAACTTTCTTGATGTAACATTAGATTTAATGAATAAAGTATATATATAAATCTAATATACATCTTATAAAAACCCAATATTAATCCTTTCTATATAGACCCTAAATCTAATCATCCTCTATCTATAATTATACATATACATTCATCGATAGAAAAAAAAATTCATCAAATGAGAAAATAAATCTATGAACATAGTAATTTCTATAATTAAGCTCTAAAGAATAATGGCTATAAATGCTCAAAACTCAATTATATAAAAAATGAAAGTGGAAAGCATAGAAAAAACAGAAGAAAAGTCATTTGGTATACACCCCTATACAACCAAATGGTAAAAAATAAATTAGGACAAAAATTCCTTGCATTAATCGTTAATCATTTTCCTAGAGACAGTAAACTCAGTACAATTTTTAATAAAAATACCCTAAAAATAAGTTACAGTTGTGTTGTACTGAAAACTTAGAAATGATTATTAAGAAACATAATGCTAATATCTTAAGTAAGCACTTAGACCAAAATAAAAAAAAAACGACGGTAAAATAAAAAGAAATGAAGATAAACAAAAATTGTAACTGCAGAAATCCTCGTAACTGTCCTTTTAATAATGAATGTCGCACTGAATCATTTGTGTACCAATGCAATATCTCATCTATTGAAGATCCAGACAAAGTAAAAGTCTACATTGGATGCACACGACATAAATTCAAATTTCTTTTAGCATAAGTAAATACCGAAATCAAACGTCTCTATCTAAATATTTCTGGCACTAAAAAGAAACCAATAAAACACGTACTGAAAAATGGAAATTAGTAAAAAAAGCTAGAATTTGTAGGTCATTAAATGACCCATGTTATTTGTACATACTTGAAAAGTTATACATTATTACGTTTATGAAAAATAAAAATTAATTTAATCAAAGAAATGAAATAGCTATTTTTGCAGACACTGTCAAAGATTTTCTTTAAGTAATGATTAAAAAAAAGAAGAAAGGGGAAAAATGAAACATACATACTTATACTTTATCTTTCATTATGATTTTTAAATAAGAAAGTAAGTCTAATATATTTGTTTATTTTAAAAGAATAGTAATAAGAATCAGGAATAATAATTTAAAATTGTATTTTAATTCGATGCATGCATATTCAAACGACCCTTTTGGAAAAAAATCTTTGTGTATACAATTATAAATTTAACGGCAAAATAAAAGTGCCAAAAAACTTTTTGTCATTTAAAAAAACAGAAAATGAGCGAAAAAGGATGTCATCATTTGTTGAACAGGCACCCCTACCCTACCTTATCTTAACCACATTTGGAAAGTAACTCATATTTTGATACACAGGTTGTCAGTGAAAAAAAAAATTGAATACCCTAACACCCCTTGTCAAAATGATTGAATTTTCCCCATGACGTTAATATCAAGAATGTAAGTGCTTATAAAGTCAGTAAATTTCAAAATAAGGTATTCCAAAGATCGTGTGAAAATGAAACAGTACTAAGGATTTTAATTTAATTCTATAATTAAATTTGAAGTTTTTAGTTACTGTTTTTGAAATATGGTAATTCCTGTGTAGCGATGGGATCATATTTTTAAATTTGTAAATTTATAATGATAAATGAATAGATAGATATGAACGGACTGAAATAGATTGATAGTGTTATGGGATCTTACCTGTAACGATAATGAACTCTTCCTGATACTATAAAGAACGAATTGTAACGAGTCGAGACAGAGCGAGTCGAGACAATAGTAGCTCACTCTAAACCAGACTGACAGTCATACTAACACCTTTCAACTTCTTGTATTATTATTCTGTTTAATATATCTTTGTTATTCCTATTCTTGTGTTGGTGTTGTTCTTCCTTGGTCCTAACCTTGGACCATAACAGTGGTGCGAGTATATTGGACCATAACAGATAGATAGATAGATATGAACAGACTGGAATAGAGAGATAGATATGAACAGACTTAGATAGATAATGAATACAATGAGATATATAAAACTTAGTGCGAAAAAAGAAGCTGTTAAAGTAGAAATAGCGGTTGCATCAAGCTAGTCCAACAATAAAACGGTGAGACCTAATTGCCAATCTAGTCGCACGTCGTTTAAATTCATATAGTCGAGACACCAAGGGAAAAAAGCCTATCAGAACATTTGCCAAGAAAATATTTGTAGAAAAGACAAAGGAAGCTACGTCAAGTCGGTGAGAATGTGACCGATGTTGCCCGAACAAGATCGATTACATTACAGGCCCATACTTGTATTCGGCTAAGAATCGATACGTAAATAAATATTTGAACTAAGTCTAAAATATAAATTTGGTTTGGTTTGTTTTACGTCATATCAGCAACTCAATGTGTTATTCAATGCCGACAAGATTTTTTATTGCTGGTAATATTTTTTTCTTTAAAAATCTACTGCTTGTAATAATATAATAATTTTCTTGTTCAGAAATGAATTTCTGGTATTTTTTCCAAAATGTATTGCTGGTATTAAAACCTAATTTTACACTTTCACGGTGTTTTGATCCCAGTTTGGGGTATTAACTATTTGCCCATAGCTGGAACCCTAACTGCTGCTACCACCCCGGGTCAGGGTGGACCTGGGGACACCAGCAATTAAGAGGTGGTTCCATGGCCCTCAAAAAGTCCTGTTCGATATAGTATATCGTCTTACCCAGGACGCGGATGTAGTTTATTGTTATACCCAGAACAGCTAAAATATAAGTAAAAATATGTGAACGTTTTCTAACTTTTATATTGTCAAAGGAAACTAAAAGGAACGCACTCAGAGTAAGCCCACCTATTTTTTCCACAGAAGCGACAACAAATACAGGGAGCAAAATCTGTCATTTTGCTAATAAATGTTACTTCGACAAGAGTTTTTTTATCACATGGTTGGTAATGGCAGTAATAACTGTTTCCATATATGAAAAACTTCGGCATACATTTACCGAGCAGCCATTTCGCATACATTTCCTGAGCAGCCAAACGGCATACATTTAGCGAGAAGCCATTCGGCATACATTTCCTGAGCAGCCATTCGGCATATATTTACTGAACAGCCATTCAGCAAACATTTACCGAGCAGCGATTCGGCATACTTTTCCCGAGCATCCACTTGGCATACATTTCCCGAGCAGCCATTTGGGTACATTTACCGTTGGTTGAAATTCATTAAAAAAAGTCATTTTCAATTTTTCATGAAAACAGGTTTCTCAAATTCAGTAGCTGTTATCGCTTTTCCCAGTATTGATGGGTGTTTCCTTTCTAACTTTTTGTTTCAAGTGGTGTGGAGTATCAACATCTTGATTATGCCATTATTTTCTCTTCCATGTACATGTGATATCCATTTTTGTTGTTGCCGTTGCTGGCGCTCCTGAAGTGATGCAGTTTCTGTTATTTGGCACAGTTCCTTGTTTGTGATTCTGTAGCGCCAGTCCACAATTTTCGAAGAAAAGTGATCTTCACCAAGACTCATAGACTTCACTGTCTCAAAGCCATTTTTAACCATTGATCTTAGAAAGCGGTTGTCTAGAGTTGTCAGTCTCCTCTTCATTCGTGAGGAAACTGCCCAGCATTCACTGATATATAGGAGGACTGATATAACATCATAGTATGATAGTAATATAATATAATATGATATATTAGGTGGTAGTAGTAGTACTATTAGTAAAGTATTAATAACTTTCCGTGACCTACGAATATCGGGGTGATATCTGGTGGAGAATAGCCATGTCTTATGGGATTCCTGGTAGCCCCCATGTCTTAGAGAAATACAAAAAAATTGCTCTCCTCAGAAGTACAACTCTCACCTTACGAAGAGCTTTATTAATATAAAATACGTATGATCTTAGATTGTTTTATTTTTATTTCTGGCTTTAGGTTTCTGGTTGGGACCCGGAAGGAACTGAGTATACAACAGTAAAAAGGGAAGTAGTAGTAGTAATAATGATGATGATGATGATGATGATGATGATGATGATCATCATCATCATCATCATCATCATCATCATCATCATAATAATAATAATGATGATGAATGCTACACCAGGCAAGGTTTTTATGGCTTCTGATCTTAATTTACTGGAGCTAAAATGTACAGTTCCTGGTATCTTGATAGACCCGGGTATCTTGATAGTTCGAGGTATCTTGAAAGGCCCGGGTATCTTGATAGTCTCGGGTATCTTGATAGTTCAGGGTATCTTAATAGTCACGGTTGTCTTGATAGACCCAGGTATCTTGATTGACCTAGGTAACATGATAATTCCGTGTATCTTGATAGTCCCGGGTATCTTGACAGTCCCGGGTATCTTGATACGCCCGGGTATCTTGATAGACCTAGGTATATTGATAGTACCGTGTATCTTGCTAGTCCCGGGTATCTTGATAGTTCCGGGTACCTTAATAGTCCCGGTTATCTTGACAGACCCGGTTATCTTGATAGGCCAGGGTGTCTTGATAGACCTAGGTATCTTGATAATTCTGGGTATCTTAATAGTCCCGAGTATCTTGATAGAGCCCGCCTGTGGTTTATACATGTATGCTGAGCGAACCTTAGTTACAGCTTCTGGGAGCGAACGCATTATCTAGCGTGAGCATGCTCAAACCCTCGGTGACGATGACTTATGATTTTGTGCTAGCACAAGTCGACGGCTCCTTAGGGATCCGTCCACCCAATTTCAGTCATATGGGTCAACCCATAGTAGGTTTTCCAGGCATTTTCCAAACGTGCCGCACGCCTCCCCCAGACCGAAAACATGGTGATAGTCGAACCCAGGTCTCATGGTCAGAAAGCGAGCGTTATAACCACTCGACTATGATACTACTACTATTACAACTACTACTACTGATGATAATGAATGAATGAAGAAGAAGAAGAAGAAGAGGAAGAAGAAAGGGAAGAAGAAGAAATTTTAATAGCAAAAGAAAGATACGTACGCGGAAATAAATCAACCACCTTTCCTTCGCCTTCCATTTGTAAGTAGGAAGTTTCACTCGGACAGCTCTCTCCCCTCCACGAGAACGGCTACTTTGAAGAACAGACTCCCGTGTGAATGCTTCCCCGAACACTACTATCTTAACCTCTTCATTTCAATGGTCGATTGCTGTATCTTCATAGTCTTCACTTCCTTCTCAGTTTGTCTACGCTCTTATCAGTAAGGCTCTACTATGAGTGGCTCTTAGGCCTTGTACAGGATGACTAATAATGAAAATTTGAATATTTGTAACATAGCGTCAATTCGTTGGTGTGCGGATCTCTCAATAATGATAATTAAAAGAAGAAGAAAAGAGAAGAGAGAGAAGAAGAAGAAGAAAAAGAAGGAGAAAAAGAAGCAGAACAACAACAGGAAGAAGAAGAAGAAGAAGAAGAAGAAGAAGAGGAGGGGAAGAGGAAGAAGAAAGCGAACAACAACATTTACAGGAAGATGAAGAAGAAAAGAAAGAAAGAAAGAAAGAAGAAGAAGAAGAAGAAGAAGAAGAAGAAGAAGAAGAAGAAGAAGAAGAAGAAGAACAAGAACAAGAACAAGAAGAGGAATAAGATGAAGAAGAAGAAAAGGAAGAAGAAGAAGAAGAACAAGAAGAAGAACAAGAAGAAGAAGAAGAAGAAGAAGGGGAAGAAAAGGAGGAAGAAAAATGGAAACAAAAAGGACATTTATCTTCATAAAGAAACATTTGAAATATAGAGGAGACTTTGGGGGGCAAGAAAAGTTAGAAAAATTGACACTCTCAAGACATACTGAAAGCAAGAGGGAACAGAGGTTTGAACGAGTAACCTGCACAACGGGTTTGCCTATTTGCGGAAATGGATGGTGGAACAGGGTACGGGAAGAATCGTAAAAATACAAAAGTTAATTAGCGCTATAAAAGTACGATGTCGAGGAGAGCGGTGACCACTAATGTCCCGAAGAGACACGGTAAGCAAAAGAAGAAGAAGAAGACGAGGAGGAATAGGAAGAAGAACAAGAACAAGAAGAGGAATAAGATGAAGAAGAAGAAAAGGAAGAAGAAGAAGAAGAACAAGAAGAAGAAGAAGAAGAAGAAGGGGAAGAAAAGGAGGAAGAAAAATGGAAACAAAAAGGACATTTATCTTCATAAAGAAACATTTGAAATATAGAGGAGACTTTGGGGGGCAAGAAAAGTTAGAAAAATTGACACTCTCAAGACATACTGAAAGCAAGAGGGAAGAGAGGTTTGAACGAGTAACCTGCACAACGGGTTTGCCTATTTGCGGAAATGGATGGTGGAACAGGGTACGGGAAGAATCGTAAAAATACAAAAGTTAATTAGCGCTATAAAAGTACGATGTCGAGGAGAGCGGTGACCACTAATGTCCCGAAGAGACACGGTAAGCAAAAGAAGAAGAAGAAGACGAGGAGGAATAGGAAGAAGAACAAGAACAAGAAGAGGAATAAGATGATGAAGAAGAAGAAGAAGAAGAAGAAGAAGAAGAAGAAGAAGAAGAAGAAGAAGAAGAAGAAGAAGAGGAGGAAGAGGCAGAGGAAGAAGATGAAGGAAGCGAACAACAACATTTACAGAAATATGAAGAAGAAAAGAAGGACGTGGAGGAGGAAGAAGAGGAAGAAGAAGAAGAAAACGAGGAATAAAAAGAATAAGACGTGGAAGAATAGGAGGAAGAAGAAGATGAAGGAAGCAAACAAGAACATTTACAGGAATATGAAGAAGAAAAGAAAGAGGAGGAGGAAGAAGAAGAAGAAAAGGAATAGGAAGAAGAAGAACAAGAAAACGAATAAGATGAAGAAGAAGAAAAAGTGGAAGAAAGAGAAGAAAAAGGAGAAGAGAATAAGACGAGGAAGAAGACGAGGAAGAGGAAGAAGAAAATGAAGGAAGCGAACTACAACATTTCCAGGAAGATGAAGAAGAAAAGAAAGAGGAGGAAGAAGAAGAAAAAGAAGAGGAATAGGAAGAAGAACAAGAAATGGAAGAAGAAGAAGAAGAAGAAGAAAGAAGAAGAAGAAGAAGAAGAAGAAGAAGAAGAAGAAGAAGAAGAAGAAGAAGAAGAAGAAATAGTTGTACTAACATGAATAATAGTAATTGAGAGGGAGGGAAAAACGGACAGAAGAAAATCTAATATTGATTCAGAACGGAAATTGCAATTGAAAATCGTTCGAAGAAAGATAATAAATAAAATCAGAATAAAAAAAAGAAAGAAATATTTGTTTTTAAAAAAATTGTAAGCTTATCGGTTGTTCAAAAAATCAGAATTCAATATTTCCGAAATACGTAAAAGCAGTAAGAAAAGTAGTTAAACATAAAAAAAAAAACCCAGGCCAAACGAAACGAATCGAGGAAAAGAAGCTGATAGCTAAATAAAAGTAGGAATGTGAGTGAGAAAATAAGACAGAGATAGAGAGACAGAGATAGAGAGCAAGTGAAAGAGCAAGTGAAAGAGAAAAAGCAAGAGAAGAGAAAAAATCAGTGAAGTAAATAATTCTTTCTCTTAAAGTTGAAACGTCGCTATCTTTACATACACACAGACACACACGCATATACTCATATATTTTTGGAAAAAACTATAAAAAAGTTGAAAATGTTTTTGTGTAACGCGTTTCGTCCCTCAGGATTTCATCGGACTAAAGTGATGCTTACGTTGATGCTACTACACAGGTGTACGAAGGAGAGGCGACGCCGAACGTTTCAATTTTTCCTCATCCCACCTAATAACAAATGCTTAACCAGTAACATAATACACAAAGCTAGCATAATTAATAATACTAAAAAAGATGTTTGTATAGATGCTACATTAATAAATACACTTACGAAAGATATTATGACTACAAAATATGCTTTAACGGTTAAAAATACGCTAACAATACAAACCTACCAAAATATATATGGGCACAAAAAGAAAACAATATCCCTACGAATATGAGGCATTATAAAAAGGACATCATACAGCATAATGAGAACCATGGTGAGAGGAAAATTGTCAAATTAGTTTTACAAACCAAAAGAAACTACTAAAGAAAAATTAAATAATGCTTAAGTGCAAACATATTTCAGCAACAATTGTATATATATATATATATATATATGTATATATATATATATATATATATTACATGAATCGTTCATACAAAAAGCAGATAGTGAAGTTAATGATATAAATGCCAAGAATCACTTGATTGAGTGATTCTTGCCATTTATATCATTATATGAATGATTCATGTAATGTAAATTGAACTGCACCATATACTTGATATATATATATATATATATATATATATATATATATATATATATATATATCAAGTATATGGTGCAGTTCAATTTACATATACTTGATATATATATATATATATATATATATATATATATATATATATATATATATATATATATCAAGTATATGGTGCAGTTCCATTTACATTACATGAATCATTCATATAGTGATATAAATGGCAAGAATCACTCAATCAAGTGATTCAATATATATATATATATATATATTTTAAACATGTTGTGTGGAATGTTAAAGACAACATCGTCCTGCATATTTTCTTTTGAATTTTCTCATATTTTCTAATGTCTTTTCTCTATTAGAAAATATGAGAAAATTCAAAAGAAAATATGCAGGACGATGTTGTCTTTAACATTCAACACAACATG
>OZ038517.1:27388242-27398242 GCA_964036315.1 Acanthosepion esculentum | reverse complement strand
ATAAATGCTCTAAAGATATTCTTTGTGTCATTTTATAGACCTGAAGAGGATGAAATGATTGTTCATAAGGTTAGCGAAACGGGAGGAATTAAAATGCAAAAACGAAAGCTTTCAATTATTTTGTCTTTGAGATTAACAGAAGTGTTTCCTTCAGAAATACCGGAAGTCTGTGCGCAAGTTGCTATATGGCAAGAATTAAGGCGAATCATGAACGACAGATAAAGCAAACCACAAAAGTAGAAGACTTGCAAAAGGTATTTAATTCCAGATCGTTGGTAGTCTCCATTCTCCTATATGAATGTGAAACGTGGCAGAAACAGAGAGAAGGATCGAAGCGTTTGAGAACAAATGCATGAGAAAACTCCTTGGCATCTTCTGTTGGGAACATAAAGCCAGTGAGTTTGTGCAGAAAAGGGTTGAATGTTTTGTGGGCCACCAGGAACATTTACTCGCCACTGTCAGACAGAGAAAAATGGCGTTGTTTGGACACGTTACAATGCACGACAGCCTGTGCAAGAGCATCATGCAAGGCACCGTTGAAGGTGGACGTAGGAGAGGACCACAACTCAAAAACTGGTTGGACAATGTAAAATAAAATGGACAAATATGATTATACCCGAATTGCCGGTGGCTGCCGTTGATAGACCGTCGTGCAGGAAGATTTGGTGTGGCTTCTGCATTCGGATTCCCCCCCACCCTATGATTACAAAAGTCAACGAGATGATGATGATTATGATGATGATGATGATGATGATGATGATGATGATGATGATGATTTAATTGCGAGAAATTGAATTAAAATCTAGAACTAACTGATGACTGAACAATGTTTTAACAATTAGTATTGGACTATGTAACGAACCGACACAACTCATATAAGCGAAAATGTCCGCCGAGACTTAGCAAAAATTCACTATTAGAACGTTGTCAGTTTTTAATGACAACCTCTCCATTCTGTCATGATTACAATCTGGGCTCAAGACTGGAGGATGACGTCATTAAAATCCTTCTTCATATCCGAAAAGTTATTTAAAATTTAAAGTTAAAATTTGTTTGGGAGATAATAATGGTTTTGGTCTTACTAAATAACCCATAGCTGGTGGTGGGTAAGAAAAGGTCGATTCATAGCTAATAAAAATTTGATAGACAAACAAAAAAATTAAAATGTGGATATAAAGTGAGCGATCAATGCTATATTACAATCATTCTATAAACTGATCACTCAGTTTGTGGACACGGCAGTTCCTATATACCAAAGAATATAATTTGTACATTATGGCTTATATTTTTTTTTACCAAAGTATCAAATGCTTTTTTGAATTTTTCTGAATATACAGCAAACGATATATGGTTATTCAGGGAGTTCTGAACGGTACATTCTCTCTGAAGAAACTTTTAAAATGCTACCAATGATATACGATTCTTTTTGTGCCGTCAGAGCGTCCGTGGACCCACAATTTCATACATAGGCATCAGAATATTTCTTGGAGTTCAGTCTCTTACTTTCGTCGCAAAGTTGACAATCAACCCGAGATGTTGTCAACTTGTTTTTCTTCTTAATTTCAAACTTTTTCACATTCCCACGATTATGATGTAGCTTCCCTGTGCCTTTTTTAAAAATAAATATTTCCAGGGCAGTTCTTCTAATGAGCTTCACTCTTTGGTACATCGACTTCATGAATTCAAACATATTACTAAATTGGTAGTTAGGTCTCATTGTTTTACTGTTTAGGTCTTATAGGTCTAGCTAGATATAACTGTAAGATAAATAATTTTTTTTTAATTTTTATTTCACACGTCTCAGTGGCGGAACTCTCTTCTGGCTTTTTGATTTCTTGTCAAACACCGATTTTCAAAAATTTAAATGAAACGTCAATCACCATCTTCTGTCTTTCAGAAACCCGTTGTTGTACAGCCCCCTCATGCTGGTAGGTCTTTTGTTGAAGGATGTTGCTCTTGTCAAGAACGTACTGGATGTGACGATAAACTACATCCGGCAGCAAGTCCGCTGATCCGGAGGTTTTGAAGAGAGTAGAACCATCTCTTAAATGTTGTTGTTCCCAGATTCACCCAAACTTGAGGTGGTAGCACATATTATGGTCCCAGATATGGGCAAATAGTTAACCCACAAACTGGAGTCAAAACAATATGAAAGTATAAAAATATATTTTAAGAGGAAAAGTAACAGCAATACATTTTCATAGATAATATAATTACCGGCAATACATTTGTGTAAAATATAAAAAAAAATACCAGCAATATATTTTTTTTGTAAAAGAAATTACTAATGTTCTCAAGAAAATTAAATTTCGGCATTAATGACCTGTAAAGAGTTGATATGCCGCGAAACAAAACAAACAAAAATCGTTATATTTCATTTCTATGTAATTTCTTCAATTTTATACGTTGTCATAAGAAGATGTATCCCTGAACTTACTCCAGATTACTACCACCTGTACCATTTAACTTTCTACATTTTATCTAAATTGATTTCACTGCTGTATATTCCATACACAGGTAATTAATTTGCAAGAGTAAAATGTAACATTTTAACAATAGCACATCATTGAAAATTCCATCATTGAATATAACATGGGTCTCCCTAAGGCCACATAAGGCTAAAATATGACATTATAACAATAGTAAATATAAAACCTTTATTTTTCTTTAGATCTTTTATAGTAATGCATCATAGCTTTTTTGCTAACTTCTCTGATGTTGTGTCACCACCCACCTCAGTCCCGTATCTATGTAAGTGCATTTCTTATACAATATTTTTTAGTCAATTTTTAAGGAAACATATTCTTTTGAGTGTAAGGTCTATATGTTCGATGTAATATGACAGGGCGTTTGTTGCGAACGTCGTTATTTCTGAACTTTTTCTATATAAAGGAGTAATACGATTTGTTGACTGAAATTTAAAGATATTTTACATTTTCGTAGAGAATGATTAAACATTTAAGGTGTTTCTTTGTTCAAAAGGTCTGCTACTATGCCATCTCCATCTGGTTCAATTCTGTGGTACACAGTTTGAATCACAGACTTTATTCCATTTGTTATTACCTCAGGAACATAACGGGAAAATAACTGTTGGTGGCATCGTTATTTTCGAAGCATACAGAGTTACTTTGTACGCCTTTCTCATTCTTAGTAACATTTGCCTATATTAGGGAACTATTCTGTTTCCAACTTTGAATACAAGTAGTTACATAAGACAAGGAAAATATTAAAAATGTATATGGACCTCATTCGGCTTTTTATTGCTTGTCTCTTTAGGAGACATTTGGATAGATTTGAACATAAATAATCGATTAGCATAAAATTCACGTTCAGTATTGTCTCCATATTTAATTTGGTTACAAAATGCAGGTGCTAGGAAACTGCTTAACAGTATTGATTGAGTGGGTGCAAGCATGTTATTCGGAATAGTTTGCAACGTTTAAAGAAACGGGGAGGTTTGTGCTCATGGATCATCGACGCCCTGGAAGCTTTCAGAACGTGAAAAAATGGTTAATCAAATAAAGGACCATAGAACAGCGGAAACAACCCAAGTATTTGCAGTGGAAATATAATCAAATTTTTAAGTCAAACCGATGAGGGGGAAAAGTAGAAGTCTATGCTTTCTCTCTTTCTCTCTCTCTCTCTCTGTATATATATATATATATATATATATATATATATATATATATATATATATATATATATATATATATATATATTGCTCTATTCCCTCTTTATCTAAATATGTATTATCTGTCCGCTGTTTTTCTTTCCCTATGTCTATCTATCTATCTATCTATCTATCTATCTATCTATCTATCTATCTATCTATCTATCTATCTATCTATCCCAGTCTGTTCATTATCTATCTATCTATCTATCTATCTATCTATCTATCTATCTATCTATCTATCTATCTATCTATCACATTCTCTTCATATCTATCTATCTATCTATCTATCTATCTATCTATCTATCTATCTATCTATCTAACCCAGTCTTTTCATTATCTATCTATCTATCTATCTATCTATCTATCTATCTATCTATCACATTCTCTACATATCTATCTATCTATCTATCTATCTATCTATCTATCTATCTATCTATCTATCACATTCTCTACATATCTATCTATCTATCTATCTATCTATCTATCTATCTATATATCTATCTATCTATCTATCTATCTATCTATCCCTGTCTGTTCATTATCTATCTATCTATCTATCTATCTATCTATCTATCTATAATAGTTTATTATGTTAAAAAAAATCGGGGATGTTTGAGCTCAAGGATCGCTGACGCCCTGGAAGCTTTTATAATATGGAACATGTTTAACCGAATGAAAGACGGCAGAACAGCCGAACCAACCCAAGAATTTGCACTGGAAATGGAATCAAATCGCCGAGTCAAAGTTATGAAGGAAAAAAATATATATATGCTGTCAAAATTGTAAGATGAATTCTCTGTAAGTAGAAAATGAAGCATATATTTGATAAACAATATGCAAAAACCATGTCGACTAATTTCGGTTTTCGGGAAATGATCACGAAAATGGCGGCTGATTAACGAGAGGCCATGTTAGTCGTAAGAGACAAATGAGAATAAACAGGGAAGTAAATGAAATATTCGGATTATTTATGAAGGATATAAAAATATACCCACCTTTTAGAAAATAAAGTCGATGGTTTAAAATAAAAATAAAAAGTTGAGTTAATTGAAGATCTGATAGGATTGCAATAAAAATCAGAGATTGAAGCCTTTAGGTAAATAATGCGCCCAACAACGCATGCGTGCAGAAGTGTTCATGCGCATTGAATACATGTTATCTGCATTCTGTTGAGATATTCAGTAAATATGCGTATAATATAATTCTTGAAAAAAAAGGAACGACAAATTGACGTCACTGTTAAGATAAAAGACAAGATATAAAATATAGGATGAGGGAAAATGGCAGAAAGCAAATATTATTTACATTTTGATTCAATCATTAGAAAACTTTGTATGACACACAGACGTATACACACTCACATATATGTTGATTGTCCCATCTTCACAGATGACTGCCGTCTTGCCCATCAACACCTACATCCAATCTAGATCATTTTTCCTCTCGAATGACTTCGAAGATGGCTCTTCAAGCCAGCAGCTGATTTGCATGGCCTATAGCATAGATGACGGATGTGCTCCAGAGTCTAAACAGGGTTAAGCGGATGTTGCTGTGGTAGGTCATCATTGTGCACTACCATACGCCTCTTCGACCCAGGTGTCGAGTCACATACTTCCATGCAGATCACGCATGTATTATCACTGTGTCGTGGAGGTCACACAGGGTGAAGTCGTCTCTCGTGTGATTTCAGATGATTAACATACCCAGCATTTGACAGTAGGATACAACCGCACACACACACACACACACACACACGAGTGTGTGTGTGTGTGTGTGTGTGTGTGTGTGTGTGTGTGTGTGTACAGGGTGCGATGTATAAGTTGTCGTCTAAATTACACACACACACACACAAAAATGAAAATAACACTGACATCTCATTTTAACAGATATATTTACCAAAATTACACAAAAATATTTTGAAGTAAATTTATTCAATAAAATCGCCATTGGCTTCAACCATGGACCATAAACGACTTCGGAATCTCCCGCGACTCTCCTGGACGGTCTCCTTGTTTAAGTTGGTGAATGCTGCTATAATCCTCGCCATCTTTTTATGTTACGAGGAGTTCTGTTGGTCTCTCGCTCAACTGCGCCCCACACACATAATAATCAAGGTGGGGAGTGCAGTCTGGGGACTTAGGTGGCCAGATGTAAGGAATGATGTGGTCGGAGAAATTGACTCAAAGCCATGACTGGGTTCTCCTGCTTGTATAGTGGCCGACTGGATCTAAAAATATTAATTACCAGAAGACAAATGTGACCCATGCACAACTACAATGCTATCATTTAGTTTTGATAATGAATAAATTAAATAAATACATATAGAAAAAAGGAAACAATTAAATTTGTTTGTGAAAAAAAGTGTATTTCTTTTAGTAATTACAATATATATATATATATATATATATATATATATATATATATATATATATATATATATCACTGCCATAAACAGACAAAAATTACCACTCATGATAATAAAAAGTAAAAATGAAAAACGGGACAGCTAACCGGTTTCGAACCTCGCTCAACAGAACTAAATCGAGGTACATATAGTAAATTGTATAAAAAAACCATTGGACAAAGTGTATTCGTGGGGGGGAGAAAAAATAAAAAAATGAAATGGTAATTAATTGGAGGCCTAATACAAAGTCCTTCTGTTTACATAGAGAAGGCTTTAATGATAGAATATAGATGGCCTCCAACACTTTTAGGTAAGGAGGTCCCACTCTAATTACCACCTAAAAGTGTTGGAGGCCATCTATATTCTATCATCAAAGCCTTCTCTATGTAGACAGAAAGACTTTGTATTAGGCCTCCAATTAATTACGATTATTATTTATTTATTTTAAATTTTTTTTTCTCTCCCCCCAATACACTTCGTCCATATTTTTAAATACAATTTACTATATGTAGCTCGATTTAGCTCTGTCGAGCGAGGTTCGAAATCATTTAGATGGCCCGTTTTTTCATTTTTACTTTTTATTATCATGAATGGTAAGAATAAAACTAATTTTTGTCTGTTTATGGCAGTGATATATATATATATATATATATATATATATATATATATATATATATATATATATATATATATATATATATATATATATATATATATATATATCACTGGCGGTAGATACCAAATGTAAATACCAAATGTTTATAATTTATTTGTTTTTAATTTCAATATGAATTCTTTTTGATAGTTCCTTACGCAATTTCTAAACGAACACATTGTTCAAAAGCACAATAGAGCATTGCATGCTGTCCTCTTTCAGAACAGTCGTTTGCGTCCACTAAATGATTTCTCGAATCTGCCAATAATTGTTTCTGAATCAAAATTACCTAACAATTCCTAGAATAAATAGATTATCGTCTAACAAAAAAATATTTAATGAGAACAAAATAGCTTATGACGAAGCCATCAGCAAGAGCAAATTCAAACAAAAAATGGTCTGCCATGAATCTTTGAAAAATAATAAAACTAATAGACACATAACAGAAAAAGAAAGGCAGTATGGTTCAGGCCTCCTTTCCGTCAATTTAAAGATTGCTTCGGCATGAAACTCGGAGTTGTGAAATTAATGTAAGATATTATGTATATTTCTTAATATATATATATATATATATATATATATATATATATATATATATATATATATATATATATATTGTGTGTATTTAGGCAGCGTTTTTTCATGATTAACTTAATTTTTTTGCTAAATATTTTTCTTAAATGCCTATAATTGGTAACAGAAGCCATTGGTTTATACCAATGGCTTCCCATACTTCATACTTCTCGAATTCACTCTCGCGTTGTCATGTGTGACGTCATGAGCTGCGGTGCGATTTTCGCTTCCAGCGTCTTATATGCACGTGTTTATCGTTGCTTGGAAATCATCCATGTAAACAGAAACAGATATGAATCCCCACCAGCTATATAGTAGTAGTTAACTCGTGAAAATTCTATTACCTTTTTTTTTCTTTTTTTACTATTGTCCACCAAATACAAGGCCTAAGAGCCACTCAAGTTAGAACGAGGTTATTCTACGGATGTAAGAAGAGGAAACAGGAAGTGTGAGAATTAAGTCTTCCCAGCCTTCCTTCCTCATTATGCGTCCAAAAGATTTCAGCTGTTTCTTTCTGGTTCTGAGTATAAGGGTTTCTTTTTGTTTCCTTTTTCTTTAAGATTCCTTGTTGCTTAATTGCTCCATCCATGGAATTCTCAGTATCCTTCTGTAGAACCTTATTGCTGCTGCCTTCAGTTTTTTTATTTATCTCTGGAGAGATTGTCTAGCATTCCCCGCCATTCAAGGGAGTTGATAACACGTAATAATCCAGCAATCTTTTCTTTGTTTCTAACGAAGTCTTTCCGTTTCTCAGTACCTTACTTATCTTTTGCAATGCTTCTTTCGCTAGTTCAATGCATGGTCGGATCTCGATGTCGCATTTTCCATTCTCTGATAAAACGCTTCCCAGATGTTTAAACTTCTGCACCTGCTTGACATCTCCAATTTCCAGCTTGGGCTTTATGTCTTGCTCATGACAATACCTTCTGTTTTCTTGCAGTTGATGGTTATTCCCCTTTTCTAGCTTTCTTTATACTACCCTGTCTAGGGGTCCTGAAGTTTTCTTTCCGTGTCAGCCATCAACACAGTATTATCTGTATATCATATATTGCTAAGATTATACCCACTGATAATAAATCCTGTAGAGTCTCCTGTGAAGTTTGAACAAATCCAGCAAGAAGACACATCCTTGTCTTCTCTATTTTCTGTATAGCTACTCAGTTCATTTTCTATCCGTGCGTAGGCAATTTGCTCTCAGTATACGTTCTTGGTTATTCTAACACTCTTTCCAAGTAGATCTAGTTTACCTAGCAGTTTAAAAAGTCACTTGTGTCGTAGCTTGTCAAATGCTTTCGTGTGATTTAAGTTTCCAGAAATCGAGTTACTCGATTTTTTTAAAATCAAAAACCTTTTTAAAAGAATAGACTCTCAGAAAGGTCGTAAGCAGTTTCATTAATATCATTATCTTTATGGGGTCTGCGCAATAGTGCACCTGTCAGATTTTCCTGTGATGTGATCAGCCTAGTGCGCTTTTGATCAGGTGTCAGAAGACGTGCTACCCACCGAGCAGAAACTTTTGTCATGCCAAGTTCCTTGTGCAGAATATTCTCAACTCCCTCACGGGAAATGCTAACAGCAATGGCTATTTGATTTATAGTCAATCGCCTATCATCTGTCAGCACGTGGTGAAGACGATCAATGTTTTCTTCGGTGAATGCAATCACAGGAGGTCCAGACTTTGGGTAATCTTCATGACTCTCCTTTCTCCTAAATTCAGCAGCCAATTTCGTATTGTTGATAAACCTGGAGTGTCATCCTCTAATGTAGTAACCCTGAATGCCTTTGGGGGTTAAATCCTTTTTCTGTAGATACTTGATAAGGCCACGATGACAAATTTTGTCCATTTTCAAGAGAAGTCGCAAGTTACTTTTGATGTCTTCTTCATTGAACGGTCAGATGTCACTTGACCTGGACAGAAACAATGCAATTATTGTTAAGAAGAGTTGAAATTAGTGAACGAAAGATTTCTCAGCTATAGCGTAACTCCTTCATAGTCAGCCTATGAACAGATTCAGTTGTTTTGCTTTATAGCAAGGAAACAAGTTAGAGTACCACTTGTTATCTTTATTTAAACTTATTTTTAGTTTACTCTAATATGCAAGAAGTTTTTATATGAGAGAAGTACAATTCAGTTGCAATCTCACTGTCACACACACACACACACACACACACACACACACACACACACATATATATATATATATGTCAAACTGTAGAAGAACGAACAGTAAGTTCTCGGCGTTCCAAACATTAATTTAAAAACAGTGCTCAATACAAAAAGTAGAGCCGTAAATATTTATTAATTTCTTATGCAGTGTTACATTAGAATAAAATGTACAATTTTGTAGTGGATATGTTCATGTTCTAATATAACGCTGCATAAGATATATATATATATATATATATATATATATATATATATATATATATATATATATATATATATATATATATTACCAATTTCTGACAGGTAGGGATAATTCCAAGGAGGATATTAATCCTAGAGCGCACAATGTAAATTACAGAGTATAATAATAATAATAATAATAATAATAATAATAAATCAAGAAAAAACCTTAAAGATCCATTTCAGTTGTAATTTATTTCGTGAATAGTGTTATATTCATCTCTTCAGATCGAATGTTGTTAATAAAAGGATTTATTAGGCTAACTAATTTTAATTTCTGATGATTAT
>OZ038517.1:27380742-27383242 GCA_964036315.1 Acanthosepion esculentum | reverse complement strand
GTCGGACTTATCATTTGGGGTGGAAAGATTATATTGAATGATTTGCTAGGAAGGTTGGTTCAGTGTGTCGTTCTAAATAGTTTGTCTCTCCAGAACTTCTCATACATAATTATAAGTCTACCATTTGCCCACGCTTTGAATCTTGCCTCCACATCTGCTCTGGTGCCCCTGCAAGAGATCCTTCATAACATCCATAGAAGAATCTGCTATTTGATTGGTCTTGATCTGCTATCACGGATTCAAACACATTCCCACAGCCATATTGTCATGGCAAAAGTTCTGATGAACATTCCTATACAGTACACAGATTTTGTGAATTTAAGCGCAGTACTCGATTGGCGGCTAGGTCTCATCAATTTACAGTTGAGGTTAGATGTAATCGTAAGTTATATGCTAAAAGTTACTTCTATCGCACTTCTCATTGTGGAACTCTCTTCCGCCTTCTTGCTTTCCTATCAACTTTGATCTTCAAAATTTTAAATGCAATGCCAATCGTCATCTACTGTCTTCCTGATTATTCTTCTATTGTTCTCACTCAATTTTCGCTTGTGGAACTCTCTTCCGGCTTCTTGCTTTCCAGTCAACTTTGATCTTCAAAAATTTAAATGCAATGTCAATCATTATCTACTGTCTTCCTGATTACTCTTCTATTGTTCTCACTCAATTTTCGCTTGTGGAACTCTCTTCCGGCTTCTTGCTTTACCGTCAACTTTGATCTTCAAAAATTTAAATGCAATGTTAGTCTTGATCTGGCTTAATTGCACCTCTTGTATGGTTCTCACCCCTTAATATTTTTCATATATTCTTTCACAATTTCACAATCAATATCCACCCCAGCGTCTTAGTCTCTCTGTTGCCTTATTTCTGGCAAACTGATAAGCAAATTTTGTGTCGTGACCGTTGATATTATGCCTCTGTGAATTTCGGATCCAAATAATGGGAACATCCATTGATGCAGGTCAGAAATCAACTGAGGTAGTTTTCTGTCTGGGATCATGGTTGAATTCCTCCAAAAAGACATGAACGTTAGAATTGCAATTATCAAAAATAAAAAAGGTAACGAACACGGAAATGTGACACATGAAGTTCGTAGTCCAGCTCCTGCCAAACACTCTGTAGCATGTGTTGCGTAACATTCTACAGCTACAGCACCTTAGTGAATCTCTGCTGAAGTTCCTCTACACTTGTAGGGAGAGTGAGGGATATATATATTTGTCCTTTCAAATATCACCACAGAAAAAAGTTACATGGTGGACATGGTGTACATTTCAAGAGAACATTGATATTATCACTTGTACTGCTGATCCATATTCCTGCTAGATTCTTATTGAGATATGTCCGCACTCTCAACTTAGATCTTACATATTTTGTTAAAAGATGAGATCATTTGAGCGAGAATTGTCTCTAGACTCCGAAATGATATTAATTGTTTGTACTCACTCTTTCGCTATATATGTATGTATATATATGAACTTTAGGTTCATAGATTTGCTCTACTTGGTGTATTGAGCACTTTTCTTAGTTATTTTTACTTTACTCGTGTCGGTTTTTTTTTCTTTGGACTCAGCTTGGATTCTGGACGATTGTTTTCGCCTCAATTTCATGTTATTAGTTCTTTCTTTTTTATTCCTTATTTTTCCTTGGGTATTGTTTTTTTATTTTTATTTTTTATCTTATATATTTATTTATTTATTCTTTTATTTTGATCGGTGTTTTTGGTTAACGTAGTAAAAAAAATTTGTTTATATAGCTTATTGTTGGTAGTCTATAATGGCCGCCATTTACCGGAAATCGCTTGTTCGCTTATTTATTTGGGTCAAATTGTTTTGCTTATTATTTTTAATTTTATTTGTATAACAGTTATAACTTTCGTCCGTTCTTTTGTTTTGATTTTATTTCGCATATTCTAACAGGTGTGGTTTTGTGATTTGTTTGGAGTAGTTTATTTTGCTTATTTTATTGTTGTTTGTTTATATATTTATTTTTCTATTTTAAGTTACGTAGTAAAAATTTGTTTTCATGTCTACATTTTGAGATTAGCTCGGATCTTTTATTTAATAATTTATTTTGATCTGGGAAGGTAATGATAGCTATTTTTTCCTCCAAGCAAAGTTTGCAAGTTTTTGATAGGTTGTTGTAGGCTGATGATTTTTTCCTTATTTTCCAAGATATTTTTGGTGTGGTGTGTGTTTTGTTTTTTATTTCCCAGATATACTTAGAAAGCATTGTGCTGTTCGCATATTTACTATTTGTGAAAGACATTTTGTGTACATAATTTCTTTGTTTCCATGGTCCTTCGGTTACTCCTATGTATACTTTTTCTTCATTATCTGCTGATTTATATACACAATTGCGATATCCAAACACGCTTTTAAAAATTCCAGTTACGTAACAGTCAGTCTATACTCAGCACTTGAAGATTGCATTGTGCATGAAACTCCGAGTCGTGGGTTCGGTGATATATATATATATATATATTTACAGAGCATTAATATTATAA
>OZ038517.1:27363242-27375742 GCA_964036315.1 Acanthosepion esculentum | reverse complement strand
CTATTTATCTATTTATCTATCTATCTAAGTCTGTTTATATCTATCTATCTATCTATCTATCTATCTATCTATCTATCTATCTATCTATCTATCTATCTATCTATCTATCTCAGTCTGTTTATATCTATCTATCTATCTATCTATTTCAGTCTGTTCATATCTATCTATCTATCTATCTATCTATCTATCTATCTATCTATCTATCTATCTATTTCAGTCTGTTCATATCTATCTATCTATCTATCTATCTATCTATCTATCTATCTCAGTTTGTTTATATCCATCTAAAACAATCTCTTAGGGCGAACCTAGTGCATATCGGGCGTTACTAAGATCAACTTCCCCGATGGACATTAAATTAGATCCAGGCAATTGGTATTTCCTGGTGTGAATCACTGCAAAACCCAAACAAGAATCTGAACGACAGCTATTCGTGTTGCCATTTGCCGAAGATAGGCCGAAGTTTGGCGACAACCACTCATGGAAAGAAACAGATGACATTTCTTGGACCCCAAAATGTGAAAAGATGGCTTGGAGAAATTGACACTCACTTGATGCACTGAAAGCAAGGGGGACTTACTGGAAACAGCAAGTAACCTACAGAAGATGCTTTTGCAAGTGAATGGTAGAACCGTGAGTGGGTAAGACAGCGAAAAGACAACAACTACTAAGTGTTGTATAGGATAGGAAATTGCGGAGAGCCATGATCGCGCACGTCCTGAAGGATTACTGTACATAGGAAAGGAAGAAGAAATATTTATGATTCTGATAGTAAATTTGTAAACGCTTCTTAGCTTCACAAAGCCGAAAGAATGGGGCAACTAGTGAGTATCGAACTCATTACCCAGTCGTAATTGATCTAGCGAGACAAGATTGCTAAACCTCACACAACGTCGAGTTACCCCTTCTGAGCCCGATGTTTGGTGATAAGAAATTTTGACACACCCTTCAAAATGTCATGAACTCTGTGATAAAATACGGATGTAGTCCTATCTTTGTTGACAAGACAGTTTGACCCCGTTGATCCTAAGAACCATATCATCTGACTCCCATCAACAGACTTGGGTCAGTTTAATTCGGTTATGCCGTAAGCTCTTCTTAATCTCGATTTCAGTCGTCAACGGAGTGTGGCCTATTGTTCCAGCTGTTCGTCTCACCTGTCCGATTCATACAATCACAACAGCACTTGATCTTCCTTATCGATCTGGCCGGGCAGAAGGGTGGCCATTTGCCAATTCCTGCATTTCACTAGAATGCCAAATTTTAATCAAAAGAGAAGGAAGCAGCCATTTGAGATAGAAACCAGATCAAAAAGGAGAATCTGGATTTGGGCCGAATGTTTGATGGGTCGGAAAAGTCGACGAGAGATAGACTTCCTTCGTTCTTTGGAGGTACCGCGCTTGAACGCGCCTATCTGCGTATTATACAAGCGAAGTTTCGTGCACTTTGCGTTCGTTACATTAATATCTGCCAATTATATTGAGCAACACAAAAGCGTTTAATGATTTTCTGCTTTCTTTGTTGAATTGAGCTAGGTTCAGCGTAAGGTTCTTTTTGCCTTTATGGAAACGCCAATTTTCTGTCGGCTGTTGATCGTGTCTTTGAATCTGGTGTTCAGAATCAGATGAGCGTATTCAGAATTGAACCGCTGACAGTGTATTAAAATTGCCTACGTATAGTCCAGCAGACAGAGTACAATCCACAGATACCGGATCGGTGATAATCGTTACTAGGTGTCGATTGAAAACTAGGCCCGAATTTTACCTTACAGCTGACCAGTAAAGAAACTTATAAGCCGTGGCAATATGCAGTCGATTCAAAGGTCTATAGAAAGTAGGCGATCATGTCTCTTCATAGTCTCATTTCTTTGCTTTCAGTAATTTATTTTATCCCTTTAGGACCTAGGTAGCATGCAGTGTGGCTCAGTTGTATTTCAGTTATTGTGGGAGGAAGATGGCGCTTTGTCTTTTTCTGGGAGTCCTGTCATCCCACCTGACTAACGAAGGTAAGTTTTCACGATTTATATATATATATATATATATATATATATATATATATATATATATATATATATATTGAACAATATAAAAAATTAAAATCTTCAGACACACTGGGTTTTATATTAATATTGCTTCATTTTTATTATTATTTCATTTAGATTCCTCGACTAGTTTCGGCCAACATGGCCATCATCGGGAGAAAAATAATTTTCTGTTTGCTCGTAGCAGTGAACTACAGAAATGAATGTCTTGATGGAGAAAATGAACTTTTGTCTGTAGTTTTCATTTTTTTTTTTGTTTTTTTTAACATGAATTTTGGTCAGTCTTTCTGTTGGTCAAACAGTCTCTTTTAAGTTGTTATTTGAGATAAGGGTTGGATGGATTCATGCTGCTCTGAATTCCCTTGGTCATTTTGACAGCTTTATTGGTTCCTGAAATGGGGATGTGTCTGTTAAGTGTGTGTGTTATTTTCCTCTTAGGGGGTGATTGAGTATATATATATATATATATATATATATATATATATATATATATATATATATATATATATATATATATATATTATTGTAATACCTATACTTAGGTGGTGTGAAAAAACAGATAATACAATTTGTAAATAGAAAAATATTAAACAAACCGATATCACGGAAAAAAAATCAAGAATTCTAGAAAGAAAAAACTAAGAACATCCGTACCGCTTGAAAATAATCAATCAGCACTGCAATGTCTAGCCAAAAGACAAAAAACATCGACTGAGTAACTTAAGTTAAAACGCAAAAGTGATCAATACACTAAATAGAGCAAAAAGTAAAAACCTAATGAGTCAGAACCTATCTACCTAATTTCAGCTAACGGATCATCAGGATAAATCAGGCTATTCTGGTTTTAGGTTATATATATATATATATATATATATATATATATACATATATATATATATATATATATATATATATATATATATATATATATATATATATATATGTGAATACAGCGAGATAGATAGATAGATAGATAGATAGATATGAACAAACTTAGATATGAACAGACTGAGATAGATATATATGAACAGAGATAGATATGAACGAAGAAGAAGAAGAAGAAGAAGAAGAAGAAGAAGAAGAAGGAGGAGGAGGAGGAGGAGAAGAAGAAGAAGTGGGAAGAGAAGAAAAGACAAGTTTATTATAAATGTATCGATGCGGGGGGGTAATTGAAATGTACATTTTTTATTCGGCCTCGTATGTGCTTAAGAGGAATTTCCTAATATGCAAGCAATGACTCAAGACTTCGTATTCCTGGTTCACAAGATTTCCGAAGTCTTGAATCAGTGAACAGACTGAGGTAGATAGATATGAACAGACTGATATATATATATATATATATATATATATATATATATATATATATATATATATATATATATCAATCAACAAACGTAGATAAATAGATAGATATAAACAAACTGAAATATATATATATATATATATATATATATATATATATATATATATATATATATATATACGGAACCGTCATATGGCCTGGCGTGCGTTTACCGATTGAGCGACAGAGGAGCGTCTCGGTTAGCAAGGTCGATTTTACTGTTTTTAAACTACAATTCTCTATGATTTTCTCTCGTACATTCATATCTGCTCGATGCGTATCCAAATGTAAACAAATGACGTCACACATTATGAAATGGACAAAGTCCGACAATTGTTTTAAGACATGTTTTTAAGAAAGTATTAACCAGAAAAACAATGTCTTAAAACAATTGTCGGAATTTAAACAATAAGGAAAGGAATTTTAACGTTTTCGAGATGCTGAAAGGTACATCAATCAGCAAAGTGACAAACTTTATATATATATATATATATATATATATATATATGAAGAAATATAGACTTAAGCTGTGGGATAAAGTGCTCAATATCAGAAATAGAGCGTGTGTAAATATAAAAGTGAACTTAGAGGCGGCAGACTTTTTCATGATAGACGCAATCGTCAGGACACGAGTCGGCCTGACGATTGCGTCTAGCATGAAACAGTCTGCCGCCTCTAAGTGTTGACTTCTATGTTCACTTTATATATATATATATATATATATATATATATATATATATATATATATAATGCAGTGTTATATTAGAACATGCACATACACACTACAAAACTGTACATCTTGTGTCAACGTTAAAAATGTTTTTAACGTTTCCTCAAGTGGGAAATCCCCTTGCGTGATTTCCCACCTGATGAAACGTTAAAAAAGACTTTTTAAGGTTGAAACGATGTGTACAGTTTTGTAGTGGGTATATGCATGTTCTAATATAACACTGCTTAATAAATAAATATTTATTGCTTTACTCTTGTATATGAGCCCTGTTTTAAATTAATGTTTTGAATGCTGAAATCTTACTCTTTGTTCTTTTACATTTGGATATATATATATATATATATATATATATATATATATATATATATATATTATCACTCTTACAGTCGTGTAATTATGATTTTAGCAAATATTTTTGTATTCATGGAAATATATCATGGCTATTTTTAACGAATAAAACTGTTCTTTCTTATTCTACTTGTGTATTTCACCTCCATTTTACAACATACGTTTTTGCAACAAATTTATCATAGTGTTCATTTAAATGAATAATTATATCTTCAGTTCAAGTTTGCATTTAATATATACTGTAATGGAGATTGACTTTTAGGTTAGTTTTTTTTCAGCAGTACGACAATATTTTATATAATTTCATCATGTTAAGCATTTTTGTATTGAGGTGTGTAAGAGGACTTGCCATTTTGAGAAATCCAAGGTGACTAATGCAGGGCTAAGGAGAGCTTTTAACTCATTATCACCTATGGTAAAAAGTCCAAGACCATCAAAAATTAATAGACAAAACCTGTCCATATTATTTAACAAAAAATGTTTGATTATATATATATATATATATATATATATATATATATATATATATATATATATATATAGTGTGTGTGTTGACAATGAAATAAACAACACTGGTGTTGTCAGATAGACACTTCAATGAGATTATTTAGACAAATATCTGAACCTCAAGATGACGTGTGAAGCTGTCACCATGCAGTCCACACTGTCTATTGTACTAAGTACTATTTCCCTATTAGTATATCAAATTTTAACTATATATATATATATATATATATATATATATATATATATATATATATATATGTTTTGTGTATTTAAGCAGCAATCCTTCTTTCATGCACATTTCCTTGAATACGACAGACAAGAAAGAAATGGCAAAACTACTGCGGGAAAAAATCTGCCTCGTCAGTCATGTATCGAAAGATACGTGATCACCTAAGTGTGTATCACGCATGGCACATAACTGACTGAATCTTAGTGCGTTTCATCTACAATTAACTACATATGTCTTTGCAACAAATATATTATAATTTTCATTTCAATTAATAAATACATGTTCAGTTCAAGTTTGGATTTAATATATACTGTAATGGAGATTGATTGTTATGTTATTTTTTTCAGCAGTACAATAATATTTTATATAATTTCAACACGTTAAGCATTTTTGTATAGGGGGTGTGTTTACGCCTGAGTAGTATATCCATTTTCGTAAATCCGAGTTAACAGTTATTTTTGAGATAACATATATCTTTTTCCGGATACGAATACTACTGTTTAACCCATAGCTCGAGGAGAAGGAGAGATGGTTCCATACCTTTTCCATGGATATTTGCTCGTAAGGGAATGTAACGAACTCAATTGGAATTCGAACTCGGCTTTTCAATTTCCCAATCCGTGCCACTATCGATTACATCGGTCGCACATCTATTAAGGCAAAGCGGCAAGAGTAAGCATACAATGAAGAAGGAGAATCAATCCCCAAACGAGGATAAAACCCGAGAAAACTTATGCTCTACGTTTGGTGCGAAATGAACAAGAGTTTTGCCTGTTAAGAAAACCTAAGTCAAAATGAACTTAGTCCTGGGCATGACGATAAACTACATCCGGCAGCAAGACCTCTAATCGGGAGATTGGATGTCTTGAGGGGTGTGGAACCACCTCTTAATTGCTGTTGCCTTGGGGCCCCCACTGACCCGTTGTCTAGCACCACTTAGGGGTCCTAGCTACGGACAAATAAGTGAACGCTCAAGTAAAAACAATACCCTATGAAAGTATAAAAAATACATTTTTGATGGGGGATACAGTTTATTAATCATGAAGTCATTCTGCTATGTATTTAGTGTGTCTTGATAAAATACAAAGAAGAATCTGCAATGTTATTGGTCCCGACCTGTCATCTCAGCTTCAGTCACTTTCCCACTGGTATGATATATCTTCCCTGTACCGTTTCTATAAATATTTGCCTGGTAATTGTCATGATATGCTTTCTTCTTCAGTACTAGACTTTATGAACTCATGCGTACTACTAGAATGGTTACAAGGTCTCGTCATCTTACATTTGAATAATCTGCGATGTTATTGTTCTTGCTCATTTCTTTAAACAAGTATGTTTATGATAGGGTATCAGCAAGTTTGACTTCTTGATTTTTTTCTGTCAGTATGCATGTCATATTTAATACTATTCTGCCATTCTCATTTTTCCTTAAGGTAGGTCATACCTGCAAAGCAGTTCCTTAATTTATCAATTTAAATGTTGGTTCGAGGCTAACTATGTTGGGTGAATGAACTTGCAGTTGGTGACTTGGAATGAACAACATGTGCCTGCCTATATAAGACAGGGTTGAGCTAGCAAGAGTAATCGCTTGACAGCTAGTCAGTTTGAGTCAGCGATTGGACTTCATTTTGATTAACAACCCGGGTGGCGTTTCCTAATATACCGACAGAGCTTGCTGGAGAGGTTAAACATTTACGGTATTTTAGAAGCGGTTTACATCACCGACCGACTTTGTGCAGACAGAAGGAGAACTTCCTTCGTTCTCTGTGTCTTATGGTTGAGCCTTGAGTTAAAAAAAAACTGTTTTACACTCACTAGGAGCTTATTGATACCGATTTGCTGTTTTTGGTAATAAATTTATTTTAGTCATGGCTCCCTCATCTGTTCACACGTTTTTTCAGTTTCGCCCTTCTGATTATTGTTGTCCCAAGAAATCATTCTGAATAAGTGTCGGACGAAAAAAGTCCCTTTAAAGGAATGGGTTCCATCATTTTCAGAGCCATATATAAATTCTGTGGTACAAAATATTTGTTTATTTTTTATTTTATTTTATTTTATTTAATAATTTAATCCCAAGCAAAGCGGGAATGCTACTAGTACTCAGGGGGTTACAGAGAATGAAAGTGAGATAAAAAAAAAAACTTATATTCTTATATTCTTTTACACTCAGCAATCACCTGCTTCTTAGTGGCTTTGTTGCCTTGTATGGGGTGCAGTGATTAAAAAATTCGCAAGTATACGTTTTCAGAATTCTTTACTCGGCTTATAAAAACTTCTATTTGAAACAGAACGATTACAAACACACCTAACACAATAAACCATATAATAATTATCAATGTGTATTCATTTATATATTTACAGTCTCATCTGCAGTGGAAATGGTGGTAAATCAATTTAAGCTAGTGAATTTATAAGGGAGTCGTTTTAATAAGCTATGCAAATAAAATATTTGTCAGTATTTAGACAAATTAAGTCCCAGAGCAATATGAACCGTTTAGTTAATCGCTTCTTAGAATGATGTCTTATTTGTTCAAGCCTTTCATGTGAGGTACACAGATACCTTTGTCTATTAAGTGATCGTCTTGCTTCAACTTGAAATAGGCTTTGTCGTCGCCGTCTCTGTCGTTACCGTGTTTGTCGTTCTGTTGCTATTATATTAAACAGAAAATTGTTTAACATGTAAAGATACTGTGCAAAAAGTCATTCATTTAATACCAGGAGTAATCGATGAATCATAGATACCAGTGAACGTCTAAAAAAAAATAAAGGGAACAGATTAATTAAACGGTACATTGGCCTCGATTTCAGTTGTTAATTCTTTATTTCCGCTTTATTGAATCTCAGTACATTGTTTTAAGACTTGTGTTTCATTACGTGACATTATTAACAGGCCGGTGTTGAGAACAACTGTTTTCAAAATGTATTTGATATGTCGGTAATATTTGTTCTTTGAGAATAATCACAATAGAACTTCTTTTGTCTCAAAGACAGGAAATTCACTGAAATTGATTAAAAAATGAATGCACGGAATACACAAGATCTGTTATGTTTTGATGACATTAATAAAGCACCTTTCCCTGAAAATTCGTAAATAAGTTTTGAAACAGAAATTAGCAGAAGAAACACACAATGGTTCACTTTTTTTTTTTTTTTTTTAAGCGTATCACCCCAAGCAAGGCTGGAGGCCACTATCATGCAAGGGGTTAAAGAAGGGTTGGTGGAAGAGCAGATAGGAGTGGTAAAGGAAGGGATGTGGAGAAAGAGAAGGACGGAGGGTCGATCAAGGCAAGGGGGTTACAGAAGATTTGGAGCGAGAGCAGATAGGAATGAAACATGAAAGGATGTGGAGAAGGGAAGTGGATAGATCAAGGCAACTGGAGATGTCGATTGACGCTACACTTAAACCGTTGGAGATTGTATTTGTCAGGGAAACAGTAATAGGGAAGGGAGTTCCATAGGCGAGATGTGCGAGACATGAAGCTATTGGAGTAGAAGAGACGTCTACATCTAACAGTTTCCACGGTGTAGGGGTAGGAGCGGGATGCCAGCCTCGAATATCACGAAAAATTAAATATTTTTCGTGAAATAGAGCGTACGGCAGAAATATTTCCCATATCTTAATGGTTAACAAAAGGATCAACATGTTTGCTATTAAAAAAAATATTTCACTCTTTTTTTAAACAAGGGTCTACAGTTTTCATTCATTTGATTTAAAACATGACATCCTCCAAATGATGGCCTCTATTCGCCGTACACTCTGTGTAGGCGATTTCTAAAGCTTTCCATCACACGGAAGTTCGAGCGCTTCGAGGTCTTCCAGGTAGCTTTTTTTTTAAAGCGTTGAACATGCGGCTCTGGAATTTAGAACCGATAGTAATCTCGATTTTCTATAATGGAACGTCATCATTCCGACGTAACATGCACTGAACACGAAATGTTTTCTGTGTTACAATTACAGATTCACCTGTGTTAAAAAACGCAATGTTCGAGCCATAATGGTAACCGATTGATGTGGACTCGAAGTAGGGGCCACGGAAGGAAAACACGGAACACGGGTTAGAGGTAAGAAAGATATATTAAACAGAAAAGTTACAAAGAATAGTGTAAGCAGGGCTTACTATCCAGTGGTGTCCGATGTTGGTATCGTACGCGGCTGCGCATTACTGGTATATTTAACAACCCCCAACACGGGTCGAATGTGGCACAAGGCCGGTTTAACGTGGGCTTATCGAGACCGTAGGCTCGGCCAAAAATATGCCCATTTACAACCCGTATACTCGAGTTTAGGGACTGACTACCTCCCCGGACGAAACTTTGCCCTGCGACAAAGCCTCGTCCGAGTTCCTCTCTGCCAAACAGAGAGTTCGACAGCAGAACACGCGGCTGCGCATTACTGGTGCTACTCCTCCCCTGATACTCTCATTCACATAATAATATAGTACTGGGAGAGTCCATGATGTAGGGAAGTATTGGTCTCACAACCCCGATGCATATAAAACAAATGGTAAGACATAAGCTAGATGAAGACACCATTGCGAGCGCCAAAGTTTCCGAGCACTTCACGGGTGAGAGTTTAAAATATGGAAGATATTTCTGCCGCACCTTGTATCGGTATGACATTGAGATTTGAGAAGGATGCCTGTATTACGGGGTCGTATCATGCTCAAGTAATATTATAATAAATAATATAATAAAAAAACCCAGCGTGTTTTAAAATTTTACGAAGGTAAGAAGGACTTCATCATTAACAACGCTCCCAGTGCCAGCGGAACCTCTCTGAATAAAATTTCGACCTGGCAAATGCTGTTTTGATTAAAGAATGAATGTACGAAGGTCGTTCAAAAAGCCTCACCCAGAACGAGATGGAGAAACGATACAATTTTTAACTATTTTTCACGACAGTCCCCCTGGACATTAACGTATTTTGCTCAACGATTCTTCAGCATTGCAATCCCATCACAGAAGAAGATGGCGTCCTGGTCTTCCAAAAACGTCTCCACACCACATATGATCTCATCCTTGTTTCCAAAATAGCGACCGCGTAAGTGGGTATTGAGTTTACAAAAAAAAGGAAGAAGTCAGATGGAGCTAAGTCTGGTGAGTAAGGGGGATGAGGTAACAATTAAAATCTTGGTTGATTCAGTTACAGCAACCTAAGCAGTGTGAACGGGTGCATTATGCTGGAGCAAGAGCACAACTGCCACCAACTTCCCTCTACGTTTCGACTTGATCACTTCCTTCGGTCGTATTAATTATGATGCATAGAACTGTCCTTTAATAGTTCCCCCTTTCCAGGTAGTTTATCATGATTACACCTTCAGAAGCCTAATAAACAGAAGCCATCACCTTACGAACAGACGCTGCCTGCTTGAACTTCTTCGGGGTGGACAGCCAGGGTGTTTCCACTGTCTGTATGAATCTTTGCTTCAGGATCGAACTGGTGAACTCAGTTTCATCCTGAGTTATTAATGTGCGGTGGAAATTCTCAGGGTCAGTCTGCAAACGAGTCAAAAGTGTCATGGAAATGTCAACCGTTTTCACCTTTTTGCTCTGAAGTCAGCATTCTTGGGACCTATCTTGCAGACAGCTTTCTCATCCCCAACATCTCAGTTAATACAATATAGACGGAATTAGAACAAATTCCTATGGACTTAGTTATCTGCTGGACAGGAAGACGTCTGTCGTCCAAAACTATACGGTGAATGGCATCAACTTGTTCATTAGTGGTTGAGGTTTTTGGGCGACCTGACCAAGGGTCAACTTCTTTGCTGTCCCTGCCTAGCTTGAAATCCGCAGCCCAATTCTTCACACTCGCATAGGAAGGGGAGTGCACAGCAAGTGTCTGTACCATATCCTCATAGATTTCCTTGGGTGTCATACCTTTCTTTTACAGACACAAAACCCAGGCCCGATAAATTATAAAAACTTATCGGGCCTGGGTTTTGTCCATTTTTAGATTTGTCGCACACCTCTCATCTTTGTATGGGTCTCACCTGCACAGCAGTCCGAATCAATCTTTCCAGATCTTTCGAAGTGGTTGTGTGTTACCACATCAGAAACGTTCAGCTGTGGCTCTTCTTTCTATGTGAGGCTTAGAAATTTTCGAACGACACTCGTAATTTACTCAGATGTAGCGGATGTGCTAAGATATACGAGTCTCTGAGGATCCATAGACAAACGGGCTATTTTAGTTTAACACCTGTTCTTCCTGAGTTACTACCGAAATATTGTAGAAACGTAAACTTTAGGTTTAACAAATCAATAATTTGGAGGCACCGTGGCGTAATGGTTAGCGGCTCGGACTGAGCAATCGGAGTGTCAAGTTCGATTTCCAGTCGAGTTCACGTGTTAATACCCTTGGGGAAGGCATGAATCCTTCTCTTCTCTTACCATCTATGGGTAAATAGCAGGACAGACTGGCTCCTATAGCCTTGGGTGGCAACCGATCTAGGAGAAGGAAATAAATTGAATTCAAAACGTCAGAAAAGAAAAAATGTAGTTTATCAACAAATAAGTGAAAATTTTAAGCCTTTGATTGATTAATTTAAACAAACATTGAAAAAGGATTTTTTTTGGTTGATCATAATGTGTGAAAAAAAAAAATTTAAATTTTTTTAGAACTAGTCAGTGTGCTCATAGCTTCTGGCGTGTAGACATCTACGTAGCTCATTTCCAGTATTAAATTTCAGATTTTAAATTGGCTAAGGGTAAACATTTAACACAGTTCGAACAGGGCGGGATTGTTGAACTTCAAAGACTTGGTCTTTCTCAACGAGCCATTCCCAATGCAATTGGCCGTAGCAGAACTGTCATTACTAACTTCATTAAAAATCCGGATGTGTATGCTTCTAAAAAATCAAGCGGTCGCCCCAATAAAATCTCACCATCTCTAGACAGACGCAGAAGTTAAGAGAGATTTAAGCTTAACATCAAATCAAATAAAAGCGAATACACATGCTGAATGCAGCTCTCGAAGAATTCGACGGTATTTAAATAAGAAAGGGTTTAAGAACTTGAAACGGCTGCAGAGGCCTCGCCTTCTTCTTCACCATAAAACCTCCCGTTTACAATTTGCTTCCGATTATCAAACTTGGGATGTGGATAAATGGAAAAAAGTGTTGTTTCCAGACTTTTTTCAGCATTACTGACATACAAAAGATGTCCCAAAAGAAATTTTCTCAACACGACACAGTGGAGGTGGATCAATTATGGTCTGGGAATTCATTTCCGTACAATGGAACTCTTGAGTTACAGGAGGTAAAAGGTCGTCAAACAGCTGCTAGTTACATTGACATTTTAAGAA
>OZ038517.1:27338242-27360742 GCA_964036315.1 Acanthosepion esculentum | reverse complement strand
GTTTGTATTGTGTACGTGTTTTTCGCCATTCCTTTATAAAATACTTGAGTACAAAATATATTTATTTGGCACATAGACTTTCAGTGTGTGAATTTTTCGGTTATGTATCATGTGTGCATTAAGTGTTCCCAAAAGTTCGTTTTGTTTTTATCATTAAATCGCATTAACAGAGTTATTTTTTTTTGTAAGTAACTTTATTAAAAAGTCGCCATTGATTGTGTTGTTACAGCTGTCATGTTCGCATATATTTTTAAAAAGAAAATGTCAAAATAGGCGTATATTGTGTTTATTGCTTTAAGCATTTAAGATTATAATATTGTTCTAGCATTCACCCAGGGTGCCTTGAACCGGGTGTGGCCAATTATTTTGTGGTCATTGCGGAGTCAAGCGAGTATTTTTTCACGATCGAAACATCAATGTTTTTCGGGGTTTTTTTTTCACGGTTTATTTAAATTCAGAGTTGTTGTCGTATAAGCTAGCCAAAAAATTAGGCAAAACTTTAACATTGTTTCGAATCCTGCCGGAGTGCACTTTTTCATTAATGAATTTTATCGAGTGTGCAAACCAGAAAACGAAATAATCAATATTTAAAATAAACGGAACGTCTACACAAATACGGGTATCTACTAAAAATAACGTTTGAATTACAGTGTAACCCGGATATAAGAGAGTTGTCGGGACCGGAGACGAAGTCTCTTATATCCGGGTTTCTCTTATATCTGGATTTGGTCTATTATATATACATTAACACAGGCTCTAATTTGGGACCAGAGAAAATCTCTCTTATATCCGGGTTTCTCTTATGTCGGAGTCTCTTATATTCGGGTTACACTGTAATAGAATTATGTCGGATTAAAGAAACAGGATTCTTTATTTCTTTAGAAATTGCTTTGTTTGCCTTTCGTATACGAAGCTGAGTAGATACGCCTTTAGAGAAAATCTGAACGAGGTGATGCGCCTTAAAGTCAAAATAGAACATTGCTTGACTGTGAAGCTCTCCGTAGCCAAGCAGTCAACACACACCGGATCGGGTGGTGATTTCTCCTACAAAGAGGCATCTCAAGTACGACTCCTGCCGTAGAGTACATTGTATTTGTCAAGATTTCTCCAATGCATAGGCCGATAGACCTAAGACACACTGTTTGAAATAAAAAGAAATAAAAATGAGCCGTCTATTTCAAGTACGAGTAACCATTATAATAACGTTGAAGTAATATAACAAAACGTCAGAATTTATTTTGTAATCCTTCTCTTGTTGATCAAACCGAAAACTTTTCTGGTGCCCTGAGGAACACAGGTTCAAATCCTTCCCGGAGGGCATGTATTTTTCTTTAATAAGACTTCTCGAATATTCAGGCCGATAGACGAAAATAAATAAATATAATGTTTAAGAAATAAATGGAGCGTCTACTCAAATACGAGTAACCACTAAAAGAACGTTTGAAGATGAAAAACTTTGAAAGATTCTACGGCACTAAATTTGGCCTCGCCTGACCGGCTGCTCTTCGTGGACAAGTTGGTTAATGCGTGCCGGGATTAACGGCATCTACCTCTGCTCCGCCGGAGATTGTAAATTTTTATTTAATTAGATTTCTGGGATATTCAGGCCGGCAGACGAAAATAAATAAATAAATTTTACTCGGAGTCCATCTTGCACATTTACAAATCTACCATTCGTACTGCTGCCATATCTGGTCTGGTGCTCCTGCTATCCATCTCGATATTCTTGACAAAATCCAAAGAAAGGGTCTGTAATGTCATCGATCCTGACTTGGCATATCGACTTCATCACCGACGTGACGTGGCTTCCCTCTGTCTTTTCTACAAATATTTTTAATGGCAACTGTTCTGATGAGCTTTTTTCCTGGTTCCCCGACTACATGAATTTAAGCGTGCTACTAAATTGACATCTAGGTCTCACCATTTTACAGTTGAACTATATAAATTCAACTGCAACTGCTACTCCAACAGTTTCTTTTCTCGCACTTCCCGCGTGTGGAAATCACTACCATTTACTTGCTTCCCTGATAACTGCAGTCTTCATAATTTTAAATGCAATGTCAATCGTCATCGTTTGTCTTCTTGAATCCCGTTTATTTTTGCCCTTTTTTTTTTAATCATCCCTATACTCAGTCTTGTCTTTCACTTTCACTTTCTGTAACCTCCTTCGTACTAGTGGAATTATCACCATTCTTGGGGGAAATGGTTATAAAAAAAATATTGTTTAACAAATAAATGGGGCGTCGACTCAATTACGTGTATTCCTTAAAAATAACGTTTAAAGTGATATATATATATATATATATATATATATGTGTGTGTGTATATATATATATATATATATATATATATATATATATATATATATGTACGTATGTATGTACTCAAAGCGTTTGACCAAGACGAAGCGTCCTCTCTTCGATTAACCAACTCATTCAGACGCAAGACCTACGGTCAGCTTTTAAAAATTTATATTTGGGTTTCTTTTAAGGACACTTGGACGTTTCTGTACGGTCTGTCTTTAGTTTTACTGTTGATACCGCGGGCTGTCTTGGATCCATCTGTGATACTTGACGCGCAAGTTTATCGTTTTGAACCGACTTCTCGATCGACAATCTTCCAGAAATAAGTTTTCTTTTTCATGTCTGGCAAGAAGTGAAATGCAGATGTTGAGACGATGTCAGGTGTTTCGCTCTCACCGATTCACCTGAAGTCCGTTTTCGCACGGTTCGAAACTTGAACTGACTTTGCCAACATCTTAGAACTGTTTGGCAATCAACACGAAGTTTTTTTTTAGTCAATTCCATTGTTGATTAAATGAGAGGGGTCATAGACCGTAACCTTCGAATTTGATTGAGTCTGGAGCCTTGTATTAGGTAAAATGTAGCTAAAAACAGTTCACCACTCCACGTAATTATAGTTGGTTGGAGTTTTTTTTATATATGCTGCCTATTATATTATGTTCATAAAAAACAAATGATTCAGCAGTAAAAAACAATTGAAACAGCAGCAAATTATTCCCGAGGAAAAAAACAACTATAAAGTAAGACGCATCACTCTGTTACTTGAACTATATACTTAGTTCATATCATATTAACTGAAAAACACTTATACAAGAAAATACGTGATTTACCAAATTACAAAATATATAAAAAATTCTCACTTTAAATATTTAAAATTTAGCGTTGGTATTTGCACGCTCCAACATCATATAACAGTTAACAAATATCTCATACTTAAAAACATCTTTCGGTCGGATTAACACAAAAATTGTCTCCTAGTTTTGATTCTGATGGATAATAAAGCCTGACGATGATTGCACGATGCATTGAAAGTATACTAGCAGAAATAAAAAATAAAAATACACCACATCCATTGTATTTATTTATGAGGATCTCATCATTCGGAGGATTATCAGTAGTGGAATGCTTATGTTTGTCAATTAGCGAAGTGATTTCGTCAATAATCGCATTCAAATTGCTGATTAATTCAAGATATGATTGACTCTTTGTAATGTATATATATATATATATATATATATTTAAAGACATTTATATTATGTTTAACGTTCTTTTTATAGATACATGTATTTAAGCAAATGCTCTGTTTTTATAATAAACAGTATTAAATAACATTTACCGGCCTGAATGTCCGAGAAATTTTCATAGAAAATTTTCGCTCTCCGACAGGAATCGAACCTGTATCCTATACGGAACCATCATTTCGCGTGATGTGCCTTAACCTTTCGGCCACAGAGCAGCGTCTGGTTAGCAAGGTCGATTTTACTATCTTTAAACTTAAATCTTCCATGAATCTCTTCTATTCATATCTGCTCTAGCGTATCAAATGTAAACAAATGACGTCATATATTTTTAGAATTGGACATAGCCCGACAATTTATTTAAAGACATTTATATTATGTTTAACGTTCTTTTTATAGATACATGTATTTAAGCAAATGCTCTGTTTTTATAATATATATATATATATATATATATATATATATATATATATATATATATATATATATATATATATATATAATCCTTTACATTAATCCTTTGCATCCTTTATGTATATATTTAAAGTTATTTTTAAACACCTTTTTATTAATCTTTTAGTTTTTAAATTTATACTTCATTTTTCATATAATCTCAAATTAACATCATACGATTAATACACGGGTTTAATTGTATAAAACTTCTTCCCTTTAAGACAAATGATTTCTACCCTCCCCTGACCACGGTCGTGTGCCTTTCGTTTGACTGAAACATTGAAATGGATAAATTCTGTATTAGTTTTTCGACAAAGTTTTTTTTTCTTTTTTAGCATTCACAGTTAAATTTCTATTTTTGACACGAACTCAGTCCACGCCAGGGTTGATGAGACAGACGACCGGTGTTTTCCTCTGCCGAAATAAGCTTATTCCCCATATGAGCCGATTTTGGATTTTATTGTTTATTAATTATTTGCTCTGTAATAATAAATACATTGAGCTCTTTTTGTGAATCAGTTTTAATATTTTAGATTATTAGGATCAACTTGGATTATATACCAACGGATTTATTACCTTTACTATATATATATATATATATATATATATATATATATATATATATATATATATATATGTCAGTGAAAATGAATACCCTACCACCCTTTGTCAAAATGATGGAATTTCCCCGTAACCTTAGCAACTAATATCAAGAATGTATGTGGTTATAAACTCAGTAAATTTCAAAAATAGGTTATTCGAAAAATTGCTTGAAAATGAAAAAAGTACTAAGGATTTTAATTGAATTCTAAAATTAAATTTAAACTTCTTAGTTTCTGTTTTTGCAACATGATAATTCCTGTGTAGCGATGGGACCATATTTCTAAATTAGTAAATTTATAATATATATATATATATATATATATATATATATATATATATATATATATATATATGAACTAAAAATTATGTAGAAATGATAAACAATAAATATTAACGGAGTTTTTTATATGTCATTATTTTTCTTTCTTCTTTAATCACTAGGAACGACAACTTAGGGGAAAAGTACTATGATTCATTATTTAAGTATACATACACACCCATTTCTTTCTTTTGTTTTTGGATTTGATGAAGCCTAGAAAGGCGAAACACGTAATCAAATCTAGTTTCAATGAAACGTTCTCCATTTTTTTCTTAAAAACTTTCTCGGGATTCTATTTTATTTCTATTCTATTCCTATTTTAAGCACACACATACACATATATTTATGTATTTGTCCAGCAATCACTCATTTATAAAAGTTTCATTAAAAACGACTGACAAGATAAAAACCTAAATGCAGTTCTTTGTCAGTTGTTTTTTTAATGAAACTAGTATAAAGATCCTGATACTATACAAACAGAATATAATAATACTTCAACTAAGCCCAAATATATCTATATTTTCTATTGCAACCAAATAATGAAAACGACAATATTTATCTTGTAATAAACAATTCCATGTGGATGAGATTGTGCTATATCGAAAGTACTCGGAATATAAAAGAAATATGTATCAACATGGTGATTTTCTCTCATCCTTCAATAATTACACAAAAAAGCTTATCTGCGAATATGAAAGGATCCTATTGAAAATAAGTAGACAGAACATATCTAAATTATTCAACGAAACATCTCTCTCTCGCTATATATATATATATATATATATATATATATATATGCAATATTATAAAAATATAGTTTTAAGGTATGCTATAGATATGGGTAAAAGTGCTCAACACTGTCCGTAAATGAATTTAGAAAAACGTGAAAAGATCGATAAATCTCGGGGGCGTTCAGAATAAACAATCACCCATTTTGAAAAAAATACTAAGCATAAGAATCAATATAACTGAGTAACTGAATAAAAAAAATCGAGATTGGTTATATTTAAATGAAATTAATATAATAATTTACTTAAATATTTTACTCTAACTTTTACTATATAGTTAAAGATGCAGTATTGAATGGATTAATATTGATAATTTAAAAAAAAAGGATTAATTTTAAATTCTTACTATGATTCTATAATAATTTTTATCTCTTCTCTAAACTGATCCATAGGCTTTTTGTTAATTTTTCTTCCTTGCACAGGTGATGATGGGTGACATTTATGTAAGCTTCAATTTTCAACCGTCGTGTTTATATATATCCAACTCCACTACAAGCACATTATGTCCCTTAAACCTCTTTATCTATATAACTTCCTCCTCTTTTATAAGCCAATTCTTACTCCCTTTCCTTTTATCCTTTCCTTCTTTTCTTCCTTTGCCTTTCAAATTTTCCGTGAAGAAACATTTTTTCATTGTATTAAATATATTTGCATTGATAAGTCCAGGAAAAAACTACTTTCCCATGGACGAAATGATCATCTGTATGAGGTACTTCCTTTGGATCTCAGTAATTGTAATATATATATATATATATATATATATATATATATATATATATATATATATATGACGTCACACATGAAATGAACAAAGTCCGACAATTATTTTAAGACATCTTTTATGTTTCTACATTCTTTTTACAGATACAAATATTTAAGCATATTCTGTTTATAATAAACAGTATTAAACAACATTTACCGCCCTGAATGAAAATTCTCGGACATTCAGGCCGGTAAATATTATTTAATACTGTTTATTATAAACAGAGCATTTACTTAAATATTTGTATCTATAAAAAGAATGTAGAAACATAAAAAATGTCTTAATATATATATATGAAGAAATATAGTCTTAAAATGTGCTATATTTATGGGATAAAGTGCTCAGTATCAGAGATAGAGCGTGTGTAAATATAAAAGTGAACATAGAAGTCAACACTTAGAGGCGACAGTCTATTTCATGCTAGATGCAATCGTCAGACCACGAGTGCTGTTATTTTTCTCGGCTATTTATATATACGGGTCAGTGGTGCATTGTGGGTAGTCTATTTTGGCGGTTATCTACCGGAAGTCGTGTATTTGTTTATTTATTTATTTGGGTTAAATTATTTTGCTTGTTTTTATTTATTTATATATATATTTTTTATTTCTTATCTTATATATTTATTTATTTTTATTTTGATCGGTGTTTTTATTAACGTAGTAAAAATTTGTTTATAAAGCTTATTTAATAGTTTTGTTTTTGTTTGGGAAGATAATTAAAGCTATTTGTTCAATTTTGAGGTTGATTGTTGTAGTTTGTTCTAACTATTATTTTGGCGGAAACACTTTTTAATTTGTTTATTACTTCATGTATTTATTTGGATTTATTATCTTTATTTATTTTTTCTAACGGCTAGTTTATCGGTATCGATTGTTAGTTTATTTATATATTTGGATGTATTCAGATCAATTTATTTTACTTGTCATTATTTATTTGTTACACTGTATATTTTCTCTTTTTTGGTTTTCGATTTTTAAGTAACGTAGGATATTATTTTTTTTTTAATTTTTATTTATTTTTTTATTGTTATATAACAGTTATAGCTATTTTTTTCGTCCGATTTTTGGTTTGAATTTTATATTGTTATAGTCTAACTAATATTTTGGTCATAATAGTTTGCTAATTTGTTTATTATTTACTTTATTTATTGATTTTGTTTCTTATTTTTTATTCTACTTCGTCTATTCTAACAGGTGTGATTTGATAATTTGTTTGGATTAATTTATTTTGCTTATTTTATTGTTATTTTGTTTATTTATTTTTTTCCGTTTTCAATTTTTAAGTAACGTAGTAAGAATTTGTTTTCATGTCTGCATTTTGAGATGAGCTCGGATCTTTTATTTAATGATTTATTTTGGCCTGGGTAGGTAATGATAGCTATTTTTTCTTCCAAGCAAAGTTTGCAAGTTTTTGATTGGTTGTTATAGGCTGATGATCTTTTCCTTATTTTCCAAGATATTTTTGGTTTGGTGTGCGTTTTGTTTTTAATTTCCCAGATATACTTAGAAAGCATTGTGCTGTTCGCATATTTACTATTTGTGAAAGATGTTTTGTGTACATAATTTCTTTGTTTCCAGGGTCCTTCAGTTACTCCTATGTATACTTTTTCTTCATTATCTGATAATTTAATTGTGGCTTGGTATATTACGTTGTTTTGCAAACAATTACCGTTTAAGGGACATTCGTTCTTTATTCTGCAGTTGCACGTGGGTTTAATTTGTTCGTGTGGTTTGTTGATAATTTTCCTGTTGTGCTTTTTTATTATTTGTGCCATGTTCTAGGTGCAACTGTAGCTGATTTTTATTGTGTTTTTGTTGAATATTTTGTGTAGGGTGCTTGATTCCGGGAAGTGTTTGTGTAAAAGTTTGAAGAATATTTTTCCTACGTTTGTTTTTACTGTATGGTGGGTTGAACCATATGATATTTATTTTCCTTTTGTCCTTTTTTGTGTTCTGTGGTGAGTATGTGAGTGTTGCTGGGAATCCGCTATCTTTTAGGGCTGTTTCGTAGTCTTTCTTAGCTTTGTTAAATATAGATTCATTGAGGGAATTGCTGGAAAGCCTGCGGTTAATCGATTTTGGTATCTGTTTGATTATAGGAAGTGGCTGGTTGGAAGATGTGTGTATAGAGTGGTTTATCATTGGGTTTTCTGTATGGTTTATATCTGCCTTTTCTTAGGTTGAAGGTAAAATCTAGAAAATCTACTTCGTTTAGGTTAGTTTTTTATCTATGTCGAATCCATTATTTTTTAAAAACTTTGTTATTGCTTTTCTAGTTTTGTCTGTGTTTTGTTTGTTTTTAGTTTCTTAAGATTATGAGACCGTCATCCCTGCAGTATCCTGTGTCATTTCTATCTATTATTTAGCTTAGTTCGTGTAGTAAGTAACATATATATATATATATATATATATATATATATATATATATATATATATAGAGAGAGAGAGAGAGAGAGAGAGAGAGATATGGATCAATAAAAAGACAGAATAAAGAAAAAACGATAAATAGGGAGAAAGAGATAAAAATTGTTCTTTTACTGTTCGTGTAGAGGGAGTGACGGAATTTTTAAGTACGAGTGAGAAAGAGGCTCAAAAGTTAAATGGGTGGGTAATTGATTGACTGATTGATTTGCGGGGGAGGGAAAGCCTGAAAGAAATTGCAATCAGGTCACACATAACATGGCAGCCATTATTTTCTGGGGAACGCATTTGCTTTTACGAAGAATAAGCGTCACTCTGAAGACGAATTGAAAGTGGATGTTGCGTTGTGATTAGACTGAGATAGATGCCGAGAGGATATGACAGGTAATTAGAGTGGTAGGCAGAGAGAGAGAGAGAGAGAGAGAAACAGAGAATTAAGAGAGAGGAGGACAGAAAGAAAGAGTAAGCGAGAAAGAGAGAAAAATATACCATGTATAAAGCAGATAAAGATAAACCAGAGACAAGGAAAAGAGAAAAAAGAGAAAATGGACTAGAATGAAAGAAATAAAGAAAACTTCGTATCTGAGATAGATAGATAGATAGATAGAGTACAGAAAGAAAAGGATATTGAACAGAACGTGATGCATATATAGATAGATAATAAATAAACTTAAATAGACAGATAATGAGCAGATTGAGATTATCTATCTATCTATCTATCTATCTATCTATCTATCTATCTATATATCTGATAGATAAGAAGAGCAAATAAAAGCAAGGAAATATAGAAAAGAGAAAAAAGCCATTGGATAAATAAAAATGAATGAATAAAAATATAATAGAACGTCGAGAACAGAAAGAAAGAAAAAAGAAAGAAAGAGAGAGATAGAAAGAAAGAAAAAAAGAAAGAAAGAAACGTAGGAGGAAAGTGTTGTGGATTCCGGGATGAAATCCGGTATCAAATAATAACAAACGCCAAGAATGAATATAGGAAAATAAATGTATTAACGTAATAATACAAACTGGTAATAGAGGTTAGTAGTTCCAGGAATGCGGGTTAGTAACAAAAGATATATACAGTCTTTGATATCGACGTATCGCTGTATGACTTCTTACTGAGTCTACGGGCTCGTTACTGTGACTCTTGCACCGTCTGACTGTCCAAACCGTCTACCGACCGACTCGACGTTCCACTACTACTGACTGACTGACGATGTTCATTAACACGCCCACGTGTGTCAAATGTGGCACATGGCCGATTTAATGTGGGCTTTCCGAGCCCGTAGGCTCGGGCAAAAATTGCCCGTAGAACCCGTATAACCGGGATCGGATTGGTCAACCTCCTCGAACGAGGCTCTGCCCTTCGGCGGAACCTCGTCCGGGTTCCTCTCGGTCCAGAGGCAGAGAGTTCGACCGTCTAGCCGAGTCGTCCAAAAAGGACTGACTGACTGACTGTTCGGGTATTCACTGGTAGTAGTATATGTATACCTTGGGTGAGTCCATTTGTGTGAAAAGGGGAGATCTCTCAACAGAAAGAAAGAGAATAAAGAAAATGAAATAAATCAAAGAACGAAGAAACAAGCATGGAAAGAAAGAAAAACCGAAAGAAAGAAGGAAAGAAACTTAAAGAACAAAGAGAGACAATACGAGAAAGAAATAATGAAGAAAAGAAAAGAGAGACAGAAATCTAAAGAATGAAAAAAAGAGAAAAAAAAGAAAGAAAGAATTAGTAAGAAACAAAGAAAGAAAACAGAAGAGATAAAAAATAAGACCGAAAGAAAGTAAATAAAGAAACAAAGAAAGAAAGAAATTCGTCAGATAGAAAAAAAAATGAAACTTGAACGATTAATAGGAAGAAGAATTGCAAAATAAAAGAAGTAAAAGATGGCCTTGAAATTTAAAGAAGGAAAAAAAAAAATTGTTTCGGAATGAAAAGATGAAAATAACGGTAATATTGAAAATAAACGGGAAAAAGAAAAGAATATTAAAATTAAAAAGAGAGAAACTAAAATACAAGGAAAAAAGAAAGAAAGAAAAGTAGAGATAAAGAAAGGGAGAAAGAAAGAAAGGGAGAAAAACAGCTTTAAAATTAAAAGAAAGAACACAAAAAAACATTAACCAAAAAAGTACCGTATATATTCGTCTATAAACCAACTTCCTGTGTAGTGCTACCTCTGATTTATTGTCTATATTTTAACCCCTCCAGAAGAAAATTACTGTGTATAGAGCAACTGACCACCAGCAACACATGTTTTTTAATCTCTTTAAAAAGAATTATCTGTGTATAGCGCGATCCCAGAATTTTTTCAGTAAAAAGAAAACTGATCTTACTCGCCTTATACTCGAGAATACACAGCAAATAGAAATGGTCAGTAAAACTGTGAAAATGGTGAAATTAATTTAAAAAGGAAGAAAGAGGAACAAGAAAGACCAACATTTAAACATGCAGAGGAAGAAAGAAAGGCAAAAGAAATATGAAGAGATAGAAAAATAGAAATGGGAAAAAGAAAGAGGAAGATAGAAACATTCGTAAACCGAGAACATAAAAAAAAAGAAAGAAACGTAATACAGAAAAAAAATGAAATAAAAGAAAGGGGAAAACAAAAATGCAATAAATTCGGAATAAAATGAAGTATAATAAAATAAAAATGGAGGCGAGAAAGAATCCTAAAGACGTGGTGAAAATGGATATAAACAAAAAAAATTAACAAAACAAATGCCAAAAAAAAAAAAACCCCAGAAACGGAAGATACAACCATTTATGTATGATAGTAATTTGCGAGAACTTAAGCGAGACGTTCCTATCACAAATACCCATCACGCTCCAAAATACCCCTTCATTTCGAGACTCGGTTTCACCTAATTGCGCTCAGGACAGTTGAAATGGTACTGTCAGTTTGCGACACCATCAATTTGTTTTGTTCGTCTTTGGTCGCAATTCCCAGTGTTGTCCCTTCCCATCAGCAAAAGCGAAAATTAGCTGTACTGCCGCCGAATTTTGAAACGGAATATGTGAGAAAGAAGACACTTTCATGGAGACACTTTCAGGGAGACACTTTCAGAGAGACTAGGGACAACATTGATAGCAGACACGGAATAAACTACACAATTTCCTACAGAAGGCAGTGAAAGAAAGTGAGAAGAAAGGACTAAACATCAACTGCAAGAACATAGAATTTTTTTTTAAGCAATTCACCCCAAGCAAGGCGGGAGTGCCACTAGCACGCAAGGGGTTACAGAGGATTGAGAACAAGAGTAAAGAGGCATGTTTGAGGAAAGGATACAGAGAAGGACCGGGAAGAAGTTCAGTGTGTCAGATGTCGATTGACATTACACTTGAATGTTTGAAGATTATAGGGAAGCAAGTAAGGGGAAGGGAGTTCCACGAAAGGGAAGTGCGAGAGAAGAAGCTGTTTGAGTAGAAGAGACGGTTACATTTAATCGTTTTGACAGTGAAAGGGTGGGACCAAGAGGCCAGCCTGGTAGCACGTTTAAATTCATGTAGTCCGGGAACCAGCGTAAGCAGCTCATCGGAACAGTTGCCGTGAAAAATCTTGTAGGAGAGACAGAGGAAAGCCTTGGCCCGTCTGTGGGATGGCGATTGTTGGCTAGATGCTAGATCAGGACCTACCATCTTGCATATTCGTCTCTGGATTTTGTCGAGGACCTCGAGATGTACAGCCGAGGCACCAGTCCATATATGACAGCAATATTCCATGCAAGGACGGATGGTTGATTTATAGATTTGAAGGATGGATGTTTATTAGCAAAAGGTTGAACCTAAAGTGCGAATTGCAAATCGGAGATACCAAAATCAAACAAGTGTGGACATTTAAATATCTGGAAAATGTTTTTAACAGCGGATGGAAAGCGTGGCCTTAAAATCCGAAGGCGTATTGGGATAGCCGAGGAAGCATTCCAAAAGCTAAGCAGAGTGCTAAGAAATAGAAAACTGCGCTAGAAACAAGGAAAAGACTACTAAACTCTCACGTGATATCTGTCCTCCTCTATGGCAGAGAGTGCTGGACAATTTACTCAAAGATGAAAAAGAGACTTGAAGCAACAGAAATGTCGTTCTACAGAAGGATACTGAGGATACCATCGACCGAACATGTGAGCAACTACGAAGTTTTAGAGAAAATGGTAACAAAAAGAAACGCATACTCATCTCAGGAAGAGACAGTTGAAATTTCTCGGGCGCATAATAAGGAAAGAGTGCTTGGAAAATCTGATACTCTCAGGACGTATTAAAGACAGGAGAGACAGAGGAAAACAATACATAACATATTTAGTGAGCTTGAGTAAATGGATGGCGGAACAGCTTTTAAGAGAAATAACAAAAATACAACATTTATTAGCAGCTGCAAGAGACAGACAGTTGTGGAGAGCCGTGGTCGCCTATGTCCTGAGTGGACACGGTACAAATATAAGAAGGAAGAACATTTTTTATTCAGTCGATGGGTCATGAGTCTACTACGTCACGGTCCTGTATCAAGGCGGGGAGGTCATTAGGGAGGCATTATGTGTCATAAACATAGCCGGTCAATGTCAGTGTTTGCTGGCGACCAACCCGTCTTGCTCATTGGCTCGGTGTCCAGCGCAGTAGATCACTCGCAAGTTCTTGTGTTGCTCGGCAGCAGTGTCCTGTAAATCGCATTCTGTGTTCGCGTAAGATTGTAGAAATATCAGGGATGGGTCCATAGTGCTGCGAATTAGTTGGGCGTTGTATTCAAGAGATGTTTAGTGTACATCTCTCAGCATCCGGGGTAGGTTCCATCAAGCAAAGATTCTAGGGTTTTAGTTAATATCCAAGCAGCGGCACTATACATTAATTCTGCCTCTACAATGGCGCGAAAGAATCTCCGTTTGTATGGTTGATCAGATTCCTGGATTACATCTATTTTATTCAAGGTGACCCAGGCTTAAGCTATGCGAATTTTCACATCCTTTTCAGTAGAATTTATTTCGCTTCCGAGGTTTGTAAAAGATTCGACAGATTTTATTGATTCATCTGAGACAGTTTGTATTGAACCTTGCTGATTGAAGCTTTTTATTCAGACGGTTCACACTCCTCCCCGTTTTTTTAAACAAGAGTAGAGGTCCATCACTTGTTTCCGGTTTAGGATTGGGTTTCTGGTCCCTTCTAAAGTCTACTTCATCTCTATACGTCTAATGTCTCAGCCTGAACTCTGAAACTTTATTCGCTAATTAAACCTTGACCTCTTCAAGTCTAGAATTAACAAACGTTCCTGTTATTTTAATAATACGTGGCCGAGTGATTGGAACATTCGCATTCTGACCATGAGAGCCGGGTTCGAATCACACCATGGTCGATTTATCAGGAAAGAAACTTCCAAATGTTATCAAATTGGATTGGGGACGATTGTAAGTTCCATCAAGCTTAGACTCGAAGGTTTTAATTACTGTCCTAAGCAGTGACGCCATGCATTAATACCGGCTCTATATTGGCGCGAAAGAAGCTCCTTTTGAGGTTGTCTGCTTGTTCACATTTCTAGATTACATCCATTTTATTCAAGGTGAGCTATGCGAATTTTCACATCCTTTTCAGAAGAATTTATTTCGCTTCCGAGGTTTGTAAAAGATTCAACAGATTTTATTGATTCACCTGAGACAGTTGAGCCTTGCTGATTGAAGCTTTTTATTCAGACGGTTCACAAGAGCAGTAGATCACTCACAAGTTGTTGTTTTGCCTGTGATCAGTGCCATGCAAAGCGTATACTGCTTTCATGCAATATTGTAGAAATATCATAGAGCTGTGATTTAGTTAGATGTTGTCTACAAGACATGTTAAGTGGAGTCTGTTTCATGAAGACGGATCAAAGTCAGCAGGAAATAAATCAGTGTTATTGGTGAAAATGTATTTGAACCTTGACCTCTTCAAGTCTAGAATTAACAAACTTTCCGGTTATTTTCCTCTTTCTTACACTAATACGTGGCCGAGTGGTTGGAACATACGCATTCTGACCATGAGACCCGGGTTCGAATCTCACCATGGTCGATTTGTCAGGAAAGAAACTTCCAAATGTTATCAAACTGGACTGAGGTCGATTGTAGGTTCCATCAAGCTTCGTCTCGAAGGTTTTAATTACTGTCCTAAGCAGTGACGCCATGCATTAATACTGCCTCTATATTGGCGCGAAAGAAGCTCCTTTTGAGGTTGTCTGCTTGTTCACATTTCTAGATTACATCCATTTTATTCAAGGTGACCCAGGCTTAAGCTATGCGAATTTTCACATCCTTTTCAGTAGAATTTATTTCGCTTCCGAGGTTTGTAAAAGATTCGACAGATTTTATTGATTCACCTGAAACAGTTTGTATTGAGCCTTGCTGTTTGAACGCCAGGAATTCAGTTTTAGAGACATAAAGTCCAACATCATTAGCAGCATTTTCTAGATGATGTAGGTGAACTATGGCATTGATAATGGTGTCTGCAGTGATAGTTCGGTCATCTGCATTGTCAGTATCTGTAACTTTTTTTTTGCAGAATATTGATTTGAGAGTCTTAGTGATGAAATAAAACCTAGAAGATGTTGTTCGTCGAGAGAAGTTCTCAATACGTAGTCAAGGGTGATAACAAAGAGAAAAGATACAAGGGTGTCATACTGGAGGACTCCCTGCTTTGATGTCGAAGAAACTAGTGTGTCCGTTTGGGGAGGGTGGGGGGCAAAAGAGACCACTGGCATTTTCGGAGTCTCCCAATGAGGAAAGAAGATGGCTGAATTTTCTATCTTAGCATAGCGTATCGGTAGAGGCTGAATAAATCCGATGAAAAGACATTGTTTTAAATCCATTCCTGTTTTATGTACGTGCTCAATTCATTTCTTGTGCCAGCTATCATTGAAAAGCCTGCATTTTCTTGTTTTATATTCGGTCTAATTCTGCTTCGTGCTCTATTGAGGTTTTGCATCGAGTGCAATGTTGATGTTTTAAAACGAAGTAAAAAAACCAACAACCTGCCCTACTCTTAAATGCGGGGGTGGGGGGTTATTATATTCGATAGCCAAGCCAGTAACATTTCAAACTAGACATTGAGATCCTCCCCATCCTCATCAACAGTTATACTCTCAATGAGTTTCCTTTCCTCAACCATATATCGGCATTCATATTCACTTTAGACCTCGTGTAACTCGTGTATACGATATATCGCTAAAGAGGCTGAAAAATAGCCGATCTTTGGGGGGGGGGTTGTACCTTATTCCTTCTGGCATGCTCTATCTTGACAAGATTCATATCAGAACAAAAATAGGTTATTGCTGACACAACTGGCCTGGAGCTGCTCAATCTTCCCTTCCCAGCCTTGGCAGAGTGCAAAAATGCGGACTTGTGGGTGATGAATTATTTGCCACCTTACAACACCTTTCCCATAGAAGAAAACTTGCTACCCTCTCGCTACTCTCTCGCTATTTTTTCACGGCAGACGTCCGGACGGACGAGCTGCATTCCTTAGTAAGCACCGGTCCCGATCTTCAAGCTCGGACCCGATATGTCTCGCACACAGTCGGATCATTCTCATTCCCTTCGTCTTCCATTAGTATGGAGGAAGCTCTAAATGGATAAACTCTTCTTCAGAACTGTTACTGTAAGGGAACAAACACACTAAAGATTGCCTACCCGTTCACTAAGAGCGTAACCACTTCAAGTCAAATATTAACCGTTATCTGTATCTGTCTATATTTCTGAGATGAGGTATTATGTATATTATTTACATTATTCGGACTATTGTCCTAATCTTTGTCGCCATATTTATTACAACGTTTTGGCCGTTGTACGCTCTGGCTCCCTTCAGGCGGTTGGAATGTTGAACGGAACCCTTTATTTCGCTCACTGGGGTAAACTGTTCTAGTTCCATGTGAAGAAGGTCGGGGCGTACAACGGCCGAAACTTTGTAATAAATATGGCGACAAAGATGAAGACAACAGTCCGAATAATGTAAACAGTTAACTGTTATCTAGCCTTTTTTTTCCTAAAAAAAAATTATTTAAATTAAAATTTATTTTTAAAATTTTGTAGAAATATTTTAGTATAATCGATTCCAAACGAAATAATGGATTTTTTAAATTTACTAATTCGATTTATTTTTTGATCACTTTAAACATTCTTTCAGTAGGTCACCCATATTTGAGTAGACGTTCCGTTTACTTTTTTTTAAGAAGTATTTTATTTTGGTCTACGAGAGGGCACATTTTTCATTGATAAGATTTCTCGAATATATAGGACGGCAGACAAAAATAAAATTCTATTCAAAAATAAACAGAACGTCTAGCACGATATGAGTGCCCCCTAAAAATAACGTTTTTAAAGTGACAAGGCCTGGTCTTATTCTTTTATGTGCCGTGTCCCTTCAGGACGTAGGCGATCATGGCTCTCCACTTCCTCCTATCCCTTGTATTTCTCAATAAGTTTTGTCTTTTTGCCACTTCTCCCAGACCCTGTTCTACCACCCACTTGCTTAACCCCACTACGTATGTCACGCATTACTTCCCCTTGTCCCCCCTTTCCTTCTATCCGCCCTGTGAGTATCAGATTTTCCAAGCCTTCCTTTCTCATTACGTGTCCCAGAAATTTCAGCTGCATCTTCTTGGTTTTAAGTATAAGTTTCCTCTTTGTTTGCGTCCACTCCAAAACCTGATCGTTGATCTCATGTTCGGCCCATGGAATTAATTAATCTTTTAAAAGTACAAACACTAAGATATGAAATTTGATCAGCGAAGCGACAGGTTTGGTTTGGTTTGTTTTGTTTTACGGCATATTAACCTCAATGGGTTATTTAATGCCGACAGGATTATTATTGCTGGTAATATTTTTTTCCAAAAAATACATTTCTGGTAATATAGTATTCTTCAAAAATGCATTGCTGGTAATAACTTTTCCCTACAAAAATCATTGCTGGTAATAATTTGTTTGAGTCAGTTATTTGTTCATAGCTGGGACCCCAGCATGTGCCATCACCCCGGAACACCAGCAATTAAGAAGTGGTTCCAACCTCCCGATCAGAGGCCTTGTTGTCGGATGCAGTTCATCGTCTTACCCAGGACGCTGGGTGTAGTTTATCGTCTTGCCCAGGACGCCGGATGTAATTTATTGTCTTGCCCAGAAAGCAGATGTAGTTTATCGTCTTACCCAGGATCCGGATGTAGTTTATCGTCTTGTCCAGGACACCGTGTGTAGTTTATCGTCATACCCAGGACGCGGATGTAGATTATCGTGTTACCCAGAACGCCGTATATAGTTTATCGTCCTTCCTAGGACGCCGGATGTAGTTTATCATCTTACACACGACGCAGATAAAGTTTTTCGTCTTACCCAGGACGCCTGGTGTAGTTCATCGTCTTACCCAGGACGCGGATGTAGTTTGTCGTCTTACCCAGGACGACGAAGCGACAGGTACTGAACTAGTATAAGTATACGCTGTAAATATTACTTATATACTAATACTGGATAATTAAAACTAGTTTTATTGTGAAAAACATAAATCGCTTAATAAAATGTGACAATGTGTTGGATGGAGACAAATTTATTTGGCTGCAAAGATTCTAGCCAAAATTATAACCGTTATAAAAATAATTCTGTGCGAGGGGATTTCTCTACGCGCCCCCGTCGCTACCGAATGTGACACACGGTCGAGGTTTAAAGTCGGTTTAACGTCAATACCATGGAAATATTGCCCCCCCCTGGGTATTTCCCCTTTTGAGGACGCCTCAGATGCTGGGTAACGACCTCAGCCCTAACTCCCGATGGAGAGCTAGTGTCGGAGGGGATGCCCCCCCCACAGCATCACTAGAGCATTATGTAAAATTTCTAAACAAGATAAACAGGTATTTATCAATCTTCCCACGTCGACGGGATGTGACCCAAGGTCGGGTTTAATATGGGGGTACTCGAGCACGTACACCCGGGCCAGAGTTAAAAAAAAAATGCTCAGCACCTGGAACCGTCGCTTGTGCTGGCGTGGGATATGACTACCGATCCCGTTTCCCTAGTGCAATGGGGTGGGTAGTGCCGCGGGCAGCTGTTGCCTGGGTATGAGCTTCCCAGTTGGGTCTCTGTCTGCAACTCTGTTGCGCTCTGCCCGAAAACAGAGATGCCACTGAGAGATGATATTCTATTGCCTATAGAAGGTAAAATGAATTAGGTGGAAAGATTGGTGCGTGATATCTTTTTAAATTTCAAAATTAAAAAAAAAATAACGATCTACTAATTACCGGGTTAAAAGGATTTTATGCAAATTCAGAATAATTAAAGTTAACGATAGTTGTATAATTTTGATTTTCTAAGCGTAGCTTAGATGTGACACAAGGCCGAAAGTAGGGTGCACCGAGTGAGGATCGAACTCACTACTCCTTCGTAATTGTTCTATCGAAACCAATTTGCTAAACTTCACACCGCCTCGAGGTGCCCAAAGATGATGTTCCAAGCGTAGCTTAGATGTGGCACAAGGCCGAAAGTATGGGGCCCCCAGTGAGGATCGAACTCGCTACTCAGTCGTAATTGCTCTAGCGAGACAAGCTTGCTAACCATTACACTGCCTTGAGGTGCCCAACGATAGGAGTATAAATTACCGTTAGAACAATCACCTTGTACAGATTTTGTTTGTTTAGCGGCATATCAGCTCATTATGTGTAATTTAATCGGACAGCAGACGAATATAAAATGCTATTAAAAAAATAAACGGAACGTCTAGTACAATATTTTGTACAGTATTTGAACTCATAATAAAACACTTTTATTCATCTACTGACTGAATACACGAAGGATCTGTTGGATTTAAACCATGAGTTCTCCGTGCGCGTCAACTTGTCACCATGTTGAATTCAAAAGTGCCGTGGTCCAACTAGAGAACAAGGGAGGTAAATCAATTGTATATTGAGTTATCGTTCTTTATAAGGGAAGTTAGTAGCGTCTCCTAACAAATGCTGAAATTTAATTTTCTTGGGAACATTAGTAATTTTCTTTACAAAAATATATTACTGGTAATCTTTATTTTTTTTATTTTTACAAAAATGTAATGTTTGTAATTTTTTACTATGAAAATGCAATACTGGTATTTTCAGTATAAAAATGTATGTTTATACTTTTGTAGTGCTTGATACCAGTTTTTGGGGTTAACTATTTACCCATAGCTGGGACTCTAACAGATTTTACTACTCCGGGTCAGGGTGGACATGAGGCCGGCCAACAGCAATTAAGAGGCTGTTCCACGTTCCCGATTAGAGGCCTTGCTGCCGGATGTAGTTTATCGTCATACCCAGGACGATGTACAAATCTTAACATTAGTCCTTAAATTCTTTTTGTCAGGTGTAACCACAATGGAAACTTCTGTGCGATGTTGCAGGATTTGAATGTAGTACGAACATTTGTGACTCTCTTTTGTGGTTGGATGTTTGTGTTATTTCATGCCGAAATCTAAATATTTTATACGCAATTTTATTTATTTTTAATTAATTTTTTTAATCTAATTTAATTATTTTTTTGAGATAATACTAGTTTTAATGTTACAGGTGTTACTAATTAACCTATAGCTGGGGGGTAGAAGAAGTGGATTCATGCCTTTCCCAAGGGTATTTGCGCGTAAGTGAATATAACGAACCCAACTGGAATTAGAACTCGGACGAGGAAGAGGGAATTATTGGCTTAGGTGAATCAAGGAAATGGAGAATTAACAAATATGATTCCCTCAAAATAATTCACTCTTCCTCGTCAGGCATTTTATTTGTTTATGTTATAATAAGTGTCATGAATAATCACGAGTGGTCTCCCCTTGTTTTTTTACTCTCCTCTTTGAGAGAGCTATTTCTGTTTACTGGGACTATAAAAGGACACTATACGCGAACCTTGTATTCTCAATTGAATAAAGCTTTTCTACACCTTTCATTACAATAAGTTCAGCTTATTTGTAGATTGTATGGAGATAACAGTAATTTACTGATACAAGTCCTGCTAATTAACCCATAGCTGGGGGGAGAAAATCTTGATCCAGGGTATTTGCGCATAAGTGAATATAACGAACCCGATTGGAATTGGAACTTGGCTCTCTCCATTTCTATTTCCGAGGCGTTATCCATTACACCACCCGCACATCCAAACATACAGCATCTGGTATTCCCAAGCGGTTACCCATCTAGCTACTGATCAGGTTCGATGTTGCTTAACTTCGGTGATCGTACGAGGACCAGTGTTTCAACATGACGTGGCCGTTAGCCCAATTTCGCTGTTTAATAAAAATATAAAAAGGGATACCAATTCAAATATGTCTTCCACTAAAAATAACGTTTATTGTAATAAATAATGGCGGATAAAAAAAAACCTCTTAAAAAATACTGTTGTTTATGTTTTCGGCGCGAAACTGAAGCTGGCAGATATAGATTCCCAACGGGAGACGAGATTTCCTTAAATAGGTAAGGCAAACTTTGCATCGTCCGACTGTCTCGAAAAGTGGTTACTTTGATGGAAAAAAAGTGATGCAAGTTCAATTCCTGCCGGAGGCACAATTTTTCTTTCTAGTCGGACTTCTGAATTTAGGCCGGCTTTTATTATTTTCACTGTTTAATAAAAAAACAAACAAATATAGCAACTATATACAGTATTTACATTAGTCGGACTATTGTCCTCATCTTTGTCGCCATTTTTGTCACAACGTTTCGGCCGTTGTACGCTCCGGCCTTCTTCAGGTGGTTGGAATTTCGAACCGAACCCTTTATTTCAATCACTGGGGTAGACTGTTCTAGTTCCACGAGCCATGTTTGATGGATGTCAGTTATCAGTTATCTCCTGCTAATTTTCCCTCTGAAAGTTCTCCACTGCCTGAACCGGGTATTGAACTCACACTCTTTGGGTCTGTCACTGGATCTAACCAACGCCTTTATCCACTGTGCAATGTGTCCTTGAGGGTTCGGTTCGAAATTCCAACCACCTGAAGAAGGCCGGAGCGTACAACGGCCGAAACGTTGTGACAAAAATGGCGACAAAGATGAGGACAATAGTCCGACTAATGTAAATACTGTACATAATACCTCATCTCAGAAATATAGACAGACATAGCAACTATATATATATATATATATATATATATATATATATATATATATATATATATATATATCTTGAAAATATATTTCAATTGAGCACTGTTGAGTGATAAGCTAATTCTATAAACAACAGCCACCTGCGTTAATGCAAAGCTCTTCAGCTGAATTGGAGCACTCCGGTTGATTGGCATTTGTTTACATTTGTAAAAACAATACGCTAGATTTAGTTGTTTCTTTCTGTCGAATGAAGATAGCTCAGTGGTAGAAACTCTGACTGATCGGTTGGGTTTCGATCCGGGCTTGAAGTATTCGGATGTCTAGTCGCACTGAGGAGCTGTGATACATCGAAACAGTACTGTCTGCGAATGACATAATATATATATATATATATATATATATATATATATATATATATATATATATATATAAGAATATTTGTTATCAGACATTATTTGTTATTACTATAAATGTTCTTTTTAGTGGGTACACGTATTTGAGCTGCTATATTTGTTTTATATAATGGGACCTTTCCGAATCTGTATGTGTCAGCTTCAATTTCGCGCCTAA
>OZ038517.1:27295742-27333242 GCA_964036315.1 Acanthosepion esculentum | reverse complement strand
GTCAACACCAAGAGGCGACAGTCTGTTTCCTGCTAAACGCAATCGTCAGGCGATATACGTTGTGTTTTTGCTCGACTTTTTATATATAAGGTCAGTGATGCATTGTGAGTAGTCTATTAAGTTGTGGGTAGTTTATTTTATTACTCTAACGGTTATTTTGGTGAGCGTGGTTTGTTAATTCGTTTATTATTTATTTAGTTTAATTACTTATTTATTGCCTTGAATTAATCTATGTTATTTGTTTATTTTATTTTATTTATTTATTTTCACTCATTCTTGTTCGTTTTAAGGTTTCGATTTTTACGTAGCGTAATAAATTTATTTTCGTTTCTGATTTTGGAGATGAGTTCCGATCGTTTATTTAGTAGTTTGTTTGAGTTTGGGAAGTTAATTATGGTTATTTTTTTCCTTCAGATATAGTTTACAGTTTTTGGATCTGTCGTGGGCTGATGTTCTTTTACTTATTTTCCATTATATTTTTGGTGTGATTTGTTTTTTGTTTTTAATCTCCAGATATGTTTAGAAAGCATTGAGCTGTTCGCGTATACTAATTGTAAAGGATGTTTAGTGTGCATTGTTCCTTCAGTTACTCCTATATATATTTTCCTTCGTTATCTTCTGAATTTACAGTGGCTTGATATATTACATTATTCTGCAAGCAATTACCGTTTAAGGAGCATGCGGGCTTTATTCTGCACAGTTATAAGTAGGTTTAATTTCTTCAAGTGGGTTGTTGATTGTTTTCCTGTTGCGCTTTTTTTTATTATTTGTTTAAGCCGTTTTCGGTACAACCGTCGCTTATTTTTACTGTGTTTTTGTTGAATATCTTGTCGGGAGAGCTTGATGTGGGGAAGTGTTTGTGTATGAGATTAATTAATATTTTTTCAACGTTTGTTTTTACGTTTTTATGGTACGGTGGGTTGAAACTTATTTTATTTTCGTTTCTTGCTGGCTTTTTGGGGTGCTGTGTAGTCTGTGTGTGTGTGTGTGTGTGTGTGTGTGTGTGTGTGTGTGTGTGTGTGAGAGAGTGCTGCCGAGACCCCACTATCTTTTAGGGATGTTTCATAGTCTTAGCTTCGTTGAAGATGGTTTTATTGGAAGAATTGTCGGATTGACATTGATTGTGGTATATGTTTGATTATCGATCGTGGGTGGTTGGAAAATGTATATATATATACAGTGGTTTATCATTGGGTTTTCTGTTTGGAATACTAAAGAAATAAAAGAAGTAAATTTATTCAATAAAATCACCATCGGCTTCAAATATGGCCTGCAGACGACTTCGGAATCTTCTGCATCGCTTCTCGAAGGTCTCCTTGATTAAGTTGGTGAATTCTGTCATAATCCTTGCCTTCATTTCATCTTTGGTTTTACAAGGAGTAAACTGCGCCCAAACATAATAATTAAGAGGGTTGCAGTCTGGGGAGTTAGGTGGCCAGATGTATGGGGTGATGTGGTTGCAGATATTGTCTGATGTCCATGACTGAGGACTCCTGCTTGTGGTGCATAAGTTCTTCTAGCAGCCACTCTCTTGAACCAGGGCAGCAATACCTCCTCAAGGCACTTGATGTAGGCTCCCATGTTGAGTCTGGGGCCCTCACCAACAAATTCGGGAGTTCTTTTCTTATCAGAACGATCAGAGTGAGTTTTCGAGCTGCCGTGCTTTCGTAATCACCATTAGACTCATCAAACTCTTTCCGAGTCCTCTTCACTGACACCCAAATACTCTGGAATGTTCGTACTGAAGCGAATGCCAAGAAATAAAGGAAACCATTTCCAAATTTCTGGTGGAGTGATTTTCTTTAGAGAGGATACTTAACTCACCCTACTACACGGTGCAGTCGTAATTTTTTCATAAAACAACACGGATGCGCGAAACTAAAAATATAAAATGGCGACAATTTACCCATCGCACCCTTCACACACACACACACACACACACACACACATATATACATATATATATATATATATATATATATATATTACAAGTAATAGATCCGTTGGTATATAATCTAGGTGGATTCTTGTAATATCAGATATTAAAACTGATCCATAGAAAGCTTTTTTGTTATAACAGAGCATGTATTTTTTTATACAGCACAAAATCCCAAATTACCTCATGTGAACAACTATATATATATATTGTTGAATTGATGTGAGTTTCCGACCCTGGATTCACGCCCTTGCGATCGTCAGACAAAACCGAAAAATATATAAATAGTATATATAACAATTATATATATATATATATATATATATATATATATATATATATATATATATATATATATATATATATATATATATATATATATATATTACACACACACACGTACACACTCACCACACATATAAATATATATTAAAGGAATTATTATGACTTTTGACATTTCATTTATCAGTCATAATATATGATTTTTTTAAAGTAACATTTCAGATAAATATGATCTCCTCGAAGAATAAACATTGTTTTTTTTTTCACGGGAAAATAAAAAGAAAGTTAAAATCTAGACAGACGGTGCTGAATTAAAGATTATAATTCACTGATTATATTTTTACTTCTATCAAACAACTATCCATACATAAATATTAAGCATGTGTAAAATTTCCCAGCGCTTTTTTCCATACTAGAGTAAATAATAATAATAATAGAAAATATTTGTAGACGCCACCTATCGGCCACTCTACTAGAACTAATGAATTTCATTATAAATCCGTTTCGCTATAACACAGTAGTTAGTAAATAGTCCAACAAACTGATTATTCTAGGAAAATAACTGCACACCTAATGCTTTATAGTTGTTTTATTTTATTTTTTTAAAAATAAATTTATTAATAATATTCACCTAATGTTAAATAATATTTTAGCAGACTATTATTTTTAGGGGAAATTGTATCTCAGCTGCGACATGCGGAGGTTGACCTTCGAGGTCAGATGCAAGCTAAAATAAGGAAATCGATTTTGATTGGTTGACCCGGCGTGGGAATGATAGATAGCGAAACGGATTATCCGGGAGTTGTTTTATGACCGTCAAGCAATGTAGACGTGTTCTCAGTCGTGTCTTAAACGGCTCTTCAGTGAATGACTTCCACTGGATGTTAGTATATGCCGACGTGAACGTTAATGAAACTTGTTGTAACCTAGAAAGGGTTACTGAATGAGGAATAACCATCACGGAGTTTGGAAATAAAATGGTAATGTTTATAGCATCAACAAAATACAATACTCGCCAGCGGCGTGAAGTAGGTAAACCACTGCTAGTAGTGAACTACATAGACAGCATATTATTTCCATTTAGAAAAGTGCCCAACCTATTTATGAAGATTGTGACATACCTATTAGTGTTCTTAGATACGGTATATAACACTTTCTTTCTTATTTCCTTTATTTATTTTAATTTCCTTTCTTCATTTCTTACTGTTGTAACCTAGAAAAGGTTATTGAATGAGGAATAAACAAAACGGAGGTTGGAAATGAAATGATAATCTTTATAACATCAACAAAATACAATACTAAGTACAAAACTAAATCAGTTAAATTGTTAATGTCTTTTATCTCTGAACCCAAAACATGAAGCGATCACTAGCCGAGAGAGAAGATAGAACATTTTATCGAATTTGGCGCCGTTGACCTCCCAGCATGAGGAGGCTATACAACAATAATACAAGATTTAAGTACCACTCAAATTAGAGGATTAGTGAATGTAGCGTGTGATATAATATTCTTTTTACAATGATTTTCATCCAGTACAATGCCCAAGAGCCACTCGAGGTAGAGGCTAACAGATTAAGAAGCACAGTTTATGTGGATATCTAGGTAAGAGAATGGTTAACTTCGACTTGAACAGATTGTACTGATCGGGGAAGGATCCTCTTTGGAGCCTTTTCCACAAAGCAGCGGTTCGTAGGAAGAGGCTGTTCGAGTGGATTATATATTATTAATAGAATACGAAAGGAATGAAGATGGCTCGTTACAATGTGTGTAACATGGGTCTTAGCCGTGAAGGTTAGAAGTTGTGGATCTAATTAATGTCGTTCGTTTGAACACGTTCATTTTTTTGATTGCTTGTTGCTAGGTAGCATAGTTGCTCTGCCTTCGTCATTTAGATATTGAGCACTTTGTGTTATTTACGTTCCTTCAGGCTTGTACGAAGACATAAACCTGTCCTTTCACATAGCCCCAGAGAAAAAAAAACTCGCAAGGTGTCAAGTCAGGTGAACGTGGTGGCGATTTAAACAACACATTGTCATTATCACTGGCACGGCCGATCCATGTTCCTGGTTGAGAAGACCGTGTAATCAACTTAGTTTTTACACATTTTGTCAAAATTTGAGATCATCTGAGCGAGAATTGACTATGTTATTAGACTACAAAATGATGTCAATTCTTTTGGGACACTACATATATATATATATATATATATATATATATATATATATATATATATATAGTGTCCCAAAAAGATTGGCACCGCTCTTCATTAATTAATTGAGCCCTTTGGCTGCTGGCGTTTGTATACATCTCGTATACAATGCCTTAAAATATCCCTTTCTCTGCCTGGCCCCGATAGCTTAGGGGTAGGATCTCTGACTGATGCCAAAGCGGTTGGGTTTAGCCACTCTGATGAGCTGTGGTAAAGGGAAACAGGCTTTTATGTGGATGACTATATATATATATATATATATATATGTGTGTGTGTGTGTGTGTGTGTGTGTGTGTGATATAAATTAGGCGTATTTTAGATAATTATAATTAAGTAATTCATCGAGTCTAGACGAAACTTAAACAGAATGCAGAAAACACTGGATGGCCGTTTCGTCCTATATTTGGGACTCATCAGCAGAATTGAAACCTGGACAGTTACGTTATCAGGCAAACGTCATACCAACTCTTCCAACGGGCCTCGGTGACGAAGAGGTAACGAATCACACTCGATATAGCGCCGCCCGTCACATATTGCGTAGTGCAACTCGTCCGAGTTTCCTTATCCATAGGACAATGTCCTCAGGGTCCATATATATATAATATATATATATTATAGGGATATTGTAGGGATGTCCATTTTAGGCTTTTTTAGTATTACTATTTTAGTTGTTTTTTTTTTCAGTTGAAAGACACATTGATTTGGAAATTCGTGCAAAAATCAAGTAATTGTTGGATTTTAATGAAAACTTCAGAACTTATTCACAAATGAATGAAATTATTTTACAAATGTTTATATATATATATATATATATATATATATTTAAAGACATTTATGATATGTTTAACGTTCTTTATATAGATACAAGTTTTTAAGCAAATGCTCTTTAAATAAATTGTCGGACATTGTCCAATTCAAATATATATATATATATATATATATATATATATATATATATATATATATATATATATATATATATATGTATTTAGCTATAAGTTGAAATGATGGGTAAAAGAGAAACTCTGATGAGTTCCACCACGGAATATATACTCTTGTGTGCTATTCCGAATTCTTAGTTTTTTAACTTTTTGTCATATTTCTGTTGCGTTGCCTTATTCCTGTTAATTTGCTTCTTACGAACTTTGTCAAATCTGCTGGTTGGGGGCGTTCTGCCATCTATTTACATTAAATCATGGCAACTCACTCTTGCATCTCAGTGGATTTATCGCCTTGCTTGGGAATTGTAAGAATTTGTAAAACATATATTTCAAAGTAATTTTCTTAACGCATTTAATTCCCTAGATTCTGGTCTGTAGCTTTCTAAGTTTTCTTGCTTTTCTGATTTGTTTCGTTTTCGTTTTTTACGGCTTATCAACCCTTTGTCGGTTAATTAAAGACGAAACATTTTCGATTATAATAAGTGTTTTCGACAATATTGTGTTGCCAATTTTTTCGAAGATACCAATGTCTTTTTTTTTTTCAGATACAACTTCTACTACGTCAGCTTTCCAGGGAGAGTATCTTACGAATGTCGGATATTTCACTCGTGTGTTCAAAGACAAATTACCGTCTCGTCTTACTTAAACTGGACTAAAAGGGCAAACAAAATGCATTTCCTCGCCTCCTGAAAATTGCCTTCACCTCATTTTAGATGGAAAGCCGCAAAAGTAGTCATCTTCATCACCTTTTAAAGAGCTTTGCGACCGCAGATTTAAATTAAAAAAAAATCTGAGTGGTATTTAAGCTGATCAGCAAAAATAAGTAAACATTCTTTAACACACACACATATATATATATATATATATATATATATATATATATATATATATATATATATATATATATATATATATATATATGGTTAGAACGTTCGCTTTCTGACGATGAGACCCGGGTTCGAATCTGACCACGATTGATTTGTCAGGAAATAGACTTCCTGATGTTATCGGTCTGGAGGGGGAGGTGACGATCCCAACGTGCGGCACCTTTGGAAAGTGCCTGAAAACAATACGCCCTAGTAGACGGGTATCAACGAATACGAGTGGCCAGCTTGGGGGGGGGGGTATTTGAATAATCATTTCGAGTAATTCATATAGTCCAGAAGAATCCTCATGAGAATGCAGAAAGCACTGGATGGCCATTTCATCCTATTTGGGACTCATCGGCAGTGCGCACCCACTACCGAGAATCGAACACGAACCGTTACGATACAACGCAGGCGTCATACCATTGGGCCAATATCTATAAGGGAGAAATTATAGTTGTTCCAACGAGAGAAGTATATATTTTAAAAAGAAGAGAGAAGCCGCAAACGTTTTTAGTTAGAATGTGGATTTTTTAAATATTATACATTATTTGCCATATTTGTGCTACACGGGTTTCGTGTCTTGCGACCATCGTCAGGTGAAGAGTAGTTATTTCCACATATTATTTAAAGGATTTAATTTTTCCTTAAAAAATGTATAACCATTGTCTTTTGTGTGTAGTAGTAATCCAATTTTTTCTTGTATTTGTGGAGAAAATATTCTTCTGCTTAAGAGGTAATAAAACAATTAGGATTGGTCAAAGAAAGGGCGAAGGGAGGAGGTCTTCATTCTTATCTTTTTATCACCCTGTATCTTCTTAGACCTATCTCCATTTTTGTGTATTGTTTGTATGTTTTTGCTAGTATGTGTATATATATTCCTTCACCCCCCCCATATATATATATATATATATATATATATATATATATATATATATATATATATATATATATATATATATACTTCCTATGGTGTGTAGGGCTCGTGTGTGTGATTAAAGATATTTTACTGGAATTTTATAAAACTCTTGGACTCTAGTTTTAGTAAGAGGCATGTATAATTACTGTTCTAGCTTAACAGAAGAATCATGATGGAATCGATTATAAACGAAAATGACATGTTCATCATTGATTAATCATAGCTAACGATCAGAAGCTCATGAAGGATTGATATAAATTTCATATATATATATATATATATATATATATATATATATATATTATTCCAGGATCATTTTCCAACTTATTCAAGATGATCTTCGTCCTCTCTGACCTTCTAGCTTTCTGTCCTGGAGTAACTAGTTGCCTTACACGTTTCACATACACTTTCATTTTCAAGTTTTCTTTCCTTGCTCTTTCGACTGTCACAGGTGATACTCCTCTTTCATGTGCCAAACGTTTTATGGATTGAGTTGGATCTTTTGTAATTGATCGCTTTAGCTCTAAGTTCAAATAATGATCCCTCTTCCTGCTGTGACCTCCTGATCCTGTTTTCATCTCTACACTTCCCTCTTTTTTAAACTTATTCACCGTTCTCTTGATGGTTCTTGAATGGACGTTGAAGATGGAAGACACACTATGAATGTTGGTGCCATTACTGAAGGTCTGAATGATATTTTCCACTCCCTGTTGCTCAGTTGAGAAGACAGTTGGGTTGACACAAAAGGTTTTAACCTGTTCTCTTTTCTTTTTTCTCATGTTTTTTTTAAAGACTGGTGAATCTGTAATTGCTACACAGATTTTCTTGTTCGTTTCATGTGACATCGGAATGATACTGTTCTGGATGAAAAAAGAGCGATACTGGTATGGGTGGGTTTGAAATTCCCCGTCCACAGGTTCAGCACTTATAAGAAATGTCCGGGCTCCAGAAATCGTCTACAACAGTGGATGGCAAATAGAGGCCACAAGTTGGGGGGCGTCATTTCTAAAACCAATTGAATAAAAACGGTAGCCTTTTGTTTAAGCAACCGCGTAATAATGCTCATAATAGCAGTTACCTTGGTCTTTTTGTCAATCTTTAGAATATGGGAGATATTTCTGCCATATCCTTTATATATATATATATATATATATATATATATATATATATATATATATATATATATATATATATATATTATAATTATTTTAAAATAAATATGATTCCTTCGCTATATATTTTTTTAAAATAAGATTCCTTCGCTATATATTTAAAAAAAAATTATAATTTAAGCTCTACATCTGTATGGAGCACTATTTTTTAAAAATAAAAACAAAAATACTAAAGAACTGCAGATTATTTACCTAACGTGTTCGTTCCTGTGTTTCTGCATACCTACATACATACACACACGCACGCACACACACACACACACACACACACACACACAGATATATATATATATATATATATATATATATATATATATATATATATATATTCTGTTTTGTATCTGTCTATATTTCTGTGTGTTTGTCACCTTGTTACCTCATCCTGAGCAAACCGTTCGTCCGATTGGCATGAAAATTCACACACCGATCAGAAATTTACGGCATTCGTACTTGACGTCTTCGGATTTTTCGATTGTTCCTCCGATTTTGGAAAAAATCGATAAAACCGATAGGTGGTCGAATATTGATTCGAAAAAAAATTCATCACATTTTCAGTGATAGTTTTCACAAATTACAAGTGATATCCACCAAACTCACGTTGAGCAATGTCCTTATTTATAGTTTTAAGGTGATGTTTTTTGTTTTTAAAAATTAATATCAGTTACCGGAAAAAATCGATCACTTTGGAACATCCGATTCAAATTCAATGTAGCTGATTTTTGGCTCGGTTTTTCGCAAACTGCAAGGAATTTTCACAAAAATCATGTTGAGCATTAGTTTTATCAACAGTTGTTAGTTGCTGACCTTTTTCTTCAATATCGGCATCGATTATCGGAAAAAATCGATAACATCATGCCACTTTTGACTTCCAATTCAAATCCAGTCAAGCTCATTTTTGGCTACATTTTTCGCAAATGGCGAAGAATTTCCACCTAAATTACGTTGAGCATTGCTTTTATCAACAGTTATGAGGAGGTGACATTCATTTTAAATATCGATATCAATTACTGGAAAAAATCGATACAATCGATCACTTTGGGACATCCGATTCAAGTCCAGTCTAGCTGATTTTTGGTTATATTTTTCGCAAATGGCGAAGAATTTTCAGCAAAATTCCCGTTGAGCATAGTATTTACCGACAGTATTGAGGTGCTGACTTTCAATTATCGGATAGAAATCGATGAAATCATACCCCTTTTGACTTCCCATTCAAATCGAGTTTACCTGAATTTGGCGATGTTTTTCGCGACTTGCTTGGGATTTTCATAACTTTATCGGCTTTAGTCATGACAATTAAAAACTTTTGCCCTTTGAGCTCCTAATACCCGAGAGAAGTCGATACAATCATGTCTTCATCGGAATTTGCGAATACACCAATCAAACGTATGTTCAACTGAGACGTCTACACTACAGACTCTACAGCTGATTGTTATTCACACACGCGTGACCATGCTTCACATAGCAGTATCTCATTGGCTGAGTGCAGTACGTTGTCGCTGATTGGTGTTCGAGACCCTAGGACGCTCGATGATTGGCACAACCGATTGGCCAGTGATACTTCGCATTTGAACCTGCTGTGCACAGCTGTGGGACGAAGGTCTCACTTCTGCTCCTGTTACGCCGCCATCCGGTTGATACGATAGGCTCCTTCAACTGATCATTTCTCCTACCGCAAGTTGTTTATTACGTTTTTGTTTTCCTTTTGTCTGTTTAACTACATTTTTCCAACTACCATAAACAATTTATTCAACTGTTTTACTTAAATACCTGCCTTCCCGATTCTGGCTCACGCTTTGCGATACTAAGTTAGACTTTGTACTCCTGCAATTGAGCAACTCTAATCAACCACTACTAGCAACACTTTTCCCCAAGCCACCAAAAAGGAGGATACATCTTAGCCTTCGGTCTGCAAGAGCGTACGCTATGAGGGCAAGAAGGGCCCGCGAGTCCCAGGAGCAGACTTTAATGCAAATATCACAGGTCGCTCAACGCAGCGCCCTCACGCAGGCCTCGCAGTCACAAGAGGAGCGTGCCACCTCCTTGGATGGGAAAGCTGCCTACAGGGCTTCGTTGCGAACAAGGCTCAAGAATGCACAACGGTCGAGAATGAACGCACAGGCTGCAGCAAGCGCCTCTGTATCTCGGGCTTCCGAGAGTCATCATCAAAGGCTTCTTCATAACGTAAAAAACGCTGCTGCCACTGCGAAATCAAGGGCAATAGAGACACTTGACAGCAGGCACGCCCGTCAATCCAGGGACGCTGCTGCAACAGCGATAGGGCTGCCGAGACACCGCTACGTAGGTCTGTGCGAAATGCTACGAATGCTGCCACCACGGCCAGGTCGAGGGCAGTAGAGACACCTGCTCGCAGGCGCGCCCGTCAATCCAGAGACGCTGCTGCAACAGTGACTGCTAGGGCTGCTGAGACACTGCTCCGTAGGTCTGTTCGAAATGCTAGGAATGCTGCTATCACTGTCAGGTCGTGGACAGCTGAAACAATTGACCGCAGGCGCGCCCGTCAATCCAGGGACGGTGCTGCAACAGCTAGGCCGATGGAGTCCGAGGCAGAGCTGCAGCGGGCAACCCGCAATGCCCGCAACGCTGCAGCGACTTCTGCTGCCAGAAACTCCGAGGGCCCACAGACAAGGGCAAACAGTCTTTCAAGGGTTGCTACAAACATGGCCGCTGTGCGCTTATCTCAGACTACCCAAGCTCGCTGTATACGCCTCGACGGCGACATTCAGCGCCTTGCGGCCATCCGTGGTGTTACCTATCCCAGTAGCTCTTTTTGGTCTTTCTTGGGTTTCAATTACAATCCCGACATTAACTTAACTACGCGTGACGACATCAATGTAGGGTCCATGATCTGCATTTGACAATTCTGCAACGCCCGCAAATGGGCCGGGGTGCCTGCCGGTCTGTACTGCTCCTCCGGCAAAGTTCGACTGCCACCACTGCATGAACCACCTACCCCATTGAGGGGCCTAATAGCCGGCTCCCATCCAGACTCCAACCACTTCCTTAAAACAATTAGGCAATACAACTCCTCCTTTCAAATGACCTCATTTGGGTCTCAGGTGGTTCGAGAAGAGGGTTGGATGCCTACTTTCAAAGTACAGGGGGAGGTATACCACCGCATTTGATCTCTGCTGCCTGAGGAGATCTCTACACCTAAATTCCTTCAACTGTACTTTATTGCATACAACCTACAGGCCGAAACCAGGATTGGTATTTTTCCGCCGTCGGTAAGAGTTCCTCGCGGGGACGTCATACTACTACTTCAGGTCATGCTTCACGAGGTTAACAGCAACATTCGCAGTTTCAAATATGCTTTGGAAAATGCTCCCTTTCCTTCCTTCAGCATTGTAATTGACGCCGACAAACGACCTCATGATGAACACGAACGCCGCTACAATGCTCCTGCGTGCAACGAAGTGGCCGCTATTATACATGGGGAGCAAGACCGCACTCGCGATATTGTCCTCAAATCAAGAGACGGCGCTCTTTGCAGGATTTCAGAGACCCATCAATCATATGACGCATTGCAGTACCCTTTATTTTCCCCTTATGGTGACGATGGCTACCACTTCGTCATTCCCCTTCATACTCCGGGTAGCCAACCTACAACGTCTTCCAAAGCCTTATCGTGCAGGGCCTTCTACTCATACTGTTTCATGGTTAAGGATGGAGACTTCAACCTGCTTCATAGATGCAGGGAGCTTTTCCACCAGTTTGCGGTTGACATTGCCGCTAAGATGGAATCGGAGAGGCTTTGTTTCATACGGAATCATCAGAAACAGCTGCGCTCAGACTCCGACGTACACTTACGCGACAGCCTTCGAAATGAAGTCAATCCTCGCGATCTAGGGAAGCTGTGCATTCTGCCCTCTACCTACACTGGGGCGGGGCGTTACATGCATGAAAGCACGCAGAACGCTATGACATACGTTAGGCAATATGGGCGGCCAGACCTATTTATAACGTTTACCTGCAACCCCAAATGGGTTGAGATAACGCGTGAACTCCTACCCGGACAGGATTACACTCATAGACATGACATTACCGCCCGCGTATTCCGCTTAAAACTGGGAAAACTTATAGACTTAATAGTGAAGGGGCGAATCCTACAGTGAAAACTCAACCACTATTTTACATTGCCAGAATTAAAAATTTTGACCAATTATGAACGGGTGGCAGTCTTTGGGTAAGCACGGAGCAGCAACACAGCATAAACCTATTGCAACCGGTTGCCCTTGATCTCATTGATTTAGCTACCAGTGAGATTATCGACCTATCAGTGGCCTCAACAACTGCGGAGACGTGCGTAAGTTCAATAATCGAAACCCCAAAGCAATTTAACTACATAAAACCCGAGCAACGCCGGGATTTACTGCTAGTTTATATATTTTCTGTTTATACGCTATTTTTATAGATACAGTATAAGGTATAAGCCAAAAATATATGAAATAATTGTCGAACTTAATCCATATATATATATATATATATAATATTACACAACAAAATCGAAAATTACATTATATGAGGGATAGATTTAATTCAACCGACGAAAACTTCGTCGGTCTTATTCAACCCCGATGTATAGAATCCATCGAGGCTGAATAAGACTGACGAAGTTTCCGCTGATTGAAATAAATCTATCCCTCATATGATGTAATTTTCGATTTTGCTTTGTAATACTATAGGCTTTGTTATAATAAATACATTTCTCTCTCTCTCTCTCTCTCTCTCTCTCTCTCTCTATATATATATATATATATATATATATATATATATATAATTTAGCACTTGAAAATACATTTCAATTGAGCACTGTTGAGTGATAAGCTAATTCTATAAACAACAGCCACCTGCACTAATGCAAAGCTCTTCAGTAAAATGAATGGAGTACTTTGGTTGATTGGCATTTGTTTACATTTGTAAAAACAATACGCTAGATTTAGTTGTGTAACTCTACCGAGTGAAGATAGCTCTGGCTGACACCAAATTAGTTGTGTTTCAATCCTGGCTTGAGGCATTCGGATGTCTAGTCGCACTGAGGAGCTGTGATACAGCGAAACAGTACATTCTGTGAATGACACACACACACACACATATATATATATATATATATATATATATTGATCTGGGAATTTAACTGTTGTCGACATGGAAAAAAATCACTTACTATAAAGGTAATTTACATTAACCAGAAAAAAAGGCTTGGACAGAAGCCTCTATCTTTTTTAATTTGGATTTTTAATGTAACTATAACAACAGAGATATTTCCATTTCATTTTTGCCTTGAAAAAGTCGGAAGACGAAACGCGTCGGCAAAATCTAAGATTTTTCCAATTGTCATTTTATACCAATCTGTCTTGTCCACAGAATTGATCTGGGTATTTAACTGTATTGTCGACATGGAATATATATATATATATATATATATATATATATATATATATATATATGAAGAAATATAGTTTTAAAGTGTGCTATATTTATGGGATGAAGTGCTCAATATCAGAGATAGAGCCTATGTAAATATAAATATAAAAGTGAACCTGGAAGTCAGCACTTAAAGGCGACAGTCTGTTTCATGCTAGTGCAATCGTCAGGCGACTAGTGCTGTTATTTTTCTCGGCTATTTATATATAAGGGTCAGTGGTGCATTATGGGTAGTCTATTTTGGCGGTTACTTTTACCGGAAGTCACTTATTTGTTTATTTATTTATGTCAAATTATTTTGCTTGTTTATTTGTTTGTTTTTTTAAATTTTATTTTTATTTTTTATCTTATATATTTATTTTTTATTTTGATCGGTGTTTTTTGTTAACGTAGTAAAAATTTGTTTATATAGCTTATTGTTGGTAGTCTATTATGGCGGTTATTTACCGGAAGTCGCTTGTTTGCTTATTTATTTGGGTCAAATTGTTTTGCTTATTTTTATTTATTTTCATTTTTATTTTTTATCTTATATATTTGTTTATTTATCATTGATTAAATCTATTTGTTGAATTTTGGGGTGGGATGTTGTGGTTTGTTCTTACTGTTATTTTGGTCGGAACAGTTTTTAATTTATCTATTTGGGTTGATTATCTTTATTTGTTTTTTCTAAACGGCTAGTTTATCATAATCGGTTGTTAGTTTATTTATATATTTGGATGTATTTAGATTAATTTATTATACTTGTTGTTATTTATTTGTTACATTATATATTTTTGGCTTTCGATTTTTAAGTAACGTAGTATATTATCTTTTATTAATTTTTTAATTTTTTATCGTTATATAACAGTTATAACTTTCGTCCGTTCTTTTGTTTTGATTTTATTTCGCATATTCTAACAGGTGTGGTTTTGTAATTTGTTTGGAGTAATTTATTTTGCTTATTTTATTGTTGTTTGTTTGTTTATATATTTATTTATTTTTCTATTTTAAGTTACGTAGTAAAAATTTGTTTTCATGTCTGCATTTTGAGATTAGCTCGGATCTTTTATTTAATAATTTATTTTGATCTGGGAAGATAATGATAGCTATTTTTTCACCAAGCAAAGTTTGCAAGTTTTTGATAGGTTGTTGTAGGCTGATGATTTTTTCCTTATTTTCCAAGATATTTTTGGTGTGGTGTGTGTTTGTTTTTTATTTCCCAGATATACTTAGAAAGCATTGTGCTGTTCGCATATTTACTATTTGTGAAAGACATTTTGTGTACATAATTTCTTTGTTTCCATGGTCCTTCGGTTACTCCTATGTATACCTTTTCTTCATTATCTGCTGATTTTATCGTGGCTTGGTAGATTACGTTGTTTTGTAAACAATTACCGTTTAAGGGACATTCGTTTTTTATTCTGCAGTTGCACGTGGGTTTAATTTGTTCGTGTGGTTTGTTAATAATTTTCCTGTTGTGCTTTTTTATTATTTGTGCCATGTTCTCGGTGCAACTGTAGCTGATTTTTACTGTGTTTTTGTTGAATATTTTGTGTAGGGTGCTTGATTCTGGGAAGTGTTTCTGTAAAAGTTTGTTTTTACGTTTTTGCTGTACGGTGGGTTGAACCATATGATATTTCTTTTCCTGTTGGTCTTTTTTTGTATTCTGTGGTGAGTATGTGAGTGTTTCTGGGAATCCGCTATCTTTTAGGGCTGTTTCGTAGTCTTTCTTAGCTTTGTTAAATATAGATTCATCGGAAGAATTGTCGGAAAGCCTGCGGTTAATCGATTTTGGTATCTGTTTGATTATAGAAGGCGGGTGGTTGGAGTATATATGTATGTACTGTGGTTTATCATTCGGTTTTCTGTATGGTTTGTTTGTGTCTTTTCTTAGGTTGAAGGTAACATCTAGAAAATCTACTTCGTTTAAGTTAGTTTTTATATCTATCTCGAATCCGTTATTTTTGAAAATTTTAATTATTGCTTTTCTAGTTTTATCTGTGTTTTGTTTGTTGCAGTTTCTTAAGATTATGAGACCGTCATCCCTGTAGAGCCCTGTGTCATTTCTATCTATTATTTTGCTTAGTTCGTGTAGTAAGTAAATACCTACGATTTCGCATGTCTCTGCACCGTCAAAGCTTCCCATTGTAGTGTCAAATATCCCATCTTTCTTTATCCATGCTTCTTCATGGTGAAATAATAATGATTTACGGGAGTGCTTAATGATGTCGATTTCGTTTGGTTTTATTATTATTTGTTCCTGAGCTAAGTTGATGGCCTTATCTAACGTACGTTCTGTTATGGATGGGTAAAATTCTTTTATGTCTAATTGTAGGAAGTGGCAATTTTGTTTGTTATTTATGCTGTTGAACCAGTCAATGGTTGCTTTTGTGTTTTTCCATTGGTTTACTCCTAACTTTTTCCTAAGTTCAGAATTAATTCTTTCTAGTATTGTTTTACTTATTTTACCTAGTTCGCTTTTGGCTGGGTTTATGAGTCTGCATGCAGGGTTGGTTTTGAAATTTTCTTTGCGGTCTTTTAGTGTGATAAAGGCTAGCGTCTTTTAGCCTCGACTACTCACTAATAACATACCCATCCCTTCCCCTTCCATGTATAAACTAAAATTATTTGAAAAAACAGAAAGTTTCATAAAAAGAGTGAGATGGAATACCCACTTTTTAAACCAAGATCTTCACAATAATAATACACTCAAGGAAAAATACGGGTTCAAAACAAAACAAAAATGTCCCCCGCAACAAAAAGAATTAGATGACTTCGAGAAGGACTTAACTGACCTAGTTAGAAACATAAAATTCCATAAAAAACAAGATGCATTCCAAAAAAAGCTAAAAGAAGATATAACTAAAATAAACAGTTCAGCAAATGTATTTATTGCAGCCGACAAAACAAGAAATTTATACAAACTAAGCCCTCCTACGCACAATAAATTACTAAAGAACAACATAACCAAAACATACAAAAAGGCTCCCAAAACAATAGAACACGATATAAATAAAGAAGCTAAAGCAATCGCTCAAAAATTAGACCTAGATGACCGAATAAGTTGAAAATACAGTCTGTGTTCACAAAGTCATTTGAATCACCTGACCTGCCTGAGCCAGTTTTCCACATTTTGCTGTGTAATTTCTTTCTGTTTGAAGACCCAAATTTGTTTCGATAAACCAAAACGCACATTGTGCCTTTTCTTGTAGAGTAATCATTGACAGCCTATTTTGGGGTTAACTTCTAGCAATTCTTTAGTTTGTTGTGCTGTGTTTACGGCATATCAACCTCAATGACTTTTTTAACGCTGACAAAATTTTTATTGCTGCTAATAATTTGTTTTGTCAAAAATCTATTTCTAGTAATATTTTTTCCTTCAAAAATCTATTTCTGGTAATATTTTTTCCTTCAAAAATCTATTTCTGGTAATACTTTTCCTTCAAAAATCTATTTCTGGTAATATTTTTTCCTTCAAAAATCTATTTCTGGTATTACTTTTCCTTCACAAATCTATTTCTGGTAATATTTTCTCCTTCAAAAATCTATTTCTGGTAATATTTTTTCCTTCAAAAATCTATTTCTGGTAATATTTTTTCCTTCAAAAATCTATTTCTGGTAATATTTTTTCTTCAAAAATCTATTTCTGGTAATATTTTTTCCTTCACAAATATATTTCTGGTAATATTTTTTCCTTCAAAAATCTATTTCTGGTAATATTTTTTCTTCAAAAATCTATTTCTGGTAATATTTTTTCTTTCAGAAATCTCTTTCTCGTAATATTTTTTCATTCAAAAATCTATTTCTGGTATTACTTTTCCTTCAAAAATCTATTTCTGGTCATAATTTTTCCTTGAAAAATGTATTTCTGGTAATATTTGTTCTTTCAAACATCTATTTCTGATAATATCTTTTCTTTCAAAAATCTATTTCTGGCAATATTTTTCCTTTAAAAATTTTATTTCTAGTAATACTTTTCCTTCAAAAATCTATTTCTTTTAATATTTTTTCCTTCAAGATTCTATTTCTGGTAATATTTTTTCCTTCAAAAATCTATTTCTGGTAATATTTTTTCCTTCGAAAATCTATTTCTGGTAATATTTTTTCTTTCAAAAATCTATTTTTGGTATTACTTTTCCTTCAAAAATCTATTTCTGGTAATATTCTTTCCTCAAAAATGTATAGCTGGTAATATTTTTTTTTCAAAATCATTTTGCTAGTGATTTTTTTTCAACAACATTTTGTTGGTAATATATTTTTTTTCAAAGATTTATTGCTGGTAATAATTTTTTACAAAGTATTTCTTGTATTAAAACCTATTTTTACACTTTCATAGTGTTTTTACCACAGTTTCGGGATTAACTATTTGCCCATAGATAGGACCCTAACGGGTGCTGCCATTCCGGGTCAGTGTGGACCTAGTAATTCTTTAACTACAATCTGAGACATAATATCAATAATAAGTTTTGATTTCGTTTGGTTTGTTTTACGACATATCAACTTCAATGGCTTATTTAATGCCGACAAGATTTAATGGCTGATTTAATGGTTTATTTAATGGCTTATTTAATGGCTTATTTAACTTCAATGGCTTATTTAATGCCGACAAGATTTTTATTGCTGGTCACATTTTTGTTCCAGAAATATATTGCACATAATATTTTTCTTTTTCAAAAATGGACTACTGGTAAAAAATTTTCAAAAAAAAGCATTGATGACATTAAAACCTATTTATACACTTTCATAGTGTTTTGACCCCCTTTTGAGGGTGTTAACTATTTGCCCGTAACTGGGACCTAACAGGTGCTACCACTCGGGGTCAGGGTGGACCTGGGAACACCAGCAATTAAGACGTGGTTCAACGCTTCTCAAAACCTCCTGCGCAAATGTCTTGCTGTCGAATGAAGTTTATCGTCATACCCGGGACGCGGATGTAGTTTATCGTCTTACCCGGGACGCGGATGTAGTCTATCGTCTTACCCAGGACCCATTAATTGTAGTCTAAACCAAAAACAAAACATTAATATCATTAAAACAATCTTTAATAGTAACTTATTAATATGCAAGAGAAATTTATTTAGCACCTCTTCTAAGTTTTTCGTAATGAAATTTTGAAAACATTGTCTAAAGACTTTGTGGACACCCTGTATATATATATATATATATATATATATATATATATATATATATATATGGACGTATGTATGAATGTGAATTTGTTTGTATATGTTTGTGCGTGCGTGCGTGTGTGTGTATTTATGCCAGTGTACATGGAACATCTTTAGCACAGATATGGCAGCAATAATGATCGGATATTGTATAGACAGACCATGGTAAGAGGAGTCAGGTGCTTTCTAGAGCGTTAAAAGGAGAAGACATTATTCCAGCATCTTCAGACTTCGAGATAACAGTGTGTTTCCACCTGTGGATTTACTAAGTACAAGTTTAAGTGGCAAACCATAGATGCGCGCTTTTCCAAATGGCCTTCACTGATAAAAAAACAACAAAAAAGAAAAGAAAAGAAAAGAAAACAATGATATCCATGATTATGATGGCGAATAATAATAATACGAATAATGAAACCGTTTCTCAGATGGAAGCACAAGATCTTTGTTTCTCGTGTGACATTTACTGAAAGGAAACTGAAAGTTTGGCACAACATGAGATTATGCTGCTGATTTTTCAAAGAAAAAGTTCACCAATCAGCAATGACAGGAAACATCGGCAAAATCTATCTATCTATCTATCTATCTATCTATCTATCTATCTATCTATCTATCTATCTATCTACCACAGTCTAAACATTATCTATCTATCTATCTATCTATCTATCTATCTATCTCAGACTATTTCCTATCTATATACCTCAGTCTATTTCCTTCCTTCCTTCCTATCTATCTATCTATCTATCTATCTATCTATCTATCTATCTATCTATCTATCTATCTATCTATCTATCTATCTATCTGGCTAGCTAGCTAGCTATCACTGTTTAAACATTATCTATCTATCTATCTATCTATCTATCTATCTATCTATCTGGCTAGATAGCTATCACTGTTTAAACATTATCTATCTATCTATCTATCTATCTATCTATCTATCTATCTATCTATCTCAGACTATTTCCTATCTATATACCTCAGTCTATTTCCTTCCTTCCTTCCTATCTATCTATCTATCTATCTATCTATCTATCTATCTATCTATCTATCTATCTATCTATCTATCTATCTGGCTAGATAGCTATCACTGTTTAAACATTATCTATCTATCTATCTATCTATCTATCTATCTATCTATCTATCTATCTATCTATCTCATACAAGTCCTACTAATTAATCTATACCTGGTGGATGCATACCTTTCGCAAGAGCGTTTACTTGTAATTGACTCCAACGAACCCGACTGGAACTGTAACTCGGTACCAAGATTTCCTTATTTCTTTAAATTCCTCACACATTCCCGCTTACTGCATCTGGCATTCCTAAGCGGTCACCCATCTACGTACTGACTAGTCTTGACGTTGCTTAATTTCGGTGATCGTACTAGATTTACATTTCCGCAATATTTAATGAGTGTTCTCTGCTTCATAATGTTTACCACATTAATAAAAATAATGTTAATAACTTTATATATCAATTCATCTATTCAACAACAGGTTTTATATAGATTTATTAATAAGCAGAGAGAGAGAGAGAGAGAGAGAGAGAGAGAGAGAGAGAGAAAGAGAAAGAAAGACAGAAAGAAAAAGGAAAATAAACATGAACAAAGAAACGAAATGAAATATAAGGAAATAGAGGAAAAGAAAGAAAGAAAAAGAATTGCGCATCTCCAGAAGTTCTTTTATGGATCATTATAAATTCGGCTCTAAATAATTCGATTTGATTTCATCAGATTCCATGGCTGTGGGTATTATAACTTACTTGATGCAGAAAACGTTGCCGAAGGGCGTAGAGAAAACATGGAAATAGAAATTGTCTCCTGCACTCAGAAATCACTTTGGATAAACAAATGATAACATATCTAAATTCACGCCCTTCACCCACACATATCTATATAGGGGTGGATCATATCATATCAATCAGAATTGGTGTTGATTTGAATGTCAATTCTCTTGCTTTAACATTAGGATTTGATAATGAATTCTGTTACCGCCAGAATTACCGTATATATATATATATATATATATATATATATATATATATATATATATATATATATATATATATATATATGTATATATATATATATATATATGTATATATATATATATATATATATATATATATATATGTATGTATATGTATATATATATATATATATAGAGAGAGAGAGAGAAAGAGAGAGAGAGATAGAGAGATATAAACATAATGAAATAGATACATCGATCGCTAGATAGATACATATGAACATAGGGAGAGAGATAGAAGGATAAATAGATAAACCGACTTGAATATATATAGAGATAAATATGAATTGATATATACATACATACATACATACATACATATATATATATATATATATATATATATATATATATATATATATGTATATATAGATAGATAGATAGATAGAGAAAGAGAGAGAGAGAGAGAGAGATGTGAACCGACTGAAATATATATATATATATATATATATATATATATATATATATATATATATATATATATATATACAGGGGTTGGGCAAAATAATTGGAACAGGTGTAAATTCCACTCCTATATTTCAAAAACCTATTATATTAAGAACTTTAACTAAAACTTTGTAATTGTACGTTATATCTATTGTAAATACGTTTATTTATCTAATTTACTGTCTTTGTTTTATTTATTTTTAGAATTTAGTAAAATTTAAGCTAAATGCGTGACCTTTCTGAGTTCGAAAAAGGACAAATTGTTGGAGCTTGCATGGCAGGAGCCTCGATCACTAAGGTTGCTGAACTGTTTGGTTTTTCAAGAGCTACCATATCAAGAACTATGACGCAATTCGAGAAACAGGGCAAAACCTCTAGCAACCGTAACAATTCGGGCCAGACATGCAAACTTACTGACAGGGATCGACGTGCATTGAAACGCAATGTGGCAAAAATCATCGGATTACTGCGGCCAAAGTGATTGCTGAGTTGAATAATCATCTGAATAGTCCAGTTTCTACTAAAACTGTTCGTCGTGAGCTCCATAAGTCTGCATATCATGGAAGAGCCGCCGTAAGGAAACCTCTTCTCTCCACTTGCAACATTCAGAAGAGGTTGAAGTCGTGCAGAGATCACAATGCCTGGTCTGCAAACCAATGGAAGCAAGTCATATTCTCAGAATAGTTTTTCTCTTTTCCCAACTTCAGGACGAGTTTATGTGTAGAGGCAGCCCAAAGAAGCTTACAACCCTGACTGCGTTCTTCCAACAGTGAAGCATCGAGGTGGATCAGTGATAGTTTGGGCCGCTATATCATGGAAATGTCTCAGTCCAATAGTTACCCTGCGTAGTAGAATAAACAGCAAAGATTACCTGAACATTTTGGGAAATCATATTCATCGAATGGCCCAGACTTTATTTCCTGATGAAGACTGCATCTTCCAAGACGATAATGCTCCAATACATACCGCTCGAGTGGTTAAGAATTGGTATGAAGAGCATGAAAGTGAGCTAGAATATATGGAGTGGCCTCCCCAATCTCCAGATATCAATATTGTTGAACATTTGGGCTGCATTTTGGAGCAACAGTTTAGGAGCCGACAGACAGACTGGGTTCTTTAGCCTTGGATCTATCTAGTCTGACCTGCTATTTACCCATAGCTGGAGGGAGAAGAAGAGGATTCATACCTTTCCGAAGGGTATTAGCACGTAAGTGAATGTAATGGATTCGACTGGAATTCGAAATCGGCTCTCTGATTCCTCAATCCACGTCGATATTCACCGTGCCTCTCTCTCTCTCTCTCTCTCTCTCTCTCTCTCTCTCTCTATATATATATATATATATATATATATATATATTGCAAGGGAATTTGTCCCGGCTTTCCCGCATCAAAGGGTTGAGGTTAAAAATTGGGTTGAGTTTTAAAAAATTGCGACAAAACGAGAGTAAAAAGCAGCAAGATTAGAGCAGACAAATTTTTATTAAGGGGAACTTACTAACAACGCGTAAATTTTAACCCAAGTAATCCAACCTATCCCGCCAGAGAAAGGAATATATATATTGAATGTAAGTTTACAGTTACTTAAACATATTCAGATCCTAAATCAACTTTATTGCCATATTCACGACGTTTCTGTCGTTGAAAGTTAATAAAACCCTGTTGTATAAGCAGATGAAAAGTTGGTGACGCCCCTCCAAAGAAAACCAAAACTTTTACTTCTCCATTCTTTGCTCTTATGTATATATAGTTTCTTCTGAAACAATTAGGTCATTGAAAAAAAATCAAGTACTTGTCTATTCAAGTACCTGCCTATTCTAATCAAGTGCCTGTCTATTTCTTGAAGCATTGAAGTTTATGTTGGCAAAAGGTCGCCCTTTCTCAGTGAGTAACAAATTTGCCGATTTTTTTTTACTCGGGATTCCACAACAACGTTTAAAATTGAAATAAATATCTGATACTTTGGATTCGAGAGAGACTGCGTCAAAAAAATATCCTCTGTTGATTTTTTAATACAATTATTTAGTAAATCATTTCTGAGGGACTAAAAAGTTAAAAAAACATCAGACAATTTCATGCCTTCAAACGGAACTGGATTTGTATAACACCGTCTAGCGACGTAAATGTTTTTTTTTTTATAACGCTCTTGTGTGAAGATGTCCAAGTTAAGTTCTACTGATACGTTATTTTGATTGTTTATATATATATATATATATATATATATATATATATATATTTATATATGTATACGGTAATTCTGGCGGCAACAGAATTCATTATCAAATCCTAATGTTAAAGCAAGAGAATTGACATTCAAATCAACACCAATTCTTATTGATATGATATGATCCACCCCTATATAGATATGTGTGGGTGAAGGGCGTGAATTTAGATATGTTATCATTTGTTTATCCAAAGTGATTTCTGAGTGCAGGAGACAATTTCTATTTCCATGTTTTCTCTACGCCCTTCGGCAACGTTTTCTGCATCAAGTATATATGTAGTAATCCGTTGGTATAATCCAGGCGAGTCCTATTAACACAACAAAGAATTTGAAATTTGTTAAAACTGACTCACAAAAGACCTCTCAAATTTTATTTTCATTAAACAGAGCAATTTTTTTAACAATTAGAATTAAGATACCTTTTAGTAAATTATAAATATATATATATATATATATATATATATATATAATTTACTAAAGGTATCTTAATTATATATATATATATATATATATATATATATATATATATATATATATATATATATATATATATATATGTATATATGTATATACGGCTTATACGTTATTTTTATAGATATAATTTATTTAAGCAAATACTCTGTTTTTAATGAAACAGTATCAATTACATTTACCGGTTTGAATGCTTGAGAATTTTCGTAGAAAATATGCTGACCAGAATCGAACCTTTATCGGAACCATTATATAGCCTGACGTGCCGTTACAATTCAGCCACAGTGAGTTGGTCAGCAAAGTCCGAATTATTGTTTATAAACAAAATTTCTCGAACATTCGAAGGTGTGTATTTATAAACAGTAATTCGGACTTTGCTGACCACGACGCCTATCTGTGTCTGAATGGTGACGTCACGTCAGGTTATATGACGATACCCATAAGGGTTACGGGTTCGATTCCAGTCGGAAGAGAGCATATTTTGCGAAATTTCTCAAACATTCAGGCTGGTAAATGTAATTAATATTGTTTAATTAAAAACAGAACATTACTTAAATAAATTATATCTATAGAAATAACATATAAACAGAAAATATATTAAATAATTGTCGAATTCAATCTATTTCATAATATATATATATATATATATATATATATATATATTGTTCCTTTTGTATTGTATGATACGCTTAATCACATTATCGTTGAAAGACGAAAGGAAAACACCATATTGGCACATGTTTAAATCCAATCTAAGCTTTCGGCTTACATAAGCCATTATCAAAGATGACAATTACATTTCAATATATCAAACAACACACGGACGAAACAAATATTCTTAAATGTCTATAATTGATAACAGAAGCCATTGGTTTATACCAACGGCTTCCCATACTTAATACTTCTCGTTTTCATTCTCGCCTGGTCATGTGTGACGTCACGAGCTGCGACCCGATTTTCGTTTCTGCATCTCGTATACACGAGTTTGTCGTTGCTTTGAAATTTTTCATGCAACAAAAACAGACTATCATTATTTTTTTCGTCCGTGTGTTTATTACTGTTTATAAATATATGTCCGCAAATCCCTTGTTTTTTGAGCATTTAAGTTTTAAGAAAGGTTACGGTAGATGGCGCTGTGTTGGCATGTAGACTAGGTTATATTTGTTATTCGTGTACATTTGTTGCTAGTCTGTTTTCAACGTTTAATGTCTATAGTAGTCAGTTAACCGAGAAATGTTCCGTTTAACAATGGCAGGGCATTCATATCGTGAGCAAATAGATATGATATTTACATACAGCTGCGCGACTGGTAATAGATGCGAGGCTGCACGGTTGTATCAGATTGCGTTTCAAGATAGAAGACTGCCGAGTCATCCAACCTTTGCTGCCGTCGCGTTGCTGAGACAAGACCCGTGGCACCACAAACTATGGACCGAGGAAGACCGAGATTCGGTCGTACGCCTGGCCATATAATAATATTAATAATATATATAATTATATATAATATATATAATTAATATATATTTATAAATATGTCTCGCCGGTGTCCCAAACGTAGTCTTACAGACAGTTCAAATCAGGGGAGCTATGGGATGCAAACGGGGGTGATATATAACTCCTTGGCTGGTGACTCTTGGGAAGAGAGAACGGTACACCTGGAACACATACAGACTTCGTCTCGATCAAAGACTTGAGCACCACTTGCAGCACGTTGAAGTGGCGATTGACTCCGAGGTCATGCCTCTTGTGTTATCCTGTACTATGCGAACTTGATGTACATTACTGTGGGTACCTCCGTGCAGTCAGCGAAGAACCAACCCTCCTTTGTGCTGCTTCGAGAAGAATTGGGTAGGGGTTTGTTTAGCATGTACAAAGGTTCCACCAAAAATTGACGGATATGAATTGTAGGAATCAGAGTGTCGAGGTCGAATTCGAGTCGAATCCATTACATTCACTGACGTACTAATACCCTTGGTACATAACTGAATGAATTAAGCGCGACTAGTGAATTGAATACCAAAAATGGTACTAGACTTCTCCTAGACTGACTAGTCTACTATTTAAACCATAGCTGATGAAGGTGTGAAAATGGTAGATTCATGCCTTTCCCACGCGAAAAGCGAACGCAACAAGGTAGGCCGGGATTTAAACTCGGATCACCTATTTCGTTTTCCATGTCGTTAACTGTCATATGAAAATATTCTTTCCTTAACAAAAAGAAAAAAGAGGAAGACATATCTGCTATTTTTGGTGGCCAGTGCACAACGTGTGCAATTAATAAACCCAGTGAAATGATATAGCTAAAAAATCTTGGCCTTATGCCAGACTTGAGCGAGACCAGAGAACTGAATAATAAAAATGTTACTAGAGGTTGTTTGCCGGACATTGGAGTGCAACCTGTACCATCCTCCCAAATGGTTGATAATAAATCCGATCTTCACGAGGAGTGCCGGAAATCTATCTTAAGGCACATCTGATCACAAGAAACATTAAACTAATAAATATATCTTCCATATGCCCAGATTCAATGGGGGGGGGGGACTCTGAAATCAAAGACTTCTCGATCTTAATCTTTTCACCTACAGGAATTATTGCTAATAGCTTATTGCAAACCTTTATTTGGGAGAGGAGGGTGAGCAAATTAATAGGGGGAGATAATCCTACATGGAATATCATTCCTCATTCCGGGAATCAGGTCTGTAAAAAGCTGGCAACACACCCAGGGCAGATGAGAAATGCAGGCCTCATTTCAAACGGCTCATTAAATCGTCTTGTAATCGGTAATAAAATTTGAGTTTCAGTAATGGATTTAAGTTCGAATTCCACTTGAATCCATTACACTCACTTACGTACTAATACCCTTGGGAAAGGTATGAATCATCTTCCTCCTCCTCCCCCCAGCTATGGGTAAATAGCAGAACAGGCCAGGTTCTATAGACTTGGATGGTAACTGGTCTACCGCAGAAAGAAACGGCAACCACCTATGGGAAAAAATCTGCCTCGTCAGTCATGTATCGAAAGATGCATGATCGCCTACGTGTGTATCACGCATGGCATTTTTAGAATAGCATCTTCATGAATGACTAACAATTTTAAAGCAGTGTAACAGGTTCTGTTATCCTCGTCATTTCGAAATACCCGTATGTAGGCTGTTTATGATTTGACAGTTGACATTTGTTGTAAATCAAATCATAACTGCATCTTCGGCTCGGATTGAGGAATCGGAGAGCCGAGTTCGAATTCCAGTCGAATACATTACATTCACTTACGTGCTAATTACCCGTGAGAAAAGTATAAATATTCTTCTCCCGTCAGCTATGGGTAAATAGCAGGACAGAACGGATTCTATAGCCTTGGGTGGCTACTGGTCTACCGCAGAAAAAAATGGCAACCTACTGTGGGGAAAAAATCTACCTCGTCAGTCATTTATCAAAAGATACATGATTGCCTAAGTGTGTATCACGCATGGAACATGACTGACATGTTAGACTCTGCCATTTTCGGATGTTCGGTTACAGCCCTCGTCGATTTCCTTCTGTTGTGATTGACAGTACTGAACAGCGAGACAAATTCAGCGATTGTTATTTCCCGAGAATGTTGCTTTCCCATTGACATGAATGACGCGTTCTCGTCATGGCCAAGGCTTACGGCCATATTAAGTGAGAAACACCGATTCTCACACGATCACTGAAGCAAAGCAACGTCGGACCTGGTCAGTAACTAAATGGATGACCGCTTGGGAAAACCAGGTGCTGTAAGCTTGGATGTGCGGTCGGTGACATATCTAACATCTGAGATTTAGAAATTGTACAGCCGAGTTCAAATTCGAGTTGAGTTCGTTAGATTCACTCCCGCGCAAATACTGTCGGAAAAGTATGAATCCACCAGTTATGGATTAATTAGTAGGACTTGTATGAGATAGATAGATAGATAGATAGATAGATATGAACAGGACAAGATAGATAGATAGATAGATAGATAGATAGATAGATAGATAGATAGATAGATAGATAGATATGAACAGGACAAGATAGATAGATAGATAGGTATCAACAGAATGAGATAGATAGATAGATAGATAGATAGATATGAACAGGACAAGATAGATAGATAGATAGATAGATAGATAGATAGATAGATAGATAGATAGATATGAACAGGACAAGATAGATAGATAGATAGGTATCAACAGAATGAGATAGATAGATAGATAGATAGATAGATAGATAGATAGATATGAACAGGACAAGATAGATAGATAGATAGATAGATAGATATGAACAGGACAAGATAGATAGATAGATAGGTATCAACAGAATGAGATAGGTAGATAGATAGATAGATATATAGATAGATAGATATCAACAGAATGAAATAGATAGATAGATAGATAGATAGATAGATAGATAGATAGATATGAACAGGACAAGATAGATAGATAGATGTCAACAGAATGAGATAGATAAATAGATAGATAGATAGATAGATAGATATGAACAGGACAGGATAGATAGATAGATAGATAGATAGATAGATAGATAGATAGATAGATAGATATGAACAGGACAAGATAGGTAGATAGATAGATAGATATCAACAGAATGAGATAGATAGATAGATAGATAGATAGATAGATAGATAGATACCCCAGCTTTAGTTTAGGTATTAATATTAAATCAAGTAAATAATTATTATCTCAAAAAAAAAAAACGCTTATAATCTAAAAATAGTTTCTGGCTTTAAATAGCCTGCAAAGGGTTGATACTGATTAGTTATACAAATTGTCTTTTAGATTTATTTACATTCTCTGCAATATATATGTGAAGAAACTAACGTGGCCACAAAGTGAAGGATCAGTTTATATACTCATTGTAATATGAAATTGATCCCCCATCTTATCATGAAATAAAAATTCTTACAATCTAAAGATATTTTCTGGATAACTTGCAATGGGTTGATAAGCCATAAAAAACGAAACAATCAATCAAAACTGATTAGGTAAACAGGCATGTCTTTTTGATTTATTTACATTCTCTGGTTTAATTTGTTTTTTTCTTTTTTTACGGCATATCAACACCTCAATGGGTTATTTAATGCCGACAAGATTTGCTGGTAATATCTTTTCCAAAAATGGACTGCTGGTAATATTTTTTCTTTCAAAAATGTACTACTGGTAATAATGTATTGCTGGTAATAATTTTTCCTCAAAAGATTTATTGCTGGTATTAAAACCTATTTTTATACTTTCATAGTATTTTGACTCCAGTTTGGGAGTTAACAATTTGCCCATAGTTGTGGCCCTAAAAGGTGCTACCACCCCGGACACAGGGCGGACCTGGGAACACCAGCAATTAAGAGGTGGTTCCATGCTCCTCAAAACCTCCTGATCAGAGGCCTTGCTGCTGGACGTAGTTTATCGTCTTACCCAGGATGCTACATTCTCTGGAATATAAATTTATATAAACTACCGTGGCAACAAAGTGAAGGATCAATTTATATATTGATTATAATATGATATTGATCCCCCACTTTATCTTAAAATAATTTTACAATCAAAAAATATTTTCTAGCTTGAAATAACCTGCAATGGGTTGATAAGTCATAAAAAATGAATCAATCAATGAAATACTGATTAGCTAAACAGGCATGTATTTTAGATTTATTTACATTCTCTGGAATATAAATGTATGGAAACTAATCTGGTCACAAAGTGAGGGATTAATTTATATATTGATTGTAATACGAAATTAATCCCCCACTTTATCTTAAAATAATTTTACAATCTAAAAATATTTTTTGGCTTTAAATAACCTGCAAAAGGGTTGATAAGTCATAAAAAATGAATGAATCAATCAAAACTGATTAGCTACACAGGCATGGCTTTTAGATTTATTTACATTCTCTGGAATATAAATGCATAGAAACTACCGTGGCCACAAAGTGAGTTACCATTTTATATATTGATTGTAATAAGGAATTGATCCCCCACTTTATCTTGAGGTAAAAGTTTTACAATCTAAAAATAATTTCTGGCTTTAAATAACCTGCAAAGGGTTGATAAGCCGCAAAAAAGAAACAATCAATCAGTGGTCATATCGATCGATTGAACATGAACATGATTTGAAGATGAAGGACATGACTATAGTTAGTATACCTTTCTATTTCCTCTGTCAGATTGACAGCTGTCATCTTAATACTGTTTGCATCATGCTAAGGTAGCGTGTGCGTCTTTTTATTTTCCTGGGTCTTGGGTCCATAGTCCTATCCACTGCCCACTACGCTACGCCTGCGGACACCCATTTAATTGCTTGCAATCGCTGGCTAATTTGGCAAGCGACACTTCTGATAACACCGGAGGAACATAGAATGTTACCGCTTTTGAAAAGAGGAGTTTAGAAATCGACATTGTTAATGAGTTGCTTGGGGCAACACTTGTAAAATATTACAAGTAACCAGATTTGATGCGGGAGAGTAGAAAAAGTGATTGCGAATTTCCAAATCTATGCCTTTCGTAATTTTCCCCTTTTCTCTTGTAAAACTATTTCATTTCCATACATACAACGATCTATCTATCTATCTATCTATCTATCTATCTATCTATCTATCTATCTATCTATCTATCTATCTATGTCATTCTCTTCATATCTATCTATCTATCTATCTATCTATCTATCTATCTATCTATCTATCTATCTCAGTCTATTCATTATCTATGTCATTCTCTTCATATCTATCTATATATCTATCTATCTCAGTCTATTCATTATCTATCTATCTATCTATCTATCTATCTATCTATCTATCTATGTCATTCACTTAATATCTATCTATCTATCTATCTATCTATCTATCTATCTTATTCTATCCCCCCCCCACACACACGCACACACACACACACACACACACACACACACACACATATATATATATATATAATTTATTCGAAAATTATAGCATAAATATGTTATAAAATCACTAGAAAAATAGCCATTTTGTTTCAACACTTCTGGTGTCATATCAAGTGATGGTGTTATTGGACACCATCACTTGATATGACACCAGAAGTGTTGAAATAATTTTCAAATATATAATCATATTTCTTCTATTCTGTATTGTGCACCCTTTTAAGAATAGTATTTTTTCATTATTAGAATCTATTCTGTATATACCAATTCTATACTTCGTATATATATATATATATATATATATATATATATATATATATATATATATATATTGAACGATAAAAATTATTAAAAAATCAATTAAAATCTTCAGACATACTGGGTTGTAGATTAATATTCTTATGCTTTTATTATTATTATTTCATTTAGATTCCTCGACTAGTTTTGGCCAACATGGCCATCATCGGGAGAGAAAAAATGTCTCTGCTTGCTGTAGCAGTAAACTACAGAAATGAATATCTTGATGAAGAAAACGAACGTTTGTCTGTAGTTTTCATTTGTTTTTTTATTATTTATTTATTTATCTTTTTAACATTCCTTGTGTTGGTCAAACAGTCTCTTTTAAGTTGTCATTTGAGATAAGAGCTATGTTCCCTTTTTTTTAAATTTTTTTTTTTATATATATATATATTTATATGGATTTATGAAGATGCTGAAAATTTATCGGCACGACCAAGGAGCCCTTCCACTCTCCTATAATTTTGTTCTTGGTTATTTGTTCACATTTTTAAAGTAGAGCGTTCCCAGAAATTTTCACATATTTATTTTAGTTTTAAATCATTTCAAGTCCACGAATTAATTTTTGGGTGGCTGTAGAAAAATTGATTAATTCCAAAATTTTCTTTCCAATAATTCTTATTTTTCTAAGTACTTTCAATCTTATCTGAAACCATCTTCAGTGGTTGCATATCTATGGATAATTTATGCGTTATCACCGCAAATTCAAAATATTTTTCACCTCTATGTAAAGGAGGTGATTTTTTTAAAACGATAGTATTTTTAATTTATTATTTTATATAACACTTTGCCACTACAAGTATTAAAGAAATTTGTTGCTATACTTGTAGTTGACTTGGCCGCAATTCTCTCGTATAAAGGGTCTCCAGAATTTTAAGCTTTTGCTTTTTATTATCTGGATGGAGCACTGATGTTTTTTTCGACTAATATCTTTCTAAACTCTGAATGTGGACATGAGTGCTTCTTTAAAGGTCCCGAGATTGAACTATGATCGTTCAAGTGAAACGTAAGCCTTCTCGTCAACATCGTTGTTGTAAAACCAACACACGTGTTAACATTTTTATCAGAGATACAATCTCTCAAAGGACATTTAAATTGATATACGATGTTGGTCGGAGAAGAGTTCCTATGGATGATTATGTTGCTTATATTAAATTTGGTATAGTATATAATTAATTTTATTTTTTTACTTAGATATATTAGTGTTTATGTGTATTTTTATATTTTCCTCGTACTTTAGTTAGAATGCATTTGATTACGCTATAGTATATGTTTAGAGCTATTTGGGGAAGTATTATATTCATTTTTTATGTTAATATTCCCAATACCTTGTCTAATTTGTTCATCAACGATGTAATTAGGAAAGCCATTATTAATGAGGGATTGTTTAATATTTTTTAATTTAGTTTAGAAAATCTTTCTTGAAGGGTTTGCTTTTGCGCGGTTTGTTGTTTCATATAATATATATATATATATATATATATATATATATATATATATATATATATATATATATATATATTCCTCCTCCTACCTCAATACATATATTCCACCCCTTTTTAGTGATAATTCTATTATAATTTATTAACCTCGATTTAACTCTGTTGAGTGAGGTACGAAACCGGTTAGCTAGCGCGTTTTTCATTTTTACTTTTTATCTAAAAATAACTTTTGTCTTTTCATGACAGTCATAAAATGTGCCACAAATCATATATATATATATATATATATATATATATATATATATATATATATATATATATATATATATATATATATATATATGTGGTGGGGGGTGCGTGCGTGATAAAATATAAGTTTAAGATATTCTACATTTATGGGTTAAAGTGCTCAATATCAGGGATAGGGCGTATGTAAATATAAAAGTCGACATTCAAGTTAACACCCAAAGGCGGCAGTCTGTTTCATGCGAAACGCAATCGTCAGGTCATATCTGATATATATATATATATATATATATATATATATATATATATATATATGTGTGTGTGTGTGTGTGTGTGTGCAGGTATGCAGAAATATATATAGAAATCAGGCATCTCTATCCCAATATTTCTGGCATTTAAAAGAAACGAATAAAACACAAAAGTAAAATGGAAAATAATAAATAGAACAAGAACTTGTAAAACCTGGGATAACCCATGCCCTTTATGCCTAAATGAAAAACTACAAATCATTAAGTTTCTAAATAATAAAAAGTTATTAAACCATAAGCAGGAGTTAACGGTTTTTTGCCGACATCAACAAATTTTCGCATTAAATAATTAACATAAGAAAATAGATAAATAAATTCCATAGTTTAATAAAAATCTTAAAAGATTAGCCCAATCATTAAATCGAAAAACCCTTTGTGAGGTCGTCAAAAAACAAATTGTGGTTCAGTGCAACGCGTTTGTATATGAAATAGCCATTTGAATAAACAAATAAATAAAGAGATTAATAGATAGATAATAATAAAAGTAAATCCTCTCGACACTTAACGACTTGCCGTCGCCCCATGAAATATCTTTCGCTTTAAACTAACCAGACGGTGACCGCCACCATCGGCTTTGAAATAGACACTCCACCATAACCTGGCATAAACTTTCCGAAGGTGACTGATCTGTAGATAAGAATTAACTCTTCGACCACCTAACCAAAATGGCCGCCCCAGCTGTTTCCATAGTAATTAATGTTGTAAAAGACCATACGTATAAACACGCGCAAACCACAAGATAGCTTATTCCTAAATTTTCGCTTGAGGATGAAACGGGACTCGATACCTTAATTCAACTTAATTTCAATATATATATATATTCAATATATATATATATATATATATATATATATATATATATATATATATATATATATATATATATATATCAGTAAAAGTATGTCACTTAGTTGATTGTTATTACCTTCCGCATCCCGACTCAAGAGTTTCCTAGGTAGGTCTGTCCGTCCACTCTTCAGGGATATCAGCATTTTACTACTTACATTTTCCGATTTTTCTTTTATATGCACTTACCAATGTGTAAGTCCCTCCCACGTATTATTTGTATTCGTGTGTGCGTTTGCGCACGCGCGGCCACATATGCAGTAGGCTTCCATGTATCTTGTGAGATAATCATAGCGTTCTATTTGGACAAACAGTGTCCTTTTGCGAGCAGCGTTTGAAGTGGCTCAGGAAACCAATCTTTGCATGGCACTTTCTTCTGCAGGTGTGGCAGATGAAGCTGCAATGTGCAATGGGGGCCTGACATATCTCTCTCCCTCTCTCTGCTCCCGTCGTTGTCTTCTCATCTGCAACAGTTGGTTTCGCCTTTTCCAGTCCTTCGTGATTTAACTCTTGAACAGCATGGCGCCAGCCGCTGCGATCGTTCGCTAGCTGTTCCCATCTATCCGAGCCAATCGCTGTGCGTTTCCGGTCCCTCTTGCAAACGTTCTTGAAACGGAATGTTGAGCCGCCTACCAGGCGTTATCCTGTGGCCAGCGCAAGATGCCTTTTGGTATATGGCCATCATTCATTCGAGGTACATGACCAAGACATCGAAGACAACATTGACAAAGGAGAACATACGTGCTCCAGGTGTCTGCGAGTCTGTGGTGCCGTCGTAGGCAGCGGAGAGGGAAGCTTTCCAGGCGTTTTCCCTGTCAGACGCGTGTTTCGTCCGTTGTAAGCTCCGGTCTTCTTCAGCTGAATATGCCAATAAAGATATAGACAGATAGATGTTGCAATTGTTCTTATTTTATTAAAAATGATAGACATATTATGCCCATTAAATTTATTCACTATTGCCATATTCACGACGTTTCGTCCGTTGTAAGCTCCGGCCTTCTTCAGCTGAATACGGCAATAAAAAAGATAGACGTTATGTCTATTAAATTTATTCATCGACCTTTCCAAACTACGAATCACCTCTCGCAAACATGGCTGCAGCGGATGTAAAAATTATCCCAAATCATGGCGGGTGTTCGACTCACATGTCATCTTAATTTGTTTGAAAAAGTAAGGTGCAGTAACGCGAATCAAAAGTGATTAATTTGCTCATTTCGTTTGAGAGTGTCGTTTGAAAGTGAATCCGATAAATCAAAACGCAGGAAGTCCTAACCGCAACGTGCAAATTTACACAACGTCGAACCCAGTAAACGACAGCTATTTCATTAAATAAACAAAGAAACTAGAACACGGGTGACCGCACGAGAAACTCGATTAAAGCCAATATACAAAACGTGATATAAAAAAATATGCCCTACACATAACAAACAATAAAGTCTTTGAAAATCGCTAACGGTAACTGAAAATACTGAGGCATGGAGAATATATTTATATATACAAACAAAAATAATCAATAAGTATCTTCCGTTGATTTTTAATCAAACGTGCGTATATATAACCTTGACGTCTAGCCACATTGATGAGCTGTGATACAGCGAAACAGTCTGTCTATAGATGACTATATGTATGCTACTGAAAAATTATTTCGGTTAAACTCTCTGGGGAGAAAGTGTGAGTTTGTAAACAGTGACTATTAGTGCTACTAATACAATACTCTTCGATAAAACGAATCGGGTTCTCTCAGTCACTGGCGTGTTTATCTGAAAATAAATACGCTTAAATTCACCTTCATACCTGCCGTGCGCCAACAGCTTAGGGGTAGATTTTCCGACTGACGCACATTCAGCCGGGTTTCGATCCTAGCTAGAGGCAACCGGACGTCACGCTACACTGATGAGTTGATACAGCTAAGCAGTCTGTCTGTGGTTTACAATATATGTATATATATAAGTGATAGAAATTATTAGGAGTATAAACGCCCTGTTTGCCGCAGATTTTCTACAGACGCATTGTCAGATATATATATATATATATATATATATATATATATATATATATATATATATATATAGAGAGAGAGAGAGAGAGAGAGAGAGATACCAAAGGTAATAAATCCATTGGTATATAATCCAAATGGATCCTTTACCCTATATGAGGTAGCTTTTCATTTTATTGTTTACTACTATCTCTCTCTCTCTCTCTATATATATATATATATATATACATATATATATATATATATATATATATATATATATGTGTGTGTGTGTGTGTGTGTGTGTGTATGTGTGTATAAAAAGTGAACATTGACGTCAACATTTAGGGGCGACAGGAAGTTTCATGCTAGACTCAATCGACAGGCCACAAGTGTTGTTTTTTTCTCGAGATAAAAACAAAACACACATGGCCTGACGATTGCGTGTAGCAGGAAACATCCTGTCGCCTCTGAGTATTGACGTCAATGTTCACTTTTATATTTACGTACGCTCTAACTCTGATATTAGCACTTTATCAAATAAATATAGCACAGCTTAATACTATATATATATATATATATATATATATATGCAGAAATATAGTCTTAAAGTGTGCTATATTTATGGGGTAAAGTGCTCAATATCAGAGATAGAGCGTGTGTAAATATAAAAGTGGACATGGAAGTCAGCACTTAGAGGCGACAGTCTGTTTCATGCTAGTGCAATCGTCAGAGTCGCCTGACGATTGCACTAGCATGAAACAGACTGTCGCCTCTAAGTGCTGACTTCCATGTCCACTTTTATATATATATATATATATATATATATATATATATATATATATATATATATATATATATATATATATATATTATAAAAGCACGATCACTTCAAATTTCATGAGGTTACATTTATTTCGTTAGGGTCGTAAAAAGACCCCAATTCATCAAACCTTCAAATCCAAATGGAAACAAGAAATTATTCTCCAGCTTCAAATAACAAAATTTATGTAAAAGTGTATACGTGGAAGTGGGTGGAAAATGTGGAAAGAAAGACGCGTATGTAAGATTGAGAGAGAGGTGGAAAGAAAGACTGGAAAATAAAGAGAGGGAAAACGCGTATGTGAGATTGTCGAACAGAAGATGATGAAATCATTCAAATAGGGGAGGTAATAGAGAAAACTTAAAATTGCGATTGAGACAAATAGAAGTTATTTTCAGTTGAATAAACTGACTTTCGGCTTGAGGTGATTTAAAATACAGACTACGGAAAACATGGTTACATCAATTGTGACAGTTAAAGACACATGAAAGGTGAATATATATATATATATATATATATATATATATATATATATATATATTCTTACTCTGTCCGGGACATTGAGTTCTACCTGGTTT
>OZ038517.1:27268242-27290742 GCA_964036315.1 Acanthosepion esculentum | reverse complement strand
GACTATATATATATATATATATATATATATATATATATATATATATATATATATATATATATATATATATATAATCCTTTAATACGGTAGAAGTAGCAGCCGCCGCCGCCGCCGCGTAACTCAGCGTTATTTCTTACCTCATTTTGGTATTTTTACAGCAACATCAAGTCAGTTTACGAACCAGTAACAAACTTTTATCAAATAATTTTATCATGCTTTTGAATATTACAGCAAGGATGTTATGTCACGATCGTGCTAGAAAGTTTTTTCTCGTCAGAATCCATCTGGCACATTTACAAATCTACCATTCGTCCGTGCCTTGAATACTGCTGCCATATCTGATCTGGTGATCCTGCTATTCATCTCGAGATTCTTGACAAAACCCAAAGAAAGATCTGCCATGTAATCGATCCTGACTTGGCATCTCGACTTCAGTGATTTTCTTACCGACTTGACGTGGCTTCCTTTTTGTCTTTTCTAAAAAAATATTTTCATGCCAACTGCTCTGATGAGCTATTTTCTCTGGGGCCACAATTAAATGAATTTAAGCGTGCTACTAGATTGGCATCTAGGTCTCACCCTTTTACTTTTGACATAGTTAAATGCATCTGACACTTCTACTCCATTTAATAATCTTTATTGGTATTTATGAGGGAATAAGGATTGTTTTGACGTATGGTTAGTTTATGATTGTTGAATCTAAATCTAAAATTATTTTCAGATTCACCAATATATCCACTATTGGAACATATTGTGCAGAATAAATAGTAGATTATATTATGACTATCATAGGTGAGGCGAGGTGGGTGTATCTTGATATTGGTGTTGGGTACAGAAATACACTATCGGTTATTAAGTGTTTGCAAACTAGACAACGTTGTTTTATTACATTTGTAATTTCCTGATTGGTTTGTATTATTTAGATATTTGGTAGAGGTGAGGATAGCTGATAGGTTAGGTAATTGTTTCTTTGCATTAATGGGTGGTTTAGCGAAAATGTCTTTGATATTTTTGTTCAACTGGAGGTTTTTGTAATCATTTTTTAAAATGTGAATAAGTGTGTGGGAATATTGATTGTGGTTAAAAACCATGGGAATCCAATTGTTGGTTTTACTTTTCTTGTATGTGAGAAGTGTGTTACGATTTATATGGATAGTTTTATTTAGTGCTTCTTTTATTATATTTATTGGGTATTTACATTTTAGTAATTGTTTTGTTAAGTTATTAATGTTGTGTAGAAAATCTAGATGGTCTGAGCATATGCGTTTGATTCTTAGAAATGAGCTGTATACGATAGATTTTTTTAATTTAAGAGGATGACAGCTGTTGAAGTGTAGGGATTTATGCTGGTTTGTGGGTTTGTTGTATAGACTGGTAGAAAGTGTATGTTTGTTTAATTTTATCATAACGTCTAAGAAAGAGACGGATGCTACTTGAAAACAAACTTCTGAATACAGTTATTTAATTTATTTCTGACGAAAGATCGGGGCAGATCTGAAATATCAAATATATATATATATATATATATATATATATATATATATATATATATATATATATATATATATAAAAATATAAATAAATACTTTCACAAAAAGAACATTCAATTTTTTAAAATTTGCAATTTTATATATATATATATATATATATATATATATATATATATATATATATATATATATATATATATATATATAAGCAATTAATGGTTTTTCTTATACAGTGGTGTTCGACAAAAGTGACTCACCCGATATTTTTACTTAAAAATTTTTCGCCTATTGTTTTTGGGGTCAAAACTAATTTTTAATCTTACTGATATAAAGACCCCTTCCCGACCACCTAGTAAAAAATTTTACTCGCCCTAAGGTATTCTATTGATAATTATAGTTTTGGATATAAATGAGATTTAGGGAAAAAAACTCTGTGCAAAAAAAGTGACTCTCTTATTTCCTGCAACTCGTAATCAATAGAAACATAACCGAACAGTTTTAAATAAAGAATAATAGAGGTATAATTTATTTATAATAGGTAATATAGTTCGAAATATTTAATAATCTATGGATCATCCTTTATTTTGAATAACCTTTTCAACCCTTTTTGGCATTGACTTGATTAGGTTCTGGCAAATTTCATCTCCAAGCATTGAATTCCATTCGGATATGAAATTCACAATCAAATCCTCTTTGTTGCTCAACTGCTTTCTTGAGAGCCTGCACTTTATAATGCTCCATAAGTTTTCTATGGGGTTGAGGTCAGGAGATTGGGGCGGCCATGTCATGACTTTCACCTGCTTCTCATCAAAGTATTCCTTCATCAATTTTGATTTGTGACAGGGAGCATTATCCTGCATAAAAATGAGCTTGGTGGGGTCAATTCGCACCCTTTCAGCAGAAGGGAGCAGACAAGACTCTAAAATTCTCTTGTACTGCTCGCTCCTGAGGGTCTTTTCAATAGGTTTTAAGAAACCAGTTCCATGAAAAGAAAAGCATCCCCCAGAACATTATACTGAACGGATGCTTGACAGTACTTACTGCTAAATTCAAAGAGCTTTCAAAGCTTCTTCTTCGGATTTTAGATCGCTTATCCTTTGAATTTAGCTCAATTTTCATCAGAGAAGCGAACATTTAGTCAAAAAAATCAGGCGAGTCACTTTTATCGAACAGCACTATATATATATATATATATATATATATATATATATATATATATATATATATTTGATACACAGACTCACTGCACCTTTTTGACCATAGCTCAATTAGATCTCATTTAAATATTCATGGAGACCTACCGAACACTATTCATAACTTACTTGTTGAAAACACTAATATAATAGCATCATCTACATGCAAAAATAAGGCTAAAAATAATGGAAACCTTATTAATAAAAACAAACAAACCAACACTTAATAATATTAATTATGAACATAGACACAATATCTTGACTGTGTTTGGAAAAATTAAAACCTGTTATAAAACATACATACAACAAACTATTTTTAATTTTAACAGTTAAAATATTTAATCCTAGAAAATGGCTAAAAGTATAGCCGAAAGCGCTCGGATAAAAAGAACATTCGGACAGTTTTTATATAATTTATGACCCAAAAAGAAAAAAAAATTATTAGATCGCATGAGAAATTGTATAAAAAATAAATAAAAACACCTTGTCTGTCGTATTCATTGAAATGTGCGCGCACACACACACACACACACACATATATATATATATATATACAGTAGCGGCCATAATATAAGGAACGGAAACAACAAAGACATAAATATGTGTATTACTTAAAAAGTAATGCATGATTAGCAATGAAATTTTTACCGAATAAAGATTAGGGTGTAATGTATAAATATTATACAAAGTTACAACAATTTACATAATATATATATATATATATATATATATATATATATATATATATATATATATATATATATATATATATATATATATATATATATAGAGAGAGAGAGAGAGATAGATAGATAGACATATATATATATATAATTATATAGATATAGATATATATATAGATATAGATATATATATAGATATAGATATATATATTCAGTTGTATGGATATTAGTTTGTGACCCTGGGTTTCACGCTTTTGCGATCATCAAACAAACTGGTTCAAACAGAGCAAAAGGCCTGTATGTGGATGATATTACACACACACACACACACACACACACACACACATATATATATATATATATATATATATATATATATATATATATATATATGTATTTATGTATGTATTATAAATTTACTACTTTAAAAATATGGTTCCATTGCTAAACAGGAATTACCATGTTTCAATTTAGGAACCAAAATTCACTTGAAAATGAAACAGTACTAGGGATTTTAATTTAATTCCCCAATTAAATGTGAACTTTTCAGTTTCTGTTTTTGAAACGTGGTAATTCCTGTGTAGCGATGGAACCATATTTGTAATTTAGTAAATTTATAATATCATAATATATATTTATGCTTTGCCGAATTGTATTGAGCACTGTTTTTTTTTCTTTTTTAAATTTTAAATTGTAAATAAAATTGTAAATTAATTGTTTTATTTTAACAATTAATAAGAACACCGGATTATAACTCTTCCTGTTTTTTCTCTTTATTTCAAAATATATATATATATATATATATATATATATATATATATATATATATATATATATATATATATATATATATATATATATATATATATATATATATATATATATATATATATATATATATATAGTTGAGTGGTATAGCACGTCAGATCAATTGACTGTTCCGTATAGGACACAGGTTCCATTCCTGTTGGGGAACGCATGATTTCTGCCAAATTTCTTGAACATTCTAACCGGTAAATGTAATTAATACTGTTTATTTAAAAACAGCATTTAAATAAATTGTGTCTATTAAAATAACTTATAGACAGAAAATATATTAAAACATTGTCGGACTTACATCTGGCCACCTAATAACTCCCCATACTGCAAGCTCCTTGATTATTATGTGTGAGACGCAGTTGAACAAGAGACCAACAAAACTACTTGTAACGCCAAAGATGAACAGTAGGCAAGCCTTATGGCTGCATTCACCAACTTGAACAAGGAGACCGTCTAGAAGAGTTGCAGGAGATTCTGAAGTCGTCTGGAGACTGTAGTTAAATGTTGATTTTATTGAATAAAATTCATCTTTAGTATGTTTTTTTGTGTGAAATTCCAGCAAATATATCTGTTAAAATGAGATTTATTAAAGAAAATGTACCAGTAGGCATATATATATGTGTGTGTGTGTGTGTGTGTGTGTATAAAGTGGTGTGTACAGATAAGAGAAATGATTTGAGAGAGAGAAAGAGAGAGAGAAAAAGAAAAAGAGAAAGAGGTAGAAGGAGAAAAGGAGAAAGAAAATGAGAGAAATAGAAACAGAGAAAGAGAAAGTGAGAGAGAAAAACAGAGAAAAAGAGAAGGAGAAAGAGAGAAAAAAGAGAAAGGGAGAAAGGGAATAGGCGAGAGGGGGGCAAAGAGAAAATGAACGAAATGGAAAAAGATATATAGACGTTGATAATTCACCGTTGCGAAAGGCAATGTCCGACTTGGCTGTCAGATAAAAAAAAACGAAGCTGAATATTAAAAACAGAATAATAAAACAATCAAACAAAGAAAAAAAATCAAACAATATCAACTTATTGCAACAACTTGAGTGCAAACAAAAAAGCGCTTCCGCCACCGACTTGCTTTTGTATTTACGTCACTTCCTCTAGAACCAGTGTTGGAGCCAAGAAAAGGTCACAAAATTATGACGACTGACAAGTGAATATTTTTTTTTCTCGAAAACAGAAAACATTGCTACCGTTTTTAACTCTAAATGATAATTTATCATTTCACACATAATAAGGAATATTAGATGAAGCATTGTCAGCCATTATTCATTTTTATCTACGATTTCTTTCATCTTAATTTCACTTGCTTTTTATTCCATTAGTAGTATTAGTAGTAATATTATCTTGACTTTTATTCTTATTAGATGAAGCATTGTCAGCCATTATTCATTTTTCACTAGGATTTCTTTCATCTTAATTTCACTTGCTTTTTATTCCATTAGTTGTATTAGTAGTAATATTATCTTGACTTTTATTTTTATTAGATGAAATATTAAGTGAACTTAAAAATAAATAGTTAATAATCAGAAAAAACATTTAATAATATGTAGCTGTTCCAATCATGCATTCACCGTGAAAGTGTTGCCAAAACAGGGAGTCTTTATCATTAACGTTCTGGTGAAGATTAAGGGACATCAAGACTCCTATATACCCACGGACTTTTCATAGTATTAGGTTGGCCACAAGTCCAGGCCACCTTCTGGTTGTCGGCGTCTGATGCATCAACCGCTCTTGCGTGCAAAGAAACGACGACTACACGAACGACCGGCATAAACTGTGCGTCAACGACCACTCCTATTGGCGGTTTGTTGGAACCCCGAAATTCAGTGTTAGAAGTTTTATTTTTGGTAGGTTCTATATTGCAATCTCCCCTAGCTAGAATCTTCTTCCTCAAGCAGACCGTAACTTGCCTGAATTATTTCATTCTTTTCTACTTGATATCCCCTCACCATGACTAACAGCAGAAGTGATCTCTCCCATAGGAGAGAGATTTTTGCTTTAGACAGCGTCTACCATGAGGACTATGCTCTGAGCATTTAACCAAGAAAATGGATGTATGAATTCGCCTGTCATAAATACAGTGCTGTTCAATAAAAGTCACTCACCTTATCCTTTGAATTTAGCTCAACTTTCGTTTCATCGGAGAAGAGAACATTGTTCCAGTTTTCTACGGTGAAATGTTTGTAATAGCGAGCCCATTCAAGTCTCTTGGCTTTGTTGGCTTTGCTTATTAGCGGCTTAAACCTTCGTGTACAAGATTTGTAGCCTTGTTCTAACAGCCACCGACGGACTGTTGAAGAAGCAAGACTAACACCTTGCTCTTCGCTTAGACTCGCTGCAATTTCTTGGCTAGTTATAGTCCTATTCTTCGCAACTTCTTTCTTGATTACCCTGCTAGTTCTATCATCAATCTTTTTCTTTCGTCCCCTTGTTTCCTTACTTGGAGCAGGAGTGGCATCATTATGTGCCCTAAGCACTCGAGAATCAGTTGATTGCGAGGTTATAGAAATTTCTGCAATTTCTCTCGTAGACTTGCCTGCTTATGAGAGGGCAATAATAGATGCCTTAAGTGGTTCTGATGCGTATTTGTACCCTTTCATCTGGTTAATGACTTGAGTGGCTATTTCAAGCTGTTTTTATACTGTATGAGGCTTTCTGGAATATTCTGGAATACTCTAGATTTAATTTAAGCTATTCTAGAATTCTCTAGAATATTGTTCTGAGTGTATTGTAAAATAGTTTTCAATATTTTGTCAAAAGCTCTTTAAATTTACCAGTTTAATAGTTAGAATGCGATATCTGAGTCACTTTTTTTGCACAAAGTTTCATTTATATCCAAATTTATAATTATCAATAGAATACATTAGGGTGAATAAACTTTTTTTCTAGTTGGTCGGGAAGGTTTTTTTTATATTAGTAAGATTAAAAATTATTTTAACCGCAAAAACAATAGACAAAAAATATTTTTAGTAAAAAAAATCAGGTGAGTCACCAACACTGTGATGGTGGGATTCTTTATGTGCTCTCAGGATCATGGCTCTCTACAATTTCCTGTCTCAAATAGAAGGTGGACCTGTGGAACACCAGCAATTAAGAGGTGGCACCACGCTCCTGAAAACCTCCTGATCAGAGTCCTTGCTGCTGGATGAAGTTTATCGTCTTACCCAGGACGCGGATGTAGTTTAACGTCTTACCCAGGACGGGTAAAACTTCTTGAAGCCCGCTTGGAATATCTTATCTTGTCGATAGAACCTACGACGCTCTTCATATCGTCTTGTTCTCTGTGTCTTTAAAATGTAGTTTCTGTTTAAATATTTCCTTGATTGGTAGAATTTCATTTACAGCCTTAATTTTAAATTTCCGCTTTGAAATATTTGAGGTTTTTTGAAATCTCATCAAGTATCGATAATTCACATCTGATTTCCTCAATTTCTCGCTTCAATTTTGCCTTCTGAGTGGGACTCTTTTGTCTGTTTTTTTTTTAATTCTTTATTTCTCTTGACATTCAGTTTTCCATTAGCTTTTAACACTGATGCATATATGACATTATTTACTTCTGGGATGTTTTATTATGGTCTGTACTTTAACAATGTTTTCAATGCAGCGTTATATATATATATATATATATATATATATATATATATATATATATATATATATGAAGAAATATACTCTTAAGGTGTGCTATATTTATGGGATAAATTGCTCAATATCAGAGATAGAGCGTATGTAAATATAAAAGTGAACATTGATGTCAACACTTAGAGGCGGCAGACTGTTTCATGATAGACGCAATCGTCGGGCCTGACGATTGCGTCTAGCATGAAACAGCCTGTCGCCTCTAAGTGTTGACATCAATGTTCACTTTTATATATATATATATATATATATATATATATATATATATATATATATATATATATATATATATATATATATTTACACATTATGTTTATTATACTTTGTTATATTAAACTTTGGAGGGCACCTCGATGCGGTGTGATGGTTAGCAAGCTTGTCTCGCTAGAACAATTACGACTGTGTAGTGAGTTCGATCCTCACTGGGTACCCCATACTTTCGGCCTTGTGCCACATCTAAGCTATGCTTGGAAAATCGCTATATGAAACTTTGGAAGCCGGTCTCTTTCTGACGTTTGTGCGAGAGTTACTTTGCTGATTATTTGAATGCTGTGGGTTTTTAATTTCAGTGATTTCACCTCTGTTGTTTTCAAGGAATTTTGCTCTAATGTCGTGGCTTTTTAATGTCTATAACTGATTTTCAATTTCCTTGTAAAACATCTTGAGGAATATTTTGTCGATAGAACCTACACATTTTACATCGTCTTGATCTCTGTGCCTATAACTCCAGTTTCTGTTTAAATATTTCCTTGATTGATAGAATTTCACTTAAGATTTAATTTTATAATTCTGCTTAATTTTCTTGCTTTTCCATGTTAAAACATTTGAATCTTGAAATCTCATCAAGTATTGATAATTCGCATCTGATTTCCTTTCATTTTCATATTATCTATTTCCATACTTGTTTGTATTATGTTTGATGGCATTCTGTTTTATATTTAGCTTTTATCTTATCTATTTCAGTATTTGAGAGTCTTTCATTTCGTCGCATGATGTCCACGCGGGCATTGGCAAAACTTTTGGGGTTGAGATAGCGTCTTATTTTAGTTCCTACCATATGTCTCCATATTTGATATGTCTGTTCCGTGATGTTTGAATGCAGTGAAAATGGCTTGTTTATACTCTTCGTCACTGCATTTTGTTGGATTTCTTTTTATTAATCGATTTGGCATTAAGTCACGAGGTCCAATATTGGAGTTAATCCGATTTTGGTGACCCGGTGTTTCATTGTCGGCGGAAGAGTTTGTACCAAAGACAGATTTATCAACCTCATTTTGGTTCCCCTCTGACGGACGCGGATCTTGTTTATTCGGGTGACGACTGGCCTGGTATGAATTTTTGTTTGTAAACATTGAGTTTTATCCTTAACCTCCAAGGGGTAATTTTGTTCAAGATACCCCCACTAGGACGACTATTGACCAAAACTAAAGATCTCGTCCTTCCCATAAGACACGGCAATTCCCTGCCGGATATCACCACGACATTTCCATCATTATTATTATTATTATTATTATCGTCCTCCCCATAAGACACGGCAATTCCCTGCCGGATATCACCACGACATTTCCATTATTATTATTATTTCCTTTGATATCTGGCGTTTACACATTCCTTTCCGGGTCCCGCCCAGCGACCTAAGGTTAGAAATGGCATCATGACACTTTCCACTGCAAAAAAATAAAAAAAAATTACATAGATAAAGCCCTTCGTAAAGTGTGGGCTGTACTTGTCAGAACAATTTTTTGTATCTCTTTGAGGCATGGACTTCCAGGGATCCCTTCAATCAGCCTACTGGAATCTTTTCCAACCAGTCCAAGGGCTCCAACTACAACAGGAATTGTTGATGTTCCCATGTGCCACATTTTTGAGATTTCGATTTCAAGGTCCTTGTATTTTGACAGTTTTTCTAATATCTTCAAAGACACATTGCAGTCTGCAGGGACTGCCATATCAATAAGGAGGCACTTATTTTGTTTGTGGTCTTTAATAACAATGTCTGGGCGGTTGGCTTTGATTGTTCTGTCAGTTTGTATTGTGTAGTCCCATAGAATTGTAACAGGTTCTATCTCCGTAACCGGGTCAGGGTGGTGTTCGTACCAGTTTCTTTCAGTTCCCTTCCCATAGGAGTTGCAAATTTTCCAGCTTATTTATTATATTATTATTATTATTATTATTATTATTTGCAGTTAAGATCTTGGCAATGAAAAGATTATTATTGTTTATTATTATTGTTATTATTATTGGGAGTTAACATCTTGGCAAGCAACAGATTATTATTAATATTATTCAAGCCTCTCGTCCCAGTAATCGTTGTACTGTCAATTTTTCGCCCTATTTATTCACGCCATGATCTCAACGCCATTATCACCACGTTCATCATCATCATCATTATTACTATCTTTCGGCTGAGGTATCTTTCGGACGTAACTTAATTTGTCCGTACCCATCCTCGCCCGGAACTACTTATACATCGCCGGCCTTACACCGAGTTTTATTCGCTTCATTCTAGCCAATAAAAATCCTCGTTACTGGAGATGGAAACGGAATATTACTCAGATAAATACAATCAGGGAAACGTAGACTGTCGACACATTGCGGTGATTTAGGTAGAAGAGGAATAGAGCCAAGCAGTTCATGGCGGGAAGAATTATCGTCTGTTGTTGAGCAAAAATAGCTACTCTAATTGTGTAAGCTGTTCCGAATATTTGTTTGGCGTATTCTTTTTTTTTTTCCTTTTGTGTTTTTTTTTTTTTTTTTACTTTCACTTATTTTGTGTGCAGTTTTATTAATTTTAGTTTTTCAATGGTTTTCTGTCTTTTTTTCCCTACCATCAAATTTTTTCATCAAATTTTTTTCCCCTTAAAAATTATTTTACAGCACAGTGTTTCTTTTACGTTTTGTTTGCGTTTATTTCTTTTTCCAAGTATCTTATGTTGTTTCCTGCGTTCATTTGCAATTCTTCGGGTTTTTTTTCGTCTTTTTTTTTTTACTGATTCTTTTCAGTTTTCCGATTTTTTTTTCATTCGTTCATGCCCCCCCCCCGACAACTGTTTCTTTTTTTTTTTTTTCTCTCGGTTGTTCTTTCATTGTAGTCAGTGGCTCTTATATTTTTCTTTCACAGAAAGCGAGAAAGAAAACTTTCAAATAAGAGGAGTGAATAAAAAAGGCAGAAATGAAAAAAAAAAAGAATTTTATTCAATAAAGAAAGAGAAAAAAACGCTGCAAGTAAGAAAGAAGATATTTCGATAAAAAAGAAAGAAATTAGGGTAGCAATGAAAAAGTCGATAAAGAAGTGAGAGTAAACCGAAACAATAAAAAAAGAAAGAAAGAAAGAAAAAGAATGAAAGAAAGAAAGAGATAGAGAAAGAAAAGAAGAAAGAAAGAAAGAGAAAAAGAAAAAAGAAAGAAAATATAAAGAATGAAAGAAAGAGAGAGAAAGAAACAAGAAAGGAAGAGAGAGAAAAAGAAAGAAAGAAAGAAAAAAGAAAGAAAGAGAGAGAGAAAGAAAATAGAACGAATGAGAAAAAGAAAAAAGAAAGGAAGAAAAAAAGAAAGTGTTGTGTTGATGAACACCCCTCTCCGAGTGAGGACTTGAACTAGTCCAAATACATAAATACAGACGCCGAGAATCGTCAGTAGGAGAAGGAGTAAACGGCGGGGAGGTACGGGAGGAGAGAAAAATATCTGGTGGGGTGGCGATGCTGCTGTTGTAGTATCTGTCCCTTACCTGACCCTCTTCCCCATCCAACAAGTACTTGGACAGAATGTTCGGATCTGCTCCATAGTGTGGTTTCATGATTAGCTCTGACTAGCTAAGACCAGGACAGACCAGTGGCCCGGGTAGAGACACTTGGGTTCCCCACGTTAAAACGAACTGACCTTCTGTCGCATCCTGACTCATTGAGGAGTCAAAGGGAAATAAAAGAAGGAGAAAACAAACGGAGAGTTAGAGATCGAGCTTATCTGCAATCTACGTATTTCAGCAAGACTATGGCCGCCTCCAAGCCACATACTACTTCGTGATTATGTTTTCTTCATTCGATGTAATGAAGACATAAGAGAAAGAAAGGGAACGCATTTGGGAAGCATACATTGAAAGAAAGAAAGAAAGAAAGAAAATCATTAAGACAGAAAGAAAAAAGAAAGAAAAATGACAGAAAGAAACATAGAAATGAAAGAAAAATAAATAGCAAAAGAAAGAAAGAAAGAAAGAAAGTAAAAACATTAAGAAAGGACAAATAGAAAGAAAGAAAGAAAGAAAGAAGGAAAGAAAGAAAGAAAGAAAGAACATTACGGAAAGACAAATAGAAAGAAAGAAGGAAAGAAAGAAAAACATCGAGGAAAGACAAAACGAAAGAAAGAAAGAAAAAAGAAAGAAAGAAGGAAAACATTAAAGAAGGACAAATAGAAAGAAAAAAAGAAAGAAAGAAAGAAAGAACTGTTAATAAAAACAGAACAAAAGACAGAACGAAAGAAAAATCATTAAGGGAAGAAAGAGAGAAAGAGAAAAAGAAAGAAAGAAAAATCATTAAGGAAGAAAGAGAGAAAGAGAAAAAGAAAGAAAGAAAAATCATTAAAGGAAGAAAGAGAGAAAGAGAAAAAGAAAGAAAGAAAAATCATTAAGGGAAGAAAGAGAAAAAGAAAGAAAGAAAAATCATTAAGTCAAGAAAGAGAGAAAGAGAAAAAGAAAGAAAGAAAAATCATTAAGTCAAGAAAGAGAGAAAGAGAAAAAGAAAGAAAGAAAAATCATTAAGTCAAGAAAGAGAGAAAGAGAAAAAGAAAGAAAGAAAAATCATTAAGTCAAGAAAGAGAGAAAGAGAAAAAGAAAGAAAGAAAAATCATTAAGTCAAGAAAGAGAGAAAGAGAAAAAGAAAGAAAGAAAAATCATTAAGTCAAGAAAGAGAGAAAGAGAAAAAGAAAGAAAGAAAAATCATTAAGTCAAGAAAGAGAGAAAGAGAAAAAGAAAGAAAGAAAAATCATTAAGGCAAAAAAGAGAGAAAGAGAAAAAGAAAGAAAGAAAAATCATTAAGGGAAGAAAGAGAAAAAGAAAGAAAGAAAAATCATTAAGTCAAGAAAGAGAGAAAGAGAAAAAGAAAGAAAGAAAAATCATTAAGTCAAGAAAGAGAGAAAGAGAAAAAGAAAGAAAGAAAAATCATTAAGTCAAGAAAGAGAGAAAGAGAAAAAGAAAGAAAGAAAAATCATTAAGGCAAGAAAGAGAGAAAGAGAAAAAGAAATAAAGAAAAATCATTAAGTCAAGAAAGAGAGAAAGAGAAAAAGAAAGAAAAATCATTAAGGCAAGAAAGAGAAAAAGAGAAAAAGAAAGAAAGAAAAATCATTAAGTCAAGAAAGAGAGAAAGAGAAAAAGAAAGAAAGAAAAATCATTAAGTCAAGAAAGAGAGAAAGAGAAAAAGAAAGAAAGAAAAATCATTAAGGCAAGAAAGAGAGAAAGAGAAAAAGAAAGAAAGAAAAATCATTAAGGGAAGAAAGAGAAAAAGAAAGAAAGAAAAATCATTAAGTCAAGAAAGAGAGAAAGAGAAAAAGAAAGAAAGAAAAATCATTAAGTCAAGAAAGAGAGAAAGAGAAAAAGAAAGAAAGAAAAATCATTAAGGCAAGAAAGAGAAAAAGAGAAAAAGAAAGAAAGAAAAATCATTAAGTCAAGAAAGAGAGAAAGAGAAAAAGAAAGAAAGAAAAATCATTAAGTCAAGAAAGAGAGAAAGAGAAAAAGAAAGAAAGAAAAATCATTAAGGCAAGAAAGAGAGAAAGAGAAAAAGAAAGAAAGAAAAATCATTAAGGGAAGAAAGAGAAAAAGAAAGAAAGAAAAATCATTAAGTCAAGAAAGAGAGAAAGAGAAAAAGAAAGAAAGAAAAATCATTAAGTCAAGAAAGAGAGAAAGAGAAAAAGAAAGAAAGAAAAATCATTAAGTCAAGAAAGAGAGAAAGAGAAAAAGAAAGAAAGAAAAATCATTAAGGCAAGAAAGAGAAAAAGAGAAAAAGAAAGAAAGAAAAATCATTAAGTCAAGAAAGAGAGAAAGAGAAAAAGAAAGAAAGAAAAATCATTAAGTCAAGAAAGAGAGAAAGAGAAAAAGAAAGAAAGAAAAATCATTAAGTCAAGAAAGAGAGAAAGAGAAAAAGAAAGAAAGAAAAATCATTAAGTCAAGAAAGAGAGAAAGAGAAAAAGAAAGAAAGAAAAATCATTAAGGCAAGAAAGAGAAAAAGAGAAAAAGAAAGAAAGAAAAATCATTAAGGCAAGAAAGAGAAAAAGAGAAAAAGAAAAGAAAGAAAAATCATTAAGGCAAGAAAGAGAAAAAGAAAAGAAAGAAAAAAAGACAGAAAATGATAGAAAGAAACATAGAAAGGAAAATATTTAATAAAAGAACGAATAAATAACCAGCAAGAAAGAAAGAAAAAAGGTAAAAGAAAGAAATATTCAATAACAATAGAGAAAGAAGAAAGAAATAAAGACAGAAAACGGAAAGAAAGAAAGGAAGTATGAAAAAGTGAAAAAGAAAATATTCAATAATAACAGAAAAGAAAGGGAGAGAAACGTTCAACGAGAGAATGAAACAGAAAGAAAAAAAGAGAGTAAAACATTTAAGGATAAAAAGAAAGAAAGAAGCAACAAAAATGTAAAAAGAAAAAGGCGAAGAAAGCAATGTGCTCTAAGGAAGAAGTTGTCCGAATAGAACTTCTTTCTTACCAATGCAATATGAAGGGAATGAAGATGGTTCGACCCCATCTCCATGGTGAGTCGTAAGTGTAAAGGTCTGAACTTGTGAAATTAAGGAACTCAGCTCATCAGAACATTTTCCATGGAAATAGTAATAGAGTAGCAAATGCTTTTCGACATTTCGTCTGTGGAAAAGGGAGTGTAGTGTGGAAAATAATTCAGCACCCACAAGGCTACGTAGACGCTTTTGAACTCTGTCGAGGCTGGAAAGAGAGCACTAGGCATACCCAGCCTTGGCATGCCACCAATACTCCATTTTGGGTCTGACTTGACGAGAAAGAACAGAAAGCAAATGAAAAAGGAAAATAATTTTGACACTGAAACGGGATATATATATAAATGGGAAGCTTCACTCATCGGCCAGTTTGACGTTTTCACCGGCAGTTTCTGTTCTTGTGGATAAAGAGATATCAAACAGATATTTATCTTGGACTGAAGCTAATTCGGAAAGCATTGCAATCCTGACTAACGACAAAGATCCGTTGAAAGAATCATCCGACGACAGGAATGGCGTGAATAACCAACCAACAGGCAGAAACAACAGCTGCATCTTTACGCCTCGTGCCTACAGCGATATTTACTAAGCCAGATCGCTCCGTTCAAAAGAAAGATACTTTTATTCAAAGTATAGATACATTTATCCAAATTAAACATACTTTTATTCAAAGTACATATACTTCTATTCCATGTAAAAGTACTTTTATTCGAATTAAATATACATTTATTCAATATCTGTCTGTATTTCTGAGATGAGGTATTATGTACACTATTTACATTATTCGGACTATTGTCCTCATCTTTTTTGCCATTCCAACCAACTGAAGAAGGCCGGAGCGTACAACGGCCGAAACGTTGTGGTAAACATTGCAACAATGATGAAGACAATAGCCCGAATAATGTAAATCGTATACATTTATTCAAATTATAAAGATACATTTATTCAAATTAAACATACTTTTATTCAAAGTACATATACTTTTATTTAATGTAAAAGTACTTTTATTCGAATTAAAGAAACTTTATTCAAATTAAATATACATTTATTCAAATTATAAAGATACATTTATTCAAATTAAACATACTTTTATTCAAAGTACATATACTTCTATTCAATGTAAAAGTACTTTTATTCGAATTAAAGAAACTTTATTCAAATTAAATATACATTTATTCAAATTATAAAGATACATTTACTGAAATTAAAAGTATTTTATTCAAATTAAAGGTACTTTTATTCATCGTAAAATACATTTATTCAAATTAAAGAAACTTTTATTCAAATGAAACATATATATATATATATATATATATATATATATATTCAAATTAAACGTACATTTACTCAAAGTAAGTATACTTTTATTTAAATTAAAGATACGTTTATTCAAATTAAAAATACCCCTATTCAAATTAAACATAATCTCATGAACGGCGTGTACTAAATCCAACCCCCCATCACTGTGGTGGTGCTTATTGCGGAACCCAGGAAGTGCTTTCTGAACTACTCTTTCTTATCAGCATCTGCTTTTTTATACCTACTGTATATGCTAAAATATAAAACAAAGCACAAGTGATAATTAAACGGTGAAATCATGAAGACGCCATTTTTGGGTATTTGGTTTGGTCCGAAATCGAGAATTTGGTTTCTTCATGCCAAGTCTTGGAGAAAAAAAACACTAAAAATTCAATATTTTTTAATCCATAATACTGAATGGGTTAAAATTATTCATTTTTTAAAATCCAAAGACGGACATGCAATGTGATAGGTCCTGACCTGGCATTTCGACTCTAGTCACTTTCTCAAAGACGTGATGTGGCTTCCCGCTGTCTTTTCTACAAATATTTTCATGGAAACTGCTCTGGGGAGATATTTTCGCTGGTGACCCAAATTCATGAATTAAAGCGAGATACTAGGTTGGCATATCGGTCCCGCCTTTTTACTGTCAAAACAGTTAAATGTAACCGCCTCTTCTACTCCAACAGCTTCTTCTCTTACATGTCCCGATAGTGGAACTCTCTTCCTCTTACGTGCTTCCATGGTAACTAAAATTTTCAATAATCTAAATGTAATGTTCTGATGCCTTGATCTTGACCTCCTCCTTCTCTTTATCCTTTCCTCAACACACCTCTTACTTTCACTCTCTGTAACCCCTTCCCTGCTAGTGGCACTTCCCTCTTGTTTGGGGTGAAATGCTTAAAAAAGAAAGAAAAAAGACAAAATCCCAAGTTGATGTTAAAAATTGCTGCCAAACATTGGAAATTTATTTAAGATAGAATGATCTATTACGACAGTTCTCTAATTTGTATTTCGATACATTGTATTTATGGATGGAATGATCTATTATGACAGGTCTCTAAATTCTCTATTACGACATGTCTCTAATTTGTATTTGAATACATTGTATTTATGGATGGAATGATATATTATGACATGTCTCTAATTTGTATTTCGATACATTGTATTTATGGATGGAATGATCTATCACGACAGGTCTCTAATTTGTATTTCAATGCATTGTATTTATGGATGGAATGATCTATTATGACATGTCTCTAATTTGTATTTCGATACATTGTACTTATGGATGGAATGATCTATCACGACAGGTCTCTAATTTGTATTTCAATGCATTGTATTTATGGATGGAATAATCTATTATGACATGTCTCTAATTTGTATTTCGATACATTGTATTTATGGATGGAATGATTTATCACGACAGGTCTCTAATTTGTATTTCAATGCATTGTATTTATGGATGGAATGATCTATTATGACATGTCTCTAATTTGTATTTAGATACATTGTGTTTATTTTCAATTTCTCTAGTTGAATTGTTCACCTATATTGCATATGATCCATTTGTACATACTACACTAAAAATTGTTTTTATATGACGAATGCCTTATGACAATCGAGATCTGGCAGAGTAGGCGGCGTATCATAGATTTGGGGGGCGCAGTACTCTTACATCATCCCTGCATACTTTATATGCAAAAAACATAATTTTATTCAAATTAAAGATACTTTTATCTTAAATAAATTTATATTCAAATTAAAGATAGTTTTTTTTAAAATATGGGTCGACCATTAATCAAAATATAAAAAAACATTTTTTTTCACACCAAGCAAGGCGGAAAATGCCACTGATATGCAGAGGGTTACAGAGAGTGAAGGTGGGAGAAAAGACTGGGTAGGGAGAACCGAGGAAAAAGCTAAAACGGAATTCAAGAAGCAAGATGAGAATTAACGTTGCATTTTAAGTTTTCAAGATTGTAGTTATCAGGGAAACAAGGAAATGGAATGGAGTTCCACAGGCAGGAAGTGCGAAAAAAGGAACTCTTGGAGTATGTTGTGGCCTTGTTAGGGCCAGAAATAAAGGCACAAGTGAGCAATTGAGTTAAACAAATATATTAACTGAAACAGTAATACAAACATATACAAACGAGAGTGTTACAGCAAGGATGTTTGGTCCGACTGTCAGAACTGACTGCTGGAAACCTCCTTCTCCAAAGGCAGTACCTGCTCCTATTTATAGCTGCGAGGGTCCATGCTTGCGTGGGTAAATTACCATAACAGAGTAGAAGTGGCGGTTACATTTAACTATTTCAACAATTAAAGTGTGGTACCTTGATGCGGGTATATTAGCACGCTTAAACACACATAGTCCGGGCGCTAGGGGAAAAAAATCTCATCAGAGCAGTAGTCATAAAAAAAATATTTGCAGAAAAGTCAGAGAGAAGCCATGTTATGTCGGTGAGTGAAGTCACGATGCCAAGTCTGGTTCGATTACATTACAGATCTTTCTTTGGATTTGTCAAGAACCTCGAGATGAACAGCAGAGGCAAAAGACCAGATATGGCAACAGTATTCAATGCACGACCGAAATGTAGATTTGTAAATGTCCAAGATAGACCCTGATGAGAAAAAACCTTCTGACACAACACACTGAACCAGCTTGTAGTTATATATAGTCGCATAGGCGGGAAGTGATAGAAAAGAAACTGTTGGCGTGGAAGTGGCGGTTATATTTACATAATTGAAACGATTTGTTTAATCAAAATAAAAGATTCTCTCATTCAAAGTAAAGAGATAGATAGAATGAATATACATATATATATATATATATATATATATATATATATATATATATATATATATATATATATATATATATATTATGACATGTCTCTAAGAATACATTGTATTTATGGATGGAATGATATATTACGGCAGGTCTCTAATTTGAACAGCAGAGGCAACTTGGTTTCAGTGCATTTTAACTGCACATCTACGGGTGAGGGTAGGTAACCATTTCCGACCCTCACCCGTAGATGTGCAGTTAAAATGCACTGAAACCAAGTTGCATCTTTGTTGTGAGTAAAATGGTTTTGTCTATATGATAAAATTATTATATATATATATATATATATATATATATATATATATATATATATATATATATATGAACAGACTGATAGATAGAAAAATAGATAATTCACTTCTATAAAGAGAAGAATTCCAAGTTACGTAACAATGAACGAACTTTTGCTTGCCTTTTGTGAATTAGGAAAATAAAGAAAATACTTATTTTTATTGATACTGGAATACATGTGTTGGAATACTGGAGCTTTGATCAAAGATTCTTCGTAAACGTCTGTGATGTGAGAATAGGAAACCTTCGGAATTCGTGGCAAAATCCTTCGAAATACGGGTCTACTTGTGCTTGCGGGTTTGTTGCTTTAGGCCCAGCATTTGAATTCGCATCTATACACAACTGAATAATGTTCTCATTATTTTGAATAAGAGTAGTTTTTTATTTTCAATAACGCTATTTTTAATTTGAATAGATAGATGGAAGCAGACTGGGATAGATAGATAGATAGATAGATAGATAGATAGATAGATAGATAGATAGATAGATAGATAGATAGATAATGAAGAATACCGAGATAGATAGAATACACACACACACACACATATATATATATATATATATATATATATATATATATATGAACAGGCAGATAGATAGATAAATAGATAATGAACAATATTGAGATAGGTAGATATATATATATATATATATATATATATATATATATATATATATATATATATATATATATATATGAACAGACTGATAGATAGATAGTGTTATGGTCCAGATTAGGACCAAGGAAGAACAACACGAACACAAGAGTAGAAATAACGAAGATATATTACACTATCTTCTAGCTAGCTAGCTAGATAATGTACAATACTGGGATAGATAGAATATATATATATATATATATATATATATATATATATATATATATATATATTTCTATCTAAATATAGTTCATTATCTATTTATCTATCTGCCTGTTCATATATATATATATATATATATATATATATATATATATATATATATATATATATGAACAGACTGATAGATAGATAGATAGATAGCTAGCTAGATAGATATCAAAAGACTGAGATGGATATGAACAGACATCGATAGGTAGTTAAATAGATATGAACAATACTGTGATATTTAAAAAATATGAACAGACTAATAGAGAAATAAATAGATATGAACATTACTGAGACAGACAGAAAATTAGAGAGATAGATAGATAGATTTTAACACACTGAGACAGAGCGACAAAAGACAGGAAATTGTGGAGAGCCATGTTCGCCAACGTCCTGAATTAACTGAGAACAACGAAGTTTGGTCTGGTTTGTTTTACGATATATCAACCTCAATGAGTTATTTAATACCGACAAAATTTTACTTCGTTGGTAATATATTAGGTTGGTGCAAAAATAATGTCGTTTTCTCACATGAATTTGAACGTCAAAAAACGACATTATTTTTGCACCAACCTAATATTTAAAACAAAAATGTATGGCTGGTAATTTTTTTTTCCAAAATGTATTGCTGGTAATATTTGTTTGTCAAAAATGTATTGCTGGCAATATTTTTTTTTTCAAAGTATTTCTGGTATTAAAACCTGTTTTTACACTTTCATATTTTTTTTACACCAGTTTGGGGGTTAACTATTTGCCCATAGCTGGGACCCTAACAGGTGCTACCACTCCGGGTTAGGGTGAACCTGGGAACACCAGCAATTAAGAGGTGCTTCCACATTCCTCAAAACCTCCTCATCAGATGCCTTGCTGTTGGATGAAGTTTATCATCTTACCCAGGATGCGGATGTAGTTTATCGTCATACCTAGGACATGGATGTAGTTTATCGTCATACCCAGGACGCGGATATAGTTTATCGTCTTACCCAGGATACGGATGTAGTTTATTGTCTTACCCAGGATACGGATGTAGTTTATTGTCTTACCCAGAACACGGATGTAGTTTATCGTCTTACCCAGGATGCGGATGTGGTTTATCGTCATACCCAGGTCATGGATGTAGTTTATCGTCATACCCAGGACACGGATGTAGTTTATCGTCTTACCCAGGATACGGATGTAGTTTATTGTCTTACCCAGAACACGGATGTATATCGTCATACCCAGGACGGGAACAACGAAGAAGAAAAAGAAAAAGAAGAGAATCGTTTGCTCGTTCGGAGATATCGCATTAAAGATTTGGGGTTTCGACAAGGCAAGACATTATGGAGGGTAATATTCCTTTTAGCCTCACCAGTCTTTACAGGCTGACCCCAGCCCTGGCCTCCCGAAGGAAAAAAAATGGAGATCTGCTGCGACTCGATTACACTTCTGGTCAGATGCAAGTTCGTTTTCATAGCAATGACGACTGACTGAAACAACTGTGTTTGCCGGGGCTCAAAAGTTAGAAAAGAAAATCATCAAGTTTTCCTTTTAAAATCTCGTCAAACACAGCACACAGAAAGCAGCCTGATGAGATTTAAATCTCGTGAGATAACGCGAGACGAATACCAAAAAAATTATACTCATGTGTCATATCGATCGGATTTGTGGCGATAAAGATGTTGCTACTTTGAAATGGTTCAAAAAGGGATTTAGTCCTTTCGTTCTATCTTTCTTTTTAGATTTTTATTCTTTTTTCTTTCTTTCTTTCTTTCTTTCTTTCTTTCTTTACTATCCTTACTTTCTTTTGCTATATCTTTCTTTCTCCAACTTTTTAATTACCTTTTCTTTATTTTATGATGACTCAGTTATACTTTCTTTCTTTCTTTCTTTCTTTCTTTGCATCTCAAAATAATTTCATTGCTCTTTTTTTCGTTTATGAAGTCTCTTTCTTTTTTCAGGGTTTTATTCCCCTTTCTTTCTTTCTTTCTTTCTTTCTTTCTTTCTTTCTTTCTTTCTTTCTTTCTTTCTTTCTTTCTTGCCCCTTAACATTTATTTATCTAGGTCCTGTTTGCTACAATGAAAATAGTCTCTTTTTTTACAATCCTTGCTTTCTATTGCTATATCTTTCTTTCTCCCAATTTTTATTACCTTTTCTTTATTTTATGATGACTCAGTTATTCTTTCTTTCTTTCTTTCTTTCTTTCTTTGCCTCTCAAAATAATATTATTGCTCTTTCTTTCTTTTATGAAGTCTCTTTCTTTTTTTCAGGTTTTTATTCTTTCTTTCTTTCTTTCTTTCTTTCGTTCTTTCTTTCTTTCTTTACTATCCTTACTTTCTTTAGCTATATTTTTCATCCTCCAATTTTTAATCACCTTTTCTTTATTTTATGATGACTCAGTTATTCTTTCTTTCTTTCTTTCTTTCTTTGTTTCTTTCTTTCTTTGCATCTCAAAATAATTTCAGTGCTCTTTTTTTCTTTTATGAAGTCTCTTTCTTTTTTCAGGGTTTTATTCCCCTTTCTTTCTTTCTTTCTTTCTTTCTTTCTTTCTTTCTTTGCCTCTTAACATTTATTTATGTAGGTCCTGTTTGCTACAATGAAAATAGTCTCTTTTTTTTACAATCCTTGCTTTCTATTGCTATATCTTTCTTTCTCCCAATTTTTATTACCTT
>OZ038517.1:27195742-27263242 GCA_964036315.1 Acanthosepion esculentum | reverse complement strand
AATAGTTTTCTTAAGACAATCGTGCCTATAGGATATCTTATTCATAAAAGCAATTATAATTGTTTCCAATAAAACAAAGACTTTATTCAATTAGAAAAACCTTAAAGTTTTTCTAATTAAATAACGTCTTTGTTTTATTGGCTTTTTTTTAAAAACTTAGTGCAGATTTATTATAACCGGGGGTTCCGTTTAAAAAAGTAATTAATATTTTAAATTCTCCAAGAATTTGTGCTAATAACTAATATACACTTTAAGCAGTACAAAACTGAATTTCTCGAATTTTAAAAAATTTGAATACGTGTGTGTATGTGGGTGGGGGAGTTTACAGATGTAAAAAAAAATCCCAAGATTGTTTTAGAAAGAAACGTGTCTAAAATAATTTGATTCATTTGTGAATAACTTCTGAAAGTTTCATTAAAGTCCGACAATTACTTGATTTTTGCAAGAATTTCCAAATCAGTGAATTTTTCACTTAAAAAAAAAAAAAAATCGCAAAAATTTCCAAAACTAATTTATGGTCACCAGCTGATGAATGAAAAAAAAAATTAATCAAAATCTTGAAGCCTCTAAAAAGAATTAAAAAATACAATTAAATAATCAGAAAATCCTTTGGTCTTTCCTTTTTAATAATGGCAGAATGACTTTGAGGCTAAAACTTTGTTTTTATTTGGTTTGAGGCATTTTTTTACCCTGTATAATGATTTATAGCTAATCTTGGGATCTCTCTCTCTCTCTCTCCATATATATATATATATATATATATATATATATATATATATATATATATATATATATATATATATATATATATATATATATATATATGTATTTAGGCAGCAATCCTTCTTTCATGCACATTTCATTGAATACTACAGACAATGTGCTGTTATTTAGTTTTAACTCAGACAATTTTTATATAATTTATCATCCGAAAAGAAAAAAAATATATTAGATCGCATGAGAAATTGTATAAAAAACTAAATAAAAACACCTTGTCGTATTAAATAAAATGTGCATATATATATATATATATATATATATATATATATATATATATATATATATATATATATATATATATATATATATATATATATATACCTGGTGTGACAGCAAAATTGTCCAAATCGTGTAACAGCATAATTGTCTATCCCACAAAATGCTTAATATATATATATATATATATATATATATATAAATCACTAAACTGAGTTACTATCCTACAGTTTTTCAGATAAGACGTTTAGCCATCTTAACACCATTTGTGGTAAGAATCACTGAAAAACACTTTGAATTCAGCTAGAAAGAGAACAGGTTAAATTGCTTTTTTGTCAGCTACACTACGTCTTCCCAAAGGAGCAATGGTGAGAGGAAAAAGATCATTCAGCCTTTCAGGAATTGTACCAAAGTCTTATGGATTGAGTTGGATCATTTCTAATTGATCTCTTTAACTCTGAGTTGAAATGATGACCCCTCTTGCTGTTGTGACCTCTTGATATAGTTTTCCTCTCTACTGTTTCCTCTTTTTTAAACTTATTCACCGACCTGGTGGTTCTTGAATGGACTTTGAAGATGTAAGCCAGAGTATAAATGTTGGTACCACGGCCGAAAGGGCAATTGCGGGAAAAGGCTTGTCTTCACTTTTTTTCTCCAAGATTTGTTGCCAAGCATTGCTAGAAAGCCCAGCTTGCCTAAGGAGTCGGGAAGAAGAAGTTGATTTGTGATTTTCTTAAGATCTTTTTGCCATATTAATGTTATTTTACCTTATTTTGCCTTTAATATATTTTTTGCTTGCCTTATATTATATTTTGCCCTGTTGTTTGTCTTGTTCTTGTTATTGCTTATTGCAAACTTTGTAAATTCTGATTGTGGGATAGTTCTGTTATTTTTCATTCGGCCATGACTACTCACTCCATACCTTCTCAGTTAGGACCCACCTTGCCACGTACACAGAGTCGATTCATCCTCATTCCCTTCGTATTCAATTTGTAAGGAGGGAGGTCCACCTAGACAGCTTCTCCCTCATAACTGTTACTTTGCGGAACAGACTCGTGAGTGGCGACTTTCCCGATCACTATTAGTCCTGGGTATGACGATGAACTACATCCGGCAGCAAGGCCTCTGATCGGGATATTCGAGGCTTTGAGGAACGTGGAACCACATCTTAATTGTTGTTCCCAGGTCTGTCCTGACCAGAGGTGGTAGATGCTGTTATGATCTTAGCTAAAGACAAATAGTGAACCCCAAACAAAAACAAAACCCTATAAAAATATAAAATGTATATAGTTTATGGTAAGAATACCAGTAATATATTTTTATCTAAAAAAAAAAAAAATTACCAGCAATACATTTTATAGCAAAATGGCCAACAATATACTTTACCTGTAGTTGATGGCATACAGTTACGTTCAAAATATATTTAGTTGAAACCATAAAATTGTTTAAAAATATATTTAGATTTTAGCATTCATCGAGATGTTGATATGCCGCTAAACAAAATCAACCAACCAAACTAATGTGAAAAAATGAAATCGATAAGGAAAAAAAATGTCTATTTTAGAATATCTTTGCTTTACTAAATGCTAATGCTGGTACGATTAAATCGTTTTATTTAATTTCTCCACCCCCGGTTCGATCCTTATTCGGTAAGCCCAGTTTATAATATATTCAAATAATTTCAGTGTTCCACCAACAATGCATTTTATAGCAAAATGGCCAATATTACATTTTATCTGTAGTTGAAGACATACAATTGCATTCATAATATTTAGATTTCAGCTTTAAATAAACCATAGAGGTTGATATACTGCTAAACAAATTTAATCAACCAACAGTAAGGGTAGTTGTTGAGTACACATAATACCCCGTTTAAAATCACTGAGGAATAGAATAGGTACCCGGCAAATGATGGAATAGACAAATATCACCTTTTTTTTTCTAATATGGTTAATTTTCTCCTTGGTTCATAACTGCCTGTTCAGCTCCTATAGCCCGCAGGAATCACTTTTTCTGATTATGCAAGTGTGAACACGGCATCTAATCAGGTGATTGGAGATTTTGAGAAGTATGGAACCAAATCTTAATTGCGGTTGTTCCTAGTTCCACCCTGTCTCATGGTGGTAGCATCTGTTAGTGTCCCAGCTATGGGTAAATACTGAACCTCCAAATAAAAACAAAACACTATGAAAGTATAAAAATACATTTTTATAGCAAAATGACCAGCAATACATTTTATAGTAGAATTACCGATAATACATTTTATAGTAGAATTGACAATAGTACATTTGACAGCAAAATGACACGACAATACATTTTATAGTAGAATTACCGATAATACATTTTATAGTAGAATTACCAATAATACATTTTATAGCCAAATGACCGACAATTCATTTTATCTGAACCTAAAGGCATACAATTGCATTCAAAATATTTAGATTTCAGCTTTAAATAACCCATAAAGGTTAATATACTGCTAAACAAATTTAATCAACCAATAATAAGGGTAGTTGAAACAGTCGAATAGATTGTTCATTACTGTCGAACTCTCTACCTTGAGCAGAGAGGAACCCGGACGAAGCTTTGCTGAAGGGCAAAGTTTCTTCTGGGGAGGTAGACAGACCCGGAACCCGTTCATACGGGTTCTAAGGGAGAGTCCACGTTAAACTCGGCCTTGTGCCACATAGATCTCTCCTGGGGAGGGGGTATGTTAAATATTAACAAATAAGGGTAGTTGGTGAGTACACATAATACCCCGTTTAAAATCACTGAGGAATAGAATAGGTACCCGGTTCCTATTGATAGTAAAAGTACCAACAATCTAATTTATAGCAAAATGACTAATAATATTTTATCTGTAGTTGAAGGCAGACAATTGAATTCAAAATATATTTAGTTGAAGCTAGAAAATTGTATTCAACATATTTCAACCAACCAATGAACCCAATTAAAACAATCTTTTACCTTCCCCTCCAGCCTAGGCGCAATTATCCTTCATATCCTTTAACACGCACTACTTACTCCCTTCTAGCGTGCTATTTGCAACTATCTTATTTAGCAAACTTCTGCCTTGATTGGCTCTTGGGCCTTGGATTGTGTGAACAATCAAAAATGAGCGAACAAGAATTTTCGGCTGGCCCCTCTCTTGGTTGGGCAGCTAATTTTTCAACACCTTATTTCAGATTGATTGATTTGTGCTCGGTCAAAGGTTGAGATTCATTAATCTTTGTGTCCCCGACCCATGAGTCAGTTTCCTGAAATCCGTTTCTCGGACACCGAGGCCGTTAAATAACAGTCAACGTTCAAATTCAAATTATAATCAGATTATATAATCGATTTTACGATCACTTACTGAACTTGCTCATCTCTTCTTTACGCGTTTGCCTATATGTTCAATACGCGGTGCCCCGTCGAGCATCGGTGGGCTTAGTGCCGTTTCTAATCTGTTTTGACAATGTAAACTGAGAACAGCAGAAGTGTTGAATTAAATGAAAATGGCTTCCGTTTTATCTCCATACTAGCAGCAAGGCCCGGCGTTGCCCGTGCTTGATTCAAAAATCGTACGACTCATACAGCAATCGCTATCACTTGACTTAAAATATTTTTGCCCTTCCTTGCCTTTACAGGAGTGCTCTTTGCCGTGCTGATGTTGCTACATTCCTTACTTCTTGCCTATCTCACACTGTGAATTTTTTCTAAGCTCTATACTAAACATTAAATCTTTTATGAAAAAAGAACTAAACAAAATGAACACAAAACAATCAGCTTTAAAAAAGGACTCATAACTGGAAAAACCGAATGAAAAAAGAATGTTAACAACAAATACTTTTTCACACCTAACCCAGTTCTGCAGAATCAGAATCAACGTTGAGTTTAAGCAAGCGAATGAGCCAATTTGAGTAAAGTGCCATGCAGATTTAAATTTTTCCCACTTGTGACGAATGCAGCTATCGATTTTTTTTGCATGCTAGCATGCTATTTAACATTCGTGCCAGTCAGCTGTTAGCTCTCACGCTGGCCAATAGAATCTTCCTGCCTATTCGTAGCAGCCAGCTATAGGCTCTCACTCTGGCCAGTAGAAAATGGCCGCAAACTACATGAAAACTACCGTATGAGCATGAAAAAAATCGATTATTTCCACTATCGATGGGAGTTAGGAAATGCAAAGTCTGTCTTGGCCTTGCCACTAACTTGGAGCATGTGCATGTAAATTTTGTTGCAAATCCGTCGAAAATTGCGGCCGTGCATTCGTTACACACACACACACACACACACACACACACACACACACACACACACACACACACACACACACACACACACACATCCTGCCTTTTGTAGATAGAGATTTCGACTAACACTAACCATCAGTCTCAGCTTTGATTATTATTATTATTATTATTATTATTATCATTATTTCTTAATCAATTCACCCCAAAGCAAGGGGATAACACCACTAAGACGGATTATCAACCCTTTCAAGCTTATTTAAAGCCAGAAAGTACTCTTCTCCGGTCTTTTGAACAAAGAGTATAGGTTTATCGCTTGTTTCTTGTTTAGGATTGGGTTTCCGGTTCGTTCTAAAGTCTACTTCAACTTTGTACTTTCGAATTCATTACATTCACTTACGTGTTAAGACTCTTGGGAAAGGTATGAATCCTTTTTATCTCTCCCGCAGCTATGGGTTAATAGCAGGGAAAACTGGGTTCTATAGCTTTGGATGGCAAATGGTGTACTGTAGGAAGAAACGACAACCTTCTGCGGCGAAAAAAATCTGCCTCGTCAGTCATGTATCGCACATAACTGAGTTTGATATTTTTTTATCGTAACAAATTTATCGTTTTGATTCCATCTTATTATCTTTTCTATCCTAACAATCTGGCCACATCCACTCTTCATTATTACTAATATTTTATTACTAGCTTTACCCCGTCTTGCTTTTGTTGCTTTTTATTACAAGTGTTTACGTCGATATCATCAACATACTGTTCAGAAATTACAGCGTCAAATATGGAATAAACAGTTCCGGTCTAAATTTGGCCTCCACCGTTTTCTTTTAATTTCACAGTGTTTACACAGGGGGTCGAAGAATATTTCGTCCCTGAGTGGTGGGCTGAAGAAGAAGAAGAAGAAGAAGAAGAAGAAGAAGAAGAAGAAGAAGAAGAAGAAGAAGAAGAAGAAGATAAGGGTGTAGAAGAAGAAGAAGAAGAAGATAAGGGTGTAGAAGAAGAAGAAAAAAAGAAAAAGAAGAGGAAGAAGAAGAAGAAGAAGAAGAAGAAGAAGAAGAAGATAAGGGTGTAGAAGAAGAAGAAGAAGAAGAAAAAGAAGAAGAAGAAGATAAGGGTGTAGAAGAAGAAGAAGAAGAAGATAAGGGTGTAGAAGAAGAAGAAAAAAAGAAAAAGAAGAGGAAGAAGAAGAAGAAGAGGAGGAGGAGAAGTGTGTAGAAGAAGTAAAAAAGAAAAAGAGCTGGAGTAAGAAGAAGAAGAAGAAGAGGAGGAGGAAGATGAGGAGGAGGCGGAGAAGAAGATTGTAGAAGCAGAAGAGAAGAAGAAGAAGAAGAAGAAGAAGAAGAAGAAGAAGAAGAAGAAGAAGAAGAAGAAGAAGAAGGAGGAAGAAGAAGACAAAGAAGAAGATGAGGAGGAGGAGGAGGAAGAAGAAGAAGGAATAAGAGGAAGAAGAAGAAGGAAAAAGAGGAAGAAGAAAAAAAAAGAAGAGGAGGAGGAGTAAGAAGAAGAAGTAGAAGAAGAAGAAGAAGAAGAAGAAGGAAGATAAAGAGGAGGGGGAGAAAGAAGAAGAAGAAGAGAAAAAGAAGAAGAAAGATTAGGACTAATAATAAAATGATTATAGGGAAAATTAAATATGTTTGCTCAGATTAAAAAAAAACAAAACAAGCCTCAATCTAACTTTATAACCACCTGTAAATTTTAGTTTATTTGAAAATTACGACCGCTCGTAAATGTCCAATGTCGCTTCTCTGCACTATAAAACTGTAACACGACTATTTATATAAAACATGAAATAATAATAATAATAATAATAATAATAATAATAATAATAATAATAATAATAATAATAATAACTGGTATGTGCTTTTTTGACATAGGACACCACACCATGCCGTGAAATAGTGCGGAACAAACGAGTTTCGAAGGCCCTTTGTAAATTCGGTTCTTATCTCACATTTAACCAATATCTCCCCGCCCCGCAAAGACCAACTGGTCTAGGCTTTGCATGCTCTGGTAGAAAAATGGCGCACATTTCTTTAATAAGACTTCTCGAATATTCAGGTCAGTAGACAAAAATATACAAATAAATATACTTTTTTTTACAGTATTGTTCAACCTGTACAAGGCCCGGGAGCTACTCGAGGTAGAGGGCTACCATAAGTGTTAGCTTATTTGGATAGGAGGGGAAGATAACGGTTAACTCTAGACGAACAGGTTAAGATTATAGTGATCGGGAAAATATCCTCTTGGGAGCCAGTTCCATAGGGAAGTGGTCCGCGGGAAAAAGATGTCCGAGTGGAACTCACTTCTCGTCGGTGTAATACGGAGGGGAATTTAGTCGGTTTGCTACTATGTAAGTGGCAGTGTTTAATAAATAAATGGAGAATTTATTCAAATATGAGTATCCACTAAAAATACGTTTAAATAATAATAATAATAATAATAATAATAATAATAATAATAATAATAATATATATGTGTTTAAATATATGTGTTTAAAATAATTAAATCTCATATTATTAAATCTTATTTGAAAACAATTAAATCTTATTATTTGAAACGCACACAAATGCATACACACACAATACATTTTTCGTTATCCAACTAATGAAGCCATATAGGCAAAATGCATTATCGCGTATTATTTTTGAAACGTACTTTCTTGAACGTTTTTCCAAATGAAGAAAAAAAGTTTTCCAAGTGTCAATAACTTATAAGTCTGTTGGGATTATATAACCAAAGTTATTACACACACACACACACACACACACACACACACACACACACACATATATATATATATATATATATATATATATATATATATATATATATATATATTGTCATCCACAGACTGTTTCGCTGTATCACACTCTTTAGACTTCCGATTACTTCAAGCCTGGATCGAAACCCGACCGATTTGACATCAGTCAGAGATCTTAGGCTATCGTCGCGCGGCAGAGAGAAAGGGAAATTTTAACGTTTTTTTTTTGTTTTTCTATACGAAATATGCCACTGGTCCGGAGAACTCAATTCGTACTCGAAGAGTAATGCATTAATAGCAGTAGGAGCTGCTGTTTTTAAAACACCTTAAACGTACCAAAAATTAAAGTTCAAGACACACGACAAAGTGGGGGGGGGGGAGAAAGAAAGAATGAAAAACTTATTGCGACAACAATGAAGACAGAGCTTGAGACAAAAAACAAAAAAACAAAAAACAAAAAACAAAAAAACAAAAAACAAAAAACAAAAAACAAAAAAAAAAACAGATAACAAAACAAAAATAAAACCCGCGCACTTAATTTTCCTGAAGCGTTGGAAAAATGTCCTGTCAAAAATGGCGGTTAACGCTTCAACTTTTGACAATAATGGCGAAGCAAATAGGATTTAATCTTTGTTAATTGCTGCCTCATGTCAATTCTGCTTACCAGTTCACTTCGTACAATCTCTCGCCGATATCCGTTTAATACTTATCAAATAGATCAATATGGTTACTTTCTCATCAAAGTAGTCGGTCCCCCTATTTACCATCAGTATTAATCCACTAATGTCCGCCATAAAATTGCGTCTTGCAATATAAAATTGTAGACAAAAGTCCGGCATTAATTATAGATCTACAAAAATGTAATTAATTATAGTTTTTTTTTAAAATCTGGTATTAATTATAGTTCTATAAAAATGTTATTAATTGTACTTCAGGTTGTGCCCTTTCAACTGACTTGAAGTGGAACCACTACATTGAATCAATAGCTGCATCTACTGCAAGGAAAGTTGCTTCATTGTATCGTTCCAGAAGCTTTTTCTTGCCAGAGTCCATCTTGCACATTTACAACTCTACCATTTGCCCATGCATTGAATTCTGCTGCCATATCTGGTCTGGTGCTCCTGCTATTCATCTCGTGGTTCTTGACAAAATCCAAAAAAGGATTGACAATGTAATCGATCCTGACTTCCCTGATACCCCGATAACATGAATTTAAGCGTGCTTCTAGATTGGCATCTCGGTGCCACCATTTTACTGTTGAAATAGCTAAATGTAGCCGCCACTTCTAATTCGTTTACTTGTTTCCCTGATAACTACAGTATTCAAACATTTAAATGCAACGTCAATCGCCATCTTTTGTTGTCTTGAAACCAGTTCCTCTTTTGTCCTTTCCTCACTCTCCCTTATATCCAGTCTTTCCTCTCACATTCACTCTCTGTAACCCCATGCGTACTAGTGATATGCTCGCCTTGCTTGGGGTGAAATGATTAAAAAAAAAAAGGTTTTTAAAAAATCTGGTCGTCAAACAGTATATTTATTCATTTTCGCCTACCGGCCTGATTGTTCTAGAAATTTTATTAAAGAAAAATAAATACATGCAATGTTTAATAAATAAACGGACCGTTTACTCAAATATGGCTATTCACTAAAATAACGTTTAAAGTTATAAAATCTCCCGGGTTAATTAAATAAAGAAATCCATTATTTCTTTAGAAATATAATATATGGGAAAATATCTATAACTCACTCTACACCTTTCTGACCATTAGATCTCATTTAAATATTCATGGAGACCTACCTGACACTATTCGTAACGTACTTGTTGACAACACAAATATAATAGCATCATCTACTGCAAAAAAGGCTTAAAAACATGGAAGCCTTATTAATAAAAACAAAAAACAAAAACAAAACAAAACAACACTTAATAATATTAACTTTGATCATGGAGAAAATATCTTGACCGTGTTTTGCAAAATGAAAACATTTTATAAAACATACATACAACAAATTATTTCTTATTTAACAGTTAAAATACTTAAACTTTGAAAATGGCTAAATGTATAGCCGAAAGCGCTCGGATAAAAAGAACATTCGGACAGTTTTTATATAATTTATCATCCGAAAAGAAAAAAAATTATTAGATCGCATGAGAAATTGTATAAAAAAAACTAAATAAAAGCACCTTGTCTGTCGTATTCAATGAAATGTGCATGAAAGAAGGATTGCTGCCTAAACACACACACACACACACACACACACACACACACACACACATATATATATATATATATATATATATATATATATATATATATATCAGAGAAATGTCAGAGAAAACTTACTGAAGAGGAATATACCCTACTCGGCAGGTTATAAAGCACTGTTCAATCCTTTGCTTAAACTGCTACGTTCTCCGTGGCTGTGTCGGTCTATAGCAGAGTTTCCCAACCTTTTTAGCTCATGGCCCACTTGGAACTTAGAATTATTCCGTGACCCATGAAATTATTATAGTGTAAAAAAAATTACTTCCATTTTACATAGTTCTATCTTTATTGGATATATTCTATGTCCCGTCCTGGCTATGGGGATAAACTACAGCTGCGTCCTGGGTAAGACGATAAACTACATCCGACAGCAAGGTCTCTGATCAGGAGGCTTTGAGGAGTGTGGAACCACCTCTTAATTGCTGTTTCCAGGTCCACCCTGATCTGCGGTGGTAGCATCTGTCTGGCAAATAGTTAACCCGCCAAAAGGGGTCAAAACACTATGAAAGTGTAAAAACAGGTTTTAATACCAGAAATACTTTTTTTTAAAAAATTATTACCAGCAATAAATTTTTGAAGGAAAAAATTATTGCCAGCAATAAATTATAACCAGCAAAACATTTAAAAAAAAAATATTACCAGCTATATATTTTGGGGAAAAAAATTACCAACTATACATTTTTTTGAAAAATTATTACCAGAGATACATTTTGAAGAACAAATATTAGCAGAAATAGATTTTTTGAAAGAAAGATATTACCAGCAATACATTAAAACAAAAAAATATTACCGGCAATAAAAAATTTTTTCGGCATTAAATAACCCATTGAGGTTGATATGCTGTAAAACAAAACAAAAACCAAACCAAACCAAAAACTCTGTCTATTTACTGGACACACCCATTTTCACAAGCGTCAGAAATATTCCGCTTCTCCAATGAAACAATCATTTATAATCAATATTTATTTTACTATCCATTAATAAGAGTTTATGGCTATACCCACATATATACATATATCGGTATTTTCACAAAAAAAGAATAACGCAGGAAACAATTCTGGAACTCGGTTGGTCTGTTCTCCTCCAGCCAACGTATTCATCAAGCAATTTTTACCATTTTTTGATCCGTCTTTTCTCCCACTCACCCCTGCTATGTGTTAATTAGTAGGACTTGTATCAGTAAATCAGTATCATCTAAATCCAAAAATATTTTCTGGACTCAAATAAGCTGCAAAAGGTTGATAAGCCGTAAAAAATCAAATCCGTCAGTCAATCATTTAAGCATTTCTTATATAGTTGATTGATGGATTTATTCTGAGGGGTTTTCCTCTTTGGTAACTAGACTTTATGAATTTAATCGCAGTACTAGTACGACAATGTCATTAGTCCTGACATGGCATCTCAGTTTTCATTTACTTTCCCACTGCCGTCGTAATATAGATTCCCCGTGCTTCTTTCTATAAATACTTTCATGGTGATTGTTCTGATGAACTCTCCTTATCCGTACCTCGACTTTATGAACACGAGCTCAGTACTAGATTGGCGGCTAGGTCTCATTATTTTCCAAATTAAATCACCAGATTACCATGTTAAAGTTTTCTTCTCTCGCGCTTCACGCTTGTGGGTCTCGCTTTCGGCTACTTGCGTCCCAGTCAAATTTGAGCTACAAAAAATTAAATGTATTGTCAGTCGCCATTTTCTGTCACAAGTGAATACTGCGACGCCTGCCGGAACACGATATAACAAAAATCCACTTCGAACGAAGGGTGGACATTACAGCTGGGTTCGTCACTTGGGTGCAGAGCCATCGAACGATCCATCAATTATGAGAGACAAGCATAGTTTTTGCAGAAGAAATTTGTTAGTGAGTCAAAACGTGTGGATATTCGGGTTCAACATATAAGACCCAAATAGGCTATAGGGCCACAACTAGCTTTTGCTATTGCGGATTCCTGGATTGTGGGGATTGTCAGACCCGCAAACTAACTAATTTCGCATTCATTCTCCTAGAAGAGTTACCAACCAAAGCTGGAGCGTACAATCTGCCCTGTTGTTGACCGTCAGCTGCTGGTGATAATGGGTGGAAGAATTCATAACTTCCTCAAGAGCATTTACATAAAAATGAATGCAATACGAGTCAGTCAGTTATGTTTCATGCGTGATACACGCATAGGCGATCATGTATCTTTCGATTCATGACTGACGAGGCAGATTTTTCCCGCAGTAGGTTGCCATTCCTTGCTGCGGTAGACCAGTTGCCATCCAAGGCTATAGAACCCGGTCTGTCCTGCTATTTACCCATAGCTGGTGGGGAGAAGAAGAGGATTCATACCTTGCCTGAGGGTATTAGCATGTAAGTGATTGTAATGGATTCGACTGGAATTCGAACTCGGCTCTCAGATTTCTCAATTCGAGTCGCTATCCATTACTCCACTGTGTCTCCTAAGTGGCTTTCTATTGCTTTAGATGAGAGTACTGGCATTCAGGCTACTGCTCAGGTACTTAGGTACATCAGAGGAATTGAGGAAAACAATTCCTCTGTAATTTCAAAGCCAGTGGTAGTTTTCAGTCAGTTATGAACCATGCGTGATATACGCTTAGGCGATTATATATCTTTCAATACATGACTGACGAGGCAGATTTTTCCTGCAGTAGGTTGCCATTTCTTTCTGCGGTAGACCAGTTGCCACCCAAGGCTATAGAACCCGGTCTGTTCTGCTATTTCCCCATAGCTAGGGAGAGAAGAAGAGGATTCATACCTTTCCCAAAGGCTATTAGCACGTAAGTGAATGTAATGGATTCGACTGGAATTCGAACTCGGCTCTCCGATTCTTCAATTCGAGGCGCTATACAGGGTACAATGGAAAAATGAAAATGATACTGATATCACATAAATTTAAGAAAATTAGACAAAAATATCTTGAATTGCTAAAGAGTAAATTTATCAATAAAATTACCATTGGATTCAACCATGGCCTCCAGACGACTTCTCCTTGTTTACGTTGGTGAATGCTGCCATAGTCCTTGCCATCAGTTCATCTTTGGTGTTACAAGGAGTTTTGTTGGTCTCTCGCTCAACTGCGTCCCAGACATAATAATCAAGGGGGTTGTAGCCTAGGGAGTTAGGTACCCAGATGTAAGGGGTGATATGGTCACAAATTGTCTCACAAACATGACTGCGTTCTCCTGCTTGTATGGCATGGTGCAGTGTCCTGTTGCCAGACATCGGGTCTTCCAGCGGCCATCGTCTTGACCGAGGGTAGCACTACATCCTCGAGGCACTTGATGTAGGCCTCCATATTGAGGCCCTGTGTGAAGACGAATAGAGGCATAACGTCGCCATCAGTAGTGATCATCTTCGTAATCACCATCAACTCCTCAAATTGACACCCAAACACTAAGAAATGTTCGTATTGGAACTTCCGGGAGAAAAAACCAATCAATAGAGCATACGGTTTCCAAATTTCTGTCGAAATGGATTGCGCCATGGTGCTCTTTTGCTCATAGACGGTGCCCAACTAACCCTACTATACTGTGCAGTCGACGAAATCAAAAACAGAAAAAACGCACGCGTGAAATTAAAAATATGAAATGGCGACAATAAACCCATCGCACAGTAAAGTGTGGGTCAGAATTCGAACTCGGCTCGGTGATACCACTTCGATAATCGTTCCGACATTTGCACATTCGACACCGTTTCAGTTGAACTTCCAAATATTTGATTAATATCCCCGGAATTAGGGGATTAAAGTATTTCAGGAGAAAAGCTTATAAAGATAGCACATAAAATCTGTAAATGTGATTCCTTTTTCCAGAAATGTTAAACATTTGGATATAATTCCTTATGGAAATAATTCCTTTTGTATGAAGAAAAATATTTGAAAGGTGATTCAATCGCGTGCGCTGATTAGGGAAATTGAATGAATAACCGAAATGTTTGAGCGCAAGCGATGTTGGATTTTGGTTTTAATTTCATTAAATTAATGTATTCCCCTGTTAAAGAGAAAACAGATGATTAATGCAAGTGAGATTTATGCCCGCGATTTATATTCAATAATACTATTTCACAATGGAAACCAGGAAATTGTACCATTATAGAGAACGATGTTTATGGAAAAAAGGCGGTTCCATACTTCCGGTATAGCGTTAAAGCAAAGTCAAACAAAGCAAAAGCACAAAAAGATTTCAGGAAGAATATTTCAATAGGAAAGACTCATTGAGGGATTAATTTGAAAAAGTGTCACTAATTAATTAATATCATTCATGTGGTGTCGTATTACTAAATAAAATCTAATGGAAAATGAAGGTTTAAGATTTACTATTGTTAAAATGTCATATTTTAGCCTTATGTGCCACTAGGGAGAGGCAGGCTATGATGAATGATGGAATGAAAGGGTTAAAAGAAAGTAGCAATATTAAAGGAATTGCAATCAAGCTATGATGCATTACTATAGAGGATCTAAGTGAAAATAAAGGCTTTATATTGACTATTGTTAAAATGTCATATTTTAGCCTTACGTGCCACTAGGGAGAGGCAGGCTATGATGAATGATGGAATGAAAGGGTTAAAAGAAAGTAGCAATATTAAAGGAATTGCAATCAAGCTATGATGCATTACTATAGAGGATCTAAGGGAAAATAAAGGCTTTATATTGACTATTGTTAAAATGTCATATTTTAGCCTTATGTGCCACTAGGGAGGGCCAGGCTATGATGAATGATGGAATGAAAGGGTTAAAAGAAAGTAGCAATATTAAAGGAATTGCAATCAAGCTATGATGCATTACTATAGAGGATCTAAGGGAAAATAAAGGCCTTATATTGACTATTGTTAAAATGTCATATTTTAGCCTTATGTGCCACTAGGGAGAGCCAGGCTATGATGAATGATGGAATGAAAGGGTTAAAAGGAAGTAGCAATATTAAAGGAATTGCAATCAAGCTATGATGCATTACTATAGAGGATCATAGGGAAAATAAAGGCTTTATATTGACTATTGTTAAAATGTCATATTTTAGCCTTATGCGCCACTAGGGAGAGCCAGGCTATGATGAATGATGGAATGAAAGGGTTAAAAGAAAGTAGCAATATTAAAGGAATTGCAATCAAGCTATGATGCATTACTATAGAGGATCTAAGGGGAAATAAAGGCTTTATATTGACTATTGTTAAAATGTCATATTTTAGCCTTATGTGCCACTAGGGAGAGGCAGGCTATGATGAATGATGGAATGAAAGGGTTAAAGGAAAGTAGCAATATTAAAACAATTGCAATCAAGCTATGATGAATTACTATAGTGGATCTAAGGGAAAATAAAGGCTTCATATTGAATATTGTTAAAATGTCATATTTTAGCCTTATGTGCCACTAGGGAGAGCCAAGCTATGATGAATGATGGAATGAAAGGGTTAAAAGGAAGTAGCAATATTAAAGGAATTGCAATCAAGCTATGATGCATTACTATAGAGGATCTAAGGGGAAATAAAGGCTTTATATTGACTATTGTTAAAATGTCATATTTTAGCCTTATGTGCCACTAGGGAGAGCCAGGCTATGATCAATGGTGGAATGAAAGGGTTAAAGGAAGTAGCAATATTAAAGGAATTGCAATCAAGCTATGATGCATTACTATAGAGGATCTAAGGGGAAATAAAGGCTTTATATTGACTATTGTTAAAATGTCATATTTTAGCCTTATGTGCCACTAGGGAGAGCCAGGCTATGCTGAATGATGGAATGAAAGGGTTAAAAGGAAGTAGCAATATTAAAGGAATTGCAATCAAGCTATGATGCATTACTATAGAGGATCTAAGGGGAAATAAAGGCTTTATATTGACTATTGTTAAAATGTCATATTTTAGCCTTATGTGCCACTAGGGAGAGCCAGGCTATGATGAATGATGGAATGAAAGGGTTAAAAGGAAGTAGCAATATTAAAGGAATTGCAATCAAGCTATGATGCATTACTATAGTGGATCTAAGGGGAAATAAAGGCTTTATATTGACTATTGTTAAAATGTCATATTTTAGCCTTATGTGCCACTAGGGAGAGCCAGGCTATGATGAATGATGGAATGAAAGGGTTAAAAGGAAGTAGCAATATTAAAGGAATTGCAATCAAGCTATAATGCATTACTATAGAGGATCTAAGGGGAAATAAAGGCTTTATATTGACTATTGTTAAAATGTCATATTTCAGCCTTATGTGCCACTAGGGAGAGCCAGGCTATGATGAATGATGGAATGAAAGGGTTAAAAGGAAGTAGCAATATTAAAGGAATTGCAATCAAGCTATGATGCATTACTATAGAGGATCTAAGGGGAAATAAAGGCTTTATATTGACTATTGTTAAAATGTCATATTTTAGCCTTATGTGCCACTAGGGAGAGCCAGGCTATGATGAATGATGGAATGAAAGGGTTAAAAGGAAGTAGCAATATTAAAGGAATTGCAATCAAGCTATAATGCATTACTATAGAGGATCTAAGGGGAAATAAAGGCTTTATATTGACTATTGTTAAAATGTCATATTTTAGCCTTATGTGCCACTAGGGAGAGCCAGGCTATGATGAATGATGGAATGAAAGGGTTAAAAGGAAGTAGCAATATTAAAGGAATTGCAATCAAGCTATAATGCATTACTATAGAGGATCTAAGGGGAAATAAAGGCTTTATATTGACTATTGTGAAAATGTCATATTTTAGCCTTATGTGCCACTAGGGAGAGCCAGGCTATGATGAATGATGGAATGAAAGGGTTAAAAGGAAGTAGCAATATTAAAGGAATTGCAATCAAGCTATGATGCATTACTATAGAGGATCTAAGGGGAAATAAAGGCTTTATATTGACTATTGTTAAAATGTCATATTTTAGCCTTATGTGCCACTAGGGAGAGCCAGGCTATGATCAATGGTGGAATGAAAGGGTTAAAGGAAGTAGCAATATTAAAGGAATTGCAATCAAGCTATGATGCATTACTATAGAGGATCTAAGGGGAAATAAAGGCTTTATATTGACTATTGTTAAAATGTCATATTTTAGCCTTATGTGCCACTAGGGAGAGCCAGGCTATGATGAATGATGGAATGAAAGGGTTAAAAGGAAGTAGCAATATTAAAGGAATTGCAATCAAGCTATGATGCATTACTATAGAGGATCTAAGGGGAAATAAAGGCTTTATATTGACTATTGTTAAAATGTCATATTTTAGCCTTATGCGCCACTAGGGAGAGCCAGGCTATGATGAATGATGGAATGAAAGGGTTAAAAGGAAGTAGCAATATTAAAGGAATTGCAATCAAGCTATGATGCATTACTATAGACGATCTAAGGGGAAATAAAGGCTTTATATTGACTATTGTTAAAATGTCATATTTTAGCCTTATGTGCCCCTAGGGAGAGCCAGGCTATGATCAATGGTGGAATGAAAGGGTTAAAGGAAGTAGCAATATTAAAGGAATTGCAATCAAGCTATGATGCATTACTATAGAGGATCTAAGGGGAAATAAAGGCTTTATATTGACTATTGTTAAAATGTCATATTTTAGCCTTATGCGCCACTAGGGAGAGCCAGGCTATGATGAATGATGGAATGAAAGGGTTAAAAGGAAGTAGCAATATTAAAGGAATTGCAATCAAGCTATGATGCATTACTATAGAGGATCTAAGGGGAAATAAAGGCTTTATATTGACTATTGTTAAAATGTCATATTTTAGCCTTATGTGCCACTAGGGAGAGCCAGGCTATGATCAATGGTGGAATGAAAGGGTTAAAGGAAGTAGCAATATTAAAGGAATTGCAATCAAGCTATGATGCATTACTATAGAGGATCTAAGGGGAAATAAAGGCTTTATATTGACTATTGTTAAAATGTCATATTTTAGCCTTATGCGCCACTAGGGAGAGCCAGGCTATGATGAATGATGGAATGAAAGGGTTAAAAGGAAGTAGCAATATTAAAGGAATTGCAATCAAGCTATGATGCATTACTATAGAGGATCTAAGGGGAAATAAAGGCTTTATATTGACTATTGTTAAAATGTCATATTTTAGCCTTATGTGCCACTAGGGAGAGCCAGGCTATGATGAATGATGGAATGAAAGGGTTAAAAGGAAGTAGCAATATTAAAGGAATTGCAATCAAGCTATGATGCATTACTATAGAGGATCTAAGGGGAAATAAAGGCTTTATATTGACTATTGTTAAAATGTCATATTTTAGCCTTATGCGCCACTAGGGAGAGCCAGGCTATGATGAATGATGGAATGAAAGGGTTAAAAGGAAGTAGCAATATTAAAGGAATTGCAATCAAGCTATGATGCATTACTATAGTGGATCTAAGGGGAAATAAAGGCTTTATATTGACTATTGTTAAAATGTCATATTTTAGCCTTATGTGCCACTAGGGAGAGCCAGGCTATGATGAATGATGGAATGAAAGGGTTAAAAGGAAGTAGCAATATTAAAGGAATTGCAATCAAGCTATGATGCATTACTATAGAGGATCTAAGGGGAAATAAAGGCTTTATATTGACTATTGTTAAAATGTCATATTTTAGCCTTATGCGCCACTAGGGAGAGCCAGGCTATGATGAATGATGGAATGAAAGGCTTAAAAGGAAGTAGCAATATTAAAGGAATTGCAATCAAGCTATGATGCATTACTATAGAGGATCTAAGGGGAAATAAAGGCTTTATATTGACTATTGTTAAAATGTCATATTTTAGCCTTATGTGCCACTAGGGAGAGCCAGGCTATGATGAATGATGGAATGAAAGGGTTAAAAGGAAGTAGCAATATTAAAGGAATTGCAATCAAGCTATGATGCATTACTATAGAGGATCTAAGGGAAAATAAAGGCTTTATATTGACTATTGTTAAAATGTCATATTTTAGCCTTATGTGCCACTAGGGAGAGCCAGGCTATGATGAATGATGGAATGAAAGGGTTAAAAGGAAGTAGCAATATTAAAGGAATTGCAATCAAGCTATGATGCATTACTATAGAGGATCTAAGGGAAAATAAAGGCTTTATATTGACTATTGTTAAAATGTCATATTTTAGCCTTATGCGCCACTAGGGAGAGCCAGGCTATGATGAATGATGGAATGAAAGGGTTAAAAGGAAGTAGCAATATTAAAGGAATTGCAATCAAGCTATGATGCATTACTATAGAGGATCTAAGGGAAAATAAAGGCTTTATATTGACTATTGTTAAAATGTCATATTTTAGCCTTATGTGCCACTAGGGAGAGCCAGGCTATGATGAATGATGGAATGAAAGGGTTAAAAGGAAGTAGCAATATGAAAGGAATTGCAATCAAGCTATGATGCATTACTATAGAGGATCTAAGGGAAAATAAAGGCTTTATATTGACTATTGTTAAAATGTCATATTTTAGCCTTATGCGCCACTAGGGAGAGCCAGGCTATGATGAATGATGGAATGAAAGGGTTAAAAGGAAGTAGCAATATTAAAGGAATTGCAATCAAGCTATGATGCATTACTATAGAGGATCTAAGGGAAAATAAAGGCTTTATATGGACTCTTGTTAAAATGTCATATTTTAGCCTTATGTGCCACTAGGGAGAGCCAGGCTATGATGAATGATGGAATGAAAGGGTTAAAAGGAAGTAGCAATATTAAAGGAATTGCAATCAAGCTATGATGCATTACTATAGAGGATCTAAGGGGAAATAAAGGCTTTATATTGACTATTGTTAAAATGTCATATTTTAGCCTTATGTGCCACTAGGGAGAGCCAGGCTATGATGAATGATGGAATGAAAGGGTTAAAAGGAAGTAGCAATATTAAAGGAATTGCAATCAAGCTATGATGCATTACTATAGTGGATCTAAGGGGAAATAAAGGCTTTATATTGACTATTGTTAAAATGTCATATTTTAGCCTTATGAGCCACTAGGGAGAGCCAGGCTATGATGAATGATGGAATGAAAGGGTTAAAAGGAAGTAGCAATATTAAAGGAATTGCACTCAAGCTATGATGCATTACTATAGAGGATCTAAGGGGAAATAAAGGCTTTATATTGACTATTGTTAAAATGTCATATTTTAGCCTTATGCGCCACTAGGGAGAGCCAGGCTATGATGAATGATGGAATGAAAGGGTTAAAAGGAAGTAGCAATATTAAAGGAATTGCAATCAAGCTATGATGCATTACTATAGAGGATCTAAGGGGAAATAAAGGCTTTATATTGACTATTGTTAAAATGTCATATTTTAGCCTTATGTGCCACTAGGGAGAGCCAGGCTATGATGAATGATGGAATGAAAGGGTTAAAAGGAAGTAGCAATATTAAAGGAATTGCAATCAAGCTATGATGCATTACTATAGAGGATCTAAGGGAAAATAAAGGCTTTATATTGACTATTGTTAAAATGTCATATTTTAGCCTTATGTGCCACTAGGGAGAGCCAGGCTATGATGAATGATGGAATGAAAGGGTTAAAAGGAAGTAGCAATATTAAAGGAATTGCAATCAAGCTATGATGCATTACTATAGAGGATCTAAGGGAAAATAAAGGCTTTATATTGACTATTGTTAAAATGTCATATTTTAGCCTTATGCGCCACTAGGGAGAGCCAAGCTATGATGAATGATGGAATGAAAGGGTTAAAAGGAAGTAGCAATATTAAAGGAATTGCAATCAAGCTATGATGCATTACTATAGAGGATCTAAGGGAAAATAAAGGCTTTATATTGACTATTGTTAAAATGTCATATTTTAGCCTTATGTGCCACTAGGGAGAGCCAGGCTATGATGAATGATGGAATGAAAGGGTTAAAAGGAAGTAGCAATATGAAAGGAATTGCAATCAAGCTATGATGCATTACTATAGAGGATCTAAGGGAAAATAAAGGCTTTATATTGACTATTGTTAAAATGTCATATTTTAGCCTTATGCGCCACTAGGGAGAGCCAGGCTATGATGAATGATGGAATGAAAGGGTTAAAAGGAAGTAGCAATATTAAAGGAATTGCAATCAAGCTATGATGCATTACTATAGAGGATCTAAAGGAAAATAAAGGCTTTATATTGACTATTGTTAAAATGTCATATTTTAGCCTTATGTGCCACTAGGGAGAGCCAGGCTATGATGAATGATGGAATGAAAGGGTTAAAAGGAAGTAGCAATATTAAAGGAATTGCAATCAAGCTATGATGCATTACTATAGAGGATATAAGGGGAAATAAAGGCTTTATATTGACTATTGTTAAAATGTCATATTTTAGCCTTATGTGCCACTAGGGCGAGCCAGGCTATGATGAATGATGGAATGAAAGGGTTAAAAGGAAGTAGCAATATGGAAGGAATTGCAATCAAGCTATGATGCATTACTATAGAGGATCTAAGGGAAAATAAAGGCTTTATATTGACTATTGTTAAAATGTCATATTTTAGCCTTATGCGCCACTAGGGAGAGCCAGGCTATGATGAATGATGGAATGAAAGGGTTAAAAGGAAGTAGCAATATTAAAGGAATTGCAATCAAGCTATGATGCATTACTATAGAGGATCTAAGGGAAAATAAAGGCTTTATATTGACTATTGTTAAAATGTCATATTTTAGCCTTATGTGCCACTAGGGAGAGCCAGGCTATGATGAATGATGGAATGAAAGGGTTAAAAGGAAGTAGCAATATTAAAGGAATTGCAATCAAGCTATGATGCATTACTATAGAGGATCTAAGGGGAAAAAAAGGCTTTATATTGACTATTGTTAAAATGTCATATTTTAGCCTTATGTGCCACTAGGGAGAGCCAGGCTATGATGAATGATGGAATGAAAGGGTTAAAAGGAAGTAGCAATATTAAAGGAATTGCAATCAAGCTATGATGCATTACTATAGAGGATCTAAGGGAAAATAAAGGCTTTATATTGACTATTGTTAAAATGTCATATTTTAGCCTTATGTGCCACTAGGGAAAGCCAGGCTATGATGAATGATGGAATGAAAGGGATAAAAGGAAGTAGCAATATTAAAGGAATTGCAATCAAGCTATGATGCATTACTATAGTGGATCTAAGGGGAAATAAAGGCTTTATATTGACTATTGTTAAAATGTCATATTTTAGCCTTATGTGCCACTAGGGAGAGCCAGGCTATGATGAATGATGGAATGAAAGGGTTAAAAGGAAGTAGCAATATTAAAGGAATTGCAATCAAGCTATGATGCATTACTATAGAGGATCTAAGGGAAAATAAAGGCTTTATATTGACTATTGTTAAAATGTCATATTTTAGCCTTATGTGCCACTAGGGAGAGCCAGGCTATGATGAATGATGGAATGAAAGGGTTAAAAGAAAGTAGCAATATTAAAGGAATTGCAATCAAGCTATGATGCATTACTATAGAGGATCTAAGGGAAAATAAAGGCTTTATATTGACTATTGTTAAAATGTCATATTTTAGCCTTATGTGCCACTAGGGAGAGCCAGGCTATGATGAATGATGGAATGAAAGGGTTAAAAGGAAGTAGCAATATTAAAGGAATTGCAATCAAGCTATGATGCATTACTATAGAGGATCTAAGGGAAAATAAAGGCTTTATATTGACTATTGTTAAAATGTCATATTTTAGCCTTATGTGCCACTAGGGAAAGCCAGGCTATGATGAATGATGGAATGAAAGGGATAAAAGGATGTAGCAATATTAAAGGAATTGCAATCAAGCTATGATGCATTACTATAGTGGATCTAAGGGGAAATAAAGGCTTTATATTGACTATTGTTAAAATGTCATATTTTAGCCTTATGTGCCACTAGAGAGAGCCAGGCTATGATGAATGATGGAATGAAAGGGTTAAAAGGAAGTAGCAATATTAAAGGAATTGCAATCAAGCTATGATGCATTACTATAGAGGATCTAAGGGAAAATAAAGGCTTTATATTGACTATTGTTAAAATGTCATATTTTAGCCTTATGCGCCACTAGGGAGAGCCAGGCTATGATGAATGATGGAATGAAAGGGTTAAAAGGAAGTAGCAATATTAAAGGAATTGCAATCAAGCTATGATGCATTACTATAGAGGATCTAAGGGAAAATAAAGGCTTTATATTGACTATTGTTAAAATGTCATATTTTAGCCTTATGTGCCACTAGGGAGAGCCAGGCTATGACGAATGAGGGAATGAAAGGGTTAAAAGGAAGTAGCAATATTAAAGGAATTGCAATCAAGCTATGATGCATTACTATAGAGGATCTAAGGGAAAATAAAGGCTTTATATTGACTATTGTTGAAATGTCATATTTTAGCCTTATGTGCCACTAGGGAGAGCCAGGCTAGGATGAATGATGGAAAGAAAGGGTTAAAAGGAAGTAGCAATATTAAAGGAATTGCAATCAAGCTATGATGCATTACTATAGAGGATCTAAGGGGAAATAAAGGCTTTATATTGACTATTGTTAAAATGTCATATTTTAGCCTTATGCGCCACTAGGGAGAGCCAGGCTATGATGAATGATGGAATGAAAGGGTTAAAAGGAAGTAGCAATATTAAAGGAATTGCAATCAAGCTATGATGCATTACTATAGAGGATCTAAGGGAAAATAAAGGCTTTATATTGACTATTGTTAAAATGTCATATTTTAGCCTTATGCGCCACTAGGGAGAGCCAGGCTATGATGAATGATGGAATGAAAGGGTTAAAAGGAAGTAGCAATATTAAAGGAATTGCAATCAAGCTATGATGCATTACTATAGAGGATCTAAGGGAAAATAAAGGCTTTATATTGACTATTGTTAAAATGTCATATTTTAGCCTTATGCGCCACTAGGGAGAGCCAGGCTATGATGAATGATGGAATGAAAGGGTTAAAAGGAAGTAGCAATATTAAAGGAATTGCAATCAAGCTATGATGCATTACTATAGAGGATCTAAGGGAAAATAAAGGCTTTATATTGACTATTGTTAAAATGTCATATTTTAGCCTTATGTGCCACTAGGGAGAGCCAGGCTATGATGAATGATGGAATGAAAGGGTTAAAAGAAAGTAGCAATATTAAAGGAATTGCAATCAAGCTATGATGCATTACTATAGAGGATCTAAGGGAAAATAAAGGCTTTATATTGACTATTGTTAAAATGTCATATTTTAGCCTTATGTGCCACTAGGGAGAGCCAGGCTATGATGAATGATGGAATGAAAGGGTTAAAAGGAAGTAGCAATATTAAAGGAATTGCAATCAAGCTATGATGCATTACTATAGTGGATCTAAGGGGAAATAAAGGCTTTATATTGACTATTGTTAAAATGTCATATTTTAGCCTTATGTGCCACTAGGGAGAGCCAGGCTATGATGAATGAGGGAATGAAAGGGTTAAAAGGAAGTAGCAATATTAAAGGAATTGCAATCAAGCTATGATGCATTACTATAGAGGATCTAAGGGAAAATAAAGGCTTTATATTGACTATTGTTAAAATGTCATATTTTAGCCTTATGTGCCACTAGGGAGAGCCAGGCTAGGATGAATGATGGAAAGAAAGGGTTAAAAGGAAGTAGCAATATTAAAGGAATTGCAATCAAGCTATGATGCATTACTATAGAGGATCTAAGGGGAAATAAAGGCTTTATATTGACTATTGTTAAAATGTCATATTTTAGCCTTATGCGCCACTAGGGAGAGCCAGGCTATGATGAATGATGGAATGAAAGGGTTAAAAGGAAGTAGCAATATTAAAGGAATTGCAATCAAGCTATGATGCATTACTATAGAGGATCTAAGGGAAAATAAAGGCTTTATATTGACTATTGTTAAAATGTCATATTTTAGCCTTATGCGCCACTAGGGAGAGCCAGGCTATGATGAATGATGGAATGAAAGGGTTAAAAGGAAGTAGCAATATTAAAGGAATTGCAATCAAGCTATGATGCATTACTATAGAGGATCTAAGGGAAAATAAAGGCTTTATATTGACTATTGTTAAAATGTCATATTTTAGCCTTATGCGCCACTAGGGAGAGCCAGGCTATGATGAATGATGGAATGAAAGGGTTAAAAGGAAGTAGCAATATTAAAGGAATTGCAATCAAGCTATGATGCATTACTATAGAGGATCTAAGGGAAAATAAAGGCTTTATATTGACTATTGTTAAAATGTCATATTTTAGCCTTATGTGCCACTAGGGAGAGCCAGGCTATGATGAATGATGGAATGAAAGGGTTAAAAGAAAGTAGCAATATTAAAGGAATTGCAATCAAGCTATGATGCATTACTATAGAGGATCTAAGGGAAAATAAAGGCTTTATATTGACTATTGTTAAAATGTCATATTTTAGCCTTATGTGCCACTAGGGAGAGCCAGGCTATGATGAATGATGGAATGAAAGGGTTAAAAGGAAGTAGCAATATTAAAGGAATTGCAATCAAGCTATGATGCATTACTATAGTGGATCTAAGGGGAAATAAAGGCTTTATATTGACTATTGTTAAAATGTCATATTTTAGCCTTATGTGCCACTAGGGAGAGCCAGGCTATGATGAATGATGGAATGAAAGGGTTAAAAGGAAGTAGCAATATTAAAGGAATTGCAATCAAGCTATGATGCATTACTATAGAGGATCTAAGGGGAAATAAAGGCTTTATATTGACTATTGTTAAAATGTCATATTTTAGCCTTATGCGCCACTAGGGAGAGCCAGGCTATGATGAATGATGGAATGAAAGGTTTAAAAGGAAGTAGCAATATTAAAGGAATTGCAATCAAGCTATGATGCATTACTATAGAGGATCTAAGGGGAAATAAAGGCTTTATATTGACTATTGTTAAAATGTCATATTTTAGCCTTATGCGCCACTAGGGAGAGCCAGGCTATGATGAATGATGGAATGAAAGGGTTAAAAGGAAGTAGCAATATTAAAGGAATTGCAATCAAGCTATGATGCATTACTATAGAGGATCTAAGGGGAAATAAAGGCTTTATATTGACTATTGTTAAAATGTCATATTTTAGCCTTATGTGCCACTAGGGAGAGCCAGGCTATGATCAATGGTGGAATGAAAGGGTTAAAGGAAGTAGCAATATTAAAGGAATTGCAATCAAGCTATGATGCATTACTATAGAGGATCTAAGGGGAAATAAAGGCTTTATATTGACTATTGTTAAAATGTCATATTTTAGCCTTATGCGCCACTAGGGAGAGCCAGGCTATGATGAATGATGGAATGAAAGGGTTAAAAGGAAGTAGCAATATTAAAGGAATTGCAATCAAGCTATGATGCATTACTATAGAGGATCTAAGGGGAAATAAAGGCTTTATATTGACTATTGTTAAAATGTCATATTTTAGCCTTATGTGCCACTAGGGAGAGCCAGGCTATGATGAATGATGGAATGAAAGGGTTAAAAGGAAGTAGCAATATTAAAGGAATTGCAATCAAGCTATGATGCATTACTATAGTGGATCTAAGGGGAAATAAAGGCTTTATATTGACTATTGTTAAAATGTCATATTTTAGCCTTATGTGCCACTAGGGAGAGCCAGGCTATGATGAATGATGGAATGAAAGGGTTAAAAGGAAGTAGCAATATTAAAGGAATTGCAATCAAGCTATGATGCATTACTATAGAGGATCTAAGGGAAAATAAAGGCTTTATATTGACTATTGTTAAAATGTCATATTTTAGCCTTATGCGCCACTAGGGAGAGCCAGGCTATGGTGAATGATGGAATGAAAGGGTTAAAAGGAAGTAGCAATATTAAAGGAATTGCAATCAAGCTATGATGCATTACTATAGAGGATCTAAGGGAAAATAAAGGCTTTATATTGACTATTGTTAAAATGTCATATTTTAGCCTTATGTGCCACTAGGGAGAGCCAGGCTAGGATGAATGATGGAATGAAAGGGTTAAAAGGAAGTAGCAATATTAAAGGAATTGCAATCAAGCTATGATGCATTACTATAGAGGATCTAAGGGGAAATAAAGGCTTTATATTGACTATTGTTAAAATGTCATATTTTAGCCTTATGTGCCACTAGGGAGAGCCAGGCTATGATGAATGATGGAATGAAAGGGTTAAAAGGAAGTAGCAATATTAAAGGAATTGCAATCAAGCTATGATGCATTACTATAGAGGATCTAAGGGGAAATAAAGGCTTTATATTGACTATTGTTAAAATGTCATATTTTAGCCTTATGTGCCACTAGGGAGAGCCAGGCTATGATGAATGATGGAATGAAAGGGTTAAAAGGAAGTAGCAATATTAAAGGAATTACAATCAAGCTATGATGCATTACTATAAAGGATCTAAGGGGAAATAAAGGCTTTATATTGACTATTGTTAAAATGTCATATTTTAGCCTTATGTGCCACTAGGGAGAGGCAGGCTATGATGAATGATGGAATGAAAGGGTTAAAGGAAAGTAGCAATATTAAAACAATTGCAATCAAGCTATGATGAATTACTATAGTGGATCTAAGGGAAAATAAAGGCTTCATATTGAATATTGTTAAAATGTCATATTTTAGCCTTATGTGCCACTAGGGAGAGGCAGGCTATGATGAATGATGGAATGAAAGGGTTAAAGGAAAGTAGCAATATTAAAACAATTGCAATCAAGCTATGATGAATTACTATAGTGGATCTAAGGGAAAATAAAGGCTTCATATTGAATATTGTTAAAATGTCATATTTTAGCCTTATGTGCCACTAGGGAGAGCCAGGCTATGATGAATGATGGAATGAAAGGGTTAAAAGAAAGTAGCAAAAGTAAAGGAATTGCAATCAAGCTATGATGCATTACTATAGAGGATCTAAGGGAAAATAAAGGCTTTATATTGACTATTGTTAAAATGTCATATTTTAGCCTTATGTGCCACTAGGGAGAGCCAGGCTATGATGAATGATGGAATGAAAGGGTTAAAAGGAAGTAGCAATATTAATGGAACTGTAAGCAAGCTATAATGCATTACTATAGAGTATCTCATTGAAATTGAAGGCTTTATATTGACTATTGGTAAAATGTCATATTTTAGCCTTATGTGCCACTAGGGAGGGCCAGGCTATGATGAATGATGGAATGAAAGGGTTAAAAGAAAGTAGCAATATTAAAGGAATTGCAATGAAGCTATGATGCATTACTATAGAGGATCTAAGGGAAAATAAAGGCTTTATATTGACTATTGTTAAAATGTCATATTTTAGCCTTATGTGCCACTAGGGAAAGCCAGGCTATGATGAATGATGGAATGAAAGGGATAAAAGGAAGTAGCAATATTAAAGGAATTGCAATCAAGCTATGATGCATTACTATAGTGGATCTAAGGGGAAATAAAGGCTTTATATTGACTATTGTTAAAATGTCATATTTTAGCCTTATGTGCCACTAGGGAGAGCCAGGCTATGATGAATGATGGAATTAAAGGGTTAAAAGGAAGTAGCAATATTAAAGGAATTGCAATCAAGCTATGATGCATTACTATAGAGGATCTAAGGGAAAATAAAGGCTTTATATTGACTATTGTTAAAATGTCATATTTTAGCCTTATGCGCCACTAGGGAGAGCCAGGCTATGATGAATGATGGAATGAAAGGGTTAAAAGGAAGTAGCAATATTAAAGGAATTGCAATCAAGCTATGATGCATTACTATAGAGGATCTAAGGGAAAATAAAGGCTTTATATTGACTATTGTTAAAATGTCATATTTTAGCCTTATGTGCCACTAGGGAGAGCCAGGCTAGGATGAATGATGGAATGAAAGGGTTAAAAGGAAGTAGCAATATTAAAGGAATTGCAATCAAGCTATGATGCATTACTATAGAGGATCTAAGGGAAAATAAAGGCTTTATATTGACTATTGTTAAAATGTCATATTTTAGCCTTATGTGCCACTAGGGAGAGCCAGGCTATGATGAATGATGGAATGAAAGGGTTAAAAGAAAGTAGCAATATTAAAGGAATTGCAATCAAGCTATGATGCATTACTATAGAGGATCTAAGGGAAAATAAAGGCTTTATATTGACTATTGTTAAAATGTCATATTTTAGCCTTATGTGCCACTAGGGAGAGCCAGGCTATGATGAATGATGGAATGAAAGGGTTAAAAGGAAGTAGCAATATTAAAGGAATTGCAATCAAGCTATGATGCATTACTATAGTGGATCTAAGGGGAAATAAAGGCTTTATATTGACTATTGTTAAAATGTCATATTTTAGCCTTATGTGCCACTAGGGAGAGCCAGGCTATGATGAATGATGGAATGAAAGGGTTAAAAGGAAGTAGCAATATTAAAGGAATTGCAATCAAGCTATGATGCATTACTATAGAGGATCTAAGGGGAAATAAAGGCTTTATATTGACTATTGTTAAAATGTCATATTTTAGCCTTATGCGCCACTAGGGAGAGCCAGGCTATGATGAATGATGGAATGAAAGGGTTAAAAGGAAGTAGCAATATTAAAGGAATTGCAATCAAGCTATGATGCATTACTATAGAGGATCTAAGGGGAAATAAAGGCTTTATATTGACTATTGTTAAAATGTCATATTTTAGCCTTATGCGCCACTAGGGAGAGCCAGGCTATGATGAATGATGGAATGAAAGGGTTAAAAGGAAATAGCAATATTAAAGGAATTGCAATCAAGCTATGATGCATTACTATAGAGGATCTAAGGGGAAATAAAGGCTTTATATTGACTATTGTTAAAATGTCATATTTTAGCCTTATGTGCCACTAGGGAGAGGCAGGCTATGATGAATGATGGAATGAAAGGGTTAAAGGAAAGTAGCAATATTAAAACAATTGCAATCAAGCTATGATGAATTACTATAGTGGATCTAAGGGAAAATAAAGGCTTCATATTGAATATTGTTAAAATGTCATATTTTAGCCTTATGTGCCACTAGGGAGAGGCAGGCTATGATGAATGATGGAATGAAAGGGTTAAAGGAAAGTAGCAATATTAAAACAATTGCAATCAAGCTATGATGAATTACTATAGTGGATCTAAGGGAAAATAAAGGCTTCATATTGAATATTGTTAAAATGTCATATTTTAGCCTTATGTGCCACTAGGGAGAGCCAGGCTATGATGAATGATGGAATGAAAGGGTTAAAAGAAAGTAGCAAAAGTAAAGGAATTGCAATCAAGCTATGATGCATTACTATAGAGGATCTAAGGGAAAATAAAGGCTTTATATTGACTATTGTTAAAATGTCATATTTTAGCCTTATGTGCCACTAGGGAGAGCCAGGCTATGATGAATGATGGAATGAAAGGGTTAAAAGGAAGTAGCAATATTAATGGAACTGTAAGCAAGCTATAATGCATTACTATAGAGTATCTCATTGAAATTGAAGGCTTTATATTGACTATTGGTAAAATGTCATATTTTAGCCTTATGTGCCACTAGGGAGGGCCAGGCTATGATGAATGATGGAATGAAAGGGTTAAAAGAAAGTAGCAATATTAAAGGAATTGCAATGAAGCTATGATGCATTACTATAGAGGATCTAAGGGAAAATAAAGGCTTTATATTGACTATTGTTAAAATGTCATATTTTAGCCTTATGTGCCACTAGGGAAAGCCAGGCTATGATGAATGATGGAATGAAAGGGATAAAAGGAAGTAGCAATATTAAAGGAATTGCAATCAAGCTATGATGCATTACTATAGTGGATCTAAGGGGAAATAAAGGCTTTATATTGACTATTGTTAAAATGTCATATTTTAGCCTTATGTGCCACTAGGGAGAGCCAGGCTATGATGAATGATGGAATGAAAGGGTTAAAAGGAAGTAGCAATATTAAAGGAATTGCAATCAAGCTATGATGCATTACTATAGAGGATCTAAGGGAAAATAAAGGCTTTATATTGACTATTGTTAAAATGTCATATTTTAGCCTTATGCCCACTAGGGAGAGCCAGGCTATGATGAATGATGGAATGAAAGGGTTAAAAGGAAGTAGCAATATTAAAGGAATTGCAATCAAGCTATGATGCATTACTATAGAGGATCTAAGGGAAAATAAAGGCTTTATATTGACTATTGTTAAAATGTCATATTTTAGCCTTATGTGCCACTAGGGAGAGCCAGGCTAGGATGAATGATGGAATGAAAGGGTTAAAAGGAAGTAGCAATATTAAAGGAATTGCAATCAAGCTATGATGCATTACTATAGAGGATCTAAGGGAAAATAAAGGCTTTATATTGACTATTGTTAAAATGTCATATTTTAGCCTTATGTGCCACTAGGGAGAGCCAGTCTATGATGAATGATGGAATGAAAGGGTTAAAAGAAAGTAGCAATATTAAAGGAATTGCAATCAAGCTATGATGCATTACTATAGAGGATCTAAGGGAAAATAAAGGCTTTATATTGACTATTGTTAAAATGTCATATTTTAGCCTTATGTGCCACTAGGGAGAGCCAGGCTATGATGAATGATGGAATGAAAGGGTTAAAAGGAAGTAGCAATATTAAAGGAATTGCAATCAAGCTATGATGCATTACTATAGTGGATCTAAGGGGAAATAAAGGCTTTATATTGACTATTGTTAAAATGTCATATTTTAGCCTTATGTGCCACTAGGGAGAGCCAGGCTATGATGAATGATGGAATGAAAGGGTTAAAAGGAAGTAGCAATATTAAAGGAATTGCAATCAAGCTATGATGCATTACTATAGAGGATCTAAGGGGAAATAAAGGCTTTATATTGACTATTGTTAAAATGTCATATTTTAGCCTTATGCGCCACTAGGGAGAGCCAGGCTATGATGAATGATGGAATGAAAGGGTTAAAAGGAAGTAGCAATATTAAAGGAATTGCAATCAAGCTATGATGCATTACTATAGAGGATCTAAGGGGAAATAAAGGCTTTATATTGACTATTGTTAAAATGTCATATTTTAGCCTTATGCGCCACTAGGGAGAGCCAGGCTATGATGAATGATGGAATGAAAGGGTTAAAAGGAAATAGCAATATTAAAGGAATTGCAATCAAGCTATGATGCATTACTATAGAGGATCTAAGGGGAAATAAAGGCTTTATATTGACTATTGTTAAAATGTCATATTTTAGCCTTATGTGCCACTAGGGAGAGCCAGGCTATGATCAATGGTGGAATGAAAGGGTTAAAGGAAGTAGCAATATTAAAGGAATTGCAATCAAGCTATGATGCATTACTATAGAGGATCTAAGGGGAAATAAAGGCTTTATATTGACTATTGTTGAAATGTCATATTTTAGCCTTATGCGCCACTAGGGAGAGCCAGGCTATGATGAATGATGGAATGAAAGGGTTAAAAGGAAGTAGCAATATTAAAGGAATTGCAATCAAGCTATGATGCATTACTATAGAGGATCTAAGGGGAAATAAAGGCTTTATATTGACTATTGTTAAAATGTCATATTTTAGCCTTATGTGCCACTAGGGAGAGCCAGGCTATGATGAATGATGGAATGAAAGGGTTAAAAGGAAGTAGCAATATTAAAGGAATTGCAATCAAGCTATGATGCATTACTATAGTGGATCTAAGGGGAAATAAAGGCTTTATATTGACTATTGTTAAAATGTCATATTTTAGCCTTATGTGCCACTAGGGAGAGCCAGGCTATGCTGAATGATGGAATGAAAGGGTTAAAAGGAAGTAGCAATATTAAAGGAATTGCAATCAAGCTATGATGCATTACTATAGAGGATCTAAGGGAAAATAAAGGCTTTATATTGACTATTGTTAAAATGTCATATTTTAGCCTTATGTGCCACTAGGGAGAGCCAGGCTAGGATGAATGATGGAATGAAAGGGTTAAAAGGAAGTAGCAATATTAAAGGAATTGCAATCAAGCTATGATGCATTACTATAGAGGATCTAAGGGAAAATAAAGGCTTTATATTGACTATTGTTAAAATGTCATATTTTAGCCTTATGTGCCACTAGGGAGAGGCAGGCTATGATGAATGATGGAATGAAAGGGTTAAAGGAAAGTAGCAATATTAAAACAATTGCAATCAAGCTATGATGAATTACTATAGTGGATCTAAGGGAAAATAAAGGCTTCATATTGAATATTGTTAAAATGTCATATTTTAGCCTTATGTGCCACTAGGGAGAGCCAGGCTATGATGAATGATGGAATGAAAGGGTTAAAAGAAAGTAGCAATATTAAAGGAATTGCAATCAAGCTATGATGCATTACTATAGAGGATCTAAGGGAAAATAAAGGCTTTATATTGACTATTGTTAAAATGTCATATTTTAGCCTTATGTGCCACTAGGGAGAGCCAGGCTATGATGAATGATGGAATGAAAGGGTTAAAAGGAAGTAGCAATATTAATGGAACTGTAATCAAGCTATAATGCATTACTATAGAGTATCTCATTGAAATTAAAGGCTTTATATTGACTATTGGTAAAATGTCATATTTTAGCCTGATGTGCCACTAGGGAGGGCCAGGCTATGATGAATGATGGAATGAAAGGGTTAAAAGAAAGTAGCAATATTAAAGGAATTGCAATGAAGCTATGATGCATTACTATAGAGGATCTAAGGGAAAATAAAGGCTTTATATTGACTATTGTTAAAATGTCATATTTTAGCCTTATGTGCCACTAGGGAGAGCCAGGCTGTGATGAAAGATGGAATGAAAGGGTTAAAAGAAAGTAGCAATATTAATGGAACTGCAATCAAGCTATAATGCATTACTATAGAGGATCTAATGGAAAATAAAGGCTTTATATTGACTATTGGTAAAATGTCATATTTTAGCCTTATGCGCCACTCGGAGGGCCAGGCTATGATCAATGATGGAATGAAAGGGTTAAAAGAAAGTAGCAATATTAAAGGAATTGCAATCAAGCTATGATGCATTACTATAGAGGATCTAAGGGAAAATAAAGACTTTATATTGACTATTGTTAAAATGTCATATTTTAGCCTTATGCGCCACTAGGGAGGGCCAGGCTATGATCAATGATGGAATGAAAGGGTTAAAAGAAAGTAGCAATATTAAAGGAATTGCAATCAGGCTATGATGCATTACTATAGAGGATCTATGGGAAAATAAAGGCTTTATATTGACTATTGTTAAAATGTCATATTTTAGCCTTATGTGCCACTAGGGAGAGCCAGGCTGTGATGAATGATGGAATGAAAGGGTTAAAAGAAAGTAGCAATATTAAAGGAATTGCAATCAGGCTATGATGCATTACTATAGAGGATCTAAGGGAAAATAAAGACTTTATATTGACTATTGTTAAAATGTCATATTTTAGCCTTATGCGCCACTAGGGAGGGCCAGGCTATGATCAATGATGGAATGAAAGGGTTAAAAGAAAGTAGCAATATTAAAGGAATTGCAATCAGGCTATGATGCATTACTATAGAGGATCTATGGGAAAATAAAGGCTTTATATTGACTAGTGTTAAAATGTCATATTTTAGCCTTATGTGCCACTAGGGAGAGCCAGGCTATGATCAATGATGGAATGAAAGGGTTAAAAGAAAGTAGCAATATTAAAGTAATTGCAATCAAGCTATGATGCATTACTATAGAGGATCTAAGGGAAAATAAAGGCTTTATAATGACTATTGTTAAAATGTCATATTTTATCCTTACGTGCCACTAGGGAGAGGCAGGCTATGATCAATGATGGAATGAAAGGGTTAAAAGAAAGTAGCAATATTAAAGGAATTGCAAACAAACTATGATGCATTACTATAGAGGATCTAAGGGAAAATAAAGGCTTTATATTGACTATTGTTAAAATGTCATATTTTAGCCTTATGTGCCTCTAGGGAATCCGGAATTCACATAAGAGTTCAGTACTACTCCTTTGTTACTAACGAAATTAGTTCCTTTTCTTAACACTTTGCTTAATTTTTGGAAGGCACCTTTCACTATCCGAATACGCCTTCGGATTTTACTGTCGCTTTTTTCGTCCTCTGTTAGAATACTTCCCAGATATTTAAATTTTTGTACTTGTTTGATTTTGGTATCACCAAGAAAAGGAATTTAGACTACAACGGGAAGCCTTGTGAAGGAATTGGCACCTAAAATCCTTGGGATGATCACAGACAGAACCGACGAAAATTCCATTCCTTTTTATTCAAGAAATCATACAAAGTCACTTTCTCGAAACTCCAAACACAGGGCTCAGAAACTTAAACGTAGAAATCAAAACAACAAAGATTAGGATAACTGTCCGAATCATTCGTGAGATAATGGACAGTCTTCATCTTAGAATCAAAGACAGCAAAGAAGAAAAATGTCGTTTGAAAAATAGGCGATCAAATGAACTGGTATTTCCGACACAGGTTTAAAAAGAAATCTTTGAGATCTGTCGGCTGCAAGAAATACTCACTTATAAATTTGATTAAAAATAAATAAATAAAAATGTACATAAAAATCATAAAAAGGAAAACGCTTTTCGCTCCGCTCCCCGCCCATTAACCTCCCCCACCATGCCACTTTGCTCGCGCCCAACCCCACCCGTCACTGCAGCGTAATCTTCGAACTACTCATCCGGACGACATCGCAAAACCAACAAGGAAGGGCAAACTATCACAAAGGTCTTGTAACGTGTTACGCTTCGTTAGTGGTCGCCATGTTCGAAGTTAATTGAGGTCGGCCATGGAGTTGATGACGTCATCGCAATGTCAGAGACGAGATTGTACGAGAGTGATCGGGTGGAATGAAAACGGAAGTTTGAGTGGATGAAAAAGTGCTTTTCACTGACCTCAACAAAACTCTTAATAATAATAATAATAATGATAATAATTATGATAATAATAATAATAATAATAATAATAATAATAATAATAATAATAATAATGATAATAATAATAATAACAACAATAATAATTGGACACTGAAAGGAGAGGAAATCCAAGAAATGATTACCGATCTTGGCGAGTTAATTAAGAAGATGTCTGAAACGTTGAAGAGGTGACTTGGCACCACTTGGTCCCAACAGTAGGCACTAGACTGTCTAGGAGGGAAGGAATAATAATAATAATAATAATAATAATAATAATAATAATAATGATAATAATAATAATAATAATAATAGAAAAAGGAAAGAGAAAAACGGTGTTGCAATTTGAAAACAAAAAAGAAAAGAAGAAAATGAAGAAGAACAAGAAGAGGAAGCAGAGAGTAAAAGACTTTTGTAAATGGTGCATGCGTTTCTTCTACGTTCATGATAAGATAGATAGATATGAACAGTCTGAGATAGATAGATAGATAGATAGATAGATAGATAGATATGAAGAGATAGAGATGAAATAGATATATAGATATGAACAGAATGAGATAGATTGATAGATAGATAGATAGATAGATAGATAGATAGATAGATAGATAGATAGATAGAAATTGATTACCAAGACTCTCCGGAAAGCAAGATGACACTTCGGAAAGACGAAGTGACCCTCTAGAAAGTTGGACAATGGATAGAAAAGAACAGACTGAAATAGATAGATATGAATAGACTGATATATATATATATATATATATATATATATATATATATATATATATATATATATATATATATATATATATATATATAAATAGAATGAGATAGATATATAGACAGATAAGATTAGACTGAGAAATAGATATAAATAAACTGATAGATATATATCTTTATTTTTTATTATAAGATATTACATTTGAAGATACGTAAAACCCCTTTATATATATATATATATATATATATATATATATATATATATATATATATATCGAGAGAGAGGGACTGATATTATATATATATGAATAGAAGGAGATAGATATGAATAGACAGAGACATATCGATAGATAGATTGATAAATAATATACTGAGATAGATATTGATAAACTGAATAATAGATTGATATGTATAGACCAATATATATATATATATATATATAATGTTTTTGAATTATTTTTTTCTCTTGATTCTCCGTAATGTCTTACCTTTGCTTGAACGTGCACAGGTATGCATAAATATTTCTACTGAGGCATCTGTGGGCCGCACTTCGACTTTCCAAATAAGTTATCTGACAGCTTATTCTTTGAAATGATTTATCTGAAAGTCAAACCCAGGCTTGTTTTATGCTTTTTATTTTTTTTTTTTTTAATAGGAGTAGATAGCCCGATCCATACTCTTCGCTCTTGAACAGGGGTAGAGACTCATCCCTTGTTTCCTGTTTAGGAAAAGGTTCCCGGTTCGTTTTCTCTTCTCTGACCTTAATAGTAGTGGTGACATCTGATGATGGCTACGTCTCTTCATATTGAGGGTAACAGGTTGGCAGTTTTCTGGTTGCTGTTCCCGACTGGTATTTCGGAGCCCGAACTCTTGCATAGCTTCTTGTGAGGCTGCTCTGATCAACAATTGCATAATATCGGGGTTCTTGCAGTGACTTATCGCGCATGGAAGCATCTTCACTAGGCAACACCGAGACCACATTACGTTGCAGTCTGTGCCAGTTAACTCCTTGCACATGTTACATTAAACGACCGTCTGCTACCACAATCTTAGGCCTTTTCCTTACCAAAATAATTCATCATGGCTTTAAACAACCAAAGATATAAACCTAAAGCAGCTTAACAAAATCATCTAAACACCTTAACTTTTCTTTCTCCAACATTCGAGGTATTCGTACCAACCTCTACCGTGTGGAATCGTTCCTCTTCGAAAAGTCTCCGGACATCTTAGCTCACTGAGAAACTGACCTTAGCTCTTCAATCCCCTCCTCTGATTTCTTGATTCCTGGATGTTTTCCTCTCCTTAGAAAGGACTCTAATGTCTACATGCATGGCCTGGGAGTTAATGCCCAACATCTCCGCTGGCTAGGGAATTCTTTTTTTAATCTCCAGAGCATTCTTACATGTGTCTCCGTCTCTCTCTACTTAACTCAGTCAGCTATCACTTCCTTCTTTACCGTTCTTCTTCCTCTCAAGACTGTTGTATACTAGATAGTATTTCCGATAATATAGGAAAGGTCATCTCACTACACCCATTTGAAAATATATTTATATTCGGTGACCACCATACCAGGTGGCTTAAACACTGTGTCACTGACCTCGTTGGTATCCAAACCCTAAAAGTTTTAATCACTCAATCTCTCACGCAAGTGGTTGATTTCCCTACACGATTTCCCAGTAACCCTGACGGACACTATTCTCTTCTTGATCTCTTTATTTTTGCCTCTATCTCGTCGTATATTATTGTCGTACTACCCAGCTTTGCCCTCTTGGCAACTCTGATCATGCGGTAGTGTTTGTAAACATCTCTGCCCGCTCCCCTACCACCCAATAACTTCCTACCAACTGAATATCTTTCTTTTTTTCAACGAGCAGATTGGGAGTCGTTCCGTGATTGCCTTCATCACGAAGGCAATCACGGAACGACTCCCAATCTGCTTTGGAATTAAGTCTTTAGTCACCCTTTTCAAAAATGCTCGCCTGGGTGAAAGCCGGCATCGATGCTTTCATCCCAGCAAGGAAATACCAAGTTAAACCGCGTTCATCTCCTTGGTTCTCACCTGCATGCTCGGCTGTTATAGCCCACAAGAGTCACTTTTTCAGGCTGTACCAGTGCGACCCATCTGATTGCAACAGAGGTCTCTTTGTCTCTACTCATAACGAGTACGTGTCCTCAACGAGGCGAAGTTACTGCTTGCTGGTAGAATGAAACAGCGTATAGCATCTCGAAAGTTCGGTTCTAGAGATTATTGTTATCTCTGCAAGAGTGTACGGAACAACAGCAAATCCTCAATACTTCCTCTATTTAATCAATATGAAGTCCTGACATGTACAGCAGATAAGGCTGAATGCTTTGCTCGGAAATTCTCTTCCAGCTCAACACTCTCTCATTTGGAGTACCCATACCTGATTTCCCCACTAGAACTGAGACTCTGCTGAGTGATATGCGCATAACCCCGTCACTGATCTAGGGCATAATTTCTAAATTAGACTCCCACCAGGCAAGTGGAGGTGGCGGGATCCCAAACGTCGTCCTAAAGAAATGTACCCCGGAGCATGTTCCATTTCTCCCCAAATTCCACAATTATTGCCTCGCTGCTTCCTGCATACCAGATTGCTGGAATTCCTCCTCTGTAGTTCCTGTTTTTAAGAACTCTGGAGAAACTTCTGACAATCTCGTTAGTCTCCTACTGCTTTTCGGCAAAATGTTCGAGGTTGTAATCAATGGTGAAGGGGTTAAGCATCTTATTTCTCACGACCTACTCTCTAACAAGCAATATGGATTCCTTTTTGCCCGGGGTCTACCAATGACGTGGTTATGGCCATCATTGAATACGTATATCAAGCTCTTGATAATAACGGCGAAGCTTGAGCTGTGTCTCTAGATATCTCAAAGGCGTTTGACAGGTTTTAGAATGCCGAGCTTCTGCGTAAGTTTCAGGAATACGGTATTACAGGACGTTTGATTAATTTAATCCAATGATTCGTATCAAATCCTGACATGAAAGTCGTTCTGAACGGGCTCGCTTCAAGATCCTTTCACACGAACGCGGGTGTCCCCCAGGTCTCTATCCTGGGTCCAATGATCTTCCTGATGTCATCAGTTCCCAAGTAGGCATTTATGCAGATGACGCTACCATTTATTCCTGTCTCAATGACAAATACATCAGAGCTGACAAAGTCAACCTGGCTGTTGCTCTTGAAAAGGGGCTCCAGTCAAAGGTTAGCCGGAGCAGGAAATGTGGCTTGTAAATGTTAATGCCTCCAAAACTAAACTGTTCTCAATTAACCACTATGGAGAAACGTCCCTGTCCGCTATCAGTATGGCTGATGCTCGACTCCTATAGAGCATCTCACTGCGCCTTCTTGGCCTCACGTTTTCAGCTCACTTAAAGCGGAGCAACTACATTGAATCAATAGCTGCATCTACTGCAAGGAAATTTGCTTTATTGTGTTGTGTCAGAGTCCATCTTGCACATTTATAAATTTACCATTCATCTGTGCATCGAATACTGTTGCTATATCTGGTCTGGTGCTCCTGCTATTCATCTCGAGTTTCTTGACAAAATCCAAAGAACGATCTGCAATGTAATAGATCCTGACTTGGCATCGCAACTTCATTCACTTTCTCACAGACTTGATGTCGCCTCCCTCAGTCTTTTCTATAAATATTTCCAGGGTAACTGCTCTGGCGAGATTTTATCCCTGGTGCACCGACGACAAGAATTTAAGCGTACTACTAGTTTCGCATCTAGGTCCCACACTTATACTGTAGAAATAGTTAAATATAACCACCACTTCTACTCCAACAGTTTTTGCTTCTTTTCTCGCACTACTCGACAGTCGAACTCATTTCTGTTTACTTGCTTCACTGATAACTACAATCTTCAAAAAATCTAAATGTAACGTCAATCGCCATCTTCTTCTTTCTTTTCGGATGATAAATTATATAAAAACTGTCCGAATGTTCTTTTTATCCGAGCGCTTTCGGCTATGCATTTAGCCATTTTCAATGATTATATTTTAACGGTTAAAATTAGAAATAGTTTGTTGTATGTATGTTTTATAAAATGTTTTCATCTTTTTTTGTTACAAAACACGGTCAAGATATTATGTCCATGTTCAAAGTTAATATTATTAAGTGCTGGTTTGTTTTTATTAATAAGGCTTCCATTATTTTCGGCCTTTTTTGCATGTAGATGATGTTATTATATTTGTGTTGTCGACAAGTATGTTCCGAATAGTGTCCGGTAGGTCTCCATGAATATTTAAATGAGATCTAATTGAGCTATTATATATATATATATATATATATATATATATATATATATATATATATATGTGTGTGTGTGTGTGTGTGTGTGTGTGTGTATGTATAGAATAAGATTAATAAATAGATATGAATAGCCTGAGATAGATAGATAGATAGATAGATAGATAGGGGTTTGTAACACATTATTTATCATCTCTCAGTTGCGTCTCTGTGTTTGGGCAGAGTGCACTCAGGGGTCACTCCGTCAAAGGACAGAGTCGCAACCGAGGAAAATTATACTGAGAGGTGCCCAGCCCTGGGGGGACAGCTGCCCGAGGCGACGCCCTCTCGTTGCACCAGAAAGAGGGATCGGTGCTCGCACCGAGGGCCAGCGCAACTGATATACACACACATACACGCGAACTCACACATACAAACACACCCATATATATATATATATATATATATATAATTTTACATACTGAAAAGTTCTTCTTAAGCCCATATGAGATGAGACTGGATATTAAAAGTATGTACATTTTAATTAACACCACACCGTTACATTTATAACACCCTTGCTTTTCTTCTTCTTCTTCTTCTTCTTCTTCTTCTTCTTCTTCTTCTTCTTCTTCTTCTTCTTCTTCTTCTTCTTCTTCTTCTTCTCCTTCTCCTTCTTCTCCTCCTCCTCCTCCGTCTGTTAATCTCATTTTTTTCTGTTTTTCTTGCAAATTTTTTTTTGTTTTGGGTCTAAGTTTATTATAAAAAGACTCCAGTCTTTGGTGTTTTGTCGAGCTCTTTCGTTTGTCGCTAATCGTAATCATGGCTGTATGTTTCGATTTGAATTAGGTATATATATGTATATGTGTGTGTGTGTGTTTGCGTGAATGTGTGTGTGTGTGTGTGTGTGTGTGTGTGTGTGTGATTAAAAATTCAGGTATCAGTAAAAGAGATATATATGTCAAAACATAATATGAATAAAGACAAAAGAAAACTTTTCTTTACCAACGCGTTTTGTCTTCCGATGGATTATATATATCAAGGCAAATGAAAAGGCACGGAGAAGCTACATTACGCAGGCGGAAAAGTCATGACGTTGAGATACCAAGCCAGGATCAATAAGATAGCAGATTCTTCTTTTTAATTTATCTAGAATTTCTCAAATATATAACGGAACCTTCAAACCAGATGTGACAACAATATCCAATACGTGGATGTATGGTGGACTTATAAATGTGCAAGATGGATTCTGACGAGAAAATTGTCTATCAACATTCCTAGCAGCTGACCTATCAACTGATTCAATATAATCTTTTCATTTCATTTTGGAAAACGCCAGCCCGAGAAATCGCAACGAGCCATTATCCTGAAGGTTAGCCATTATCTCACGGGTAAACTTCTGGTACATTTCTATCTTGCGGTTTCTTTGTTGGGATAGTTTATGTATTCTCAATATCCTTCTGTAGAACCGCGTCTCTCCTTGATGTTAATGTCAGCTATCCTAACTGAAGCCAAAAAAGGTTATCTCAGATGATAAAAAGAGAGTAGTTATTCTTCTGTCTACCTTTTTGATTCAATGTAAAACCGGATCTATGTAAAACCTTTTAGATCCTAGTGTAAACAGAATCTGTTTCTAGCCTTTTGAAAATAGTGTAACCAGAACCTGTATTTACTTGTCTGTTTCTAGCGTAAACGAAAGCAATGTCTACCGTTTAATTCTATCTTTCTGACACAAGTGTACCATTTTGGCTGTAGCGTAAAAGCGGACCTATGTCTAACTTTCTTTTACTCTGGTGAAAACTGGACCCATGTCTAACAGTTGACTCTAGCGTAAACCGGACCTATGTCTATTATTTTTATTGAACACATGTCTAGATTTTTCATTCTAGTGCAAAACAATCCTATCTATCTATCTATCTATCTATCTATCTATCTATCTATCTATCTATCTATCTATCTATCTATCTATCTATCGATCTATCTATATATATATAAATATATATATATATATATATATATATATATATATATATATATATATATATATATATAGTTGGATTGATGTCAGTTTGTAACCCTGGGTTTCATGCTCTCTGCGATCGTCAGACACACTAATTAATAATATTAAGCGCTTTCCAATACCGCGCCTATATATATATATATATATATATATATATATATATATATATATATATAAATATATATATTAACAGTATTACTCGTTTGAAAACCCTCGGATGACTCAACTTGTAGACACCTGAGGGAAAATTGGTACCCGAGGAAAAAATTGGAATTAAAAAAAAAGAAAGAACTAAAAAGATCAGAACAAGACGAAAATAATCGTCAAGTGTCTTAAGTCCTTAATCCAAAGAAAAATAACTAAGCGAGTATAAAGACAACGAAAACGTAGAGGGCTCAATAGGCTAAGTAGAGCGGTAAATTAGAATAAATCCTAAGGAGCCAGGGAAATCTACCTAGGTTTCACCTAAACGTATCTTCAGGGTAAATTGGCTAAAAAGGAAATGGCGAAACAGTATTTATTGACAAAACCATTAAAAACATAAAACCACGTGACAAAAAAACAAAAAAAAAAAACAAATCACTATTCTAATAACCAGGATCTCCTATGCCTACACTTATCAAGTATTTCGGTTCTTTTATTTAATAAATTCCTAAGTTTTCTTATAGGCGACAATTGCTAATTTTTCTTCCATACATAACCAACAAAAACTTATAAAAAAACTTACTTTTTTACATTTCCCATTTCAAAATGGGGTCACTATTATCTTCTTGCATTATATCTCATATATAAGTGTACAAACTGAGACTACGACTATAGATTTCGTGATTAAAATTACTTAGATGATTATAATAACAATTTTGGAAGCTACCTTGGCTAGATCCTATGTAAACCTTAGGATTATTGTCAGTGTTATTCGGTATATTTCTATGTATCTCGACTTTGTAAACCACACACTCCTGTTGGCACCTGCCCTCAAGTAGACAGGCGTCCTTATTTCTACAGTTACACTTAGAGGGGTTGGGGTGTGGTTTGTTTATAATTTTTTTTCCTGTTGTATTTAGCAATTAAGTCATATTTGGCATGCAACTATAACTTAATTTAGCGTTGTTTTTATTGAAAATTTTATACAATTCATTAGTCGAGGGGAAATTCATTTTTAATGACTTAAAAAAACATTTTTCCTATTTTAGTTTTAACTGCTATATTATATGGGGCGGGGTAAACCATGGTATCTTCCTAGCGGTATTTTTGTGTTTGCCTTGCATTTTAGGGGAATTATGCGTATCAAAATATATTAATTTGTGTCCACTATTTTTTTAAGGCTTTTTCATAATATATATATATATATATATATATATATATATATATATATATATATATATATATATATGTAAATAAATAATAATAAATGATATATATATAAATTGCATATATATTTATATATATACACATTATATATATATATATATATACAGCGTTATAGACACGTTTTAATATATGTATATTTGTACGCATATATACATGAGCATAAAGATCGGTGTTTCCAATATTTTATATCTTATATATATATATATATATATATATATATATATATGAAGAAATATAGTCTTACGGTGTGCTATATTTATGGGATAAAGTGCTCAATATCAGAGATAGAGCGTGTGTAAATATATAAGTGAACATTGAAGTCAACACTCAGAGACAACAGTCTGTTTCATGCTAGACGCAATCATCTAGCATGACGATTGCGTCTAGCATAAAACAGACTGTCGCCTCTAAATGTTGATTTCTATGTTAACTTATATATATATATATATATATGAATATATATATACATATATGTATATATAAATATATATGTATGTATATACACACGGTGGAGTAATGGATAGCGGCTATATATATATATATATATATATATATATATATATATATATATATATATGTATATATTGGGTGAATATATATGATGAAGTCCTAAAGGGATAAACTTTTTACATTTTGTCATATATATATATATATATATATATATATATATATATATGTGTGTGTGTGTGTGTGTGTGTGTGTGTGTGTGTGTGTGTGTGTGTGTGTAAAAAGTAACGACTTACTTGAATTTGTTCACAATAAAGTTTCCTTGACATAAAATGGAACTTTTGCCAACGTGTAAATTCCGAATAAGCATAATTGCTTGATATATTATTCTGACCATCAGTTTAGGCATTACTTATTGAATGACCGACATTTTTCACTGCATATACCCTAGCCCGACTTTAACGTATTAGATTGAAGCAAATGTTTCCAGCACTGATTTTGATAAAATCTTTTATTCCTCTAAATTCATATCATCGAATTATTGTCCATGCCTTTCTATGAACTTAATCCTCTACTACAGAACATTATTTAGATAATAGATGCGAATGTCAGCGTGTCACTCTGTCACATTTTTCAATTAAAGGGACACAACTCTCTAACTTTTAATAGCTCATTTTCCAGAAATTTTGGATTCCCCAATTTACCATTATTACGATTGTTTTCGGTGATATTTTAGGTGAATCTTTAGGGACGAATTTTTTTGTACCATAACTTGGGAATAAATTTGAAAATATTCGAAATTAATTGCGAAATCCAGCAACGGTCACCCATGAAATAAAAATAATTGTTTGTGCGGAAAGTAAGGACCTACGTACAACAAACAGTCTTTAAATTAAGTAGCGGCAGAAGAGATATCGTTGGACTTTTAAAAGGTAAGCTTAAATATTAACGCAATACGTAAATACAGCGATCAATTTTGATTTTATTATTAGTTTATTATTGCCTGTCGCATACGGCAGCAGTATGCCTCGTAAAAAGAAATCTCCGTCAACAGAGGACCAGATTGCAATGAAAAGAGACAAGGTTGCATCGAAGAATAGAAAACCCTGTGCAAATGAAAACCCAGATCAAATGGCAGCCAGGAGAGCTTCTTCTTATGCAAAGACTTAGGGACTCTCAAACTCCCGAACAAACTGAAGGCCCAATGAAGAGACCTCCGCAGGAGCAAGCTTAAATGCCACCCGATAGGGCGGATTTTAAGCTAGTTTTCTATATATCTGAAAAGAACACTTCATCTGCCTTATCCAGTAAAAGATTGTATTAAAAAGAAAACAGTGCTAGTCATCATTGGTTTGGTTACCCCTTTAGGCTACGGTCAACATTTCTATCAACAAAACCCAGATCAAACGGCAGCCAGAAACAAGTCGTGTGGATGGATTTTTTATATAGTCGAAAGACAGTACACTACGTGAAACTCACTCTCTGAGCCGCAAACCTAATACTCTATAAGGAGGAATCCAAACATCCGTTGCTAGTAAGACTAATATGCCACAGTATTTCTTCTCTTAGTCAAATAAACTTAAGGGTCCAACCTTAGTGTTAATATATTGTAGAACAGGACGATAAAGCCACAATGGATAGGAAATTATGGAGAGCCATGATCAAACAGTCTTAACAACATAAGATTCCAGTTGGGTGTTTGCTAGATGATTGTTGACCCTGTAAGAAGCTTTATCTGCTCATTGACAGGTCTAGCCATGACAGGTCTAGCCATGACAGGTCTAGCCATGGCACAAGACGGGATAGTCACCCAGCAACCACCTACGTTGACCAGTCATACAACCCTAATGGCCCCGTCCTGGGTATGACGATAAACTACATCCAACAACAAGGGTTCTGATCAGGAGGTTTGGAGGAACGTGGAACCATATCTTAATTGCTGGTGTTCCCAGGTCCACCCTGACATGGGGTGGTAGCACCTGATAGGGTGCCAGCTATGGGCAAATAGTTGACCTCCAATGAAACTGGGGTCAAAACACTATGGAAGTGTAAAAATAGGTTTTAATACCAGCAACACATTTTTGTAAAAAGTAGCTTACTAAAGTCAGAAGTTTATTGATTAATAAATATTTTTCCCAAATTTTAAATATCTATTTTTAGGTGGGAAAATATTATTGATTATTTTCTGGAGCGATCTCTCAAATTTCGTAGCAGACAACGTGTAGGGTCGTCTGAAATTTCAAAGGTCCTCAGCAATGTTGTGATAACATCGCTGATTGGTTAATAAATGCGAATGTTGAAATTGAAATCGGGGCCAGTTTTGCGCGCAAAAAATGTCAAATCGTGTGCTTTAGTGATATTGCTTAAATCTATTGAATTTTTCTATATATTATTTTTTTAGCGGGGTGCCGCACATATATAAAAACATCATCAGGTTCTGTCGAGCTACGAACACTGAAAAGAAAATCAGTTTCCGCGATCAAAGGACGAGGGGTTCTTGCTTTGAGGTCAATAATGTTCTCTGGATTCAAAATGTAGCCCAGTTAAAAAGAAAAAAAAGAAAAAAAAGAAAAAAAAGAAAAAAAAGAAAAAAAGAAATACTATTCACAGACAAAGGCTTCAGCAGGAGCGGATTATTTTTTCCCCAAAAAATTTATTGTACTCCGACTTGTCAACTGAATTATGAACAAAATATACAAACAATATCTTTGTTATAACCTCACAGAGACACACACAGAGACACACACAGAGACACACACACGCGCGCGCTCGCTCGCACACACACACACAAATATATATATATATGTACAACACACACACACAAATATATATATATATACAAACACAGACATATATATATATACAACACACACGCACAAATTTATATATATATATACAATCACACACACACATATATATAAAACACACACACACAAATATATATATATAACACACACACGCACACACACATACATATATACAACACATACACAAATATATATATATATATACAACACACACAAATATATATATATATATACAACACAAACACACATACATACATATATACAACACACACAAATATATATATATATATATACAACACACACACATATATATATATATACATACAACACACACATATATATATATACAGCACACACATACATATATATATATGCAACACACACAAATATATATATATATATATATATATATATATATATACAACACACACACACAAATATATATACATACAACACACACAAATATATATATATATACAGCACACACACAAATATATATATATATATATATATATATATATATATATATGTAACGTAAATCATTCAAACGAAAAACAAATACTGAAGCTAGTTATATGGCGAGAATCACTCTCACAAACAATATTTAATAATAAATTACAACCAACTTCGAATCTGTTAATGAATGGTGTGATCCTTGTTCATAAATTCCGGGCTTATCTGGTCTTATTTTTTTGTACGAGCCGGCTTTCAGTCGTTCCGAACGACCATCCTCAGGTAGACATATTAGTGTGTTTTTGTTAAACTCCGAATAGTAATGCGATATCGAAAGATATTGTGGTCCGAAAGAGTGCTTTTTTAGTAATGAGATATTGTTAAATGTAAGAATCATTTTGGAGCGCTGCAGACACAACGCTGAGGTTGAATTTTTTTAAATTTGAAAAATGTGCGTTCTTGTACTGGAGAAAAGTGGCATGAACTAAATTGTTCAATAATAATAGTATTGTCACAATTATTATCAGGAATTTCGCACTTAGGATCAGGTTATTTTAATATCGGTTTTGTAGTGCGTATTCAATTTATGTAACGTAAATCATTCAAACGAAAAACAAATACTGAAGCTAATTATATGGCGAGAATCACTCTCACAAACAATATTTAATAATAAATTACAACCAACTTGGAATCTGTTAATGAATGGTGTGATCCTTGTTCATAAATTCCGGGTTTATCTGGTCTTATTTTTTTGTACGAGCCGGCTTTCAGTCGTTTCGAACGACCATCTTCAGGTAGACATATATATATATGTATGTATGTATGTATATATATATCAGAGAAAAAAAGAAAAACTTTTCATTTCCAACGCGTTTCATCTTTTGTAAAATTTTATCCAAGTAAATTTTGAAGGTTTATTTTGCAATGTGGAATATAAGTTTTTAAGTTTTAAATTTGAGAACTCTCTAAAATACTCTTGAAGCTTGATATGTAAGGAAAGGAAAACTATGGGGGATGCTAAGTAATTTATAACTTAATAAACCAAAATGACTAAATGTTGCCGTTGGTGAATATTGATCTGTTTGTTTAGTCGGTTATTTATTCGGTCGGCTACCGATATCTTAACTGCTATTACTCACGGAATCAGTGAGGCAAGGTGTGGCATAAAGGGTTACTGTACGAGGCTCTCTAGCTATGGAATCACTGGGAAAGACTTCCCCATTATGAAGTAAGTCCCTGAATGGAGTTGTTAACAACCATTCCTCCGAGTCCCTAGTTATCAACGCAAAAACATTCATCGAAATGATGATCCCTCTTGCTGTTGTGACCTCCTGATTCAGTTTTCCTCTCTTCTGTTCCTGCTTTTTTAAATTTATTCACCGTTCTTCTGATGGTTCTTGAATAAAGTTTGAAGATGGAAGCTAGAGTATGAATGTTGGTACCATTAGTGAAAGCCTGAATGATTCTTTTCCTCTAACCATTGCTCAGTTTTCTGACACAAAACAATTTTTAATCTGTTCTATTTTTAGCTGAATAACTCAAAGGGCCTTTCATTGATTCTGACAGCAAATAGTGTCAAGATAGATAAACTTATCTGAAAACTGGTAATAAAAGAAACTCAATTAGTTTAGTGTTTTATTTGTTTATTTAATGATATTAACCATTTTTTTTACATATTAAACAATGTTTTTTTTTTTAGATATTAACCATGGGATGGATATTTATGGTGTAACACGATCTGGACAATTTTGCTGTTACACCGGGTATATATATATATATATATATATATATATTTCATTTCACACCTGCAAAAAGATTATATATATATATATATATATAATATTATTAACATATTTTTATTATAATGGATTACAATTATTACATCGCTACACAATAATTTTCATGTTTCGTAATTATAATCGTCCCTCTCCGGGTGATGGTAGATAACATATAAAGAAAATGATTTATTAATAAGTAATATATATATAATGTTTTTCGTAAACATATATATATATATATATATATATATATATATATATATATATATATATATATATATATATATATTATGAAACTAACATATTTTCATGATATGCTATCTGCTATCGCCCGAAGAGGAACGATTATAATTACGAAACATGGATTTTTTTTGTAGCGATGTAAAATGCTTTTATTGTAATCTATTAAAATAAAAATAATTTAATAATATTTTGCTCTACGTTGTGTTGAGCACTTTTTAAAAAGTAAATGTTAAGAACTATGGATTCTCACTCTATCTATTTTTTTCTCATTTAACTATACGTATATATATATATATATATATATATATATATATATATATATATATATATATATATATATATATATATATATTAATTATATATATATATACATAACTACATATATTAATTATATATATATATATAACTACATATATTAACTACACACACACACACACACACACACACACACATATATATATATATATATATATATATATGTATAGATATCCCTACATATATTAACTAAATATATATTTATATATATATATAGTTACATATATTAACTACACATATATATATATATATATAACTACATATATTAACTACATATATTAACTACATATATATATATATAGTTACATATATTAACTACATATATATATAGTTACATACTTTAACTACATATATATATATAGTTACATATATTAACTACATATATATATATATATAACTACATATATTAACTACATATATATATATATAGATAGATAGATAGATATCCCTACACATATTAACTATATATATATATATATATATATATATATATATATATATATATATATATATATATATATATATATATATATATAACTACATATATATATATATATATGTGTCCGTGTGTGTGTGTATCCCAGAAAGGGGTAAGCAAGTGAGAAGGACATGAATTTGGAGTAGGTTCGTGTCATTGTTCTGAGTGACGTGTCTTACTTGGGTCGTGGCCAAAACACTGAAATTTGTTTTATCTATTGTACTTTTTGAATCGCTAACGAGGTACGGTCATATAACGAATTAAATGACCTAGTAAATGGTTGCTGCTTATTAGTATGGCGTCTGCCGAACAGAAGAAGAGACAGAAACGAATAAATAAATAAATGCATAGATCACTGAGAGAAATGTGCACGGGAGAAAATTTAATCAACTAGGTGTCTTTATATTTATTTGCGAGTGTGCGTATGAGAGAAACGGCTGATGGAAGAGAAAAGGGCTATGGAGAGAAAGCTCAACAGTGTGCAAAAAAAAATGATGATGAGAGAAAAAGAGGGCGATAGAAAGCGGCAGCGGGTTACAGTCGAGAGGAGAACAAACGTAATGCCTGGAATGAAAACTACCTCCAAACTACGCATACGCGTCTGCCCCAGATGAGCGTCGTGATTTCAAGGGAAATTATTTCGGACAGTATATAATGTTTATAGTAATCATATTATAAATATTTATATATATATATATATATATATATATATATATATATATATATATATATAAGTATTTATATTTTTATTTATCATATGTATATATATATATTATAAATATATATATATATATATATATATATATATATATATAAAATATTTATATTTTTATTTATCATATATATATATGTATTATAAATATTTATATATATATTATATATAAATAGTTATATATATTATATATTTATATTTATTATATATATATATATACATATATATATACATATATATAAATATATATATACATATACATATATACATATGCATATATATATATATATATATATATATATATATATATATATATATATATATATATATATATTACAAGGAATCATTCATACAAAAGTTCATTTTAATGTAACTTTAAAATTTTGTTCGCGAAAAGATTTCGCCATTTTATATCATTAACTTTACTAATCTACTTTTTGTATAATTGATTCATTGTAATATAAATTGAACTGCACCTCATATTTGATATATATATACACACACACACACACACACATATATATATATATATATATATATATATATATATATATGGTCTGTAGAATTGTATTGAGCCCTGTTTTTTAAAAATCAAATTAATTAATAACAACACCGGATTTTAAGTGTTACTGTTCTTTCTCTTCATTACATATATATATATATATATATATATATATATATATATATATATATATATATATATATATATATATATATATATATATATATGTGTGTGTGTGTGTGTGTGTGTATGTATATAATTAGAAGAAAGTATCCCCGTGTGCTTCTTATAGTATGTAAAACAGATACGTTGGTTAATAAAACAAGGGCAAACGAGAGGGTACCAATGTGATTAGTAGAAAAACATTTATTAAATATTAATTATTAACCGCAAGACAGAAATGAAGCACGGAGATTAAGGTTTTAAGTCGTCCGGAATTTGGGGGCACGCCTGTGTTCTTCATCAGCGGTGCGAGAAATAAACAGAGAAACGGGGAAGAGTAACCAACGGTTGTTCTTGTGGCTGCTGTGAATCCTGTTGTAAATGGTATTATTAGTAAAAATCCGATCCCTGCTTGATTCCTCGCGTGCGAAACTTGTTTTGCAAATGATCGGGTGAACGCATTAGTCTGTTTTATCTCTCTCGGTGTGGAAGGTAGCGGAGTTTGAACAAATATGTGTATCCAGGTGAGAGAAAGAAAAATGGAGTAAAAATCCACAGTTCGTAGCATTTTCTTTTAAAAACAGTGTTCAATACAAAGTAGAGCAAGATATTAATCTAATATTTTTTTTATATTAAATTACAATAAAAACATTGTACTTCGTCAGGCGATGCTATCTATATTAAAATAATAAGAAAGAACAGTATGTAATTTGGTGTTCTTAGCAATTATTTTTATTTAAAAAAAAACAGTGCTTGATACAAACAGTAGAGTATAATATTATAATTATTATTATTTTTTTAAATATGATTCCATCGCGACACAGAAATTTCTGTTTCAAAACTGAAACTAAAGTTTAAATTTATTTATAAAGATTAAACTTAAAATCCAGAGTTTCGTTCCATTGTCAAGCGATGTTAGAAATATTACTTAATTTATAAGCGCAGACAATCTTAATGTTTTGAGTTGTTAAGGTTAAGGAAAATTCATTCTATTTTGATTAGGGATGGTTGGATTTTAATTTCCCTAGACAACTTATGTATCAAGCTTTCGGCTTACATAAGCCATTATCAAAGATGACAATTTCAATAAATCAAACAACACACTGACGAAACTACAATGATAGTCCGCTCTTACTGCTTGAAAAATTTCAAAGTAACGACAAACTCGTATATACGAGATAAGGTGTGACGTCACGAGCTGCGACGCGATTTTCGCTTCCTTGTCTAGTAAATACGAGTTTGTCGTTGCTTTGAGCTTATTGAAGCAGCAAGGGCGGACTATTACTGTGGTTTCGTCTGTGTGTTGTTTGATTTATTGAAATTGTCATCTTTGATAATGGCTTATGTAAACCGAAAACTTAGATTGGATTCAAACATGTATCAATATGGTGTTTTCCTTTCGTCTTTCAATGATAATGTGATTAAGCTTATCAGACAATATGAAAGGAACTTACTTAAAATAAATAGACAAAACTTGTCTATATTATTTAATGAAACATGCATTAATGAAAAATTGCTGCCGAAATATACACAATATATATATATATATATATATATATATTTATATATAATTATTTAAAAAAATAAGATTCCATCGCTACACAGGAATTACCATGTTTCAAAAAGGAAGCTAATATATATATATATATATATATATATATATATATATATATATATATATATATATATATATATATATATATATAGAGAGAGAGAGAGAGAGAGAGAGAGAGAGAGAGAGAGAGAACGTAAAAAATACCTTCCTTTCAGCCGTTCGACCATAGCTTAGATGTAGAATCTCTGAGTGATATCTAATCGGTCGGGTTTCGATCCCGACTTGAAGCATTCGAACGTCTAGTCACATTGAAGACCTGCGAAATAGTGTGGCTGTGGATGACTATATATATAAATATTAATATTGCTAATTAATTCAAGGTATGATTAACTCTTTGTAATAAATATATATATATATATATATATATATATATATATATATATATATATATATATATATATATATATGTATATATATATATATGTATATATATATATATATATATATATATATATATATATATATATATGTATATATATATATATATATATGTATATATATATATATATATATATATATATATATATATATAAAAGGAACAGAAGAGACGTTTATAAACCTAACATGTTTCGCTTTTATTAAAGCTTTATCAGAAAATAAAATATGGAGAAAGAGAAAAAAATCTAGTATTATTTATGTTTGTGTTGCTTGTTTTAAATTGGTTCAGCATGCATCACGGCCATTTGTCTTGTTAAGAAGCGTTCGCGTCTATAATTCATCTACGCTTATTATAATTCTACTTTGTTTAAAAACGAACACAAATTCAACGCGCGGACAACCACCAAACATAAATAAAAGTGCCTACTATTGCTACTATTATCACTACTACTATTACTACTGTTACTAGTACTTTTATTACGACTACAACTACTATTATTACTACTACTACTATTACTACTACTATTATTATTATTACTACTACTACTACTTCTATTATTACTACTACTATTACTACTACTACTACTACTATTACTACCATAATTACTACTACTATTACTACTACTATTATTACTACTACTACTACTACTATTACTACCATAATTACTACTACTATTACTACTACTATTATTACTACTACTACTACTACTATTACTACTATTATTGCTACTACTATTGCTACAACACGTGCACGAATATATATTATCATCGGGATTCCGCATAAAGACACTAGAAATATGATACACTTGATAGTGGCACTTGGTCTGATGATCGTATTTATGCGTGAAACAGACAGTCACTGTTCAATGTTGATTCCTAGGTCCACACAATCTCTCTCTCCTTATATATATATATATATATATATATATATATATATATGCTATATATGCAAGCCACGTGCACACACACACACACACAAACACACACATATACAAACACATATGTGTGCGTGTGTGCGTGTGTGCGTGTGTATACAACCGTGAAAAGGTTAATATTGAAAAATGGCGAATAAAATCAAATACAACGTTCTCCCTCAGAAGGATAGACTATTTGGCTTTTGTTTAAGACAAAAAAAAAAGTTACTCAATTTCGAATCAATGGACTCTTTTTCCCCCATTGCTATCAAAGAATTTAGGACCATTCACCTGACAAGATCTTAATGATTTCTGATTTCTGTTCAACCAAAAAATCTGGTGTCTGATCAATGCAATTGTTGCTAGATTTTATGGTCAAAATTCTCACCCTTTGTAGTTTATATTTTTATAAAGTTCTTTTTGCAGTTTCTATCTATATACCCTTCTTTCTTTCTTTCTTTCTACCTCTCTTTCTTTCTTTCTTTCTTTCTATCTTTCTTTCTTTCTTTCTTTCTATCTTTCTTTCTATCTATTTTTTCTTTCTATCTACTTACCTGTCATAGTCTATTCCTTTATCTATCTATCTATCTATCTATCTATCTATCTATCTATCTATCTATCTATCTATCTATCTATCTATACACGCCCACACACACACACACACAAACGCACACATACACACGCACACACACATATATATAATGTTCAAGTCTGTCAATTCAATCTATCAATTTCTGGTTTCAAATCTGTTTATATGTATCTTTCTGTCTCTGTATGTCTTTGTCTCATTGTTTTAGTCTGTCTGTCTGTCTGTCTGTCTGTCTGTCTCTCTCTCTCTCTCTCTCTCTCTCTATATATATATATTTATATATATATATCCGAATGTAATGAGAACATAAATAATATAATTTAATTATATAATTAGTAATAATATAAATTCTAACATTCACAGCATTAATTAAAAAAAGGCTCAATACCAACAGTACAGCTCCTCTACCCTCCCTAAACTTAACCACTTTTTCGAACGTAACTCATAATTGATACAACAATAGTTAATAAAAATGAACACGCTACCGCCCCTGTCTGAATGATTGGATTTCTCTGTATCCTTGGAAACAGGAAATTATGAATTTATATGTGCGTTTAAAACTCAGTAAATTTAAAAATAAGTTATTTCAATATTCGCTTAAAGATGAAACGGAATTAATGCTTTTAATTAATTATATAATTAAATTTGAAGTTTTTAGCTTCCACTTTTGAAACATGGTTATTACTGTGTAGCGAAAAACCATATTTTAAATCAGTTAATTTATAATATATATATATATATATATATATATATATATATATATATATATATATATATATATATATATATATATATTCAGTTGTATGGTTTTGAGTTTGTGGCGCTTTCCACTAAGTATTGCGCATATAAAATAAAATATATATAAAATTTACACACACACACACATACACACACACACACACATATATATATATATATATATGTGTGTGTGTGTGTATGTGTGTGTGTATGAGCTGTCTATATATATATATATATATATATATATATATATATATATATATATATATATATATATATATGTATGTATGTATGTATATATCATTTTATAATTTTTGATATTCATAGATATATTTCCCAACCATTGATTTTTATGTTTTGTAGTCTGTCCCTCTCGCCGCCCCCTTTGGGGCCCAAAAAGAAAATTATCTTACATTTATTTCATGAGGACTCTCTCTTTCAACAGTATGTCCCTCCGGTATTTAAAACTTTTACCAAAAACACAAATTTAATCGAATGGCACACAGCCTCTTTAGATAAGAATCCAACAGAGAGTTTTGGTCAAAATGGAAAATGAAGAGCAATATTCAAACAAAGAATATCTATGAGGGGGTAATAAAAACTGTGGCAAGCAATGTTGCAGCCAAAACAGAAAAAGAGGTACCAAAGCCCATGGTTAAAACGCTGATGATGGTTGTAGAATATCAAGGACTCCATATTAACACGTATTATGACAGAATGATAACTTATTCTGGTATATGAGATCACGTGTCAATTAAGTATATGTTTCTGTGTATAATGTCTTTTGGGTTTATTCATAAAGTAAGGTAAATAACATATTTACTGCAATTAAGTTATTTGTTAATTTATCTACCAAATTAAACCGGACTCCCTCAAAAGAAGTTGCTATCAGATTTTAATTAGGATAAATATTATGCCTCAGACAATATATTTCTGTTATAGATGGAAACCGACGGCCCCAAAAACACGATACCTATGTTTTAAAAAGCATTTAAAGTTTTAAAAAACATTTAAAATTTTAAAAACATTTTAAAAATTAAATGCTTTTCCGAAAGCTTTTGCATTTATGTTGACTAAATTTAATAACAATATCACATCACCGCTACAAATTAATGCAGGAATTTAAATGTTTTAAAAGTTTGTAAATTATTCTAATTATAATAAAAAAAATGCAAACAAAAAATTCTTTATTTATGATTTTTTTTCTTAAGACAGTAGTGTCCATAATATATTTGATGCTTAAAGGCAGTTAAATGCATTTCTTTTTAAATAATCCCTTAGTTTTATTGTATTTTTTTATTTTACTATTCGGTGAGGCCATGTTTGACCAACAGAATTTGATAAAAATACTACGTATCCTTACAATAAATATAACCATTAAGTCCTACAAAAAAGAATTTCTAGAATTAAATGAGTAGTATTTGGAGGTAACAGACGTAATATATACATACATACATACATACACACACACACATACACGCACACAGACACACACACACACACACACACACATATATATATATATATATATTGAACATGGACACAATATCTTGACCGTCTTTTGAAAAATGAAAAACATTTATAAAACATACACACAACAAACAATTTCTTATTTAGGAGTTAAAATATTTCATCCTTGAAAATGGCTAAATGTATAGCCGAAAGCGCTCGGATAAAAAGAACATTCGGACAATTTTTATATAATTTATCATCCGAAAAGAAAAGAAATTATTAGATCGCATGAAAAATTGTATGAAAAAACTAAATAAAAGCACCTTGTCTGTCGTATTCAATGAAATGTGCATGAAAGAAGGATTGCTGCCTAAATACACAAATATATATATATATATATATATATATATATATATATATATATATATATATAAATGAAGAGGTTATAATGGTTCCAACGGTAGAAAAGTGTGTATATTAAAAAGAAGAGAGGTACCGCAAACTTTTTTGGTTGTAATGTGGGTTTTTAAAAAAATATTATTCTTTATTTTTCATAGTTTTACAACACGTGTTTCTGGTCTCACGACCGTCTTCAGGTAAAGGGTGGAGATATCCACATATATTATTAAAAATAATTAATTTTTTTCCTTTATGTTTTTCAATGTTAAATATTCTCTATATGAGACATTCCCTGTTTTTGTGTTGGTCATTCGAATGTCTTTATATATATATATATATATATATATATATATATATATATATATATATATATATATATATATATGTGTGTGTGTATATGTGTGTGTGTGTGTGTGTGTGTGTGTGTGTGCGTGTGCATGTGTGTGTATTTAGGCAGCAAGTTCTCTTTTAGACATGTCTAATCAGATTACAAACATTATGTTTGCTCATTTTTGGCATAATCCGTTCATATTCACGGATTTTTTCCCGTATATTACAATCATATGATGCAAGAAATACACTGTAACATCGTAAGTGCATCCTGAACATTAAACCAATATCGGTTGGTTAATAGCAATTTCATTATTATTTGCATGCAAACTATTATACTCGTCTTTGTTATTATCGCAACTTTTCGGCTGTTCTACTCTCCGGCCTTCATCAGGTGCCCGTCGATCCGGGTAGCTTTCAATTTCGAATTGAACGCTAATTAAACTATGAGTATATTGTTCTCATTCCGTTGATCATGTCTAGGGGATAAATCTTCATTTTCTTATTTTACAAATAATAATAATAATAATAATAATAATAATAATATATCTATAACATCGAATAGCCCAAGTGTAGACTTGATTAGTTGCTGTTTTCTTGGGGAACTTATATAAAGCACGCCCTAAAGCTAGTGGTAAATTTTATTCTGGGTGCGGGCCGAATACTGATCATATTCGGTCGGGTCGCCCATCGAAGAAGTCTGTTGTTTATTTAGACCCGAAACTTCTAGTGACATGGGAGCAACAACACTGACGACGCACCTAGAGTCGGCACTTAAAGGTGTACTTTTAACTTATGACTTATTTTTCTGTTTTTCATTTTTTAACAGCTAAAATTATTATTATTTTTAAACAAGACAAAGATGTCTTGCCCCTTCGCGGTCTACACAGCAACTGCGGTTTGTCACCCCACGAACTGATCGGTCGTCATGTGACCCTCGGGTCATCCCTATGAATAGATTTAAATAGCAAGTAATCAATGAAGAGAGTGAAAGTCATTTGCATTGTTGCTGATGCTCTGGGCACCATCAGAAAGGGGTGGAGAAGACTGGGATCAGTATCAAGATTGGTCACTTATAAAAGACCCACACTTCTTGGGATTGCTCTTATACTCCGAAGAGTTCTCGAATCATGATGTAAATGTGCCACATCAGTTCACTGATCGTGGACGTCTGGTACTTTTGTCTTCCAGTAAAATTCGCTGTGACGTACTGGCAGATACAAAAACAACAACAATAATGCACACACACACACACACACACACACACACACACACACACACACACACACACACACAAATATATATATATATATATATATATTATAGTAAAAAAAAGAAAGAACAGTAAGATATATATCCGGTGTTCTTATTGATATTTTTATTTTTACATAACAGTGCCCAATGTAAATTTACAGAGCATAAATATTATAAATTAACTGAATTTAAAATATGGTTTCTTCGCTACACAGAAATTGCCATGCTTCAAAAACCGAAGCTAAAAACTTCAAATCTAATTATATAATTAAATGAAAAGTATTAGCTCTGTTTCATCTTCAAGAGAATTTTGGATTCCTTGAAATTAACTTCAAAATTAAGGTTTTCAAAAGTTGCATGATACGCGAGTATATACGGTATATTTAATAGTAATAATAATCACATTTGACATCTTTTCCGACTCTTTGAGATGTTTCGACCTGATAACAATGCTCAAAGCTCAGCTCCTACCCACGGCTTAGAGGCACATCCCTTACCACATCATATTGAGCTGTTCCAAGCAGCGCTGCCACCTGCGCACTCTCAATGATACCACGTATCCCAACAAGACGTCCAACCAACCACACACACACACACACGCACACACACACACATACGCACACACGCACACACACACACACACACACACACACACACACACACACAAACGGACAACTTGATTTGATTCTTGGTAGATTTCCCTGATTTGCCCTGACAGTTCTTCACACCTTGCTATTTTCGCTTAGTCCGTTTTCACGATGTTCTTCCCTCAACAGAAACCGCAACTAAGAAATGTACCAGAAATTTTGACCGAGAAGTTAGCATCAGTTATGTCAGCCTCCAGGAGTGTGGCTCATTGCATCCTCTCGGGCTAAAGTTTTCGCTTGACAGGAAGTGGAAACATTATATTGAGTCAATTCTTGGGTCTACTGCTAAGAAAGTTGGTTCACTGTGTGTTGCTTGATAGTTTTTCTCACCAGAATCTTTCTTGAACTTTTGTAAGTCTATTCGTCCATGCACTGAATATTGTTGTCATATCTGGTCTGATGTTTTTGCGACGTGTTTAAAGATTCTCGACAAAATCCCAAAAAAGAATCTGCAACGTTATTCATCCTGACCTGGCATCTAGCCTTCAGTCACTTTCCCACAGCCATAATGCAGCGTCTCTCTGCCTTTTCTATAAACATTTTCATGGCAAGGTGTCATCATTTTACAGTTGAAATGGCTAGATGAAACCCTAAGTTCTATGTTAGCAGTTTCTTCTTTCGCACTTCTTGCTTGTGGAACTCTCTTCTGGTTTATTGCTTCCAACCAAAGTTTGATCTTCAAAAATGCAATGTTAATTGTCATCTTCAATCTTCTTAATTTCTGTCCTTTTATTGTTTACGCGCCGTAATATTGTTCCTTTTTCTGATATATATATATATATATATATATATATATATATATATATATATATATATATATATATATATATATATATAAAAAAGAAGAGAGAAATGTCAAACGTTTTTGGTTACAATGTTGATTTTTTTAAAATATATACTATACTTTATTTATCATATTTCCCAAAATATAGAAAATAAAGTACAACATATATTTAAAAAAATCCACATGGTAAATAGACTTTATGAACTTAAGAGCCGGATTAGATTGGCGGCAAGGTTTCATCATTTTACAGTTGAAATGGCTAGATGAAACGCAGTTCTATGCTAGTAGCTTCTTCTATTGCACTTCTCGCTCGTGGAACACTCTTTCGGATTCTTGCTTTCCAGTCAACTTTGATCTTCAAAAATTGAAAAGCAATGTGAATCGTTTTCTGTCTTCTTAATTCCTGTTCTTTTATTATTCTCTCTCTTTAATAATGTTTTCCTTTTCTTATATATTATCTCTTGCTCAGTAACCTACACTTCTTGCGTCTTGGTGACTTTATTGCCTTGCTTGTGGTGAAATGATGAAAGAGAGAGAGAGGGAGAGAGAGAAAAAGAAATATGATGGCTGAGTTCGATGTTCAAAACACTAGCACAGTTGGGATTTTGGTCAACGCACTGAAATCGAGATTTGAGGACCTATCAGAATATGGTGCTGCAGTGGGACGCCAAAATCCTTAGACAGAAACATTATATTTAAAGACGCTTGTTTTCACTTAATCAAGTTTGAATATTCAAATTGATGTAATGGAATAACCTGTCATCCGCATGAGTGACTACACTATAGGTAGTAACTACCTATAAGTGTCTTTAAGCCAACGGACTACAGAGACCGGCCGAAAATCTTTCGGCCGAGCGGTTGAACTCTCCGCCTTCGGGCATAGAGGAACCCAAACGAGGCTATGCCGAAGAGAAAAGTCTCGTTCAGGGAGGTAGAGCGACCCCGAACCCGTTTATACGAGTTCAAAGGGAATATTTTTGGACGAGCTTACGGGCTCGGAGATCCCATGTTAAACCCGGCTTTGTGCCACATGCGACCCTCATGGGGGGTGGGATGAATATTCCAGCCGAAATCTTTTCGGCTGTGCGGTTGAATGCAGAGAGGAACACGAGCGAGTCTCAGTCGAAGGGCAGAGTCTCGTTCAAGGAGGTAGACCGATCCTGAACCCATTTATACGGGTTCAAAGGGAATATTTTCGGAAAACCCACGTTAAACCCGGCCTTGTGCCACATGTAACTCTCGTGGGTGGGTGGTTAATATTCCAGCCGAAATCTTTTTCGGCTAGACGGGCGAACTCTCTGTCTCTGAGCAGAGAGGAACCCGGACGAGGCTCAGTCGAAAGTTGACCAACCCGATCCAGTTTAAGCGGTTTCTACGGTTTTTTTTGGCCGAGCTTACGAGCTCGGAAAACCCTCGTTAACCTCGGGCTTGTGCTACATGCAACCCTCGTGGGGGTGGGGGGGCTAAATATACCAGCTGAAATCTTTTCAGCTGTTCGGTTTAACTCTCTGCCTTCGGGGAGGTAGACCGACCCTGAACCCGTTTATACGGGTTCGAAGGGAATATTTTTGGCCGAGCCTACGGGTTCGGAGAACACACGATAAACTCGGCCTTGTGCCACATGCGACCTGCGTTTCTGTTTAATATTCCATCTGAACTCTTTTCAGCTATACGGTTGAAATCTCTGCTTTCGGGCAGAGAGGAACCCAGACGAAGGGCAGAGTCTCGTCTGGGGTGGTAGACCGACCCGACCCCGTTTTTTATGGGGTCTACGGGGAATTATTTCCCGAGCCTACGGGATCGGATACCCCACGTTAAATTCGGCCTTGTACCACATCCGATCGCGTCGGATGGTTGGCAAATATTCCAGCTGAAATCTTTTCAGCTGCGCTGGTTGAACTCTCTGCTTCCAGAGAGGAACCCGGACGAGGTTATGCCGAAAGGCATAGTCTCATTCAGGGAGGTAGCCCGAACCGATCCCGTTTATGCGGAGTCTACGGGGATTTTTTGGCGAGCCTACGGAGTCGGGAACCCCACATTAAATTCGGCCATGTGCCACATGTGTCTGTGTGGGGCAGTTGCTAGATAGTCTAGCTGGAATCTTTTCAGCTGGACGGTTCGGGGAGGTAGACAGATCCGAACCCGTTTATGCGGGTTCTACGGGGATTTTTTGGCTCGGGAACCCCACATTAAATTCGCCCTTGTGCCACATGTGACTCGTGGGGCAGTTTCTAGATACACTAGCTGGACTCTTTTCTAGCTGTGCTGGTCAAACACTCTGCCTCCGAGCAGAGAGAATCTCGAAGGCAGAGAGGAACCCGGACGGGGCTATGTCGAAGGGCAGAGTCTTGTCCGGAGAGGTAGACAGACCCGAACCCATTCATGCGGGTTTTACGGGGAATTTTTGACCGAGCTTACGGGCTCGGATGTCCCACTTTAAACTCTGCCTTGTGCCACAGCTGCACTCGTTGGGGGGGGGGGTCTAGTAAATATTGACTAGCTGGGATCTGTTCCAGCTGTACTGGTCAAACAGGCTCCCCAGACGAGGCTATGTCGAAGGGCAGAGTCTCGTCTCGGGAAACAGCTACCCGACCCCGTTTTGTACGCGGTTCACGGGGAATTTTTGGCCGAGTCTACGGGATCGGATGCCCCATATAAAATTCGGCCTTGTGCCACATCCTACCTTGTGGGGAGGCTGGTAATTATTTCTAGCTAGGATCTGTTACTCAGGTCTTAGCTGTTGTCTAACTCTCTGCATTCGGCAGAGAGGAACCCAGACGAGGTTATGCCGAAGGGCAGATTCACGTCCAGGGAGATAGGCAGACCCGAATCCGTTTATGCGGGGTCTACGGGGAATTTTTGCCCGAGTGTACATGCTCGGTTTGTTCCACATTAAATTCGGCATTGTGCCACATCCTACCCCGTGGGGAGGTTGATAAATATTACTAATTGGGATCTGTTGAGTATGACTCAGACTTATGCAAGAACTACCGACCTTCAAATAGTAGCACTCACTACTGGATTGACTTGCGTCGACCTTGTGCATAACTGTTACCTTTATTCTTATTGTACTGGTTTTTACAATAAACCTTTACTTATTTTATCCACCTTGTTTTTTCAGATATATATTCCTATTAGCCCGGAATATAATAACAAGGAACCCAATAAATATGGACTTTGCTGCAGGAAGCAAATGACGCCTTTAGTACATTTCCTCTTTTGGCATTTTTTTATGACAACAATGTCAAAATTTAAATCAGTTTTGTTCCGGGAGGAAGGCGTAAGTATGGGTTTCGCATATCTACCCAATTCTCCTTTACCGACTCTCCGTGCTTCCACACCAGTAAGCCACACTAATGAAATTAGTTGTTCTCCTTCTCGTCAGGAGGCAAGGCTCCCCAAGCTATGTCGGGAGATCTGTTACCTTTACCCTTCTGAAGGCTGTCTGGGTATGCCTAGCGTTGAGGTTCATTAATATAAGCTTGAAAAGCAATGTGAATCGTTTTCTTCTGTCTTCTTAATTCCTGTCCTTTTTTTATTCTCTCTCTTTCGTTTCTATTCAAAATAAATGATATTATATACATCACCTGCCTTCAAGAGTGACCACTCTGGGTGACGACAGGCCCCTAAGCTAAAGTCTTTTGTCTTAGTAAGGCAGTCTGACTTTTAACTTAAAAAAAAATCGACATTGCACTCGGTGTGAAAGCTGAGGTTTGATGTGCTAAGTAGTGAAGCCAAAAATCATATTCATAGCTTTTACCAATCTTTGTGTATTTTCATCGTCTGAGAAATGTAGAAATGCCAAAATTCTTCTATTTCAAGAATAAATCCAAATAAAGTTGATATCTTTTGCATTAGATACATTGAATGGAAAATATATTAAAACCAAAATTCTAATTATGAATCACCACAAGAAAAATATGCAATTTTTTTTACTGTATTCTATTAGTAAAAACTGTAAAAAATATTGTAAAATATTCCAAAATGGCTACTCAATGAATAAGATTTATTAGATCATAATTAATAAAAACGAAAAATAAATAAAAGTGTATATAACATCATAATACTGCTGAATACAAATTATAAGATAAAATGTTTTAAATTTGCATTGTTTATTGAAAATCGCCCTAAAACTACTTCACCTTATTACATCATAATGTAGCTAAATTGTTCGATGTAATTTCCTTTTTTTTAAGTAAATGAAGATCATATTTCATGCCACAATGATTTAGTAATAATGTGCGTGTCCCTTGCATCTTACCAATATTAAATTGCAACGCGACGATTTTGAACCTAAATTTAATCTTTAAACTGGTTTCCTCAAAAAAATAATAATAAGGATTTGAAAAAAAAAATGCAGTTATTTAAGATGTGACACGGTAAATTTCAAATTGAGTGCAATACCACGGTCCCAAAATCAACCTGCCCTACTCTCCCAGTCCAAGTAATCAAACGATTTCTAAATTATTTATCAAGGTTTATATGCAATTTTGTAGTAGTAACTTGGATGTTGTACTGTAACAGTTTATAATATATATATATATATATATATATATATATATATATATATATATATATATATATATATATATATATATATATATATATATATATATAAGAGAATTACTGCCCAAATACACACACCATATATATATATATTATTGTCATCCACAGACAGACTGTTTCGCTGTATCACAGCTCATCAGTGTGGCTAGACGTCCGGTTGCCTCTAGCTAGGATCGAAACCCGACTGAATTGACGTCAGTTAGAAATTCTACTACTAAGCCGTCGGTGCACGCCGGGGATGAAGGTGAATTTTAGCGTATTTATTTTTAGAGTTAAATAAACACACAGTGACTGACAGTGACTGAATTCTGCCGAAGAGTCATGTTATATTTGCTTTAATAGTATCTGTTTACAGACCCACGCTTCATTCCCACAGAGCTCAACCGAAATTAATTTTTTCAGGAGCCAATATTATTGTCATCCAAGTATACTTCACCAGGAAAATACAAAAAGCAAAATCGTCAAATACTGGAATCCCTTTTATATTAAAAAGTTACGGACAAAAATAAATATAATTAATTATGAGAAGAGTAATAAAATTCTAAAACGTTTATAACATCAAAGTTTTAAAATGTCTAAATTGTCATTGTTAAAAAAAGTACAATTGTAAGAGAATGTTTCAAACCACAAAATTACAATTTTTGATAATGATTTTTACAATATAAATTAAGTTACCTCCCTTACATAGCAGTGAATTTTTGAATTAATCGAACGCGTTCATGCACACGCACAGCATTAATAACCGCCAATTACATTACTTCTTTGTCTTAGCAATTAACCCCTGAAGATGATCTTGGATGAGATCGAAAGGTCTTGGAATATAAAAAGTATAAGAACAGCTACGGTGTCTTTCTTAATCAGTTTTGCACCAACCCTAAGAAATTAATCCGTGAAATTGAGAGGATTAAAATTAAAATAAAGAGATAAAATATGCATAGTTCACCAGACATGCTTGAATGAAGATAAAATGCCTATATATATATATATATATATATATATATATATATATATATATATATATATATATATATATATATATGTAGTGTATTGGAGCAACTGATCATTATTCAAACATATATTATAACAATATGGTTTTAAAATATTTAAATTGTAATCGATAAAACCATAATTACACGTAATTACAATTTTAATAACAATTTACATAAATTAAGTTACCTCCCTTACAGAGCGGTAAATGTTTTCCGAATTTTACAGTGTTCATGCTCACACATATTCATAAGTTACATTAATTCTTTGATTTAGCAATTCAGCCCTGAAGATGATCTTGGATGAGATTGAAAGGACTTGAGAAAATAAAATCGATAAAAATAATTACAGCGTTTTTCTCAGTCAGTGTTGTATAGAAACTAAGAAATTGATCCGTGAACTCGAGAGGATTAAAATTCGAATAAATAGACAACATATGTCTCGTTTATTTTTTTCAACCAAACATGCTTGAATGAAGATATGCTGCCTATATATATATATATATATATATATATATATATATATATATATATATATATATATATATATATTGGTAGACTCTCGTATTGTTAGCGATAA
>OZ038517.1:27170742-27190742 GCA_964036315.1 Acanthosepion esculentum | reverse complement strand
ATAAGAATGTATAATTACTCTTCAAGATTAACAGAAGAATCGTGATGAAATCGATCATAAACGAAAATTACATATTGATCATTAATTAATCATAGCTAAGGTTAGGAAGCTCATGAAGGATTGAAATAATGTTCATATATATATATATATATATATATATATATATATATATATATTGTTCCAGGATCATTTTCCAACTTATTCAAGATGATATTCACCCTCTCTAACCTTCTAACTTTCTGTCCGAGAGTACCAAGATGCCTCAGACTTTGTACGTACGATTTCATTTTCAATTTTTTCTTCATTGACTGTCATAGGTGAATCTCCTCTCTCGTTTTATGGATTGAGTTGGATCTTTTCTAATTGATCTTTTTAGACCTACGTTGAAATGATTATCTCTCATCCTGTTTTGATCACCTGATCCAGTTTTTATTTCTACTGTTCTCTCTATCTTTTGAACTTATTCCTATGAATAAGTTCAAAAGAACACCATGGACCTGACATACGACAAAACAAAACAAAAAAAAAAAAACGAACAGCACTAGATTCAAGCAATAGATGAATGGTATCCGAATAATGCACGTACAGATATTTAACTGTCTGGGAAGTGTGCTAACAAGGCACGGAATATGTGATATCGAAATACTGGGTTGGTGCATAATTATCAGGCGTTTTTTAAAACAGTATTTATTATGAAAATAGAAACATAACAATTCAACAATAACATTTTCAAATGATTATTCCAGAGCGTATGATTATCAACACGCATTTTTATAACCTGAAAATAAAATTATTTTTATTAAAAAAAAGTAAACAAAACAGCAATTTTTATTAGCAAATAACTCGCCTACAAAAACGCCTGATAATTATGCACCAACCCAATACGAAAGCGCATTGGACTAGCGAAAGATATCTTCCAGAAGCTAAGTAAAGTGTTACGAAACAAGATTTCGCTAGAAAGAAAGCAGACAATGCTAAACTATGTATAATATCAGTCCTCATATGTGGCAGTGAATGCTGAACAAGCTCCTCACAGGCGAATAGAAAACAGAAAGCAATAAAAATGTGGTTCTGCAGAAGGATGTTGAGAATACCATGAACGCTTCATGGAAATTCCCAGTTAAACTTTATTGAATACTTTAAATAAAACGTTTCTTCACTATCATATTTTTCATCTACACAGTGTACTGTAAAATACAAAATGATATTTCGATATTGTAACTGTTACGGCTCGCTTCTTATTTTTATTTGTATAAGGAAATTATTCCCGAGGACGGTGCTTTTCTTCCATGATGTAATACAAGAAATGGGAAATATGTCGTTACTTTTATTGTTAGAATCTGGTTTTTATTCTTGTGAACTAATTTGCGATCATGCTCTGTCATTCCGTACACTGTACATCAATAAATGAATAATTTCCTATATTTGCATTGTTAACACTTTGTTCTGTTCTGATAATGAAATTATTTGCAATCAAGCTCTTTCGCAGTACAACAAGAAATAGTTTCCTATTTATATTATAAAATACTTCGTTTAATTCTTATAATTAAATTAGTTGCCATCACGCTATTCCATTCAGTAGACAATACAACATTAAATAGTTTCCTATTTTTGTTATTAGTACCTAGTTCTGCTCTCATAATGAAATCATTTGCGATCATGCTCTTCCATTCCATCCACAGTACAAGGAGAAATATGGATATCAGGCCAAGTGGTTAGGACATTCGCTTTCTAACCATGGGACTGAGGTTCAAATTTCATCATTGACGATTTGTCAGGAATGTGACTTGTTGATGTTATCACTCTAGAGGGAAGGCGATCCTAGTGTGCGGCACCTTTGGAAGGTACCTGAAAACCATACCACAGGTAGAACCAGGCCTATAGTGGGGTATCAGTTATAGTGAAGTGTATCAGTGTTGAAACAGATTAGTTTGATTTGGCCTTGTTAGTTAGATAACCCATCATAAGAGGAGTATAAAACAAGAAAATCAAATTGTAAAGTAAAAAACAAATATATATACAAATAAATCAATTAAGATCTCTACAAATAAAATTAATGTATTTTGTTTGATACAAGGTCGTCAAAATATTCGTAGGAGTCCTTGCAAGAATTAGTTTATGTGTCGTAGGCTGGAACGTATGTGTTCATGTATGTATGTATGCATGTATGTATGTATGTATGTATGTATGTATGTATGTATGGGCGTTATCGTAGAGTAGGAATGTCTTTGAAGTAATCGCTCAGTCTTAAAATGTTCCGTTCGATTATCAAGTATAAATGAGGTGAGGGAGATAGGTAGAGATAATAATAACGATCGCTTGACGTTTGTCAATGGACGTGTTAATACGCTCGTCTCCTTCTCTCTGGTGACAGGCGAAGTTGCCCGTCTTTTATTTTGTTTGTGGGACTTGAAAAGGTCATTTGGGAATTCACTCCCGGATATGATTCGGGCCGTTCCATTGGACGATGAACTTCGCGTCGGCTCGCAAAAAGGTCCGTAAAAGAATTTTGTTTCTGAGAATTGAAGATAATTTGAATTTTGTTTTTAAATGTTTACTAGTTTTCTATTGACTGAAAAACATTTTGAATCAAGGTGTGAAATTTCACGAGTTTTGTTTTGGATTCGCTTTTGTGTGTGTGCGTGTTAAGCAAAGTTTGTGAATTCGACTCTTATGCTTATGCTTAGCATTTGAACTTTTAAATCTAGATCTTGTTCTGTTCATTACAGGCCCCAAAAGAGATTAACAACACTAAGTAATAATAAAATAGAACAATTATAACAATAGACTAATAAAAATAATGTAATGGATAAAAGATTCGTTCTACAGTAGATCTTATTAGGCACAATAAGAGATTAACAACAGTAACTAATAATATAACAGACCAATTCTAACAATATACTGTAATAAAAACGGGCACCTCGGCGTGGCGTAATGGTTAGCAAGATTGTCTCGCTAGAACAATTACTAATGAGTTCGATCCTCATTGGATGGCCCATATCTTCTGGTGCCACATCTAAGCTACGCTTAGAAAATCAATATACTGTAATAAAAGTAATGTAACGGATAAAAGATTCCTTCTTATTGTAAATCTTATTAGGCCCAATAAGAGATTAACAACAATAACTAATAATAAAACTGAACTATAATAAGAATATATTGGAATAAAAATTATGTGACCAATAGAAGATTAGTTCTTACTGTAGATCTTATTCGACGTAATAAAAGATTAACAAAAACTATTAATAAGATGGAACAATTATTGACAGAAAACCTTAATCAGAGTTATGTAACGAATAAAAGATCTTACCATAGATCAATAAGAGATTAACAACAATAACTAATAAGAAAATAGACTGTAATAGAAATAATGTAACGGATAGAAGATTCGTTCTACAGGAGATCTTATTTAGGCACAATAAGAGATTAACAACAAAGACTAATAATAAAATAGAACAATTATAACAATAGACTAATACAAATAATGAAACGGATAAAAGATTCGTTCTACAGGAGATCTTATTAGGCATAATAAGAGATTAACAACAAAGACGAATAATAAAATAGAATGATCATAGCAATATAATTTATAAAAGTTTAATTTACTTTTTCCTTTACTTATTAAGTTTGAAAGTTCCACCGGATCAGTTAAAGACTGCATTAGAATTGCCAACATCGCTACTTCTCCGCTTTGGACGGTCATTAAGTAAATCTGAGGCATTGTTTATTAAGTCGATTCATGGTAACTGAAACATCGTAAATTTAAAAAAGAAAAGTTTACAAAAAGGTTTAATGCATCGTTTATTTCTTTAAATGTTTCTTTTTTTATTAAAACGTTGCTACTATGAATACTGCATGAAGGTAGCATGGAATCGATTTGTTGATTTAAACAATTCTTTAAACCGCTGTAGTCTTCGTAATGAGCTCTCGGGGAACTGGAGTGAATGATTTCGACTCTTGCTGGCGTTGGAACCAGCATTTAAAAAAAGAAAAGAATGTAAGGAGAATGAATTCTGAGAAGGTAATTCACTCCGTTTTATTCAGGATATCGAACAACGCTGAAACATTTCAGGGCCATTATTACCAGAATTGTGTGGGTGAGGACGTGTGGGGTTGCGCGGGGTAGGTGACGTTTCTGCGATTTGAATAAATGGCAATTTCGAAGCTATAAATGAAGCGACCTTCGGGTAGTGGGTCATTTAAGAATCTTTATTTATTGTCCTGGAGAGTGTTTCGTTTCGTGTGCCAGTCTCGAAAATGCATTAGTCAGGAATTGTTACTGACATAGTTGTATGTATCTTGTGTATGTGTGCAAGTTCATTATCTATCTATCTATCTATCTATCTATCTATCTATCTATCTATCTATCTATCTATCTATCTATCTATCTATCTATCTATCTATCTCAGTCTGTTTATATCTATCTATCTATCTATCTATCTATCTATCTATCTATCTATCTATCTATCTCAGTCTTATCTATCTATCTCAGTCTTATCTATCTATCTATCTATGTATCTATCTATCTATGTCATTATGTTCATATCTATCTATCTATCTATCTATCTATCTATCTATCTATCTATCTATCTATCTATCTATGTCATTATCTATCTATCTAACTATCTATCTATCTATCTATCTATCTAGTGTCGATATCAATTAAATATTGAGATTTTACCAACACTATATGCATGCGATATATATATATATATTCTGACAATAGCTCAATTAGATCTCATTTAAATATTCATGGAGACCTACCGGACACTATTCGGAATATACTTGTCGACAACACTAATATAATAGCATCATCCACTTGCAAAAAAAAAAGGCTAAAAATAATGGAAGCCTTACTAATAAAAACAAACAAACCAACACTTAATAATATTAACTTTGAACATGGACATAATATCTTGACCGTGTTTTGAAACAAAAAAATGAATCATTTTATAAAACATACATATACCAAACTATTTCTAATTCTAACAGTTGAAATATAATCCTTGAAAATGGCTAAATGTATAGCCGAAAGCGTTCGGATAAAAAGAACATTCGGACAGTTCTTATATAATTTATCATCTGAAAAGAAAAACTTTATTAGATCGCACGCGAAATTATATAAAAAACTAAATAAAAGCACCTTGTCAGTCGTTTTTAATGAAATGTGCATATAAAATATGAAAGAACAATGAGATGAATAATTCATAGTTCTTAGCACAATATTTACATTATTCACACTATTGTCCTCATCTTTGTCGCCATATTTATTACAACGTTGTTGTACGCTCCGGCCTTCGTCAGGTGATTGGAATGCCGAAATGAACCCTTTATTTCGCTAACTGGGGTAGACTGTTCTAGTTACACGTGACATGTCTAATGGATGTCAGTTATTAGTTATCTCCTGTTAATTCTAAGTTTTCCACTGCCTTAACTCACACTCTTTCGGTCCTGTCACTGGATCTAACTAACGCCTTTATCCACTGAGGACATCTGTGTATTAGTGATCATATTGCAATTTCTGCTGTTATCATTACACGTTTTTACCAGAGCTCATATTGCAATTTTTTTTGCTATTATTGCTTTTCTCTGGCACTCCTTATTACGGGTTCCCATATTGTATTTATTTCTATGCTTGGTCGGCTAAGGAGATTTTTGTGGCCTAGCTTATGTGCTGATTCCTTAAGTTTACGAATTTTCCAATTATGTTCTATGTCTATGATCTCAACCTGATCCCACAGAGGGCGGTGATCTCGCTTTTCTCTCCACATGTTGTCAGCCACGCCTGATTTTTCCCCTTCCTCTCGTGTTACAGCTTTCTGGAGTTCTTGAAGCCTTTCCTTAAGCGGGCGGCCTGTTGCCCCATTATATTTCTTTCCGCTGTACGGGATGGAGCACACACAGTCTTTAGTCATGTTCTCCTCTATGAGGGGTCTTACTCGGGACAGATATCTGCGAAGTGTCGTCCAGCTTTTGAAGGATGTCCTGAGGTTATATGGACCGCAGGTCCTTTGTATTTTCTCTGATAACTCCTTCACATAAGGCAGGCAGACTGTTTTCTGAGTGTTGTTGTCCTCCTCCTCTTGTACCCACCTATCCCAGTTGTTTTGGCTGCTGCCATGTACTCAGGGTAGTTGTTATGTTGTAGGGTATTACTTATATTGACCAATTCTTTATCTAATGTCTCTGGGTCGCCACTTATGACTTTTGCTCGGTGTTGTAAGCAGCGGACGATCCCTTTCTTTACGCTGTATAGATGGCGGGAATTGAAATTGAAGTACTGGCCGGTGAATGTCGTTTTACGGTATACGAATGTCTTGAACCCATGCTCTGTTCGAGATATTAGAACATCCAGGAATGGGAGTGTGTTGTTACTCTCTTCCTCCATCGTGAACTGTATTAAGTTCACATGGTGCAGTAGACCCTGAACATCTTCCTGGTGTGGCCAGAGTATGAAGGTGTCATCTATGTACCCTAACCATAGAGTTGGCTTTAGAGATATGGATTCTAATGCCATTTACTCAAAGTATTCCATGTATATATTTGCCATTGCTGGTGATAATGGCGAGCCCATTGCTAAACCCTCATCCTGTCGATATATGTATGATCCCATTCCGAAGTGTGTTGTTTGTGTACAGAAAGTTAACATCTCCATCAGATCATCTATTGGAATATTGGTCCGTTCTTCTAGGGATGAGTCAGAGGCCAATCTTTCTCTGACTACTGAGTGCCTCCTCCGTGGGTACCTTGGTGAACAAACCCACCACGTCCGAGCTCACCATCTGGTTGGATAGGATGGGAGCATCTTTGATTATTTCCACGAAGTGGGCGGAGTTTCGGACATATGGAGGGGTCTTTCCGATCAATGGGTCAATTATATCTACAAGAAAGCGACTCAGAGGGTGGCACACAGAGCTTTGACAACAATCGGCCTGAGTGGAATACTGTCTTTGTGAATCTCCGTATATGTGAGGTAGCTTGATGTAACGCTGCGATAACTGCCTATACGTCTTAGATACGAAGTGATCCTTGTTCTTGATTAGCATCTGTGACAGTTTGCGTTCCGTTTTCATTGTAGGATCCTATTTTACTTTGCTGTAGCTACCATTGCTAATGAGGTCTTCCAGCTTTCTTGTATAATCTGATTTGTCCATCAGTTGCATTGCCTTTGTCAGCCGGTAGTATGATGATGTTATCGTTTCTCTGTAGGGATCCGATCGCCAGCCTCTCCTGTTTTGTGATATTTGACCTGTGCGGCTTGGACTTCTTCAAGGTCTGTCTCATCTTTCGTCTCAGTTCATCCGCCTGAGTCTGAGAGAAGTTCAAGGCCACCTCGTTTCTGGCAATGTCCAAGTATGGCACTCGCCTGACGGTTGTGGCGAAGTTGAGATACTGACTCCTCAGAGGCACTCAGCTGATATTGGCTGATGTTGATTACTGCTTTCACTGGTGGGTGATGGACCTTCTGCGTCACCTTCTGATCTTTCAATTTATTCAATTTTTGTACTTGGCGGGCCTTGACTACATCGGATTCATGTCTGAAGGATTTAGCCAGGTCATACTGGATCCTTCTCTGGTCTTCTTCATTAGTAATTCTGTTGAAGAAATCCTCGAGCCTCTGGAAGATATGAGCTTGTCAGTCTCTGTTTTATCCAACGATTGTACTGGATTCTCTCTCGGACAAGGCCGTGTTCCACTTTTTCTGCGACCAGACGGGCTCTCCTTGAATTGACGGGAAGTCTTGGTGCCAAGCCTGAAGAGATGAGTTGTAGGTCACTGCATCGGTGTAGGAATGTCAGATGGTTCCATATTCGTGCCAGTTTCTGGTAGGATTTTTCAATTTGTCTCCATATTTTCGGTGTATCGGGTTCGTACCGATCCTTCAGTATCGGTCTATATTTCTGAGATGAGGTATTATGTAAATTATTTACATTATTCGGACTATTTTCCTCATCTTTGTTGCCATATTTATTACAACGTTTCGGCCGTTGAACGCCCCGGCCTTCTTCAGGTGGTTGGAATGTCGAACTGAACCCTTTATAAAGAAGAAGGCCGGAGAGTACATCGGCTGAAATGTTGTAACAAATATGGCGACAAAGATGAGGACAATAGTCCCAATAATGTAAATAGTGAACATAATACCTCATCTCAGAAATATAGACAGATACAGAGTTCTTAATTTATAATTAGAAATATTATATAATTTATAACTTAATTTTATATTTAAAATGCATTACTTCTTTATATATTTATAGTCATTCACAGACAGACTGTTTCGCTGTATCACAGCTCATCAGTGTGGCTAGACGTCCGGTTGCCTTTAGCTAGGATCGAAACCCAACTGAATTGGCGTCAGTCGGGGATTCTATCACTAAGCCGTTGGCGCACGGCAGGGATGAAGGTGAATTTAAGCATATTTATTTTTAGATAAGCACACAGTGACTGAGAGAAGTCGATTCGATTTACCGAAGAGTCTTGCATTATTAGCTGTAATAGTCACTGTCAACAAACCCACACTTCCTCCCCAGAGAGCTCAACCGAATTAATTTTTTCAGGAGCATATATATTGTCATTCACAGACAGACTGTTTCGCTGTATCACAGCTCATCAGTGTGGCTAGACGTCCGGTTGCCTCCAGCTAGGATCGAAACTCGAAACTCGACTGAATTGGCGTCAGTCGGGGATTCTACAACTAAGCCGTTGGCGCACGGCAGGGATATTGCGTCTAATCGAGTAAAAATAATGTTATTTTTACTCGATAATCATATTTGAGTAGACGCAATGTTTATATATTAAACAGTAAGTTCTCAGTTTATGTTATGGGTCCTTACCTATAACTACAGAATGAACTCTTCCTAACACTATGTATACTACGCCTCTCAAGAGAGAGGGACGAATCGAGTCGAGCCGATAGTAGTTCACTCCAAACCAGACTGACAGTCATACTAACACCTTCCACATCTTGTATTATTATTTCGTGTAATATATCTTCGTTATTTCTACTCTTGTGTTCGTGTTGTTCTTCCTTGGTCTTAACCTGTACCATAACTGTTTAAAAGTTACATTCATAAATGAGGACAATTATTATGATTTCAAAGAATTTAATAGATTTAAAAGGAGCAAGATATATGAAAATGGAGTATTTTTCACAATGTTTTGATTTTCACCGAGACTTCACCTGCAACGAGATTTTCTCGAAACGAGTAAACAGCAGCGGGTGAAATCCACAATTTAATACATTTCTGTCCTTTTAAATGATTTGAAACATTCCAATTTTAAAAGAATGAAAAAGCAAATCCTCCTTTCAAAGAAAGCACATAACAGAGGCGTGCCTACGCAAATAATCCTTTGAAGGAACTGAGTGTCACGATAAGGTCGTCAAGAGGTGCGCTATTCAATCAAATTCATGGATCGAAAGATCGTTGATATTTCGGAGTTCGCTGTGTTCATGCTTCCAATGTAGGCAATCGGGGTTCAAGTTCAAGGTAAATCAAGATGGAGTTTTTTCACTTTCAAGTGTCGTCGGCTTTCGTAAGTTAACAATCTATCTATGTCTGAATCATATCTATATATCTGTTTCTGTCTGAACATTATTTATCTATGTCTGAAGCATATCTATCTATTTATATACACACATATATCGAACTATATCAATTTACCTTCATCTCTGTACATATCTATCAATGTATGTATGTATGTATGTATGTATCTATCTATCTATCTCTGTCAGCACATACTTATTACATACTGTTGACTATCTATCTATCTATCTATCTATCTATCTCATTCTGTTAAGATCTATCTATTTGTGTGTGTATATATATATATATATATCTATATCCAACTATATATCTATCTACTTTCATATCTGTTCATATCTATCAATGCATATATACATGTATATATCTGTATATCTAGCTTTATATATATATATATATATATATATATATATATATATTTTCGGCCAAAATGTTCAGAACGTTGTTTTATATTCTATAATTTTCACAGACAGTAAATACGATATCATTTGTTATTGTCTGAGATTTTGGTGTAATTTGAGAGGATAATACAAAAGTTACGGATGATTTAGTGATTTACTGCAAAACCCATGGCGGCCAAAATGATCAGAACGGCTGCTTTTACTCCGTGTTTTAGTATATTTAACCGGCGAACTTTAATTTTTTAAAATTTGTTTACGTGACGGTTCGTTTACTAAACATTAGTAAGAATATCTGCAGTGTACGTTGTTAATATAATGCCACTTACTCCGTTACCAATTCGTCAGCAGATTATTAAGCTTCGAAAGAAGGATAATTTAAGTATTGGGTCTATTGCAAAGATTGTTAACAAGTCACAAAGTGTTGTTCACGGTATTCTTAAGGTCTACGATGATTGTGGTTCGTTTGAAACAAGAAAGTCTACAGGTATGCCAAGAAAAACGACCAAGAGAGAAGATCGTGCTACGGTAAATTTGATTAAAAAGGACAGATTTAAAACTGCTGCTGCTGTTTCTCGGGAAATGAGCATTGTACTGAAGAAAACTTTATGTCGAAAAACTGTCTCATCGTTTAGTTGAACATGACCTACAAGCAAGAGCACCTGCAGTGAAGCCACTGATCAGCTACAAGAATAAAAAGTGTCTTCTTACCTTTGCAACCGAACATGTGTTGTGGTCTCAAGAAAAATGGCAAACGGTGCATTTAAATGATGAATCTAAGTTTATGTTATTTGGCTCAGATGGGAAAAGGTACCTTCGTCGAAAAGTAGGTGAAAAATTGTCGCCTAAATGCCTTAAGACTAGTGTTAAATTCGGTGGAGGAAGTGTCATGGTTTGGGGAATGATATCTGGAGATGGTGTGGGCCCTTTGGTGCGATTACATGGAAATGTAAATGCAGGAGTTTATAAACAACTTGTAAAAGATCATGTCTTGCCTGTGCTGAGAAATTCAACTAAGCGACCACCCATATTCATGCAGGACAATGCCCCATGTCACAAGGCTAAGGTGGCCATGAACTTCCTCAAGGCTGAAAAGGTTATTGTTATGGATTGGCCTGCTCAAAGCCCAGATCTCAATCCTATTGAAAATGTGTGGAATATTCTAGAACGTTCGAAAGCCAGAAATCCTAAAACAACCGAGCAATTATGGAATGCCCTTCAGGAAGAATGGAATAAGATCACCCATCAAGAAATTGAAAATTTGATTTCCTCATGCAGTCGAAGATGTCAAAGTGTGATTGAAGCTAAAGGGCTTCACACTAAATATTAAATAATTCCAGTAATCTCTGTCATTTTTGATTATTTTGTTATTTTTTCAACCGTTCTGATCATTTTGGCCGCCATGGGTTTTGCAGTAAATCACTAAATCATCCATAACTTTTGTATTATCCTCTCAAATTACACCAAAATCTCCGACAATAAAAATTAATATCGTATTTATTGTCTGTGAAAATTATAGAATATAAAACAACTTTGACAAAAACTTATACCTACTTTTCTGATGAAAACAATGCCGTTCTGAACATTTTGGCCGCAACTGTATATAATTTTTTGTTCATATCTATCTATCTCATTCTATTCATATCTATTGTATATACATATATATCCAACTATATATCTATTTTCATCTCTGTTCATATCTATCAATGTATGTATGCATGTATGTTTCTATCTAAGTATATATACAGTGTAACCCGGATATAAGAGAGTTGTCGGGACCGGGGAAGAAGTATCTTATATCCGGGTTTCTCTTATATCCGGGTTTGGTCTATTATATATACATTAACACAGGCTCTAATTTGGGACCAGAGAAAATCTCTCTTATATCCGGGTCTCTTATATCCGGGTTACACTGTATATATATTTATATATATATATTAATATTTTGTTCATCTATCTATCTATCTATCTATCTCATTCTGTTCATTTATATATATATAACTATATACAGCGTTTCAAATTGTTAGCGAGGTGACATTTTTTTATTTTGTCCGAAAACTACCAGTCAGAATTTAACGACATTTTCACGGTATAATGGGAATGGACATATGCACAGGCTGTATAAAAACTGTATTGTTCTGCGTAACAGGAAACAAACGGTGACACAATATAAAAATGTTCCAGACTATAAACGAGTGACCATTACAATCGTGCAATTATGGGCCGAAAATGTGACTTGACTCCATTCTGAGTCAGTTATTATAACATCTGAACTTACCAAAGGCAAATCTACATTAGAAATATCCAAAATAATTGGATACCAGTAAACTGCGAAAAGATTTGTTGCAGCTCCTATAAAAACACCTAAGATGGCTGATAAGGGTCAACGTTCCCAACGTTCTTTGCCACGAATGAAACGTGAAGTTGTAACTAACCCAGGCCTGACCAGGAGAGCTCGTTTCAGGATCATTGGAGAAGCAACAGTGTCCAGAAGTACCCGCTATCGTCTTCTGGAAAAGGGTCGGGACGTCAATGAGACCAGAGACACAAAAACCTCGATTGGCAAAAGTACAGATATAAATACATTTGAAATGGGCAAAGAACATGAAGGTCGATTTCTTGAAAGTTCTCTTTCATCTTAGTACCGTATGTATCCATAAATATCGGTAAAAATAAAGCAATTAAAGTTATTTTCTTATTTTACAGGTTTTTTTATTACACTTCGCTCATAATTTGACACACTAATAATTTAAGTAAATGAGGTAAGTGACCATAACTTGTGGCTATTTTCTAAGCGTAGCTTAGATGTGGCACAAGGCCGAAATTATGGGGCACCTAGTGAGAATCGAAATCACTTTTCAGTCGTAAGTGATCTGGCGAGAGAGACTAGCTAACCACTATACCCTGCCGAGGTGTCCAATAGCGATTTTTTAAGCGTAGCTTAGATGTAGCACAAGTCCGAAATCATGGGCACCTAGTGAGGATCGAAATCTTTTTTTAGTCGTAAGTGATCTGGCGAGAGAGACTAGCTAGCCATTATACCCTTCCGAGGTGTCCAATAGCGATTTTTTAAGCGTAGCTTAGATGTAGCACAAGGCCGAAATCATGGGGCACCTAGTGAGGATCGAAATCACTTTTTAGTCGTAAGTGATCTGGCGAGAGAGACTAGCTAGCCATTATACCCTTCCGAGGTGCCCAATAGCGATTTTCTAAGCGTAGCTTATATGTAGCACAAGGCTGAAATTATGGGGCACCTAGTGCGCACCGAAATCACTTTTTAGTTGTAACTGATCTAGCGAGACCAGCTTACTAACCATTACACCCCGCCGAGGTGCCCAAGTGACCGTAACTTCTGTTCCTTTTTCTAGAAACTTACAATTTTTACAGTGTAGGTGTATATACATGTTGTCATCATTGTTTGATAATTTTGTTAAATTCCAACCTGTAGTTTTTGTATAGGATGGAAAAGTCACCTTGTTAATAACATGAAACGCAGTGTATATCTTCCTATTTTCATTTCAGTTCATATCTATCAATGTATGTATGTATGTGTGTATGTATGTACGTCTGTGGCTATCTATCTATGATTAATCATAATCTATATATGTCTATAAATAATTATAATCTATCTATATATCTGTTGTGGGGCAGACCCCTTTTACACAAGATGGACTCATCCAAAGTATACTTATACTGACAGAGAGAATACCTGCGGGTTGGAGATACGTTGAGTCAGGGTGAGAGATACGGAGACAGTACACAGGGTGTTCACAGAGAGTTATACGAGAGTCCAGCGAGAGAGATAATTACGGCTTCACTTACAGAGACTTGTACATATAATTTCTACTAACCCGCAGTCCTGGATTACTAATCTTCACTTCAAGTCTGTATTCGTACGTTTAATACACTTATTTTTCTATCTCAATTACTGGCGTTGTTTATTTATTTGTGCAGGATTCCATTCCCGGAATCCACAACAATATCTATGATTAATTATAATCTATCTATGAATAATTATAATCTATCTATCTATTTATCTATCTATCTATCTATCTATCTCACACACACACTTTTTCTGTCTTTCTTTCTATCTCACCCATTTTCCTTTCCTCGTATTGCTTTATGTTTTACCCATCAACATATGGAAACGTTTTTTTCGAATTTGTGGACTATTATCCAGAAATTGGAGTTGTCAAATTGGTCAATATCCGTAAATAACGTGAAATCATTTATAGGGATTTACATGCCTAACACTATGCCACATAGTCGGCAGTCGGGAAGGATCGAACACATTGTATAAAATATGGTCTGCCACAATACACGTACTAACTGAACCCTACTCCCATGCTCCATCTTTTCAAGAGCCAGATCAGGTCTGGTCAAAAATGTTTTTTTTTTGCTGTCATAACTGGGTTGACGCTGTCCAGTCGTCATCCTCTAGCTCTGACAGTGTTCAAAATCGACCACGCAGCCTTGTGGGTGATGATTTGTTTTCAACCCTTTTCCCACATATAAGAAGATTACTAACCTCTTGCTGCTCTATCGCTATTTCTATGGGAGGTGTTCGCACAAACCACCTTCTATAGTTCCATTAGTTCAGAACTTCACAGCTATATCTCGACATACCACGTACACGACGTTAATTCACCCCACCCATTTCCTTCTTCCCCAACACTACCACCATGTGGTACAGACTCCCGAAGGGATACTTTCCCGATCACTACAATCTTATTCACTTCATGTCTAGGGTTCAACAGTTATCTATCTTACAAATCCTCATAATATACGCTTCTTACCTGCTCCGTTAATAACATTACAACAACCTCTTTCAGTGACCCTCTTCCTTGAGTGGCTGTCGTGCCTTGTATTGGGTGAAAAACCCAGTATAAACGCAATCAGGTGAGCATTTTTCATCATCTCGCAAGCAATTTCGTTTTCAAAATGGGCCTGATCGATACATAGGGTGTTCCATTAACTTGGACTGATTTTAAATGTGAATTAAGTTTAAGCGTCTGATGATTTCTTTTTCTTTTTCTTTCAGATTTAACAATTTAAGTGTTTGGCTTCGATAACTTTAACACGTTGTTTGATTGTTTATCTTTTCAGGGTTGAAATTGCCAAAGACCTTACGTTGTTAACTCTGAAAGAAAAAGAATAACCAAAACTACGGCGTCTTTCTTAATCAGTTTAATAACAACACTAAGAAGATTAGCATAAAAATAAATATGTTTAGATCATTCAACCAAATATTCTTGAATGAAGATATGCTGCCTAAATGCACACATAACTTGGACCGATTTTAAATGTGAATTAAGTTTAAGCGTCTGAGGATTTTTCTTTTTCTTTCAGATTTATCAACTTAAGTCCTTGGCAATTTTAACATGGAAAGATTAACAATCAAACAACGTGTTAAAGTTATCGAAAGCATATTACGAAAATGGACGTTCAGTCAGAAATGCATTTCACGCACTTCGTGATTTATTGGTCAACATATTCAACCAACCGAGAGTGCAATTGAAATAATTGTTTGTAAATTCAAACTGGATCTGTGGCTGATGTGAAAACACCGATGCGTGCTCGTTTACGCCGTTCAGCTGAAAACATTGCTGCGGTGCACGAGAATGTGGCCGAAAATCCAGACACCTCTATTCGCCACCGCGCGCAGGAATTGAAACCTCTCCACAATAACGTTACATCGAATTTTGACAAAAAGATTTGTCTCTACACGCTTACAAAATTCAATTGACACAAGAACTGAAACCTGCTGACCATTTGGAGCGCCGTACATTCGTGAATTGGGTGCATGAGCAAAGACAAACCAATGAAGATTTTTCGCAAAAAATCCTCTTTAGTGGTGAAGCCCATTTTCATTTTGGTGGATTCGTTAATAAGCAGAATTGTCGCGTTCGGGCTGATGAAAATGCAAAGAAGATTGTTGAAAAGCCACTGCATACACAAAAGGTCACTGTTTGGTGTGCTTTTTTTGTTAGTGGAATCATTGGGCCGTATATTTATAAATTTGAACGTCCATTTCCGTAATTCGTCCTAGGTATGACGATAAACTGCATCCGCGTCCTGGGTAAGACGATAAAATACGTCCAACAGAAAGGCCTCTGATCAGATTTTGAGTAGCGTGGAACCACCTCTTAATTGCTGGTGTTCCCAGGTCCACCCTAACCCGGGGTGGTAGGACTTGTTAGGGTCCCAGCTTTGTGCAAATAGTTAACCCCACCACCTGACTCAAAACACTATGGAAGTGTAAAAATAGAATTTAATACCAGAAATAATTTAAAAAAAAATTGGTATCAGTAATAAATATTTGAAAAAAGAAAATATTACCAGAAATTTCATTACCAGAAATGAAAATCTTGTCAGCATTAAATAACCCATTGAGGTTAATATACGACAAAACAAAACAAACCAAACTATACATTTAAAAAAAATATTACCAGCTATACATTTTTGAAAAAATAAAAATAAAAAGTAAATTTTGTCGGCATTAAATAACCCATTGTGGTTGATATGCCGTAAAACAAACCAAACCAAAGCATTTTCGTAATAGGCTTCGATAACTCCAAGAAAGTGACTCGTTGCGCCTTCCTTCTAGGGCGAACGTTCTCAGCTGACATGAAAGAAAAGACTATATTGAATCCATTCATAGGTCATAGCTAAAAAGATTGTTTCACTGTGTCGTGCGAGACAATCTTTCTCTCCAGAAACTATCTTATATATCTATGTCTACCATTCGTCCACGCTTAGAGTATTGCTGTCACATATGGGCCGGTGCCCCTGTCATCTACTTTAAGCTCCTTGATAAGATCCAAAGAAGAATCAGCAATATTTTTGGTCCTGATCTGGTCGGACGGCTTCAGTCACTTTCCCACCGTCGTAAGTTTGTTTCTCTGTGTCTTTTCTATAAATCCTTTCATGGTAATCGTTCAGATGAGCTCTTCGCTATGGTACCTAGACTTTTTGAATTTAAGCGCGCGGCACTAGAGTGACGTCGACATCTCATCAATTAACACGTGAGCTGGATAGATGTAGCCGCCATGCTTTCCAGCCAACTTTAATCTGCAAAAAATTAAATGCAATGTCAATCGCTATCTACTGTCCTCCTGATTACTCTTTTCAATTACCACTCATTGTTAATGTTTCTGTTCCTAATTCTTCCACACCCTGTCACCCGTTATGTCTTAGCGGCATTACTGCCTTGCATGGGCTGATACAGATTAAAAAAAATATCTATCTATCTATCTATCTATCTATCTATCTATCTATCTATCTATCTATGTAAAAGAATCAATTTATTTCTATCAATATCTCTCGCCACGTCAGTATTACGTCATCTCTCTGTATATGCACCAATTAATTGGCCCAATGAGGAATGTCTCTCTCTCTACAATTCATTTTGCGTTTCTTTATACTCATTAGATTTCATTTCATTTTCCATCCCATAAACGTTCAATTGAATCACACACAATATTTCAGCACGCTATGCCCGGAAGGTTTGTGATAACATCAAATTTGTTGGCATCACAATGGCGACTTGGTGGAGGTCACGTTCCCATGTGACCAGGGGAGATAATTAAATACAGACATTTGCCGTCAGTTTGTTTTACTTCACGTTTGTTTTTCGATTAAAGATTTTCAAGACAAAAATCTCACGAAGAAGAAATATTTTGAATTTAGAGAAAAATATACACGTCAGACCAACAAAGCACAAACATATATATATATATATATATATATATATATATATATATATATATTGAGTATATTTTGGCACTATGTTTTCATTAAAACATGTCTCATTGAATATTTTAGACATATTTGTCTACATATTTTCAATAGGATCCTCTCATATTCACGGACAAGCTTCTTAGTATCATTATTAAAGGAAGAGAGAAAATTACCATGTTCATACATATTAATTTAAAAGAAAACATACGGACATTCCAAAACTTAGTTACCTCCCCTAATTTTTACATCGTGAAATTTAATTCGTACAGTACATAACCTTCGCGTTTTTCAGTTAACAGTTAAAAAAAAAATTAATTTTCAGATGAACGTAGTAATTTTGTCATAGAAAAAAAAACAACACCCTGATGTTGACATTGAGCTAATGTCGAAAGTACGCCGAATAAATGAATATGCGTAAGATGGACTCTGACGAGAAAAAAATTCTAGCACGATATAATAAACCAGCTCTCCTTGCAATAGATGCAGCTATTGATTCAATGTAGTTGTTCCACTTCAAGTCAGTCGAAAACGTGAGGCCATGAAAGCGCAGTTAGACGCTCTCCAGGAGTCGAGCATCAGCGATGCTGATGGCGGGTGGGGAATTTTTAAAAAATAGGGCAGTTTAGTTTTGGAGCCATTAAAATTTACAAGCCATTTCTTTCCCGAGTTGACCAGTTGATTGGAGGTCCTTTTCGCCAGCAGCGGCCAGGTTAGCTTTGTCAGCTCTGACGGATTTGCTATTTAGACAGGAGTAAATGGTAGTGTCATCTGCATAAATGCCTACTTGGGAACAGATGACATCAATACGAATGAAGACCAGAAACAACGTAGGACCCTGGATAGAACCTTGGGGACACCAATGTTCGTGTGAAAGGACCTGGAAGTCCACCTGTTCAGAATCGGCTTCATTTCGCGATTTGATAGGAATAATTGTAAAAAAAAAAAAAAAAAAAATAAAATAAAAATATAATTGGATAAAAGGATAAAAAAAATGAATTGGGTTTATGACGACAGAGGATGGCGATTGACATTGCGTTTAAATTTTTGAAGATGGTAGTTCTCAGGGTTACAAGTAAGAGGAAGGAAGTTCGACTGTCGGAAAGTGCGAGAAAAGAAACTGTTGGAGTAGAAGTGGCGGTTACATTTAACTATTTCAACAGTAAAATGGGACCTAAATGTTAATCTAGTAGCACGCTTTAATTCATGTAGTCGGAGCACCTTGAAAAAAATCTCGGCAGAGCAATTGTCATGAAAATATTTGTAGAAAAGACACAGGGAAGCCGCACGAAGTCTCTGAGAAAGTGACTGAAACCGAGATGCAAAGTCAGGATGAATTACATTGCAGATGCTTCTTTGGATTTTATCAAGAACGTTGAGATGAATAGCAGGAGCACCAGACCAGATATGACAACAGTATTTAATGCACAGCCGAACTGCAGATTTATAAATGTACAAGATGGACTCTGACGAGAAAAAAAAAACAACATCTGGCATAACACAATGAATAAACTTTCCTTGCAGTAGATGCAGCTATTGATTCAAAGTAGTTGTTCTAGTCGAAAACGTGAGGCCAAGAAGGCACAATAAGATGCTCTCCAGGAGTCGTGCATCAGTCAGGAAAGTTTCTCTATGATGGCTAAATAAGAGTTGTTTAGTTTTTAGAGGTATTAAAATTTTGCAAGCCATTTCTTTCCCTAGTTAACCACTGATTGGATGTCCTTTTCGACAATAGCGGCCAGGTTAACTTTGCCAGCTCTAACGGATTTACTATTGAGACAGCAGTTAATGGTGGTGTAATCTGCATAGATGCCTACTCGGGACATCAGGAAGATCAGAAACAGTACAGTACTCAGGATAGAGCCTTGGGGGATACCCGCATTCGTGGGTAAGAATCTGGAATCGAGCCCGTTCAGAACGACCTTCATTTCACGATTTAACAGGAATAACTAATTTGGTTTGATTTGGCTTGTTTTCTTTTACGGCATATCAACCTCAATGGGTTATTTAATGCCGACAAAATTTTTATGATAGATTCGTATTAACAGAATATGTATTCTTTGGTTTAGATTGGTTTGGTTTATTTTGTTTTACGGCATATCAACCTCAATGGGTTATTTAATGCCGACAAAAGTTTTAGGATAGATTCGTGTGAATAGAATATGTATTCTTTGGTTTAGATTGGTTTGGTTTATTTTGTTTTGCAGCATCTCAACCTCAATGGGTTATTTAATGCCGACAAAATTTTTATTGCTGGTAATAATTTGTTTTGTCAAAAATCTATTGCTGGTAATATTTTTCCTTCAAAAAATAATAATTTTTTTCC
>OZ038517.1:27133242-27168242 GCA_964036315.1 Acanthosepion esculentum | reverse complement strand
GGACTGCGGGCCCGGAATGATTTTAATTTCCTCGCATATATATATATATATATATATATATATATATATATATATATATATATATATATATATATATATATGTATATATATATATATATATATATATATATATATATATATATATATATATATATATATATAAAAACAATATATATATTCATTTGCCTCTAAATCTCATTAAAGAAAATATTCGTATATCAGCAGGAATCGAACCCACGTCCCTCTGTCACGACTCGAATGTGAGCAACCACTAAAAATATCATTTAAAGTGATAAAAATCTGTCGGATTGATAATGTTATGGGAACTTACCTATAACGATAATGGACTCTTCCTGACTATATAAATACTGCGCCTTCAAGGAAGCCATAAAACTTAACAGAACTATTTAGCCCAAACACCTCACTATTAAAAGAAAATGAAATATCTGAATCTAACAAAAAAGCTACAGCGAAGACTATATAACATTCGCTTCTATTGTAAACAAACACTGCGATGACTTTAAGTTATCTGAACCCAGCCCGGACAATTTTAAATGTTTAATATTTGTTCAAGGCCCGGTTTCGACTAAAGACGCGGAGATCAGACGCAGAATCCTTACAAAACTGGAGAGTGAACCAGAATTGACGCTACAAAAATCGGCTGAAGACTGTCAGAGATGTATAAGCGTAAATAAGGACTCGAAAGATATAGAAGAGTCTGGCATCGCTCACATACGTAAAGTACAACGACAAACACGTTTTGTCCCTCCTCAAAAATAAACCAAACCAATTTTCCCTCCTCAAAAACAGGTCAAACAAATTCTTCTACTTCAAAAAGTCAATATCAGAAAAAACTACCACCCAGTCCATGCTATCGCTGTGGGACTTTGCATTGGTATAAAGATTGTCCATACCGCTTTAAGACTTGTCAGTCGTGCAAAAAAGTGGGTCATAAAAGTTCTCATTGTTGGACTAGGAAAGAAAGCAAAAGTAGAGTAAAGAGTCACTAGGACTGACCATACGAAAATACGTGCAAGTAGAAATGTTAAACAGAAAAGTCAGACTAGAATTGGATTCCGGATCGGATTTAACTATTATTAACGTACAAACACCGAAAAATTGAACAAAGCGACCATGTTGAGAACCGATAAAATTGCTAGGTCGGTAACTGGGAGAAAAATAAAATTTGAGGGAGAAGTTATTACAAATGTGACATTCAATGGAATGACCAAAACATTAAAAATGTATGTGCTAAGAATTACAGAAAATTTATTTGGAAAGGACTGGATGCAGAAATTCGACCTCTGGGATTTACCAATAAGTACGTACTGCCAAAAAGTGAAAAGTTTATCGACCGAGGCAGATAAATTAAAGGAGAAACTAAAACAGAGTTTCCCCGAAGTATTTTCAGCCGGCCTCGGGAGGTGTAAAAAAATGGCAGCAAATATTGAAATAAAAGAAAATGTACAACCTATCTTCAAGAAGAAAAGGAACGTACCTTTTGCTTCAATAGAAAAAATAGATCAAGAGTTGGATATACTCGAAAAAATCGGTATATTGACAAAAGTGGAATATAGTCAATGGGCCGCACCTAAAGGTTTACGTAAAAAAGAAATCGGGTGAGATACGAGTATGCGCTGATTTCTCAACGGGATTGAACGCAGCGATTAAGGATTACCACTATCCTCTACTCAGCCCAGAAAAAGATTTCACAAAATTAAACGGAGGAAATTTTTTCTCAAAAATAGACTTAAGCGAAGCGTACCTACAAATACCAGTAGATGAGGAAAGCTCGAGATTATTGTGCATAAACACACATAAAGGATTATACAACTTCCAAAGATTACTATTCGGGATTAAGGTCGCGCCGGCAATATTTCAACAAATAATGGATACTATGCTAGGCGGACTTGATTTCACGATTGCATACCTGGATGACATACTGATAAATAGTAAAAACATTGAACAACACTGGGAACACGTTCAAGAGGTTTTCAGGAGAATACAAAACTATGGTTTCAATGTAAAAGAAAACAAATGCGATTTCTTTATGAAGGAAATAAAATATTTGGGCTATATCATCGATGAAGAAGGAAGACGACCAGACCTAGGCTTAGTGAATTATTACCAAGAATTCATTCCAAGCATGCATAAATTACGCGCACCCCTGAACGAACTGTTGAAGAAGGAAAAAGTTTGGGAGTGGACAGATGAATGCCAGAAAACGTTTGACAAAATAATTAAGACGCTAACCGCGGATCTATTTTAGCGCACTATGACCCAAAATTAGAAATAATAGTCCCAAGTGACGCGAATGCCTATGGAGTTGAGGCATGTATACTGCATAAAATGCCGGATGGTACACTAAAACTCATCGCGCATGCTTCAAGAACTTCGCTACCAGCAGAAAAAAATTACTCGCAAATCGAAAAAGAAGTCAAGGGGATTATTTTTGCAGTTACAAGATTTCATAGATATATTTACGGTAGATTTTTTACTTTACAGATGGACCACAAGCCGTTATTAACAATATTTGGATCGAAGAAAGGTCTACCCGTTTACATGGCTAATAGGTTGGTAAGATGTGGTACAATTTTACTGAACTACAATTTCAAAATGGGCATGCAGATGGTCTCTCGAGACTAATACCTAAGAAAACGGAGCCATTGGAAGATTCCGTAATTGCAGTCCTACGACATGAAGAAGATATCAGGACATCACTATGTAGTACAGTTCGAAACCTCCCCGTCACACTACAAGAGATAAGAAATGAAGCAGTAAATGATGAATTCATAAAAGAAACAAAAACAAAAATTGCAGAAAAATATTAAAAGGTAGTTTTTCGTCATGTGACAATGTTCTACTCTATAACGAAAGGGTAGTAATTCCGAAAACACTACAAAGGCGAATCCTAAAGGACTTTCACATGAGCCATACAGGAAAGAACAGAATGAAATCGTTAATGCAAAGTTACGTATATTGGAAAAACATGAATCAAGACATTACACATATGGTGGAAAAATGCAAGGGTTGTTCCTTAGCAGCAAAAGCACCACCGATCATCCATAACCCTTGGCCAGAGACAGATCGACCGTGGTCAAGAATCCATGTAGACTTCGCAGGTCCAATAGATGGTTTCTACTATTTGATCATAGCAGACAGTTATAGTAAATCGCCAGAAGTGTTTCGCAGCAGAAAACCTACTTCTGAAACTACCATAAATTGCCTCCACGAGCTGTTTGCTCGGTTCGGAGTGGTTGATTGTCTAGTCACTGATAATGGGACACAATTCACATCTGTGGGCTTTCAAGAATTTTGTGAAACTTTTCAAGTTAAACATATTAAATCTCCGCCATATCACGCAAGATCAAATGGGCAAGCGGAGAGATTTGTAGACACACTCAAAAGAGCGTTAAGGAAAGCATCTGACGTACCAAAAGAAAAGGCGTTGCAACAATTTTTACAAGTATATCGAATTACACCAAACAATGCTACGCCATCGGCATTATCACCCGCGGAAGTGATGTTCGTCCGAAAAATCAAATCAGTATTTGACAAATTGCTACCAAAACAAACAAAGCAAATACCAATGTCGTACGTACCAAAAAGAAGATTCTGCCCAGGAGAGAAAGTTTTTTTCAAAACGTATAAAAACAATACATCCTACAGGGAGGAAGGTACAATTGAAAAAAGAATCGTGAACATGGTTTACATAATACAGGGCCCGAAATTCTCACATAAAAGACATGTAAATCAAATAAGAAAGAGGCTGTTAGATTATTCTAACGGTCCACCTCAGGAAGAAGTGATGGATACGATATTTGACACATTTGATATGCAAAGGCCGCAAACAATGTCTGAACCACGAAAATCAACCAGGAAAAGAAAAGTCACAGAGCCTTTGATAATAAATCCAAAGAGAAAAAAATACGAAAGACCCCTGCAACGCAAAAGCTTTGGAAGGGGGGTGTTATGGAAACTCACCTATAACGATAATGGACTCTTCCTGACTCTATAAATACGGCGCCTCTCTGAGAGAGAGAGAGGAGAGAAACGAGTCGAGACCTAACGAGTCAAGACAATATTAGTTCACTCTAAACCAGACTGACAGTTAATACTAACACCTTCAACTTCTTGTATTATATTTCTGTTGTAATATATCTTTGTTATTTACTACTCTTGTGTTCGTGTTGTTCTTCCTTGGTCCTAACCTTGGACCATAACCGTAGAGCGAGGATATTGGACCATAACAGATAAATAAAAATCCCTTCCCTTAGAAAATTACATTGATTACGTTTGGATACGAAACTGAGCAGATATGAACATTTCGAGGAATTTAATACGAGAAACTGAATAGCATGTTTCGGACTTTGCTTGATGTGTTTTATGAATAATGAAGAGAGGTCTCCCCTTGTTTTGTTACTCTTCTCTTTAAGAGAGCTATTTCTGTTTATTGGGACTATAAAAGGACATTATACGCGAACCTTGTATTCTCAGTTGAATAAAGCTTTCTTAAAGCCTACAACTGCGTACTTTTATCATTACAATATGTTCATTAACTCTTTATTGTCGTTTGACGTTAGAAGTCGTGGATATATACAAAACAGGAAAATAATTGTCATGGACACATTTCTGCATCCTTATTAAAAAAAAGTATTTCATTTCATCACTTCTGGTTATGGAAATGAAATTGATTAAAGGCAGCAACAACAAACAAAGCAAAGCCGATTTCCTTGAAATAGTCTTTCCGACTATTTCCCAGACCAATTCGAGAAGGAGAAAAGTTTATCTAGTTATCACGTCACCAATCCTTTTTTTATATTAGAGACTGCATAATAATCCAAATAATCAAGAGCTTCATCTATTGCAAGGAAAGTCGGTTCACTGTGCCGTCCTAAAATTCAGAGTCCATCTTACACATCTACAAATGTACCATTTGTCCATGCATTGGATATAGTTGCCACATCTGGTCTGGTGCATCTGCTGTTCGTCTTGAAGTTCTCGATAAAATCAAAAGAAGGATCTGCAGTGTAATAGGTCCTGACTTGTCATCTCGACTTCAGCCACTTTCTCATAGACGTGATATGGCTTCCCTCTGTCTTTTATACACATATTTTCGTGCCAGCTGCTCTGGCGATCTATCTTCCCTGATGCTTCGACTACATGAATTTAAGCGTGTTTCTAGATTGGCGTCTAGTTTCCGCCCTTATACTGTTGAAATAGTTAAATGCAACCGTCACACCAGCAGTTTCTTTTCTCGCACTTCCCGACAGTAGAGTTCCCTTCCTCTTACTTGCTTCCCTGATAACTACAATTATCAAAAAGTTAAATGTAACGTCCATCGTCTTCTGATGCTTTGATCTCCGTTCTTCTTTTATCCTCTCTTATATCTTATCTAGTCTTTTCTCTCACTTTCACACTCTGTGACCCCCTGCATGCTAGTGGCAGCCCCACCTTGCTTGGGATGGAATGCTTAAAAAAAAGAAAGAAAGAAAATAAAGAAAAACATTTTTTATGTTAAAAGATTGGATCAAGTTTAGGGTCAGAATTAGGATATAAAAAAATGGATGTCTTTTAAATTCGAACATTTGAGGCACAAAATGATTGATGTTCAATGACATGTGCTGACATGAAAAAATATTCACTGATAAATACTCCTGTTTTTTTTTCCTGTTCTTTACGTGTCTCTCTGCCTACCCGTCCGTATGTCTATACCTGCGTGAATAGCAGCCATATTTTTAATTCCATCTTGTTCGGGCCAAGAACATTCCATTATATATATATATATATATATATATATATATATATATATATATATATATATATATATATATATATATATATATATATATATATATATATATATATATATATATATATATATATATATGCACGACTCTTCGACAGAATTGAGTCACTCTCAGTCACTGTGTGTTTATCCGAATCTAAAAATAAACACGCTAAAATTCACCTGCATTCCGTACCGTACGCTGATGGCTTAGCGGGTAGAGATTCCGACTGACGCAAAATCAGTCGGGTTTCGATCGTAGCTAGAGGCAACCGGGCGTCTAGCCACACTGATGAGCTGCGAAACAGTCTGTCTGTGGATGACAAAAATATATATATATATGGATAAAATAACTGAAAAAAAATTGGGTGTTTTTTTTTTGCGAAAGTATTTATTTCTATGTTTTTATATATATTTAATATTTCAGACCACCTATATATATATCTGTTATTGCCACCTATATATATATATATATTATTGTTAGCCACAGACAGACTGTTTCGCTGTATCACAGCTCTTCAGTGTGGCTAGACGTCTGGTTGCCTCTAGCTAGGATCGAAACCCGACTGAATTGGCGTCTGTCTGAAATTCTACCACTAAGCCGTCGGCGCAGGGCAGGGATGAAGGTATTTATTTTTAGATTTAGATAAACACAATGACCGACAGGACTCAATTTCTGCCGAACACACACATGTGCATGAAAGAAGGATTGCTGCCTAAATACACACACACACACACACACACACACACACACACACACATATATATATATATATATGTGTGTGTGTGTATCTGTGTGTGTGTATTTAGGCAGCAATCCTTCTTTCATGCACATTTCATTGAAAACGACAGACAAGGTGCTTTGATTTAGTTTTTTATACAATTTCTCATGAGATCTAATAATTCTTTTTCTTTTCGGATGAAAAATTATATAAAAACTGTCTGAATGTTCTTTTTATCCGAGCGCTTTCGGCTATACATTTAGCCATTTTCAAGGATTATATTTTAACTCTTAAAATAAGAAATAGTTTGTTGTATGTAAGTTTTATAAAATGTTCTGATTTTTGTTTGTTTCAAAGCACGGTCAAGATATTATGTCCATGTTTAAAGTTAATATCACTAAGTGTTGGTTTGTTTGTTTTTATTAATAAAGCTTCCATTATTTTTAGCCTTTTTTTTGCATGTATATTAGTGTGGTCGACAAGTATGTTCCGAATAGTGTCCGGTAGGTTTCCATGAATATTTAAATGAGATCTAATTGAGCTATTGTCAGAAAGGTGTAGAGTTAGTCTGCGAGTCAAACATGTTGTAGTGTGGCCTATATAATTATTTACAAATTTTTATTGATCAGGAATACAATTCCTTAATGGGCATATATATATATATATATATATATATATATATATATATATATATAAGACATTTTTTTATGTTTATACGTTCTTTTTATAGATACAAATATTTAAGTAAATGCTCTGTTTATAATAAACAGTATTAACAACATTTACCTGATTAACCTACCACTCCTTCACTTCAACCAATAGCACGCCATATTTGCAAACAACAACAACGATAGATTTATCGTTGCTATATTCTCCACAATCGTCAATGAAAAGATGTCTATGTGCCGTTTATTGTGATATGAAAAGAAACTCATCCACCTTCACCCCGTGGCCTTATTTTTCTATTTAGCATAGGTCTGATATTTAATTGGTTAATCGAGACATACCCTCAAGTATATTTTTAATTCTGATCTTATGCACCGCCCTTTAACTTTCGGAAAAGGGGCAACGATTTGTTTTTAAATTTCTCTAAAAAAATTATTTTATCACTTGTTACCAACCATCGACTGAGGAAGTACAATCATAATATTGAAACATGAAAGCTTTTGTGTAGCGATTTCAAAATGTTTTTATTATAATCTCTTATAATAAAAATATTATAATATTTTTCTCTACTTTGTATTGAGCACTTATAAAAAAGTAAATGCTACGAACTGTAGATTTTTACTCCATTTGTTCTTTCTCTTATTTGGATATATATATATATATATATATATATATATATATATATATATATATATATATATATATATATATATATATATATTATGAAATGGACAAAGTAGTGGACAATTATTTTTTAAAGACATTTTTTATGTTTATACGTTCTTTTTATAGATACAAATATTTAAGTAAATCCTCTGTTTATAATAAACAGTATTAACAATATTGGCCTAAATGTCCGAGAAATTTTCATAGAAAATATGCGTCCTCCGACAGGAATCGAACTTGTATCCCGTTATGGGTCCTTACCTATAACTACAGAATGAACTCTTCCTAACACTATGTATACTACGCCTCTCAAGAGAGAGGGACGAATCGAGTCAAGCCGATAGTAGTTCACTCCAAACCAGACTGACAGTCATGCTAACACCTTCCACATCTTGTATTATTATTCCGTGTAATATATCTTCGTTATTTCTACTCTTGTGTTCGTGTTGTTCTTCCTTGGTCCTAACCTGGACCATAACATATCCTATACGCATATTTTCTATGAATATTTCTCGGGCATTCAGGCCGGTAAATGTTGTTAATATTGTTTTCCTATTTGGATTTCCTGATGAATCTTAATTCGTGAGTTAATGATTGAATAAGCCCCTGGACAGTTCAACGATAATGAAATACTCGTAGAAATTTCCTCAGTTGCATCGCATCTTTAAATATTTGAGCTCAACAACTTCCACAAAATTTTACAATTCTTCTTCGGAACGGGGCCCTCAACATCTTCATGTCCCTTGTAGCTCTTAATAAATGTTGTCTTTTTGTTATTTCTCCCAAACGCTGTTTTATGATCCATTGGTCAAGCTCATCAAATATGTTACGCGCTACTTTCCTCTGTCTCCTTTCTCCCTCAATCTGTCCTGTGAGTATCAAATTTTCCAAACCCTCATTCGTGCCCCAGAGATTTCAACTGTCTCTTCCTGGTGTTCAATTACGTTTCCTTTTTGTTTCCATTTTCTCCAAAGCTTCGTCGTTGCCCACATGTTCGGTCAATTGTATCCTCAGCATCCTCCTGCAGAAACACATTTCTTCTAGTCTCTTCTTCATCTCTGAGGAGACTGTCCCGCATTCTCTGCTATACAGGGCAGATATCACGTAACAGTGCACAGCTCTTTACTTTGTTTCTAACGACATTTCTAAATATTACAATGACAATCATAACTATGAAAGCGTGTCATTATTTAAAGAAGTAAGCGGGTACAAATGCAACGATTAAAATTGACATGGTTTTCCATTTCATTGAAGTAGACGTTAAACACAAGAGCATGCAATCGCCTCCTATTTCAATCTTTCTATGTTTCTTTCCATCTTTCTATGTTTCTTTCCATCTTTCTTTCTATTTCAATCTTTTTATATTTCTTTCCCTAAAACCAAACAGAGCTTTTGATATATATCCCATCTATACTCGCAATTAAACAGAAATGGCTAATTGTTTATTCGAAATAACAGCAGAGCATAACGTGCGTGTTAACTGCAGAAAAAGCAGAACTATATAATAATAATGTTAATAATAATAATGAACACTATATAATAATTAGCGTCGTGCATTTATTTATTTATATCCTTCATATAACGCTCTATGTTATTAGATACGACACAATTAATGAACACTATATAATAATTAGCGTCGTGCATTTATTTATTTATATCTTTCATATAACGCTCTATCTTATTAGATACGACACAATTAATGAACACTTTGTAATAATTACCGTTGTGTATTTTATATTTATTTATATCTTTCGTGCCACGCTCGATGCAGTTAGATAATACAAAATTAATAATGCTTATATTTCCTTCAATCGTATAATAAGAGATTTCTTTTAAATAAAGGACATTAAATAGCGTAGCAAAGATAAGTTATTTAAATATTTTTATGCCTGATGTATCATATATTGAAGCAAATATATTATAAGCCCTTTAATAACTTGTGCATGGCGCAAAGTATATCATCAACACTCAAATGCTCGTTCTATCATATATCAGTACATTAGAAGAGAGGTTAAATCACACACTGTTGATACACTATATATATATATATATATATATATATATATATATATATATAAGGTGACTGATATGTGGATACAAATTAACACTTCTGCCCTTATCAAAACGGTCGCCCCAGCTGTTTCCATAGTAATTAATTTTGCAAAGGAACATGCTTATAAAGATGCGTAAATTTCAAGATTGGTTATTCCTAAATTTTCGCTTGAGGATGAAACAGGGCTTGGTACTTTAATTCATTTTAATTTCAATAATTATATTGAGGTTTTTGGGTCTTGTTTTTGAAGCATGAGAACTTATGTAGCGAAGGAATCATATATATTTTTTAAAATAATTATATATATTGTCGGACTTTGTCCATTTCATAATATATATATATATATATATATATATATATATATATATATATATATATATATATATATATATAGGGTTCTCTACAAAAAACAGGAAATTTGATACAGTTTATTTAAGTGTTGGGATTTTTGTTGCAGTTATTTGAAACGAAAGCAAAGCATAGAAATTTAGTAACAAAAACATAAATGTTAGATGTGGAGTTCAAACTAAAGAACTCTGTCAAAATTTCTTGGCATGTGTTCAGTCTCCAAGTTGGATGTTCTTTCTTAAAGAGAACAATCACCTTATGTGGAAAATGTAATAACTGCGGCATCTTGGAAAAAGAAATGGTTAAAAAAATCATACGTTGGTTAATTTTTTTACTTCATTCATATAGTTAAATATATACCTATTTTTTTTATATTTTAGTTAATTATTTTAATCGTATTGTAAATCTAAAATTTCCATTTTTTGTGGGGCAACCGGCGTAGACGTATGTCTGTCGTGTTACACCTTCCTAGCAGTTTCTAAATAGTGTAAAATTATTAATAGTCATAACTGTAGAACTTCTGACTTTTTAACCAAAAAATATTTCTATCTATTTTAAATTGAACTTTTCCAGCAGTTTATAAATGATTGTACACATAGTGTATATACTACATATTTTGTTGAGAATGTACATTTATATTTTAGACCGTATCTGTGATTCATTGATTACACTTGGCATTATATATATAAATCGTTTTTTCCTCAGTAACCTTTCACGTTAAAAATTTTAAGTGTTTCATATGACAGTGATTCGAAATTGAAACACTTTTCGGAAGAATAAAATTAAAAAAAAAAATGGCGACCAGAAGAGCAATTTGAAGTAAGACGATCCCTTAGTAGATCAAGGTGTCAAGATTTGCAAGAACGTCTTGAACAAATGAGATTGTAGGATTAAGGGGACTGATTAATGAAACAGTTCATTTGCCACCATTTTAGTTTAGGATTCGCGATTTCCGCTTTATTGAATCTCAATGCAATGTTTTAAAACTTTTGTTTCGTTGCATACCAAAATTAAAACATTTAATTAATTTAAAAAAAAAATATCATTATTAGGATGGTATATTATTATCATTATTATTAGTAGTAGTAGTAGACATAGTAGTAGTCATAATAATAATAATAATAATTAGTGTTATAATTATGGGAAATAGAAGAAAGATAGAGAGGCGGAATATCGGAAAGTAAGTGAAAGAAAGAAAGAAAAAGAAAGAAAGAGTTACGGAATTTGGAAAGACAGAGAAAGAATAAAAACGAAAGAAAGAGATGGGGAGTATGGAAAAGCAAGTAAAAGAAAGAAAGAAAGAAAGATAGGAAGAAAGAAAGAGTGGCGTAATGTGGGAAGGCAAATGAAAGAAAGAGGCAAAAAAAGAAAGAGAGGTGGAATGTGGGGAAAGAAAGAGAGAAAGAAAGAAAGAAAGAAAGAAAGAAAGAAAGAGTGGAATAATGTGGGAAGGCAAATGAAAGAAAGAAGCAAAAAAGGAAAGAGAGGTGGAATGTGGGGAAAAAAAAGAAAGAAAGAAAGAGTGAAAGAAAGTGTGTCTGAATATGGGACAGCAAGTGAAAGAAAGAAAGTATTTAAATAAAGAAAGAAAGAAAGAAAGAAAGAAAAAAGAAAGAAAAAAGAAAGAAAGAAGAGAGGCGAAATATGGAAAAGCACGGTAAAAAAAATGAAAGAAAGAAAGACAAAAAGAAAGAAAGAAAGAAAGAACTGACACATCGAAGAAACAAACAGAGAAGGCAGAAAATGTCGGAGAAAGAAATCTGCAGAATACGAAAAAATAAGATGCCAGAAACAACGAGAAAGAAATAGTAAAGAATTTAAGAATTTGACGTCTTCTAAGTAAAGACGAAGAAGCTTCAAAAAAGACGAAAAAAAGGGAAAAAGGAAAAACATGAAAAGAATTGAAATGGAGAGAACAAGAAAGACTGTAAAATGGATTTGTGACGTTAGGCGAGAGACGCACAGGAAGTGAGAAACGAAACTGGTGTGGATAAATGCTGCGCGCACAGCGATGACGCCCAGAGTCAGAGTAAAAGAAGCCGAGTTCGCTTCCTTTGGCATCGATGAATTAATGTCGGAATAAGAACAGACAGCTTGGTTGATCTAATCAAAGAGGCATTATCCAAAGAACATGCAGAATCATGGGAATGTTCTGAGGAGAACGGAGGCGGACGAAATGGATAGAAAATTCGAGACGAAAGCAAAAAGGAAAATGATTATAAAAAAAATTAAGACAGGTTGCATTTGGATAGGGAATAAGTGAACAGGAGATAAAATATCACTTACACACACACACACACACACGCACACACACACACACACACACACGCATATATATATATATATATATATATATATATATATATATATATATAGATTGATCGATAGATAGAGGGATAGATAGATATATGGGTACGTACATGCCTTGAGATATAATCAGCTTCATAAAATATTATATATTTCTCATAAATATAAACACACACACACACACACACACACACATATATATATATATGTATATTTTATGCAAAAAAGAACGTATAAATATATATATATATGCATATTTTATGCAAAAAAGAACGTATATATATATATATATATATATATATATATATATATATATATATATGTCTATATTTCTGAGATGAGGTATTATGTACAGTATTTACATTATTCGGACTATTGTCCTCATCTTTGTCGCCATATTTGTCACAACGTTTCGGCCGTTGTACGCTCCGGCCTTCTTCAGGTGGTTGGAATTTCGAACCGAACCCTTTATTTCGATCACTGGGGTAGACTGTTCTAGTTCCACGAGCCATGTTTGATGGATGTCAGTTATCAGTTATCTCCTGGTAATTTTTCCCTCTGAAAGTTCTCCACTGCCTCACGGACACATGGTACGGTGGATAAAGGCGTTGGTTAGATCCAGTAACAGACCCAAAAAGAGTGTGAGTTCAATACCCGGTTCAGGCAGTGGAGAACTTTCAGAGGGAAAAATTACCAGGAGATAACTGATAACTGACATCCATCAAACATGGCTCGTGGAACTAGAACAGTCTACCCCAGTGATCGAAATAAAGGGTTCGGTTCGAAATTCCAACCACCTGAAGAAGGCCGGAGCGTACAACGGCCGAAACGTTGTGACAAATATGGCGACAAAGATGAGGACAATAGTCCGAATAATGTAAATACTATATATATATATATATATATATAATAAAAAGACTTAAACACTAATATTCCATGGTCATAATTTATTCCATTGGAACGATTCCGCCCAAATTGCAGATGTAGTGGGCATATATATCCCTTACGATTCCAATGGAATAAATTATGACCATGGAATATTAGTGTTTAAGTCTTTTTATTATATCCTTACTCTGTCCTGGACATCCAGTTCTACCTGGATCATATCCTCTTGGAATTATTTTTATACATATATGTATGTGTATATATAATTGCATATGTATGTGTATATTCACCACTAATATTGTCAATATATATATATATATATATATATATATATATATATATATATATATATATATATGTATGTACAAGGAGAGAGAAAGAGAATAACACTGCCCTGCGCTTTACTTCCGAACCCAATATTAACAATAAAATTCCTTTCCTTGACATATTAGTTGATGCCAATAGCCATAATTTTACCACCTCTCTTCAAAAAAAAAAAAAGAAAAGAAAAGAAAAAAAAGGAAAACCCTAGCACAAAAGTTGTGTTGACTTAACTAAAAACGTCAATGTCCTCACAGATTCAAAGCAACTATAATAAAAAAACACGATTTACAGATCTAAATTAATCACTTCTTCGGAAATATTATTCTGTAAGGAACTTAACAACATTAAACAAACTCGAATCAACAATAATTTCCCTAACTGCGTCGTCGACGAACAAACAATATTAGACATAAAGAAATTTTGAAAAGAAAAAAATGACGCCAGACACCAACTCCCTGACACAAACAAAAATAAATAAACTCACCAATAACTTATTCTATTATAACGAAATGCACCCTTATTATAAACAAGATGAAAAGGCAATTAAAAAAAATAATTTACCTGTACACATCACTCAATGATCTTAACAAACTATAAAAGTTTTAAATCTAACTTAATTATCACCAACAACACTGGGCCTCATAAATCCCCTATATATAAAAAATAATGTATATGAATTCTCATAACCCTTTGGAGATTGTATCTCCAACACTAATAATCAAAAAGCAACATTAGGTACTTACATTGGACACAAACGCATTACATTAGCTCGCAGATTGTCCTGTCACCGGTCGAAACGTGACCAGCATATAAACGACTAAACTACAGCTATCAAGATAAGACAAATATTAGTCGATAACACAAAAATACTCTACAGCTCCCAATGCAAAGAAAGTCTCAAAACTCTAGATGCTATGATTATACAAAATAAACATCCCATATTAAATAAAATATCGTTCACCACAGAAGATAGCATCTTGAAGCACATGTAACAATGTACGCACATACATTATTATAAAAAGGATAAATTAATTAATTAAATAAATTGTAAATGAATAAATTGCATTCTTTTTGTGCAGCCTCGTTCTCAATCGCCGTTACATGACGTCACGCTAGACCATTTCACGCATCCAGCTTCGAAAAGAATATCATGATGCAAACATAGAAATTCTAACTTCCATACAGACATCACATCGGTTCTTGATAATGACTGCGAAAATCGAAAGGAACTGAACAAGAATAACAAAATGTGTACTTTGGACAGTTTATCCACAATTTTAAGCACAATACTCAACACGTTTTCTGAAAATTGGAAAAACAGAATATGCATGCATATATATATATATATATATATATATATATATATATAGAGAGAGAGAGAGAGAGAGAGAGAGAGATCCATAGACAGACAGATATAAGTGTGGATATAAACCAAGTAATTAGATATATACGCCCGTTCGCGTGCATACACAGATAAGCGAATAAATATTTACTTAAATTAATGAAAGGTGTAAACCAAACATAGCTAAGAAGTATATATATATATATATATATATATATATATATATATATATATATATATATATATTTAAAAATACAACTTTAATAAGTGTTTCATTCACCAGTTTGTGCCTGACAAGTTGGGGAAACCATGAAACATTAAGTTGCACTACAAACTTATATATATATATATATATATATATATATATATATATATGTGTGTGTGTGTGTGTGTGTGTGTCTCTGTGTGTATGCGTGTGTGTGTTTTACGAGAACGAAAAGAATATAAATTCAAGCGTTCATAGCATTAATTTAAAAGAGGGCTCAATACCAAGATTAGACCAAAAGTTATTTGTTATAAAGCTGTTATATATATATATATATATATATATATATATATATATATATGTGTGTGTGTGTGTGTGTGTGTGTGTGTGTGTGTGTGTGTGTGTGTGTGTATGTATGTGTTTGTGTGTGTGTGTGTGTGTGTGTGTGAATTGAATTACAAGTAGATAGAATTCAATATCCCATATGATATATGGTCATTTCGCTCAGAATGGGCTTGTCAACACCAAGGAGATAGATAAAAAAATAATATTTGCTCTAAAATAAATATATTGAACTCTCTTCTATGGATCAGTTTTATTATTTTATATTCCTAGAATTCACTTGGATTACTTACCACTGATTTTTACGCACACACGTATATATATATATATATATATATATATATATATATATAGTTGATTAGGGATCGTCCTCTTCAAAAGACCAGGGAGGAGTGTAAAACGAAAGATAGGCGAAAATATCTACTCCTATTAAAGATATACACGTGTGTGTTTTTATGTTGAAGATCGATCGATCGATAGATAGATAATGAACAGAATGAGATAGATAGATAGATAGATAGATAGAAAGAAGCAGATAGATAGATAGAAAGAAGCAGATAGATAGATAGATAGATAGATGTGTAGCCTGAGATAGATATTTCGGACATCAGAATCAACATAGCAGTGTTGATATCTATGTCTGTACTGTCTACATCTATTAACACCATATCACCATATTGAGAACACTATTAATATAGCAAATTATGAACAATACATAAGTTTTGTATTCCTTATCGTTACGTATATAAGAATGTTCTATTTTGAATTCCTTTTTTTTTGTTATCGCCGCAGAAAGTGGAATCGACGTGTCGAGTTCAAGCCGAGATAGTTGCGTTCACTTTCGCACAAATACCCTTGGCAATGTTATTAATCCATCTTTTATCGCCCCGACCCTACCATTTCACACTGTCTATTGGTTAAAAAATAAGAAAGTTAGGGATTTCTAAAAAAGGAAAACTTTGTATTCAAATTCGATCGATAATGGAGGGCGGGGTTTATCCCGTCTCGTAAAAACCTGCTTACCGCAGCTTTTTACAGTTCGAAAATTAAAAAAAAACCTATGTTCGAGTCGGTGTACAGTAAAAAAGAAAATGAAAAAAAAAACCAAAGAAAAAAGAGTAAAGAAAAAAAAAAGAAGAAAAAACCCATCGTAATCCGACAAGAAAAGGAAAGTTCAAACTTGTCCTCACTCTCCAGTCTTTATAGCGTTTAAAAGCGCCTCCGAGTCCTTCTGGGTGATGAATTGTTTTAGCCCAACCTCTCTCTCACACGCTGGGTGTGGCGATCTACTCACTGCTCTGTCATGAAAAAAACTCGGACGAACTACATTCCTTGGTTCCGCCATGTCTAAACTTCTAGGATCCTCCATGGCACTTACATTGTATCAAACCATCCACGTTTCCCCCGTATTCTACCAGTAAGAAGTAAGTTCCACTCAAACAGCTTTTTCCCGCAAACCACTGCCCTGTGGAACCGACTCCCATTCATTAGGATCTTAGTCTGTTCTTGTTTAGAGTTGACCGTTCTCTCCTATCCGTTATAAACTACCCTTTATGGTAACCCTGTACCACGAGTGGATCTTGGGCCTTGTAGAGGTGGGACGCTGATACTAAAAATACGATAAATAAACGTTTAAGCCCTGTTTCCAATATATTCAGATGTTTAATTCAAGGATTTTCTTTCACGGTCTTGGTGGGTAGGGAGGTAGGTAGGTAGCACTTGGTAAAACTTCTGACACCTCAGACTAACGTTTTCCCTGAACTCTTCTTTCTACCAACTCTCTGCCCACCTCATCATCACGTCACGTTTGCAGCAGCTCTAACGGGCTGCGTCGTAACTACGCCGATGATGAGTTCTCTCTCTCTTCAGTCGGTAACCGGAAGCCCCGGTACTACTTCGCGGAATAGTCTGTCCTCCGCTAAGGGCGGCCCAGAACCGAACTGAATTCAGTGATTGTTAATATAACTCTGCAACCGGAAATTCTCACTATCCGTTTTATTGTCACTTTACCCCTAAAGTTTTATTTACTTATTTATTCGTTTATTTACTTTCGGTCAAGTAGGTAACCACTTCGAGAGCTATAACTCTTAGGTTTTATTGTGGGTCATAAAACGCCAAACACTTGATAGTAAAGTGTACTGCATTTCCTTCTAGGGTGTCTTGTCCACAGTATCACATAGAAACCCCAGTAGCAAGATTTAGTATGACAAGGCTGTGGATCTATTCTCTACAGCGGAGTTTAAAATTCACTGCCTCAAACATATTTTCTAATAACCCCAAATAATAAAAGAAAATGATTCCTTAAATTTGCGTGATTTTCATCAAATTGTGAAATATTCATTGGACTAATTTAGCCAAATGCCTTACCATGCAAATTGCGTCAGCGTATATCGTATGTAACGACTTGTATTATAAGACAATAAAGAGACGTATAAATTAATTTGCATGGGATAATAAAGGTCTACAGAAAGATATTTCGCGCTAAACGATGATGTGATAAGCCCATAGACAACACTAGAGACACGGAAAGATTGACGTACTGACCATTTGTCTGAAATACAATTTTAATTATCTTAACGATAATTCTTTCATTTTATTCAGTTCGGTTTTATGGGGTCACCGCCCCCTTTCCTCTGGTGTCATTAAAGCGGGGATATTCGGGGATGTTCAGGTTACCTTGTTATAGGTTCATGTTAAGGTTACCCTGTCATAGGTGGATTTATTTTGGAAGTTAGCTGAAGTTACCTAAAAAGGCAGAAGCTACAATGCAGCAGGTGGTTTAAATTCAGAACTTCATTTTTCTTAGCCTGATTGCAAAGCTACAGGATGCCGCTGTTTTACCCATAGCTGGGGGGAGAAGAAATAGAGTCATACCTTTCCCAAGGGTATTAGTACATAATGAGCTCGAATGGAATTTGAACTCGGCTCTCCGATTCCTCAATCCGAGCCGCTAACCATTACTCCACCGTGACTCGATCGATAACGAGAATTAGAAAAGTGAAATGCAGACATTGTATAATTTGCTATGACAGCAGTTTTGGCACCTTCTAATGTTATGCGGAGTTTCCTTCCTAACCTTTTGTTGGGAGTCGTGCGGAACGTTCATCATCTTGACGTTTAATAGGCGTCTAATGGCAATGAGAAGAGGGAGAGGGAGGCGTAGTTTATCTAAGTTGCAAATCAAAGTTCAAAAACAGGATTTTTATGTATTGACCATATGTATCAGTAACCAGGGGGTAAATATCTACCGTATATACTCGTGTATTATGCGACTTTTGTCGAGCTAATTTTGAAGCTAATTTTAAGGAGGTCGCATCATACACGAGATACAAAATTAGCGTATGTACTGTAGGCTCTGTATCCTCCGCTGACCAAGCTATATATTTACGATATTAAAATTAACTTCAAATTTAGGTCTTCGAAGGTCGCATGTTACGCGATTATGTATATACGATATCTCTGACAGTAGGCAGACCGCATTAATTTTGTTCAATTTCGCAATCTTAAAACAAACATTTACGGAGATAAAAGTCAACATTCCGAATGAGCTTATCGATTTTTTCTTCTTTTTTTCCCCTTCTCTCGCAGACCAGGAAGCCCCAGAATCTGTGAATAGCTCCAGTTGGCCTATTCGTTTTAGACGTAGAAAAATCGAAGATAAAAACAAATTTGAATTTAAAAATAAAAAAATTCTTGATTCCTTCAGAATCCGATTTAAAAATCAAGTCCTTGGGGGTGTGCAGGAGCACTCTGTTGCAAACCAAGTTCGTGTTAGAGCGAACAAGTCGAGATCTCATGCCCAGGCGAGATTGGAATCCCTGGGGCAAAGGCGAAAAAAAAAATGTATCCAAGATAATTAAATGCAGGTTTGTTTATTTCTTCTTTGGAATAGAAATGAAAATCTTTCAAAATTCTTTCGGTCGATCAAATCAATAAAAATGTCTGCAAAAATGCCGGTGGTTAGACATTTGCTCTCTTACCTACTTCAAACATCTATCTATCTATCTATCTATCTATCTATCTATCTATCTATCTATCTATCTATCTATCTATCTCAATCTTTTCATTATCTATCTATATGTGTCAATCTGTTCATTATCTATTGGTTCATTATCTATCTATCTATCTATCTATCTATCTATCTATCTATCTATCTATCTATATCAATCTCTTCATTATCTATCTATATCTGTCAATCTCTTCATTATCTATTGGTTCATTATCTATCTATCTATCTATCTATCTATCTATCTATCTATCTATCTATCTATCTATCTCAGTCTGTTCATATCTATCTATCTATCTATCTATCTATCTATCTATCTATCTATCTGTTGTAACCTTGAGAAGATTACGGAATAGAATAATCAGACAAAAGTTGGTAATAAACGATAATACTTAGGACAAGAACAAAACATATAAGATTCACCAGCGGCACATAGAAGAAGTAGTCAACTGCTAGAAGTCAGTCAAGTGAATTCCACACTGAATCTTCCACCACAGACCGCAGACCAACACATACAGTATACGCTACTGTATTTATGGGAATGGGGGTATACCCATTATCGTCCGTAAGTATGCTGCAACACTGTCACAGTCTGTTCATATCTATCTATCTATCTATCTATCTATCTATCTATCTATCTATCTATCTCAGTCTAACTACCATGACCTCAAAATGTATCTTTCCGTTTTGATTGCGATGAAAGCCAGAAGGAGAACATATATCAGTGTCACTGTTCGGTTTTAGTAGGCGAATTGGAACATAAATTATAAGAATGAAAGAAAGTGAAAGAGAAAACGAAAGTAAGGGCAGGTAGAGGAGACGATAACGCTCTCATATTTTCACATTTGCTGCAGCGAAACGCAAAGCCTTGTCAATTTTGTATCCTTTATATTGTAAACCCTTTACTTTAGTTTACCACTTTACGGTAATGTTATTTTTACCACCCCATCCTAATATTACCCTAAATTGGTAATATCGAAATACAAATCGTTTAAGAAAAAAAAAATAGCTGAACTGATTTTTCTTTCCTATTTCAAACGACATCAATCGACGAATAAAAAATGTGTACAGCAACTAATGAACACCCGGGACCAATTGATATCTTGTATCTATCTATATATAAAATTCTGTGACTTCTGTAAGTCCGTCAAAGCCTCTAAAATATCCTTACAGTGACCAATCGAAACCAAAATTGTGGGAGAAGTGCAAAAGAGTTAAGTGGGTGCAAAATACATTTAGTTTTACTAGGGTGAGTAGCTTGGTACAAAAAATATTCATTAACTTTTTTCGAATAATTAAAAGTTTTAAAATTTAACGTAAAAATAATCCCACTATTTAAAACATAATTTAATGTTTAAAATAACAAATTATTAACTAATAAATTAATTATTTAATAAAAATGCAATATTGTCTTTTGAATATTTTTTCTTTAAGTTTTTATATACAAGAATCCAGTTTCCAGTTCGCCCTGCGTTTGCGAGAACTATAAACATATGACAAGACCAGGCGCTTCAAAAAGTTGAAATTTCGCTCCGGAATGAAATATTTATGCATGGCCAGTTGTATGTTGCATGCTCAAGAGTAAGAAAATCTAAGACTTAATTCTTCGCTTTCCTGGAAAAGGAAAAAAAGAAATTTTCTTAAAAAATATCGTTTAACTGGATGTTCTATAAAAGTAATTTAAACTAAAGAAATTATTAAACCACGAAGTAGGATTTTTGTTAAAGTATTTTTCCAAACAAATCAGCTGATTCAAATTTTCGATTGGTTTGCGAAGTTGAACGAAACGTAGAGTTTGCAAATCTCAACAAAAAATGTTGTTGATAATTTCAACAATACTAAATACTGTGAGGGCTTCATATGTTAGCTTGTTGCAAAATATTCTAGTATATGAAAATATAACTCTGAGAGTTTAATTACCTTCAAACCTACCAACAACTCATTCTGCTTAGAGAATGATGGCTGGTTGAACTTAAAATAGTGAGATTCCAACATCTTCAAACGAAGTGCAGAATAATTATGTCTTGGTTATAAGACAAGGGATATTGCTTACAACCAAAAGATGTTTTCATTATTGATAAAAGCTTATATAAATTTCATTTAAAAATGTTGAAATCTGTTTATATTAAGTTATCTATCTATTTGTAAGCAGAAGCAGTGTTTAGTAGGCTCTTATTTTTCTTCTTTTTTTCCTTCTCCTTCTTTTTCTTTTTCTTCTCCTTCCTTTTGCTTCTTCTTTTTCTTCTCCTTCTTTTTGCTTCTTCTTTTTCTTCAACTTAATTTTGCTTCTTCTTTTTCTTCTACTTCCTTTTGCTTCTTCTTCTTTTTCTTCTTTTGCTTCTTTTTTCCTTCTCCTTCCTTTTGCTTCTTCTTTTTCTTCTTCACCCTTTTGCTTCTTCTTTTTTTCTTCTTCATTTGCTTCTTTTTCCTTCTCCTTCCTTTTGCTTCTTCTTTTTCTTCTTCACCCTTTTGCTTCTTCTTTTTCTTCTTCTTTTGCTACTTTTTCCCTTCTCCTTCCTTTTGCTTCTTCTTTTTCTTCTTTTTCCTTTTGCTTCTTCTTTTTTTCTTCTTCATTTGCTTCTTTTTCCTTCTCCTTCCTTTTGCTTCTTCTTTTTCTTCTTTTTCCTTTTGCTTCTTCTTTTTTTCTTCTTCATTTGCTTCTTTTTCCTTCTCCTTCCTTTTGCTTCTTCTTTTTCTTCTTTTTCCTTTTGCTTCTTCTTTTGCTACTTTTTCCCTTCTCCTTCTTTTTGCTTCTTTTTTCCTTCTCCTTACTGCTGCTTCTTCTTTCTCTTCTTCTTCCTTTTGCTTCTTTCTTTCTTCTTGTTCTTATTTTACTTGTTCTTCTTTTACCTTTTATTCTTTTCTTCTTTTGCTTTTTCCTCATCTTTTTCTTTTGCTTCTTTTTCTTCTTCTGCCACCTCTTCTTTTGTTTCTCTTTTTTCTTCTTCTTACTTGAATTCTTCTTCCTGTTGTTCTTTTTCTTCGTTTCTACTTACTCTACTGCTTCTTTTGCTTCTTCTTTATTTTCTTCTTATTATTTTACATATTTTTCTTTCGCTTCTCCCGCTTCTTCTTCTTTGCTTCTCCTTCTTTTTCTTCATCGTTTATTCCGTCTTCTTCTTCTTCTTCTTCTTCTTCTTCTTCTTCTTCTTCTTCTTCTTCTTCTTCTTCTTGTGATAATTCTCCTTTTGTTTCTGCTTTTGCTTGTTCTTTTATTTCTTCTTCTTCTTTTTCTTCTTCTTCTTTGCTACTTCTTTTCTTACTTCTCCCCCTTCTTCTTTTACTTCTTCCTTTCCATCTTCCTCTTCTTTGTCTCTTCACTGCCATTTTCCCGCGTTTCCCCACCTCCCGACTTTCAACCCTTCGCACTTTCGTCCCTTCGCAATCAGCTTCGGCCGAAACCCAAAAGAATAGCCTCTTCCCGACTGATGAAGCCATTCTCGATGTTCACCCTTTTCTATTAACCTCTCAACAACCCGAGAAAATCAGTTGGGGATAAAAAAAGTGTCATTTGGCAATATGACAGTTGTAAACGCACACAAACACATACACACATACACATACACAGAGAAAGAGAGACAGAGAGAGAGAGAGAGAGAGAGACAGACAGACAGACAGACAGACAGACACAGAGACAGAGAGACAGAGATGTAAAAAGAGAGAGAGTTGTCCAGACGGATGTAGGCAGTCAACCAGATTGTAACAGACTGCGATAAATAGGCAATGACTAATATGAATAGATCGATACATCGACAGATACGAGCAGATTGGAACATATATAAATATATATATATATATATATATATATATATATATATATATATATATATCAGTAAACATTGAAATCAACACTCAGAAGCGACAACCTGTTTAATGCTAGACCCAATCGTCAGGCCGCCTGACGATTGTTTCTAGCATGAAACAGCCTGTCGCCTCTGTGCGTTGACTTCAATGTTCACTTTTATATTTATATTTACATACGCTCTATCTCTGATATTGAGCACTTCATCCCATAAATATAGCACACCTTAAAACTGTATTTCTTCATACTTCATATATATGAAATGGAGTAAGTCCGACAATTATTTTAATATATCTATTGTTTATACGTTATTTTTATAGATATGAATATTTAAGTAAATACTCGGTTTATAATAAACAATATTAACAATATTTACCGGCCTGTATGTCATAGAAATTTCCAGAAATACTTTGTGAAAAAAATTATTGCCAGCAATACATTTTTGGGAAAAAAAGTTTATTACCGGCTAGAGTTTTTTGTTTTTTTTTGAAAAAAATATTACCAGCGATAAAAAAAAATTGTCGGCATTAAATAACCAATTAAGGTTGGTATGCCGTAGAACAATCCTAAACCAAACCAAACCAAACCAAACCAAACCAAACCAAACCAAACCAAGCCAAGCCAAACCGAACATGTGGGCAACAACGACATTTTGCTTAACATTAGAAAGAGGCAGTTGAAATTTCTGGGGTACATAATGAGGAAGAAGGGCTTGGAGAATCTGTTACACACAGGGCAGATAGAAGACAATAGGGATAAAGGAAAACAATTCATAACATACCTAATTGCTAGTGATATCCCCTGGGTGAAGTGATGAATTATGTATGCCGGATGATGTTAGACGGGTGTAGGATTAAACAGGGACTTGGGTTTGCTCATAGAGTGTCATTTCCACTGGGAATCCTGTAATCAACATCAACATTCCTCGGAAGAGTAAGTCCCACTTTTTTCTTTATTCCTCATCACGTTCGAAAAAGAACGCAGTCGTGTCCGAAAATTCCAACTTAGAAACCTTTCTCTTCGTGCGTCAATTTAGTCAAAAGGCTTATATATAATAAATATTATCAATCTTATTGGCAATATTTTTATTATTTTGTTGGCTTTTTATTCCTCAAATTTTATTAACCGGCTTATTAAACACCTCCCCACAACATATATATATATATATATATATAAATATACACAGGGTGATTGAAAAGTAACTCCCTATTTTATGTATGAGTTGCTAGCCAAGAGTCCTGACACACACGCACACACGCGCGCGCACGCACACACACACACACACACACACACACACACACACACACACAACACACGCACACACACACACATATATATATATTATGAAATGGACAAATTTCGAGAATCATTTTTTAAGACATGTCTTAAAAATAATTGTCGAACTTTGTCCATTTCATAATGTGTGACGTCATTTGTTTACATTTGGATACGCCATGAGCAGATATGAATGTACGAGAGAAAATCATGGATGATTGTTGTTTAAAGGCAGTATAATCGACCTTGCTAACGGAACGATCCTCTGTGGCCAAATCGGTTAAGGCAGGTCAGGCTATATGACGGTCCCGTATAGAATACAGGTTCGATTTCTGTCGGAGGGCGAATATTTTCAAAGAAAGTTATTAATTCTGTTTATTATTAGCAGAGCATTTGCTTAAATATTTTATGTAGAAAAGTAATGTATAAACATAAAAATGTCTTTTTATATATATATATATATATATATATATATATATATATATATATATATATATATATATATATATATATATATATATATATATATATATATATATATAGTTTGATTGAAAAGTAACTCCCTATTTTATGTATGAGTAACTAGTCAAGAGTCCTGACATAACACCCTGTGACTTTTATCTTTGGGGTTGTTTAAAGGAGCAAGTCTACTATACCAAACCAAGACTTTGGAAGAACTAGAAGGGCGAATACAATAAGTTATGTCTTCCATGCTACAAGAGTTCCTTGTGAAATCAGTTGACGTGATTCCTGGGCGGCTCGAGAAGATGGTAGCGAAAACTACTGCCCATATTGAATTCTAAATAAAACCTCGTGCTAAACGCTTTCATCTCATATACATTTTTTGTAGAAATTATAGTTAATAAATGAATTATAAGTAATTTAAAATGGGGAGTTAGTTTCCATTCACCCTGTATGTGTATCTATCAACCAAATGTTGTAGAGTAGCTAGCACTCCATCAGGACTCTACCAGATGGCCTTGGTCATAGCCTTAAATCGAGCACGGTTAAGGACTTCAACAGTTGATCAATAAGTTCATACTAAGCTGATTAATATATTAATATACAGCATTTGCCCCCCCCTCTATTCGTTGTAAGTTGTCTTGTTAATTGTTTTGTAACTTATTGCGCTGTGTTTTTTGTATGTATCCGTTACCAGCGGTACGGGTGTTGAATAAATATATTAAGCACTAATTCTTTGTGTATCATTCATCTCGACGATACAGCACAAAGTTATCTCCCCATTGATCCTAACAATTCTCTTCAAATCTATTATCTGTTCTTAATTATATATGCACGTGCGTCTGTGTGCGTGAGAGAGAGAGAGAGAGAGAGAGAGAGGGAGAGAGTGAGAGCGTGAGAGAGAGAGTGAGTGAGAGAGAGAGAGTGGGCAGAATGTGTGTGCTTGTGTGTGTGTGTGTGTGTGTGTGTGCTTGTGTGTGTGTGTGCTTGTGTGTGTGTGTGCCTGATTTCTATCATAAATCATGAGCACAAGAAAATACGTAATATTTCAATTTGTGTGGCTGCGTATAAGCTGGTACAGATGCACAATTTCGTTTTCATCTGGCATTATTTTATGACATTTTTTTTTCTGGCTCAATTCCCTCCCCCATCGGGAAATTTCGGAATTTTCGATTAATTCAGATTCTTTTATAAAAGAAAATAAATAAAGATAGCAACTTGGAAACAAATTAAAAAGAAAAAAAAAAAGAAAGAAATTAATAAAGAAAGATAGCCGTTCTCAATAACCAATGGGCGACATTTTTACAATAGTTCAAGAGGGATGTCACAGCGGAAATAAACAGGGTGAATTCGCCGGGAAAGACGTTCGTTTTTGAGTAAAGAGCAATCAGTTCGAAAATGTCCCTTGGCTAATTAAGAGAAAAGTGGTTGGGGAATAATTAGTCGGATTTGCATACGGAAGCGAAAAACAGTTCTGATATCAAAATTCGTGAAAACAAAAGTTCCTGAATTTTTTAAAAATCAATATCACCCCATGCAAAGGCAGTAAAGCCATTAAGATACAAGGTGTCAAAGGGTGTGGAAGAATTAGGAACAGAAACATTAATAATGAGCGGGAAGAGCAAAGAGTAATCAGGAGGACAGTAAATAGCGATTGATATTGCATTAAATTTTTGCAGATCAAAGTTGGCTGGAAAGCATGGAGTCAGAAGGGAATTCCATAAGCGAGAAGTGCGAGAGAAGAAACTGTTAACATAGAACTTACGGCGACATCTACATAGCTCTACTGGAAATTGATGAGATCTCGATACCAGTCTAGTACTGCGCTTAAAATTTAAAAAAACGTCTAGGCACCTTAGCGAAGAGCTCATCCGAACAACACCATGAAAGTATTTAAAAGTTAATATTTATATTATATAAAAAATATTTTTACTTAACTTTTTTTCCTGTGCAGTGTTGTTTTTCGTTTCTTTTTATTTAATCAGTATCACCCTATGTAAAACAGTAAAGCCACTAAGACACAACGGGTTCCTGGGTGCGGAAGAATTAGGAACAGAAACGTTAACAATGAGCGGGAAGAGAAAAGATTAATCAGGAGGACAGTAGATAGCAATTGACATTGCATTTAAATTTCTGCAGATTAAAGTTGGCTGGAAGGCATGGAGCTGAAAGTGAGTTTCACAAGCGAGTAGTGCGAGAAAAGAAACTGCTAGCATAGAACTTACGGCTACATCTAGCCAGCTCAAATGTAAATTGATGAGATCTCGACGCGCTTAAATTCCAAAGTGAAGAGCGATATTTATTTGCAATATATACAAAATGTGGCACAAGGTCAAAATGGGGGATGGGGGACGGTCTTCATCTGCCTTAACTTTAAACATAGCTAGTCACAAACACTGACCCAAACATACAAACAATATTCCTAACACCAAAACAACGCAATCTTTCTTACCTTTCTTACTACATTCGCCATAATACCTCATGGTCTCTATGAAAATCCTAAATAGTCCCCATATGTACAATTCATTATCTGTCGGGGGAGGGGAATAAAACTAGTCCCAGTGACGATTTACAATATGAAACAAAGCTATTTACAAGAAAATAAACGAAATAATGTTAGTAATAACTCCCCACCCCCAATTCTTCAATGTGACAGAAATACCGGTTAACTGGACGAAATCAATGCCGAGCTATAACAATATAAAACATTCATTCATCCCAAGCACTCACACAGACACGCACTCATTCAGACACAACAACAAAATACGAAAACACATATGCGAAACGAAAGGCGCTCCGCATCACTGACATCACTGACCAACTAACGATGGAGGGGATGGAGAATTAAACTGAAAAAAATAGGGACAGAAATAAAAGGGGCCAATGAGCATACATACCCTAGCTATGTTAACTGGAAAAAGGAAACTAAAGAATCAAAACAACCCTAAACTAGCCTAATTTCGGGAGGGGTTGCCTAAGTTCAAAAGTAAAGAGCTCATTCGAACAATTACCATGAAAGTATTTATAGAAAAGACACAGAGAGGCCACCTTATGGCAGTGGGAAAGAGACTGAAGCCGAGCCGAGCCGAGCCGAGCCGCCAGGTCAGGACCAATAATATTGCTGATTCATCTTTGGATTTTATCAATGAGCACAAGGTAAATAGCAGGAGGTACCAGACCATATGTGCCGGCAATATTATAAGCATGGATGAATGGTAGACTTAAAGATATGCAAGATAGGACAATTTTTCTCTCCAGAATCTAATATAAAAACAAACTAACAATTCTCTGTCAGACAAATCTGAACAACTGAAGACAATATCATAAAACTTAGATATAGAGAAACAAAAAAAGATCGATTAAAATAAAATGAGTTAAAAATTATAAAATATGGGATGCAAGATCAGGACCAGTAATATTGCTGATTCTTAATTGGATCTTATTAAAGAACCCAAGGTAAATAGCAGGGACGCTGGACCATATGTGACAGCAATATTATAAGCATGGATGAAGGATAGCCTTATAGATATGTAAGATAGATTCTGGAGAAAAAAATGTCTTGCACGACACAGCGAACCAACTTTCTTAGTAGTTCTCCTAGCAATGTATTCAATAGTCTTTCCACTTCAAGTCCACTGAGAATATCAATGAGTAACTTTCCTGGAGGTTAGCATCAGCCATGCTGATGGAAGTCAGAGAGGGGTCACTCAGATGATTAACGGGAAGAGGTTTAGTTTTGGAGGTGTTAAATTTAACAAGTCATCTTCTGCCCCGTAATAAAGAATGAAAGGAGTTGCCACTTATCGTAAGCTTTAATAGGAATCTCTTTCTTTTTCAAGACCTACGCAATCATGGATCTTCAAAGCTTCCTATCTTAGCTCTAATTACTTTATCCTATCAGAATAATGACCTCCTACATAATACTCGTTCTACTGAATATGACCTGCATTGATCATGTATGGGACTACGTCTGACTCATTCAAAAAGCCGACCTACAAACGCTTGCTATATTTCGTCAACAGAATTTGTCTGTGTACGACTGTGTGCGCAACGTAGGTCTGGGGTACATATTTTCAGCAATGTATTCGCCTACAAAACGCAGGCCCAACCCTTCGTATCATGCTATGGAATACCATGAGTTAAAACTCTCGCTCACATTTGGTGTTTGTGGAGGGAACGTTGAACAGCACTCTCTTCTTTCAGGACATTATTCATCCCGTTCTGCTTCTCTTCATGCAAAAGGAAGGCGATATCTCAGCCGGATAATGATGTCTGCCTTATTCAGCATGATCTGCATTCAACATATATGGCACAACGTCTGACTCATTCAATTAGCACTCCTACAAACTCTCGCTATATTGCTCCAACAGATGCAAGAGGCGTGGAATAATGTATCGAAAGATTGGATTCCCTATCGATCGTATGCGTGTACAGGCAAGTTTTGAAGCCCCAAAGACGATATACCGCGTGTAACAGCAAAATTGTCCAATTTGTGTAACAGCATGGGATAATTGTCCGTCCCACAAAATGTTTAATATCGAAAAAAAAACTAAACTAATTGAGTTTTTTTCTCCAAGTTTTAGATAAAACGTTTGGCCATCCTAACACCATTTGTCGTAAGAATCACTGAAAAATCCTTTGAGTTATTCAGCTAGAAAGAGAACAGGTTAAAATCGTTTTGTGTCAAACCCACTGTCTACGCAAAAGAGCAATAGTAAGAGGAAAAAGATCATTCAGGCTTTCAGTAATGGTACCAACATTCATACCGTGGCTTCCATCTTCAAAGGCCGTTCAAGAACCATCAAGAGATCGGTGAATAAGATTAAAAAAGAGGGAACAGTAGAGAGGAAAACTGGATCAGGAGGTCACAACAAGAAAAGGGATCATCATTTCAACTTAAAGCTAAAGAGATCAATTAGAAAAGATCCAACTCAATCCATAAAACGTTTGGCATGGGAGTGATGAGTTTCAGTTATGACAGTCCAAAGAGCAGTGAAAAAAAGACTTGAAAATGAGATCATAGTTGAAACCTGTGAGGCTGGTTGTTACTCCAGGACAGAAAGTTAGAGAGGACGAAGATCATCTTGAAGAAGTTATAAAATGATCCTGGAATATATATATATATATATATATATATATATATATATATATATATATATATGTGAACTTTATTTCAATCCTTCATGAGCTTCCGATCCTTAGCTATGATTGATTAATGAACATGTCATTTTCGTTTATGATCGATTTCATCACGATCCTTTTGTTAAGCTTGGAGAGTAATTATACATTCTGATTGCTCAAATCCAGTCATGTTATAAAAACATCGGAGAATTCCAGTAAGATATCTTTAATCATTTCTAAGATAGACTGGCTCAAGATTAATCTAACAATTGGGCAATTTTGCTGTTACACGATTTGGACAATTTTGCTGTTACACCCGGTATATTGCCTCTAGTATGTACCGTGTCTTCATCAGTACATGGACAAGCATAGATCTTCGCAATTTCTTATTCTTTGTCGGTCTTAGTAATTATTGTGCTTTTACTGACTCTCCTACTCCCTGTTCTGTCATCGATTTACAAAAGCTAGTTAAGTAGGCCACACGCTTTTTCTTTGTCTCTCTTACCTTCAATATGTCTTGTGAGTGTCAAATTCTCCAAGCCCGCTTTTTTCATTATGTTTCTCAACAGTACTTTCTAAACATGTTTATATCAGAGAATGTAAATAAATCCAAAAGACGTGCCCGTGTGGATAATCAATATTTGAATGATTGACTGATTGATTTTCTACGGGTTATCAACAATTTGAAGGTTATTTAAAGCCAGAAAATATTTTTAGATTGTAAGAATTTGGTGGAGGGTGATAATAATAATTTAGGGATACCAGTCTTACTAATTAACCCATAGCTACTAGGGAGAAGAGGCAAATAAATCTAAAAGCCATGTCTGTGTGGCTAATCAGTATTTAATTGAGTGATTCGTTTTTTTATGGTTTATCTACCCTTTGCAGTTAATTCAATGCCAGAAAATATATTTAGATTGTAAGAATTTCTATTTTATGATAAAGTGGGGAATCAATTCCATATTATAACTAATGTATAAACTGATCCCTCACTTCGTGGCAACATAAATTTCTTTACATTTATATTCCAGAGAATGCAAATAACTCTAGAAGACATGCCTGTGAGGTAAAAATGATTTAGTGATAAAAGTCTAATTACTCCATAGCTGGAGGAGAAGAGGTGGATCATTACCTAATGAGAATTTGATAAACAAGCAAGAAATTATAATGTGGATATAAAGTGGGAGGTCAATTCTACACTACAATCAATATATAAACGGATCCCTCACTTTGTGGCCACTTAAGTTTCTATACATTTACATTCCAGAGGATGTAAATATTTTTGATTTATTTTCTTTTATAAGAGAATCCGAATTAATCGAAAATTCCGAATTTTCCCGAGGGGGTGGGGGAATTGAGCCAGGAAGAAATGTCATAAAATAATGCCAGATGAAAACGAAACTGTGCATCTGTACCAGCTTATACGCAGACACACAAATTGAAACATTACATATTTTCTTGTACTCATGATTTATGTTAGAAATCAGGCACACACACACACACACACACACACACACACACACACAAGCACACACATTCTGCCCCCCCCCTCTCTCTCTGATCTCTCTCACGCACACAGACGCACGTGCATATATAATTAAGAACAGATAATAGATTTGAAGAGAATTGTTAGGATCAATGGGGAGATAACTTTGTGCTGTATCGTCGAGATGAATGATACACAAAGAATTAGTGCTTAATATATTTATTCAACACCCGTACCGCTGGTAACGGATACATACAAAAAACACAGCGCAATAAGTTACAAAACAATTAACAAGACAACTTACAAAGAATAGAGCGGGGCCAAATGCTGTATATTAATATATTAATCAGCTTAGTATGAACTTATTAATCAACTGTTGAAGTCCTTAACCGTGCTCGATTTAAGGCTATGACCAAGGCCATCTGGTAGAGTCCTGATGGAGTGCTAGCTACTCTACAACATTTGGTTGATAGATACACATACAGGGTGAATGGAAACTAACTCCCCATTTTAAATTACTTATAATTCATTTATTAACTATAATCTCTACAAAAAATGTATCTGAGAGGAAAGCGTTTAGCACGAGGTTTTATTTAGAATTCAATATGAGCAGTAGTTTTCGCTACCATCTTCTCGAGACGCCCAGGAATCACGTCAACTGATTTCACAACGAACTCTTGTAGTATGGAAGACATAACTTATTGTTTTCGCCCTTCTAGTTCTTCCAAAGTCTTGGTTTGGTATAATAGACTTGCTCCTTTAAACAACCCCAAAGATAAACGTTACAGGGTGTTAAGTCAGGACTCCTGGCTGATTACTCATACATAAAATAGGGAGTTACTTTTCAGTCACCCAGTTTGTTCATATCTATCTATCTATCTATCTATCTATCTATCTATCTATCTATCTATCTATCTATCTATCTATCTATCTATCTATCTATCTCAGTTTGGTCTTATCTATCTATCTATCTATTTATCTATCTATCTATCTATCTATCTATCTATCTATCTATCCCAGTCTGGTCATATATATATATATATATATATGTATATATATATATATATATAATCAAGAAAAAATCGATTTGAATTACTTTGTAGCACAATTACAGTTAATTTTATCGTTGCTACTTATCAGGCAGCTCTTTGATTCATTCTGAGTAAAATTCTGTCCGTTTTGATGTGCAAAAGTCTTCGACGACATTCTGAATCTGGTTTTCATTTACAATAATTACCCCCACCCCGCCTCCATTAAACCATTTCGCAGTTCCAGACCTGTTTCCAGACTTCTTTCCCGTGTTATTGTTGCTAGATGCGGCATTGCGTTGCCATAGAAGTGAACATTTATCCTATTGATGAGCCCATGGTATTTTTGGACCAAAACTGTTATGGACACATTGCCGCTGCTGGATGCATGAATGTGCATTTATTAATTCATTGCGAACTCTAGATGAATAATACCCCCACGATCCCATCACTTTCACAGACTCCCCAGTCTTCCATTAATCTCAGCTTTTGAAGTTGGGTATGGAGATTTATCCTTGTCAATCTACTAGCTTTTGCCTTGAACATCGTTGTATGCAACCCATTTTTCATCGCCTGTTACGATATATTTAAGTTGTGTTAGCAGCTAAGACCAGACACCAGGTTCGTGAACAAGGTAATTTATAGCATTAAACCAGAGTTTGTACTTGGGTTGTAACCTACTGCTTTAAGCGAGTGAAGTAGAGATAAGGCGTAGGTGAGAGCAGAGTTGCACTGTCCAGCGGCTGTCTTCCCTGTCCGTTCTCCGAAGCCCACTTCGTCCGTTCTGTGGGCCTTTTCACGTGATGGTCAGTTTTGTAGATAACAATCTTTTTATTTATCTTGTATTCTTTATCTAAAAAAGTAATTTATCTTCCTTCTGTGACTTTCTCCCAGTTTGAGCCTCTTGCTCTGTACTTTGAAGTTGACTTCATTTACTGATAAATTTTCCGAATACATTTTTGCGATAGGTATTTCTTTCCTTTCTTTCTTTCTTTCTTTCTTTCTTTCTTTCTTTCTTTCTTTTCCTTGTTTTTCGGACATTTTAGATGTTAACCCCTAAAAGTTATTTTATGAGAAGTGAATTATATTTTTTCGTTTGCTTCAATTGGTTTCAATTAAACAACAGTAAAAGAAGAAATTGGATTATTATTATTATTATTATTATTATTATTATTATTCCGGCCGTATCACGCTGAAACACCGGTTTACGTACAATCACCTAATTTAAGCAGCGTCGATCGTCCAATTCCAGTCGGGCTCGTTATATTTGCTTATGCGCAAATAATCCTTTGGAAAGTTATGAATCCACTTGTTACCCCCAACTATGGGTTAATTAGTAGCACATGTGTCATTATTATTTCAAAAGCTCTTAAAATTAAAACTTTATTTCTGACTAATATGTAAAAGTTTGAAAAGTCATAAAAATAAATCAATCAAACAACATCCTTCAACTTCATCATAGCATCGTCTTTTTAATTTTTCTTCTTTACAATGTCATTTTTTCTTCTTGTTTTCTTCATATAATTTTCTTCACCATTTTTCTTCTTCGTGGCATTTTTTCTTATTCTTCTTTTCTTCTTCCTAGCATTTTCTTCTTCTTCGTCTTCGTCTTCTTCTTCTTTCTTCTTCATAAAAATGTTTTTCTTCTTTTTTCTGCCTCATAGCATTTTTCCTTCTTTTCTTTGTCTTCTGCTTCATAGCAACTACTTCTTCTTTTTCATCTTCATGGCATTTTCTTCATTTTTCTTCTTCATAGCATAGCATTCTTTTTCCTCCTCTCTCCTTCTTCTTCTTCTTCTTCTTCTGCTTTTCTTCATCATAGAATTTTCTTCTTTTTTCCTCTTCATAGATTTTTTTTTCTTCTTCTTGTCCTCTTCATAGCATAGTCTGCTTCTTTTTTCTTTTTGAAAGAATTTTCCCTTTCTTCTTCTTAACATATTCTTCTCCTCTCCTTCTCCTTCTCCTTCTCCTTCTCCTTCCTCCTTCTTACCATTTTCGGTTTCTTATTCATAGCATCTTCTTCATTTTCCGTCTCAGCACATTTCCTTCTTTTTTTCATTTATTTTTCGTTGTTTTCTTTTTCTTTACATAAATTCCTTCTTTTTATTCTTATTTCAACACTTCTTTTCCTCTTTTGACTTCTCTCTTTTTTCTGTTGTGGTCTGTGTTGTT
>OZ038517.1:27131073-27133042 GCA_964036315.1 Acanthosepion esculentum | reverse complement strand
TCTTTTTCTTCATCATCATCATCATCATCATCTAGTAGTAGTAGTAGAAGTACTGCTACTATTACTACTACTACTGCTGCTGCTGCTACTACTATTACCACCACCACTACTACTACTACTACTTTTGCCGTCCTCTTATTTAAAATTTAACGTTCAACGTCGTGGTGCCAAAAACGAGATATGCAAGACTTTAATTACTTAACAAATCAGAAATCAACAAGTGTTAAATCCCCAATGAGGATCGGATTGTGATAGTACAAATGGTCTGTGGGATTAGCTTGTTTGCCATTTCTCTACGATGAAATGAGCTGTGGAAGTCATATTTGTTTTATGCGTACAGTCAATGATGATTTCGGAATACTCCAGAGTGTGCATTTCTTGCACTGCGCGGAAACACGCCATATCCTAAGGGTAAATATGAGTGACAAGAAAACAGTTGGTCATCGACGATTGGATTATCGGAATCAAGGAAGAATAAACAATACGCGGAGTGATACATATGCGTAAATGACACAGATGTTATGCGGTTAAGGTGCGAATCGTTGACCGTTTTGTTCGATTCTTATTTGTTATTTCGTTTCTCTCATTCACCGCATATTTACTTTTCTTTCTTTCTTTCTTTCTTTCTTTCTTTCTTTTCCTCTACTACCCAATCTTTTTTTTCATTTCGTTTCGTTTTTCAGGTTTATTTTCCTTTTTCTTTCTTTCCATATGTATTTTCATCTGTTACATGTCTTCGCGTTTTGCCCTCGTTTTCCCTCCTTTTCCTTCTTCCTTTCTTTCGATATTTATTTTCCTCTATTACATATCTTTCCGTCTTTTTCTTCCTCCCCACCACTCTTTCTTTCTTTCTTTCTTTCTTTCTTTCTTTTCCACTACTTTCTTATCATATTTAATTCCGTTTCTTTTTCATGTTTATTTTACTTTTTCTTTCTTTCTTTTCGCATTTATTTTCATCTATTTCGCCTTCACGTTTTTAATTTGTTTGTTTGTTTGCTTATTTGTTTGTTTGTTTCTCTATATTTATTTTTCTCTATTACATATCTTCCCGTTTTTTCCTTCTTTCTTTCTTTCTTTTTATCTTTTTTATATTAGTGTGTGCAGTATATATATTATATCATAAAATATTATATCATAAAATGTAATTATACCAAGAATTAATTAGCAATGTTAATGTGATTAATTGCGAAATCACTTCGTTATCAAGACTTAATGAGATATTAACTTACTATCAATTCATTGAATAGCACGATTCTTATACCTGAGTTGTTGTCAGATGAAAGTGATGAGACTGGGCCGAGTACTTTCGATAATTTTAAATTATCATCTTCGGGGCGTAATATTTCCATTTACAGGTAAACTTCAAGACGAAATAAATGCTGTGTAGACCGAATGATGTTTTTAAAATATGATATTTATTGACAGTTATATTATTTTGTAACGTGCGATTGTGTAACGCTAGAATTCTTGTTTAAATGATTCATGTGAGAATTTTGTTTGAATTTAGTAATTTTAATGTAAGTTAATGTTTAGTAAGTTAATGTCTCATTAAGTCTCATTAGCGAAGTGATTTCGCGATTAATCACATTAACATTGTGTTATGTTAATTTATCAACGCACACATGAACTCTCGCAGCTATATATAGGAGCAGGTACTGCCTTTTTGGAGAGGGAAGTTTGCAACAGTCAGCTCTGACAGTCGGACCGAACATTTTTGCTGTAAAACTAACACTCTCGTTTGTATATGTTTGTATTACTGTTTCTGTTAATGTATTTGTTTAACTCAATTACTTTCTTTGTGTCTTTATTTCTGGCCCTAACAAGGCCACAACACATTGATATAATTACTTCCTTACGTCACACACACACACACACACACACACACACACACACACACACACACACACATATATATATATATATATATAAATATATATATATATATATATATAAATATATATATATATAT
>OZ038517.1:27086073-27128573 GCA_964036315.1 Acanthosepion esculentum | reverse complement strand
ATATCTTTAGGATATTTGACAGAATTTAATTTTGTTATATTTATGCTATTCAAAATTACTTTGCTTTCAACTGAAGACTTCTTGAATACATTTATGACTTCAGGACGGTCTATTATCTTTGAACTGAATAGCTTTTGAATATCTTTAAATCTTCAGAACGTCCATTGTCCGTGAACTGAATCTATTCTTGTAGTGAACTACCGTAGGGGAGCAAAGAGGCCTAAGGTTGCATAGTATTTTTTGCAACATTAAAATGAAATCAAGAATAAAATAACATACCTCCAGCGCGACCAAAATTTCGAACATGCCTTGCATTTAAACCGTCCAAAGAAGAAAGAAATGGCTGCTCTCGGGTTAAATGTTTAAAAAAACTAGATCCCGGAGTAAGATACTCTCTCGCGAGATTATCTTTGCCCATATGCAAATTTTGGCTGTCAATGATAGATAAAAACGGTAAGAACGAGTCGACAGAGAAAGACGGTCGAGTGAAAAGGAACTGATTGCAGGTATCTGTTGCGAGGAAAAGTTTAAAGATTTTTTTGCTACAATTCTGGAACGTTTTCTTGTCTTGAATCTGTATATCTTCTCAATATCATTTGAACCTTTTCTGAAATATGCTTGCGCCTACTGAATTATAACTACAAACCTACTTGCATGGGATGCGTGTAACAAACTTCACAAGATTTAGAGCTCGAATTTTCCATCCTCATTAAAAGTTCAAACCTTTCAAACACTGATTGAACCATTCCTACTGCACGGTCAGGAACTTGGTCATTTTTTGTTCGTCTTGAAAGACGACTGGATGGAACATAGACAAATCGACTTAGAAAAATCAAGGACATCAGTTGGAGATCCCATGCAATGCTTAAAACAATTTACGGATAACTGAGACCAATCTCTCTTAAGCTCAAGCAAAAACGATTACCGTTTGCCGGCCACTGCCACAGAGTGGACGTCTCATTCTAACCCGTATGGCATCCTTAGAGGAATGTCTTCTCACGAAAGTTGACTTTAGCAGACACCATGGCTCAGGGCCCAGAGTTGGACATTGGGGATCTGGGGACGGCAATGCAGGACCGAACAGTGTGGAAAGGGATTGCCAATGGAGTTCCGACCAACAACAGGAAGGTCGAAGGAGGAGGATGAATACGAAAATAAATGAACTGCTCCTTTGTCATAACAGTACGGTATAAGCATCAATATTTAAATCTTATAACGGCCAGTTTTGAAACAGCACCTGATGATTGCATCGTGCATAAAAACAGAATTTTGCTACCAGTGTGGGGAAAAAAATCTATCGTATATACTCGCGTATTATGCAACTTTTGAAGACCTAATTTTGAAGCTAATTATAAGGAGGTCGCATCATACACGAGATATAAAATTAGCATATGAACTGCTGGCCCTGACTATTGCGTTGACCAAACTATATATATAAAACTCAGAATTGTGCTACCAGTGTTGGAAACAAATCTACCGTATATACTCTCGTATCATGTGACTTTTGAAGACCTAATTTTGAAGCTAATTTTAAGGAGGTCGCATCATACATGAGATATAAAATTCAACATATATCTGCCTTTTCATGTTATATTAAAGATTTTGTACCTCCAATAAGGGTTTCAGTCAATCAGTTAAGTGCCATATTCGAATATGCTTAGAAAATTATTAATTATAGAATGTATAAAGCGGACAGGGAAATTGTTTCACCCTTACTTTTATGGTAACCTTCTGGAAGTGTTTTCTCACGAAACTTGACTTTCGCAGACACCATATCTCGGGACACCGTGTTGGACATTGGCGTTCTGGGGACAGCAATGCAGGACTAAGCAGTGTGGAAATAGATTCGTAATGGAGTCCCGACCAACTACAGGGAGGTCGAAGGACGATGATGATGATGATGATGATGATGATGATGATGATGATGATGATGATGATGATAACGACAAATAATTCGCTGTTTTCTAATAGACATTTTCGAAGGTTAAACTGCGTCGTAAGTGCGTTTTAGGTTCCGCAAAGACTTTCACCACAATAATGTAAAAGTGACACTGTGCAGATTTCAAAGCCTGATTCCGCGCACTTGAAATCGTGAGATGTGGAAATTTCAAGGACGCCTCTAGGATTTCTCTAACATCGTCGAAAAATGGACGAACGAATAAAGGTCTTTGAGGAAATGCGATTAAAAATTTAATCAATAGAAATGTCATTAGTGTTGACGTGTTTTTAAAGTATTTCAGAGTGGGTCTGAAAAAAAACGACAAAGAAATTAGTATAAAATGAACTTTAATCTCAAAATCTGACGTTTGCTTTTATCATTTCATTTTTGGAAGAGGTTTAAAGAATTTTATAAGCATGGGTAGAAGCGCACGAACAAATACTCACAAGCGAGAACACATACACACACACACACATATAAATATATGTCACTCACAAGCGAGAAAGCATACACACAGATACACGCACACACACACACACACACACACATATATATGTATACCAAAAAGTATAAGCATATATCAATTTCTAAATGTAGATATCCATATGTATATGTATGTAGTTATTTTTCAATATATATATATATATATATATATATATATATATATATATATATATACATACTTCTATATGTATATATGTAAATTTATAAATCAATTTCTATATGTATATATTTCTATACGTATATATTTATCAATTCCTGAATGTATATATATATATATATATATATATATATATATATATATATATATATATATATCAGTATATATATATATATATATATATATATATATATATATATATATATATATATATATATGAAGAAATATAGTCTTAAAATGTGCTATATTTATGGGATAAAGTGCTCAATATCAGCGATAGAGTGTGTGTAAATATAAAAGTGAACATCGAAGTCAACTCTTAGAGGAGACAGTCTGTTTCATGCTAGATGCAATCTTTGTATATATATATATATATATATATATATATATGCATGTATCAAATCAATACATATATAGAGTTGGGGAAAACAAATATTCGTACACATACTTTTTTTTTAATTAATTGTACTTCCAACTAATCAATAAACATACTTTTCATATAATAACTGTACACAGATGCAAAATAACTAAATATGCAGAGAAATCAGAAAAAAATTGATTTAATAGAAATAAATCTCATTTATCCATTTTAATAGGTGAAAAAAGTATTCATACAATACAAAAAGTATTCATACAATACAAAAAGTATTCATACAATGCAAAAAGTATTCATACAATACAAAAAGTATTCATACAATGCAAATTTCAGATTTTAAAACTTTTAAATTGCTTTAATACTCTAGATTATTCAAGTGGAATATTCTAGAATGTTCCAGTAATGTTCTTAGCCTAAAGATTTAAACAGAACATTCTGTAATTGATACTAGTGCAAGAAGCTTTCATGGTCGCAAGAGATAAGGAATTGACAAATTCGCAAAAACAACTGATTGTTAATCTCTGGAAAGAAGGTAATATTTACAGGAAAATTTCAGACCACCCGAATATTCCATTTACTACCATTAGTCCATAGAGTAAGCTATAAAAACTCGAAACTGTTGAAAACCCCAAAAAGCACAAGTGATCCACGGAAGATTTCCTTTAAGATCTTCGATGAAATTAATTCTTCAAATTAAACAAAATCTAATGCTTACCCGTCAAGAGTTTCAGAATGATTTGCTTTCATCAGGAATCTGTGTCACTAAATGGACAATAAGCAATGAAATTCATAGGAACATTCTAAAGTCACGCTCCCCACGGAAAACTCTACTGCTGTTGAAAAGACACCGAGACACCAGGTTGAAATCCGTTGGTGAAGGATAAGGAAAAATCATACTGGGAAAGAGTATTGTTGAGAGACGAAACCAAATTTGAGTTATTTGGACGTAATTCTAGAAATCAAGTATGGAGGAAATGGTGATGCCTTCAAACAAAAGAACGCATTTCCAACAGTGAAATTTGATGGTAGCAGCACCATGGTTTGGGGATGGTTTTTTTTTCTGCAAAATGTACTGACAGCATACCAGTAATAGATGGTAGAATGAATTCTGCAGAATATCATACTATTTTGGAAGCAAATTTAATGATTTCGGTTGGAAATCTTGAGCTTCCTTCTGATTGGATCTTCCAGCAAGATAATCGTCCTAAACAGACTGCAAAATCTACGAAGACATGGCTTGCTGAAAATAATGCAAATATCCTGAAATGGCAAAGTTAGTCGCCAGATTTAAACCAAATCGAGAATCTGTGGCGTTATTTGAAAATTCAAATCCAATTGAGAGCTCCAGCAAAAATTCTGAATCTGAAGACCAGATGCGAAGAAGAATGGAAGAAAATACCAACTATAATTGGCAAATCATTAATGGAGAACTACAAGAAGAGGTTGGTTGCTAATGTAGAAATGAACAATGGCTGTTCTACAAAATATTAAACGAAGATTTGGTATTCTTTTTTTGTACTGTATGAATACTTTTTTCACCCATTAAAATGAATAAATGGGATTTATTTCTATTATATCATTTTTTTCTGTTTTCTATGCATGTTTACTTATTATGCATCTGGGTACAGTTAATTATATGAATAGTATGTTTATTCATTAGTTGGAAATACGATACATTAAAAAATTGTATGTGTCCGAATATTTGTTTCCCCCTAGCCCCACTGTATCTGCAGGTAAGTGTTTTTTTTACCTGCATCAAACAAACAAACCCACCCATATATATATATATATACATATATATTTGTGTATTTAGGCAGCAATTCTTCTTTCATGCACATTTCATTGAAAACGACAGACAAGGTGCTTTTATACATTTTATACTTTTCCGAAAAGAAAAAATTAGATCGCATGAGAAATATATATATATATATATATATATATATATATATATATAGTTAATAATACATTTTAGATGCATCAAGGGTGACCCCGACCTGATTCAAGACGATTTTGGCCGCCTCTTTGAAAGCGTCGTGCTCCACACCCCGACATTGCAAAATAGGAATCAAATCCCAAGCAAGGCCGGACTTCGATCGTTCTTATTGACATATGTCAGTCAACGTTAGCCAATGAAAACAGGGCTTTTCATGCCCCCTCCCTCCTATATAGTGTTGTCTTTTTACTCATTCGGTTTAGCGGCGATATGCTACTTGCGGAGTCCATAACGAGCTGAGCTGGTATCTTTATTGCATAGTTTAATCCAATGTTTTACATATTAAATACTAATCCCATAGCGATACTAACTCTTTGACTAAACCTACACGCGTACCTAACCCAAATCTATCCTATACTAGCACTTTCTAAAAAGAAATTCGCTATTCTAACTATCAGATAAATCTTTAAGTCTACATTTACCTTATACTCTTATTCAAACAAAATCACACACATATATATATATATACACACACACACACACACACACACACACACACACACACACACACACATATGCATGTACGTTCCCGCATCTACCCATAAATATATAATGGCTTTAAAAAAATACAACCTTGAAGGTGAAAAATCGATAAAAACTGATTTTTTACACTTTGTGCAAAAATCAAAGGCAAAATTTAATGTTTGTAAAAAGACAGCATACGATCAATTTAGAGTTGAAATCTAACGCAAAAGATTATTAGAATTATAAAAAAAATTGTATTATAAATAAAAATTATAGTATATTATTATTATGACGGTCCATGGAAAAGGTTCCTTCATTGCAAGATTGGAAACGCAAAAACGGCCCTTTTCAGCCCCCACCATTCAAATTGTTACCCCCCCCCCATTTGGGGATGAGCCTGTTGCACCCAATTGTTGTTACCAATATTGATTTTCGGGTGGGCTGATTTTAAACTTAAACTGCTCCAATTGAACGGCAAAAATTCCCAGTAATGAAACACGTAATGAAACACCTGGTCGAAGACGGGTTATACTGCTAGTATATATATATATATATATATATATATATATATATATATATATATATATATATATATATATATATATATAAAATTGTCACATTGCTGATTGATATTATATTCAGCACGTCGACTCTAGAGTTTCGTAGATGAACTGTTTTCTTATTGTTCATCTCACTCTGGAGGTTTCAGCAATTAACTGGCATTCTTTTCATTCTCGTTATCTTTGTATCAAGTTTGATCTAATTATATATATTGTTGCCAGAAATAGCTATTCGAATGACGTAAATTTTGATTTATATTTTATGAAATATCTATCTATCTATCTATCTATCTATCTATCTATCTATATATATATATATATATATATATATATATACATACATGAAGAAATATAGTTTTAAGATGTGCTATATTTATGGGATAAAGTGCTCAATATCAGAGATAGAGCGTATGTAAATATAAATATAAAAGTGAACACTGAAGTTAACACTCAGAGGCGACGATTTTTTTTGCTACGTTAATAAAAATCAAAAAACGAAAAGAATAAATAATACAAAATGAAAATGTAAAAGAAGTAAAATAAATTAACCCAAACAAACAAATAAATAAATAAACAAGCCACTCTCGCAAAAATAACCGCCAGAATAGATTACCCACAATGCACCACTGACCCTATGTATAATAGGCATTTATAAATATTGTTACAAAATAATTACGAAGACATTTTGTTGACCTTGACGTTAGGAATAAAATCGAAACTTAGCGTTTAAAATAATGTTGAAAATTACCATGCGGTTTTCTCGATAAATATAACATTTTATTTTACCGCCAAAATGGGAACCCGTCAGTGAGGATATTATAAAGAGAGATTTCATGTTGTCTCACAAAAGCCATGGATGCCTCGAAAGATGATATCCTTTGGCAAGAGAATGAAGAGGCCGAAGATAATTTTGAACAGGACGAAGATACTATTGTGAATGATAACTTGCTTAATGAAAATTTAGATATTGATTCTATAATAGAAAATGGTGGAGATGATGATGATGATGATGATGATGATTAAAATTTTGATAAATTCTTAACTTGATATCCTCTTTTCTTCGAAATTGGCGTTTTTATAGATTTTTTTAATTTTTTCCCCAATTAAAAAATGCGGTTACTGATGAAGATACATTTATTGATAAAAAAATGTTGCAATTATTATTGTTGGATTTATAATTTATCTATTATTTAAAAATGAATAACAAAAAATATTTTTGTTTAAACCTATTTATAATACGCACCCCTACTATCACCTGTAATTTACAGTAAAGAAAAAACGCGTATTATTTTCGAGAAATTACGGTATATATATATATATATATATATATATATATATATATATATATATATATATATATATATAATTATTTATTTAAAAATTATAACATAAATATGTTATAAAATCACTTCAAAAATAGCCATTTTGTTTCAATACCTCCGGTCTCTTATGAAGTGATGATGTTGAATGTAGAATAAAGTGTTTTAAAAGTTTCAAATTAATTAACGATCCTTCGCATGGGGAAAACGCTGCTACATAAGCTGGAATGACCAATCAAAATACAAGTATACGAGAATTCAAAAAACTTGACAACGAAGTAAGGTTATAATAGCTATTAAAAGATTTAAAGTTGGGTTATACTAAAATCGAATTTATTCTAATCAATAAGTATTAAATTGTATGATAAAATTTGAAATTAAAATTAAAAGTAAAAAATTACCAATATGTTATAATTTTTAAATAAATAATTATATCTGCTCTACTCTGTATTGAGCACTCTTGTATCTATATATATATATATATATATATATATATATATATATATATATATATGTCTTACAGAAATATATATTTTTGATGATTGATAGACAAACGTATGCAAACTGACATCTAAAATTATATTTGTAAAGAATCTTATTTTCTGTCGGGTGAATATGAAACGAAAACTGAAAAAAAATTAGAAAAATTTAAAAACATTATACCAATAATAAAAATCCGGTTTTTATAAATTCTCTTTTACAGTGACTTCTACCCATAAACGATGTCTTCAAAGAAGTTATGGCTGTTGCATAAGATTGGTAATTATCGACTGAACAAATAAAACATGACAAAGATTGGAAATAAATGTTAAAATATAGACGCAAATGAAACCAAATTGGCTTGAAAGCCCTCCTCATATTCAGTCGTTCAGAAAATCGAAGAAAACGAAATGTTTCTCTGCGTTTGAATAAAAGAGGATGAAAACCAGAATTGGAATAGACGCTCATGTAAAGTGAAGTCGATAAAGAAAAAAATTAACTGAACCAGTCCACATAAAATTGCAATTAATCCGCTCTCACAATGAAATCTTTACAATCAATAAAAATAATTAAAAATTAAATAAAAATGCAACAATAAAAGTATTTCGTCGACGCATGATTATTGGTTACTTAGTAAAATTCAGCTGCAATAAACTTGTTTGGTGATTCTGAGATGAAGTGTTTTTTTTTCTTTTTTCTTTTTGCTAATGGGACATATGTATTTCATTACATTTGACCCGTTTCTTAATCGCCCTGGCTTTTATTTGTTTTACAACAACGCATGGAACTATCTGTTCTGAAATTGTAAACAAATTACAACTAATTACTATAGTGTTCAGTAAAGCCGTTTTCATTGCAGAGGTTCAAACTAGTGAGCGTATTCTTTTATTCTATGACTTCCTCCGATAATTTTGAGAACCGTCCTTATAATACCAATCGATCTTCAGAATAACCCATTCTTTGTGTTGCTTTTGTTGTTACCACAATGTTTCAGTCAATCCATTCTATGCCTACCTTCTATCATTTTGAGAAGAGTCATTATCATTCCAAGAGTTCTTCAGACGATTGAACTCATTCTTTGAGTTGCTTTTGTTGATACCACAATGTTTCAGTCAATCCATTCTATGCCTACCTTCTATAATTTTGAGAAGAGTCATTATCATTCCAAGAGTTCTTCAGACTATTGAACTCATTCTTTGTGTTGCTTTTGTTGATACCACAATGTTTCAGTCAATCCATTCTATGCCTACCTTCTATAATTTTGAGAAGAGTCATTATCATTCGAAGAGTTCTTCAGACTATTGAACTCATTCTTTGTGTTGCTTTTGTTGATACCACAATGTTTCAGTCAATCCATTCTATGCCTACCTTCTATAATTTTGAGAAGAGTCATTATCATTCCAAGAGTTCTTCAGACTATTGAACTCATTCTTTGTGTTGCTTTTGTTGTTACCACAATGTTTCAGTCAATCCATTCTATGCCTACCTTCTATAATTTTGAGAAGAGTCATTATCATTCGAAGAGTTCTTCAGACGATTGAACTCATTCTTTGTGTTGCTTTTGTTGTTACCACAATGTTTCAGTCAATCCATTCTATGTCTACCTTCTATCATTTTGAGAAGAGTCATTATCATTCCAAGAGTTCTTCAGACTATTTGAACTCATTCTTTGTGTTGCTTTTGTTGTTACCACAATGTTTCAGTCAATCCATTCTATGCCTACCTTCTATAATTTTGAGAAGAGTCATTATCATTCCAAGAGTTCTTCAGACTATTGAACTCATTCTTTGTGTTGCTTTTGTTGTTACCACAATGTTTCAGTCAATCCATTCTATGCCTACCTTCTATAATTTTGAGAAGAGTCATTATCATTCGAAGAGTTCTTCAGACTATTGAACTCATTCTTTGTGTTGCTTTTGTTGATACCACAATGTTTCAGTCAATCCATTCTATGCCTACCTTCTATCATTTTGAGAAGAGTCATTATCATTCCAAGAGTTCTTCAGACTATTGAACTCATTCTTTGTGTTGCTTTTGTTGTTACCACAATGTTTCAGTCAATCCATTCTATGCCTACCTTCTATAATTTTGAGAAGAGTCATTATCATTCCAAGAGTTCTTCAGACTATTGAACTCATTCTTTGTGTTGCTTTTGTTGATACCACAATGTTTCAGTCAATCCATTCTATGCCTACCTTCTATAATTTTGAGAAGAGTCATTATCATTCCAAGAGTTCTTCAGACTATTGAACTCATTCTTTGTGTTGCTTTTGTTGATACCACAATGTTTCAGTCAATCCATTCTATGCCTACCTTCTATAATTTTGAGAAGAGTCATTATCATTCCAAGAGTTCTTCAGACTATTGAACTCATTCTTTGTGTTGCTTTTGTTGATACCACAATGTTTCAGTCAATCCATTCTATGCCTACCTTCTATCATTTTGAGAAGAGTCATTATCATTCGAAGAGTTCTTCAGACGATTGAACTCATTCTTTGTGTTGCTTTTGTTGTTACCACAATGTTTCAGTCAATCCATTCTATGTCTACCTTCTATCATTTTGAGAAGAGTCATTATCATTCCAAGAGTTCTTCAGACGATTGAACTCATTCTTTGCGTTGCTTTTGTTGTTACCACAATGTTTCAGTCAATCCATTCTATGCCTACCTTCTATCATTTTGAGAAGAGTCATTATCATTCCAAGAGTTCTTCAGACTATTGAACTCATTCTTTGCGTTGCTTTTGTTGTTACCACAATGTTTCAGTCAATCCATTCTATGCCTACCTTCTATAATTTTGAGAAGAGTCATTATCATTCCAAGAGTTCTTCAGACTATTGAACTCATTCTTTGTGTTGCTTTTGTTGATACCACAATGTTTCAGTCAATCCATTCTATGCCTACCTTCTATAATTTTGAGAAGAGTCATTATCATTCCAAGAGTTCTTCAGACTAATGAACTCATTCTTTGTGATGCTTTTGTTGTTACCACAATGTTTCAGTCAATCCATTCTATGTCTACCTTCTATCATTTTGAGAAGAGTCATTATCATTCCAAGAGTTCTTCAGACTATTGAACTCATTCTTTGTGTTGCTTTTGTTGTTACCACAATGTTTCAGTCAATCCATTCTATGTCTACCTTCTATAATTTTGAGAAGAGTCATTATCATTCCAAGAGTTCTTCAGACTATTGAACTCATTCTTTGTGTTGCTTTTGTTGTTACCACAATGTTTCAGTCAATCCATTCTATGCCTACCTTCTATAATTTTGAGAAGAGTCATTATCATTCCAAGAGTTCTTCAGACTATTGAACTCATTCTTTGTGTTGCTTTTGTTGATACCACAATGTTTCAGTCAATCCATTCTATGCCTACCTTCTATAATTTTGAGAAGAGTCATTATCATTCCAAGAGTTCTTCAGACTAATGAACTCATTCTTTGTGATGCTTTTGTTGTTACCACAATGTTTCAGTCAATCCATTCTATGTCTACCTTCTATCATTTTGAGAAGAGTCATTATCATTCCAAGAGTTCTTCAGACTATTGAACTCATTCTTTGTGTTGCTTTTGTTGTTACCACAATGTTTCAGTCAATCCATTCTATGTCTACCTTCTATAATTTTGAGAAGAGTCATTATCATTCCAAGAGTTCTTCAGACTATTGAACTCATTCTTTGTGTTGCTTTTGTTGTTACCACAATGTTTCAGTCAATCCATTCTATGCCTACCTTCTATAATTTTGAGAAGAGTCATTATCATTCCAAGAGTTCTTCAGACTATTGAACTCATTCTTTGTGTTGCTTTTGTTGATACCACAATGTTTCAGTCAATCCATTCTATGCCTACCTTCTATAATTTTGAGAAGAGTCATTATCATTCCAAGAGTTCTTCAGACTATTGAACTCATTCTTTGTGTTGCTTTTGTTGTTACCACAATGTTTCAGTCAATCCATTCTATGTCTACCTTCTATAATTTTGAGAAGAGTCATTATCATTCCAAGAGTTCTTCAGACTATTGAACTCATTCTTTGTGTTGCTTTTGTTGTTACCACAATGTTTCAGTCAATCCATTCTATGCCTACCTTCTATAATTTTGAGAAGAGTCATTATCATTCCAAGAGTTCTTCAGACTATTGAACTCATTCTTTGTGTTGCTTTTGTTGTTACCACAATGTTTCAGTCAATCCATTCTATGTCTACCTTCTATAATTTTGAGAAGAGTCATTATCATTCCAAGAGTTCTTCAGACTATTGAACTCATTCTTTGTGTTGCTTTTGTTGTTACCACAATGTTTCAGTCAATCCATTCTATGCCTACCTTCTATAATTTTGAGAAGAGTCATTATCATTCCAAGAGTTCTTCAGACTATTGAACTCATTCTTTGTGTTGCTTTTGTTGTTACCACAATGTTTCAGTCAATCCATTCTATGCCTACCTTCTATAATTTTGAGAAGAGTCATTATCATTCCAAGAGTTCTTCAGACTATTGAACTCATTCTTTGTGTTGCTTTTGTTGTTACCACAATGTTTCAGTCAATCCATTCTATGCCTACCTTCTATAATTTTGAGAAGAGTCATTATCATTCCAAGAGTTCTTCAGACTATTGAACTCATTCTTTGTGTTACTTTTGTTGTTACCACAATGTTTCAGTCAATCCATTCTATGTCTACCTTCTATAATTTTGAGAAGAGTCATTATCATTCCAAGAGTTCTTCAGACTATTGAACTCATTCTTTGTGTTGCTTTTGTTGTTACCACAATGTTTCAGTCAATCCATTCTATGCCTACCTTCTATAATTTTGAGAAGAGTCATTATCATTCCAAGAGTTCTTCAGACTATTGAACTCATTCTTTGTGTTGCTTTTGTTGATACCACAATGTTTCAGTCAATCCATTCTATGCCTACCTTCTATCATTTTGAGAAGAGTCATTATCATTCCAAGAGTTCTTCAGACGATTGAACTATTTCTTTGTGTTGCTTTTGTTGTTACCACAATGTTTCAGTCAATCCATTCTATGCCTACCTTCTATAATTTTGAGAAGAGTCATTATCATTCCAAGAGTTCTTCAGACTATTGAACTCATTCTTTGTGTTGCTTTTGTTGATACCACAATGTTTCAGTCAATCCATTCTATGCCTACCTTCTATAATTTTGAGAAGAGTCATTATCATTCCAAGAGTTCTTCAGACGATTGAACTCATTCTTTGTGTTGCTTTTGTTGATACCACAATGTTTCAGTCAATCCATTCTATGCCTACCTTCTATAATTTTGAGAAGAGTCATTATCATTCCAAGAGTTCTTCAGACGATTGAACTCATTCTTTGTGTTGCTTTTGTTGTTACCACAATGTTTCAGTCAATCCATTCTATGCCTACCTTCTATAATTTTGAGAAGAGTCATTATCATTCCAAGAGTTCTTCAGACTATTGAACTCATTCTTTGTGTTGCTTTTGTTGTTACCACAATGTTTCAGTCAATCCATTCTATGCCTACCTTCTATAATTTTGAGAAGAGTCATTATCATTCCAAGAGTTCTTCAGACGATTGAACTCATTCTTTGTGTTGCTTTTGTTGTTACCACAATGTTTCAGTCAATCCATTCTATGCCTACCTTCTATAATTTTGAGAAGAGTCATTATCATTCCAAGAGTTCTTCAGACGATTGAACTCATTCTTTGTGTTGCTTTTGTTGTTACCACAATGTTTCAGTCAATCCATTCTATGCCTACCTTCTATAATTTTGAGAAGAGTCATTATCATTCCAAGAGTTCTTCAGACTATTGAACTCATTCTTTGTGTTGCTTTTGTTGTTACCACAATGTTTCAGTCAATCCATTCTATGCCTACCTTCTATAATTTTGAGAAGAGTCATTATCATTCCAAGAGTTCTTCAGACGATTGAACTCATTCTTTGTGTTGCTTTTGTTGTTACCACAATGTTTCAGTCAATCCATTCTATGCCTACCTTCTATAATTTTGAGAAGAGTCATTATCATTCCAAGAGTTCTTCAGACTATTGAACTCATTCTTTGTGTTGCTTTTGTTGTTACCACAATGTTTCAGTCAATCCATTCTATGCCTACCTTCTATAATTTTGAGAAGAGTCATTATCATTCCAAGAGTTCTTCAGACTATTGAACTCATTCTTTGTGTTGCTTTTGTTGATACCACAATGTTTCAGTCAATCCATTCTATGCCTACCTTCTATCATTTTGAGAAGAGTCATTATCATTCCAAGAGTTCTTCAGACGATTGAACTATTTCTTTGTGTTGCTTTTGTTGTTACCACAATGTTTCAGTCAATCCATTCTATGCCTACCTTCTATAATTTTGAGAAGAGTCATTATCATTCCAAGAGTTCTTCAGACTATTGAACTCATTCTTTGTGTTGCTTTTGTTGATACCACAATGTTTCAGTCAATCCATTCTATGCCTACCTTCTATAATTTTGAGAAGAGTCATTATCATTCCAAGAGTTCTTCAGACGATTGAACTCATTCTTTGTGTTGCTTTTGTTGATACCACAATGTTTCAGTCAATCCATTCTATGCCTACCTTCTATAATTTTGAGAAGAGTCATTATCATTCCAAGAGTTCTTCAGACGATTGAACTCATTCTTTGTGTTGCTTTTGTTGTTACCACAATGTTTCAGTCAATCCATTCTATGCCTACCTTCTATAATTTTGAGAAGAGTCATTATCATTCCAAGAGTTCTTCAGACTATTGAACTCATTCTTTGTGTTGCTTTTGTTGTTACCACAATGTTTCAGTCAATCCATTCTATGCCTACCTTCTATAATTTTGAGAAGAGTCATTATCATTCCAAGAGTTCTTCAGACTATTGAACTCATTCTTTGTGTTGCTTTTGTTGTTACCACAATGTTTCAGTCAATCCATTCTATGCCTACCTTCTATAATTTTGAGAAGAGTCATTATCATTCCAAGAGTTCTTCAGACGATTGAACTCATTCTTTGTGTTGCTTTTGTTGTTACCACAATGTTTCAGTCAATCCATTCTATGCCTACCTTCTATAATTTTGAGAAGAGTCATTATCATTCCAAGAGTTCTTCAGACTATTGAACTCATTCTTTGTGTTGCTTTTGTTGTTACCACAATGTTTCAGTCAATCCATTCTATGCCTACCTTCTATAATTTTGAGAAGAGTCATTATCATTCCAAGAGTTCTTCAGACTATTGAACTCATTCTTTGTGTTGCTTTTGTTGTTACCACAATGTTTCAGTCAATCCATTCTATGCCTACCTTCTATAATTTTGAGAAGAGTCATTATCATTCCAAGAGTTCTTCAGACTATTGAACTCATTCTTTGTGTTGCTTTTGTTGTTACCACAATGTTTCAGTCAATCCATTCTATGCCTACCTTCTATAATTTTGAGAAGAGTCATTATCATTCCAAGAGTTCTTCAGACTATTGAACTCATTCTTTGTGTTGCTTTTGTTGTTACCACAATGTTTCAGTCAATCCATTCTATGCCTACCTTCTATAATTTTGAGAAGAGTCATTATCATTCCAAGAGTTCTTCAGACTATTGAACTCATTCTTTGTGTTGCTTTTGTTGTTACCACAATGTTTCAGTCAATCCATTCTATGCCTACCTTCTATAATTTTGAGAAGAGTCATTATCATTCCAAGAGTTCTTCAGACTATTGAACTCATTCTTTGTGTTGCTTTTGTTGTTACCACAATGTTTCAGTCAATCCATTCTATGCCTACCTTCTATAATTTTGAGAAGAGTCATTATCATTCCAAGAGTTCTTCAGACTATTGAACTCATTCTTTGTGTTGCTTTTGTTGTTACCACAATGTTTCAGTCAATCCATTCTATGCCTACCTTCTATAATTTTGAGAAGAGTCATTATCATTCCAAGAGTTCTTCAGACTATTGAACTCATTCTTTGTGTTGCTTTTGTTGTTACCACAATGTTTCAGTCAATCCATTCTATGCCTACCTTCTATAATTTTGAGAAGAGTCATTATCATTCCAAGAGTTCTTCAGACTATTGAACTCATTCTTTGTGTTGCTTTTGTTGTTACCACAATGTTTCAGTCAATCCATTCTATGCCTACCTTCTATAATTTTGAGAAGAGTCATTATCATTCCAAGAGTTCTTCAGACTATTGAACTCATTCTTTGTGTTGCTTTTGTTGTTACCACAATGTTTCAGTCAATCCATTCTATGCCTACCTTCTATAATTTTGAGAAGAGTCATTATCATTCCAAGAGTTCTTCAGACTATTGAACTCATTCTTTGTGTTGCTTTTGTTGTTACCACAATGTTTCAGTCAATCCATTCTATGCCTACCTTCTATAATTTTGAGAAGAGTCATTATCATTCCAAGAGTTCTTCAGACTAATGAACTCATTCTTTGTGATGCTTTTGTTGATACCACAATGTTTCAGTCAATCCATTCTATGCCTACCTTCTATAATTTTGAGAAGAGTCATTATCATTCCAAGAGTTCTTCAGACGATTGAACTCATTCTTTGTGTTGCTTTTGTTGTTACCACAATGTTTCAGTCAATCCATTCTATGCCTACCTTCTATAATTTTGAGAAGAGTCATTATCATTCCAAGAGTTCTTCAGACTATTGAACTCATTCTTTGTGTTGCTTTTGTTGTTACCACAATGTTTCAGTCAATCCATTCTATGTCTACCTTCTATAATTTTGAGAAGAGTCATTATCATTCCAAGAGTTCTTCAGACTATTGAACTCATTCTTTGTGTTGCTTTTGTTGTTACCACAATGTTTCAGTCAATCCATTCTATGCCTACCTTCTATAATTTTGAGAAGAGTCATTATCATTCCAAGAGTTCTTCAGACTAATGAACTCATTCTTTGTGATGCTTTTGTTGTTACCACAATGTTTCAGTCAATCCATTCTATGCCTACCTTCTATAATTTTGAGAAGAGTCATTATCATTCCAAGAGTTCTTCAGACTAATGAACTCATTCTTTGTGATGCTTTTGTTGTTACCACAATGTTTCAGTCAATCCATTCTATGCCTACCTTCTATAATTTTGAGAAGAGTCATTATCATTCCAAGAGTTCTTCAGACTAATGAACTCATTCTTTGTGATGCTTTTGTTGTTACCACAATGTTTCAGTCAATCCATTCTATGCCTACCTTCTATAATTTTGAGAAGAGTCATTATCATTCCAAGAGTTCTTCAGACTAATGAACTCATTCTTTGTGATGCTTTTGTTGTTACCACAATGTTTCAGTCAATCCATTCTATGCCTACCTTCTATAATTTTGAGAAGAGTCATTATCATTCCAAGAGTTCTTCAGACTACTGAACTCATTCTTTGTGTTGCTTTTGTTGATACCACAATGTTTCAGTCAATCCATTCTATGCCTACCTTCTATAATTTTGAGAAGAGTCATTATCATTCCAAGAGTTCTTCAGACTATTGAACTTATTCTTTGTGTTGCTTTTGTTGATACCACAATGTTTCAGTCAATCCATTCTATGCCTACCTTCTATAATTTTGAGAAGAGTCATTATCATTCCAAGAGTTCTTCAGACTATTGAACTTATTCTTTGTGTTGCTTTTGTTGATACCACAATGTTTCAGTCAATCCATTCTATGCCTACCTTCTATAATTTTGAGAAGAGTCATTATCATTCCAAGAGTTCTTCAGACTAATGAACTCATTCTTTGTGATGCTTTTTTTGTTACCACAATGTTTCAGTCAATCCATTCTATGCCTACCTTCTATAATTTTGAGAAGAGTCATTATCATTCCAAGAGTTCTTCAGACTACTGAACTCATTCTTTGTGTTGCTTTTGTTGTTACCACAATGTTTCAGTCAATCCATTCTATGCCTACCTTCTATAATTTTGAGAAGAGTCATTATCATTCCAAGAGTTCTTCAGACTATTGAACTCATTCTTTGTGTTGCTTTTGTTGTTACCACAATGTTTCAGTCAATCCATTCTATGCCTACCTTCTATAATTTTGAGAAGAGTCATTATCATTCCAAGAGTTCTTCAGACGATTGAACTCATTCTTTGAGTTGCTTTTGTTGATACCACAATGTTTCAGTCAATCCATTCTATGCCTACCTTCTATAATTTTGAGAAGAGTCATTATCATTCCAAGAGTTCTTCAGACGATTGAACTCATTCTTTGAGTTGCTTTTGTTGATACCACAATGTTTCAGTCAATCAATTCTATGCCTACCTTCTATAATTTTGAGAAGAGTCATTATCATTCCAAGAGTTCTTCAGACTATTGAACTCATTCTTTGTGTTGCTTTTGTTGATACCACAATGTTTCAGTCAATCCATTCTATGTCTACCTTCTATAATTTTGAGAAGAGTCATTATCATTCCAAGAGTTCTTCAGACGATTGAACTCATTCTTTGAGTTGCTTTTGTTGATACCACAATGTTTCAGTCAATCCATTCTATGCCTACCTTCTATAATTTTGAGAAGAGTCATTATCATTCCAAGAGTTCTTCAGACGATTGAACTCATTCTTTGTGTTGCTTTTGTTGATACCACAATGTTTCAGTCAATCCATTCTATGTCTACCTTCTATAATTTTGAGAAGAGTCATTATCATTCCAAGAGTTCTTCAGACTATTGAACTTATTCTTTGTGTTGCTTTTGTTGATACCACAATGTTTCAGTCAATCCATTCTATGTCTACCTTCTATAATTTTGAGAAGAGTCATTATCATTCCAAGAGTTCTTCAGACGATTGAACTCATTCTTTGAGTTGCTTTTGTTGATACCACAATGTTTCAGTCAATCCATTCTATGCCTACCTTCTATAATTTTGAGAAGAGTCATTATCATTCCAAGAGTTCTTCAGACGATTGAACTCATTCTTTGAGTTGCTTTTGTTGATACCACAATGTTTCAGTCAATCAATTCTATGCCTACCTTCTATAATTTTGAGAAGAGTCATTATCATTCCAAGAGTTCTTCAGACTATTGAACTCATTCTTTGTGTTGCTTTTGTTGATACCACAATGTTTCAGTCAATCCATTCTATGTCTACCTTCTATAATTTTGAGAAGAGTCATTATCATTCCAAGAGTTCTTCAGACGATTGAACTCATTCTTTGAGTTGCTTTTGTTGATACCACAATGTTTCAGTCAATCCATTCTATGTCTACCTTCTATAATTTTGAGAAGAGTCATTATCATTCCAAGAGTTCTTCAGACGATTGAACTCATTCTTTGTGTTGCTTTTGTTGATACCACAATGTTTCAGTCAATCCATTCTATGCCTACCTTCTATAATTTTGAGAAGAGTCATTATCATTCCAAGAGTTCTTCAGACTATTGAACTCATTCTTTGTGTTGCTTTTGTTGATACCACAATGTTTCAGTCAATCCATTCTATGTCTACCTTCTATAATTTTGAGAAGAGTCATTATCATTCCAAGAGTTCTTCAGACGATTGAACTCATTCTTTGTGTTGCTTTTGTTGATACCACAATGTTTCAGTCAATCCATTCTATGCCTACCTTCTATAATTTTGAGAAGAGTCATTATCATTCCAAGAGTTCTTCAGACTATTGAACTCATTCTTTGTATTGCTGTTGTTGTTACCACAATGTTTCAGTCAATCCATTCTATGCCTACCTTCTATAATTTTGAGAAGAGTCATTATCATTCCAAGAGTTCTTCAGACTATTGAACTCATTCTTTGTGTTGCTTTTGTTGATACCACAATGTTTCAGTCAATCCATTCTATGTCTACCTTCTATAATTTTGAGAAGAGTCATTATCATTCCAAGAGTTCTTCAGACGATTGAACTCATTCTTTGGGTTGCTTTTGTTGATACCACAATGTTTCAGTCAATCCATTCTATGCCTACCTTCTATAATTTTGAGAAGAGTCATTATCATTCCAAGAGTTCTTCAGACTATTGAACTCATTCTTTGTGTTGCTTTTGTTGATACCACAATGTTTCAGTCAATCCATTCTATGCCTACCTTCTATAATTTTGAGAAGAGTCATTATCATTCCAAGAGTTCTTCAGACTATTGAACTCATTCTTTGTGTTGCTTTTGTTGATACCACAATGTTTCAGTCAATCCATTCTATGCCTACCTTCTATAATTTTGAGAAGAGTTATTATCATTCCAAGAGTTCTTCAGACTAATGAACTCATTCTTTGTATTGCTTTTGTTGTTACCACAATGTTTCAGTCAATCCATTCTATGCCTACCTTCTATAATTTTGAGAAGAGTCATTATCATTCCAAGAGTTCTTCAGACTATTGAACTCATTCTTTGTGTTGCTTTTGTTGATACCACAATGTTTCAGTCAATCCATTCTATGCCTACCTTCTATAATTTTGAGAAGAGTCATTATCATTCCAAGAGTTCTTCAGACTATTGAACTCATTCTTTGTGTTGCTTTTGTTGATACCACAATGTTTCAGTCAATCCATTCTATGCCTACCTTCTATAATTTTGAGAAGAGTCATTATCATTCCAAGAGTTCTTCAGACTATTGAACTCATTCTTTGTGTTGCTTTTGTTGATACCACAATGTTTCAGTCAATCCATTCTATGCCTACCTTCTATAATTTTGAGAAGAGTCATTATCATTCCAAGAGTTCTTCAGACTATTGAACTCATTCTTTGTGTTGCTTTTGTTGATACCACAATGTTTCAGTCAATCCATTCTATGCCTACCTTCTATAATTTTGAGAAGAGTCATTATCATTCCAAGAGTTCTTCAGACTATTGAACTCATTCTTTGTGTTGCTTTTGTTGATACCACAATGTTTCAGTCAATCCATTCTATGCCTACCTTCTATAATTTTGAGAAGAGTCATTATCATTCCAAGAGTTCTTCAGACTATTGAACTCATTCTTTGTGTTGCTTTTGTTGATACCACAATGTTTCAGTCAATCCATTCTATGCCTACCTTCTATAATTTTGAGAAGAGTCATTATCATTCCAAGAGTTCTTCAGACTATTGAACTCATTCTTTGTGTTGCTTTTGTTGATACCACAATGTTTCAGTCAATCCATTCTATGCCTACCTTCTATAATTTTGAGAAGAGTCATTATCATTCCAAGAGTTCTTCAGACTATTGAACTCATTCTTTGTGTTGCTTTTGTTGATACCACAATGTTTCAGTCAATCCATTCTATGCCTACCTTCTATAATTTTGAGAAGAGTTATTATCATTCCAAGAGTTCTTCAGACTAATGAACTCATTCTTTGTATTGCTTTTGTTGTTACCACAATGTTTCAGTCAATCCATTCTATGCCTACCTTCTATAATTTTGAGAAGAGTCATTATCATTCCAAGAGTTCTTCAGACTATTGAACTCATTCTTTGTGTTGCTTTTGTTGATACCACAATGTTTCAGTCAATCCATTCTATGCCTACCTTCTATAATTTTGAGAAGAGTCATTATCATTCCAAGAGTTCTTCAGACTATTGAACTCATTCTTTGTGTTGCTTTTGTTGATACCACAATGTTTCAGTCAATCCATTCTATGCCTACCTTCTATAATTTTGAGAAGAGTCATTATCATTCCAAGAGTTCTTCAGACTATTGAACTCATTCTTTGTGTTGCTTTTGTTGATACCACAATGTTTCAGTCAATCCATTCTATGCCTACCTTCTATAATTTTGAGAAGAGTCATTATCATTCCAAGAGTTCTTCAGACTATTGAACTCATTCTTTGTGTTGCTTTTGTTGATACCACAATGTTTCAGTCAATCCATTCTATGCCTACCTTCTATAATTTTGAGAAGAGTCATTATCATTCCAAGAGTTCTTCAGACTATTGAACTCATTCTTTGTGTTGCTTTTGTTGATACCACAATGTTTCAGTCAATCCATTCTATGCCTACCTTCTATAATTTTGAGAAGAGTCATTATCATTCCAAGAGTTCTTCAGACTATTGAACTCATTCTTTGTGTTGCTTTTGTTGATACCACAATGTTTCAGTCAATCCATTCTATGCCTACCTTCTATAATTTTGAGAAGAGTCATTATCATTCCAAGAGTTCTTCAGACTATTGAACTCATTCTTTGTGTTGCTTTTGTTGATACCACAATGTTTCAGTCAATCCATTCTATGTCTACCTTCTATAATTTTGAGAAGAGTCATTATCATTCCAAGAGTTCTTCAGACGATTGAACTCATTCTTTGTGTTGCTTTTGTTGTTACCACAATGTTTCAGTCAATCCATTCTATGCCTACCTTCTATAATTTTGAGAAGAGTCATTATCATTCTAAGAGTTCTTCAGACTATTGAACTCATTCTTTGTGTTGCTTTTGTTGATACCACAATGTTTCAGTCAATCCATTCTATGCCTACCTTCTATAATTTTGAGAAGAGTCATTATCATTCTAAGAGTTCTTCAGACTATTGAACTCATTCTTTGTGTTGCTTTTGTTGATACCACAATGTTTCAGTCAATCCATTCTATGCCTACCTTCTATAATTTTGAGAAGAGTCATTATCATTCCAAGAGTTCTTCAGACTATTGAACTCATTCTTTGTGTTGCTTTTGTTGTTACCACAATGTTTCAGTCAATCCATTCTATGCCTACCTTCTATAATTTTGAGAAGAGTCATTATCATTCTAAGAGTTCTTCAGACTATTGAACTCATTCTTTGTGTTGCTTTTGTTGATACCACAATGTTTCAGTCAATCCATTCTATGCCTACCTTCTATAATTTTGAGAAGAGTCATTATCATTCCAAGAGTTCTTCAGACTATTGAACTCATTCTTTGTGTTGCTTTTGTTGTTACCACAATGTTTCAGTCAATCCATTCTATGCCTACCTTCTATAATTTTGAGAAGAGTCATTATCATTCCAAGAGTTCTTCAGACTATTGAACTCATTCTTTGTGTTGCTTTTGTTGATACCACAATGTTTCAGTCAATCCATTCTATGCCTACCTTCTATAATTTTGAGAAGAGTCATTATCATTCCAAGAGTTCTTCAGACTATTGAACTCATTCTTTGTGTTGCTTTTGTTGATACCACAATGTTTCAGTCAATCCATTCTATGCCTACCTTCTATAATTTTGAGAAGAGTCATTATCATTCCAAGAGTTCTTCAGACTATTGAACTCATTCTTTGTGATGCTTTTGTTGTTACCACAATGTTTCAGTCAATCCATTCTATGCCTACCTTCTATAATTTTGAGAAGAGTCATTATCATTCCAAGAGTTCTTCAGACTATTGAACTCATTCTTTGTGTTGCTTTTGTTGATACCACAATGTTTCAGTCAATCCATTCTATGCCTACCTTCTATAATTTTGAGAAGAGTCATTATCATTCCAAGAGTTCTTCAGACTATTGAACTCATTCTTTGTGTTGCTTTTGTTGATACCACAATGTTTCAGTCAATCCATTCTATGCCTACCTTCTATAATTTTGAGAAGAGTCATTATCATTCTAAGAGTTCTTCAGACTATTGAACTCATTCTTTGTGTTGCTTTTGTTGATACCACAATGTTTCAGTCAATCCATTCTATGCCTACCTTCTATAATTTTGAGAAGAGTCATTATCATTCCAAGAGTTCTTCAGACTATTGAACTCATTCTTTGTATTGCTGTTGTTGTTACCACAATGTTTCAGTCAATCCATTCTATGCCTACCTTCTATAATTTTGAGAAGAGTCATTATCATTCCAAGAATTCTTCAGACTATTGAACTCATTCTTTGTGTTGCTGTTGTTGTTACCACAATGTTTCAGTCAATCCATTCTATGCCTACCTTCTATAATTCTGAGAAGAGTCATTATCATTCCAAGAGTTCTTCAGACTATTGAACTCATTCTTTGTGTTGCTTTTGTTGATACCACAATGTTTCAGTCAATCCATTCTATGCCTACCTTCTATAATTTTGAGAAGAGTCATTATCATTCCAAGAGTTCTTCAGACTATTCAACTCATTCTTTGTATTGTTTTTGTTGTTACCACAATGTTTCAGTCAATCCATTCTATGCCTACCTTCTATAATTTTGAGAAGAGTCATTATCATTCCAAGAGTTCTTCAGACTATTGAACTCATTCTTTGTATTGCTGTTGTTGTTACCACAATGTTTCAGTCAATCCATTCTATGCCTACCTTCTATAATTTTGAGAAGAGTCATTATCATTCCAAGAGTTCTTCAGACTATTGAACTCATTCTTTGTGTTGCTTTTGTTGATACCACAATGTTTCAGTCAATCCATTCTATGCCTACCTTCTATAATTTTGAGAAGAGTCATTATCATTCTAAGAGTTCTTCAGACTATTGAACTCATTCTTTGTGTTGCTTTTGTTGATACCACAATGTTTCAGTCAATCCATTCTATGCCTACCTTCTATAATTTTGAGAAGAGTCATTATCATTCCAAGAGTTCTTCAGACTATTGAACTCATTCTTTGTATTGCTGTTGTTGTTACCACAATGTTTCAGTCAATCCATTCTATGCCTACCTTCTATAATTTTGAGAAGAGTCATTATCATTCCAAGAATTCTTCAGACTATTGAACTCATTCTTTGTGTTGCTGTTGTTGTTACCACAATGTTTCAGTCAATCCATTCTATGCCTACCTTCTATAATTCTGAGAAGAGTCATTATCATTCCAAGAGTTCTTCAGACTATTGAACTCATTCTTTGTGTTGCTTTTGTTGATACCACAATGTTTCAGTCAATCCATTCTATGCCTACCTTCTATAATTTTGAGAAGAGTCATTATCATCCCAAGAGTTCTTCAGACTATTGAACTCATTCTTTGTATTGTTTTTGTTGTTACCACAATGTTTCAGTCAATCCATTCTATGCCTACCTTCTATAATTTTGAGAAGAGTCATTATCATTCCAAGAGTTCTTCAGACTATTGAACTCATTCTTTGTATTGCTGTTGTTGTTACCACAATGTTTCAGTCAATCCATTCTATGCCTACCTTCTATAATTTTGAGAAGAGTCATTATCATTCCAAGAGTTCTTCAGACTATTGAACTCATTCTTTGTGTTGCTTTTGTTGATACCACAATGTTTCAGTCAATCCATTCTATGCCTACCTTCTATAATTTTGAGAAGAGTCATTATCATTCCAAGAGTTCTTCAGACTATTCAACTCATTCTTTGTATTGCTTTTGTTGTTACTACAATGTTTCAGTCAATCCATTCTATGTCTACCTTCTATAATTTTGAGAAGAGTCATTATCATTCCAAGAGTTCTTCAGATTATTGAGCACATTCTTTGTATTGCTTTTGTTGTTACCACAATGTTTCAGTCAATTCATTCTCTGTCTACCTTCTATAATTTTGAGAAAAGTTATTATCATTCCAAGAGTTCTTTAGACTGTTGAACTCATTCTTTGCACGGCTTTGTTTTATCACAGTATTTCACTGGATCTGTATTATATCTTTCTTTAATTGGGCAAGCCGTAATGAAAGAAATTGGTTGTTCTTTTATGGAAAACGTTGAATTGAAAGGAATTGGAACCTAACACTGACAGGCATCGTTGAATCTTTTTTTTTAAAACGATCCATTCATTAAAGAACGATTAATTTATTGCATTGAGCATTGTGATAAGTTCATCCGCATCAGTCCGCTTGAAATTGAAATTAGGGGACAATATCCCGTTCCCTCCAATGAAAGAATTGTCAATTTCGGCTCATTTCTGACATAGGGAATTGAAAAATATCAGTATGCAATAAAGCTGTAAAAATGCACATTCCTTATTTTAGGTCTGATTTCCGGTAAGACGTGAAGCCGATTTTCTCTAATCTAATTCCCGATAACGTAGTGTCTTGTAGCTCTCCATGGACGCTATTTCATTCCATAAGCTTGACAAAGCATTCTATATTGAACGTAGAAAAGGCTCCTTTAGTAGTTTCTTCGAACACCGCGTATTGTTACAAAACCTACAATCTAGAATCACATTCTTTAATAGCCATGTCAGATCGAGGCTTTCACATAGATGTCTTGCATGGCACCGGCATCGTTCAAAAATGTCTAACCTATCGTCTGTAAACCGCTTTCTCAAACAAAGAAATTGGTTGAAAATGAGCCCGAGTAAATAAAGCCTGTAGGTTCAAGCGAGGTTCATTCTTTTTGGAACCCGTGTTCTCTATCAAATAATAGAAGCCACATTACGTTACGACTTTTCCTCTAGGGGCAACAACTGAAATGGTTAGCAGGTCAAAGAGAAAATAATTATATAATCAAGATGCTGATGTTCCCCACCACATCGAAGAAATGGTTAGGAAAGTAAACACCCATCAATATTAGCAAGTACGATAACAGTAGACACGTAAAACCTATTTTTATGAAAGATTGTCTTACAAGAAAGATTATTTAAAATTCAACCGAGAGTAGTTGCCTTATATGAAAACGGTTATAATTACTATTACCATTTCGATATTTCATATATATATATATATATATATATATATATATATATATATATATATATATATATATATATATATATATATAACGCATTCAATAGTGAATGTAATGTAACGCCTGATAAAAATACATGACTGAATCCATCATACGTAAAATAATTGCTCATACATTTCTGGATCCCGTCAAATTAACGTCTGCAGAATCGAAGGTATTTGGTTCTACGTTTTTTTTCAACGTTTGATCTTCTTGTGAAGATGTGATGGAATTCATTTCTCCCCTTGTAGGTTGGGTGTCTATATAATTCCCGGTCCTTTGGTTATGTGTGTGTATATCCCAACTTTAGATAACTTTACTACCTTCTATATGCTGGTGCACACACAGACATCTTTTGAGGCCCAATTATATAGTTGTAGACTATTAGGTTAGAGTCGGAACTTCTAGGTCTATTGGCGTTCAGCGGGTACAAAGCTTTCTTTGATATCTTTTAGAGCCAACACAAGTCAACACCTTTTAGACAAAAGGTTCCTGATGAATATTCTGTTCGAATCAGGCCTTGATTATTTACTAGTGTGAATCAGATACCGGAGAAAATGTTTAATCATATAAAACAAACATTATCAAATGGACAAAGTCCGACAATTATTTTAAGAAATTTTTTATGCTTATACATTCTTTTTATAGATACAAATATTTAAGTAAATGGTCTGTTTATAATAAACAGGATTAACAGCATTTATGAAAATTTCTCGGACATTCAGGCCAGTAAATGTCGTTAATACTGTTTATTATGAACAGAGAATTTACTTAGATATTTGTATCAATAACAAGAACGTATAAACATTAAAAAGTCTTAAAACAAACATTATAGAAAGAAAATTTAAAATGAATATGCCGTTAATCACTTCAAGTCTACGGACATTGATATATATTCATATAGTCAACTGATTAGAATGTCAGTTCTTGGACAATGATACCCGCGTTCGAATCTCACCATAATCGATTTGACAGAGTAGTGACATCTTGATAATATCAGCACTGCGAGATGGTCTCATCGAGAAACGATTTTGAGCTATGGCTTCTGAGGGAAATTGGGTAAACGAAACGTTTCGGAAAACGTCGGAAGTTTTGCTAGCACCAGGTCGCAAGTAATCGTGAACGAGGGTGTGAACGTACTGGTTTTGTTCAACAAAAGGTCACACCAGATTATGTGCTCTTCTCCCAAAACTGTCGTTAATAGCTGCTCCCTATGGTTGCCACATAAACCTGCAAAAATGCAATTATAAACAACACAGATAAAGAAAAATATACAGGATATAAATATAAGAGTGACTGAAAGACCCTTGAAACAGAGAAATTACACACACAAGACATCCGTTAACAGCACAACCCTTCCTAAACATATATGGGAAGTTAAAAACCGAAAACCAAATTATACCAAAAATATCATGGAAAATAAGGAAAACCGCCTCAGCCTACAACAATCAATCCAAAAACTGTAAACTCTGTCTTGAGGAGAAAATATCTATAATCACCTTCACTGATCAATGGAAATTGCAAAATGAATGTTCAGAACTTATCTCAGAATGCAGACACAAAAACAATTTTTTAATATACTGCTTAAAAATCAAATACTAAAAATTAATACCTTGTAAAATACTGCAATTATAAACGCAAATATATGCACTATATACAATGCATATAATTCTATACACTTTATACAAAGCCAATATTTTAAACTAATCAAATAAGATAACCAACAACCGAGAAAGAATGAAACAAACAAAAAAATCTAAACAAATAAACAAACTACGACTGCAAATATAAACACAAGTAAATGTAATAACAATAAAAAGTAATTCCGTAATCAATAATAATAAATATCGTCCTGGGTATGACGATAAACTACATCCGCGTTCTGGGTAAGACGATAAACTACGTCCAACAGCAAGGCCTGTGATAATATGTTTTTGAAAAAATAATATTACTAGCTATACACTTTTGAGAAAAAAATATTAACAGAAATAGATTTTTGACAGAACAAAAATATTACCGGGAAAAAAAGTTGTCGGCATTAAATGACTCATTGAGGTTGATATGCCGTAAAACAACCATCCAGTTTCCTTAAAATTAAAGAAATCACTTATTGCAATCTCACGGAAAGAGATTGTAAAGAGGCAAAGAAATTCAGCTATAGAATGCTAGAGAATGATTTTATATATCTATAGACATTGTTTGAAAAATGCATTATTACTTACGTAATCCATAAAATGTCAAAATCGTAACTTGAACCCTATACCAACGCCCAAATCTTTATCAGCCACGTTAAATTATGTCGGGTTAAAAGCTTGTAATAATTACTGTAATTATGGTAGCAATTATTTGCAATAAATAACCGTCATGGTGGCTCATCATGGTGTCAGTGTGATGATATAAATTATTGCGTTATTACATCGGATAAATTATTTTATTTGGCAATGTTAAAAAATCGAAAATGATCTCCAAGATTCGCCTGAAAATTTAATTAACTTCTTCTTTGGCCCTTGGCCCACGCTTCTATAAAATGTCATTGAAATTTATTGAGAATCTTTGGAGATTTTCTTGGAGGACAGACAAGCATAATAATTGCTGGCATTGTTGATGATGTATCATCCTTTGAGATGCATATCTATCTATCTATGTATCTATCTATGTATCTATCTATCTATCTATCTAAATTTTTATATATATGTATATATATATATATATATATATATATATATATATATATATATATATATGGATGTGTGTGTGTGTTTGTATTTGTTTATATTAATACAAGAATGTATATTTGCAAAGAAATTATATATATGTGTGTGTGTACGTGTTTGTGTATGTCTGTGTATGTGGGTTTATATCAATACAAGGATGTATATCTAGAGATTAATAAAATAAATTTACGCACACACACACACGCACGTACGCACACACACACACACACACACACACACACACACACATATATATATTGTTGCAACATAGAAAAGGTTACTGAATGAGGAAAAACCAAAAAGGAGTTTGGAAATGAAATGGAAATCTTTAAACAAAATAAGATACTCGCCAGCGGCATGAAGTAGGTAAACCACTGCTAGTGGTGGACTACTTAGACAGCATATTATACTCACTTACAATAGTGTCCAACGTATTTATGGGGATAGGAACATACCCATCAGTGTTTATAGGTACGCTATATAACATATATATATATATATCTATAGAGAGAGAGAGAGATAGATAGAGAGAGAAAGAGAGAGAGTGAGAAAGAGAGAGTAAGTGTTAATAGGCCATTGAAAGAAATTTGAGAGACTAAAAAAAAATAATAATACTGATAATAAAACTAATCCTATTTATTTTATATTAGTAGGTCTTTTGACGAAATGGAAGCATGTGTAAGATAGATTTTAAAATCGGAATTTTGGAACACGCCTGTGTCCTTTCTCAACTAGACAAGAAATGAAAAATGATGTGGGGTTTTCATTGTCCTGGGTCACAAACTCACATCAATTCAACTAAATATGTTAGCTCAGTCAATGATAGTGAGCGCTTTCCAATAAGTACCGCGCATATATAATATATAGATTATATACATATAAATTGCATATATATATATATATATATATATATATATATATATATATATATATATCTATATATATATATATATAATGAATATATATATATATATACATTTTAGATAGATAGATTGATAGATGAATCGGAGAGCCGAGTTCGAATTCCAGTCGAATCCATTACATACATTCACTTACGTGCTAATACCCTTGTGAAAGGTAGTAATCATCTTCTCCCTCCAGCTATCGGTAAATAGTAGGACAGATTGGATTCTATAGCCTTGGATGGCAACTGGTCTGGGAGAAGGGCAACTCTAAATTCAAAAACCTGCGGAGGGACCTTGCGACACGTAGTGCACCAGGTCTCTGTATTCGGCCCTTCAAAAGTGTGGATGGTTCTGCACAAAGCCTTCACCACTATAATCAATCATATGTACTGGTGTCTGGGCTGTCGCCTCCTAGGAACTGAGCTGCTTGACCCTCATACATCGAATACAACGGGAGAGTCCACCAGATAGATAGATTGATAGATAAATAACCGTCCAAGGGCAGCTTCCTGTAGTTAGGTGTAGTGTAATTTGTGCAACGATTGCTTCGTGTTTTTGGAAACTGAAAGATGATAAATGGCGCAGCCATTCGACTCCGAGAATGCCAGTCTCCTAGGGCAGCTAGGTAGTCCCCATTGCAGACGCCTGCGAAGGCACATTTTTGTTGTTCAACATCCACAGAGTCCATCTATATTTTATGTTGCAACTATGCTGAGCGTACATGGGAGAGAGCACGATATCTAGCGTGAGCAACAGTCTGAACAAGGCTAGCACGCTCAAACACTCGGTCACGACGACTTCGTCCTAGCACACCCACCGACGGCTACCCAAAGCTTTCGTTTGCCCAATTTCACTCACAAGGCTTGATTCCACCCGTGGTATGCTTTCCGTTACTTTCCAAAGGTGCCGTACGCTGGAATTGTCCCCTCCAGACCCATATACTCAAGAAGTTACATTTCGGGCAAATCGATCATGGTGACATTTGAACCCGGTTATCATGGTCAGGAAACTAATATTATAACCTCATAATATACCCATAATATATATATATATATATATATATATATATATATATATATATATATATATATATATATATATGTATGTGTGTGTATGTGTGTGTGCGTGTGTGTGTGTGGTCTTAATACAAATAACAATTGTCACTTAACCGCGGAATATAGCTTAAAAACGGTAATTGACAATTGTTATTTGTATTAATATATATATTAATACGACATATATATATATATATATATATATATGAAGAAATATACTCTTAAGGTGTGCTATATTTATGTGATAAAGTTCTCAATATCAGAGATAGAGCGTGTGTTATATAAAAGTGAACATTGAAGTCAACACTTAGAGGCGACAGGCTATTTCATGCTAGACGCAATCGTCAGGCTACGAGTGCTGTTTTTTTCTCTCAGCTATTTATATATACGGGTTATTGGTGCCTTCTGGGTAGTCAATTTTGGCGGTTATTTTACCGGAAGTCGTTTATTTGTTTATTTATTTATTTGGGTTAGATTATTTTGCTTTATTTTTTGTTTTTTCTTTTTCTTTTTCTTTCTTATCTTATATATATATTTATTTTGTACCGCTTATTTAATAATTTTGTTCAGGTTTGGGAAGATAAAACTATTTATTCAATTTTGGCGTTGATTGTTCTACTTTATTCTAACTATTATTTTGGCGGGAGCAGTTTTTAATTTGTTTATTACTTCATGTATTTATTTGGATTGATTATATTTACTTGTGTTTTCTAACGATTAATTTATCGGGATCGGTTTGTTACTTTGTTTATTTATTTGGATTAATTTAGATTAATTTCTTTTACTTGTTTATTATTATTTATTTATTATACTGTATATTTTTATTTACTCGTTTCGGTTTTCGATTTTTAAGTAACGTAGCATTTTTTATCGTTATGTAACGATTATAGCTATGTTTTTCGTCGGGTTTTTGGTTTGATTTTTACAGTCTACCTAATATCTTGCTTATAAGGGTTTGTTAATTTGTTTATTATTTAATTTATTTATTTGGGTTCATTGATTTTGTTTTTTTATTTTTTTTTATTCTGTTTCGTCTATCCTAACGTGTGTGATTTGGTCATTTGTTTGGGTTAATTTATTTTACTAATTTGTCATTTTGTTTATTTATTTTATTTTATTTTATTTATTTTTCAGTTTTCGTAGTAAAAATTTGTTTTCATGCCTGCATTTTGAGATGAGCTCGGATCGTCTATTTAATAATTTATTTTGGTCTGGAAGGTAATGATAGCTATTTTTCCCTCCAAGCAATGTTTGCAAGTTTTGGATTGGTTGTTGTAGGCTGATGATCTTTTACTTATTTTCCAAGATATTCTTGGTGTGATGTGCGTTTTGTTTTTAATTTCCCAGATATACTTAGAAAGCATTGTGCTGTTCGCGTAGTTACTATTTGTGAAAGATGTTTTGCGTGCATAATTTCTTTGTTTCCAGGGTCCTTCAGTTACTCCTATGTATACTTTTTCTTCATTATCTGGTGATTTTGTCGTGGCTTGGTTTATTACGTTGTTTTGCAAGCAATTACCGTTTAAGGGACATTCGTTCTTTATTCTGCAGTTACACGTGGGTTTCATTTGTTCGTGTGGTTTATGATAGTTTTCCTGTTGTGCTTTTTATTATTTGTGCCATGTTCTCGGTGCAACTGTAGCTGGTTTTTACTGTGTTTTTGTTGAATATTTTGTGTAGGGTGCTTTTACGTTTTTCCTGTACGGTGGGTTGAACCATATGATATTTCTTTTCCTGGTGGCCTTTTTTGTGTTCTGTGGTGAGTATGTGAGTGTTGCTGGGAATCCGCTATCTTTTAGGGCTGTTTCGTAGCCTTTCTTAGCTTTGTTAAATATGGATTCATTGGAGGAATTGTCGGAAAGCCTGCGGTTAATCGATTTTCGTATCTGTTTGATTATAGAAGGCAGGTGATTGGAAGATGTGTGTATATAAAGTGGTTTATCATTGGGTTTTCTGTATGGTTTGTATGTGCCTTTTCTTAGGTTGACGGTAACATCTAGAAAATCTATTTCGTTTAGGTTAGTTTTTATATCTATGTCTAATCCGTTATTTTTGAAAATCTTTATTATTGCTTTTCTAGTTTTGTCTGTGTTTTGTTTGTTTTTAGTTTCTTAAGATTATGAGACCGTCGTCCCTGTAGAGTCCTGTGTCATTTCCATCTATTATTTTATTTACTTCGTGTCTAGTAAGTATACATATGATTTCTCAGGTCTCTAACCACCGTCAAAGCTTCCCATTGTAGTGTCAAAGACCCCATCTTTCTTTATCCATGCTTCTTCATTGTGAAATAGTAATGATTTACGAGAGTGTTTAATGTTGTCAATTTCGTTTGGTTTTATTATTATTTGTTCCTGAGCTAAATTGATGTCCTTATCTAGCATGAAATTCTGTTATGGATGGGTAAAATTCTTTTATGTCTAATTGTAGGAATTGGCAATTTTGTTTGTTATTTATGCCGTGGAACCAGTCAATAGTTGATTTTGTGTTTTTCCACTCGTTTACTCCTAACTTCTTCCTAAGTTCAGAATTAATTCTTTCTAGTATCGTTTTACTTATTTTATCTAGTTCGCTTTTGGCTGGGTTTATGAGTCTGCATGCACGGTTGGTTTTGAAATTTTCTTTGTGGCCTTTTAGTGTGATAAAGGTTTGCGCCATGCTGATGCAACTTATTCGGTCATCTAGGTCTAATTTATATATATATATATATGTATATATATATATATATATATATATATATATATATTCGTAAAATATATTGTATATATATATATATATATATATATATATATATTCGTAAAATACATCAGTGATGTTTTTAGCTGAGGTTCATTAAAGGTTTCTTTTCTTTCGACGTCATACCCTCCTCTCCGTGGGGACCAAACCGACACTAATCTGCTATCGACTTGTGTGTCAGCTAAAAAATTCCTCCATTTTTTAAAAATCACACATTGCGACTCCACTTGGCAATTTATAGTCCAGTCACGGATAACTTCCGGTTGACCTTGGTACATATCAGTGATGTTTTTAGCTGAGGTTCATTATACTAATCGGGTATCGACTACAAATTACTCCATTTTTTAAAATCACACATTGCGACACCTCTTGGCAATTTATAGTCCAGTCACGGATAACTTCAGGTTCACGTGTAATCTGCGCCCTTCCATAAAAAAGCAAGCAAACGCAGTTACGATTTCGATCTGAAGAGGAAAATGGCGAAGCGTTCTGTTTAAAGTGGTAAGTAATGATCTTTGTTTTCCCTCGCTGAGATATATACATGCACACACACGCAAACACACACATGAATCACATTTTACTTACACTATTTCCATTCATGTTAATCATCCAATCAAAAAAATGCATGTCCCCTCTCTCTCTCTCTCTCTCTCTCTCTATATATATATATATATATATATATATATATATTATATATATACAGTGTAACCCGGATATAAGAGAGTTGTCGGGACCGAAGAAGAAGTACCTTCTATCCGGGTTTCTCTTATATCCGGGTTTGGTCTATTTTGTTTAGGTACGGATGGCTCTAATTTGGGACCAAATAAAATCTCTCTTATATCCCGGTTTCTCTTATATCCGGGTTACACTGTATATATATATATATATATATACATATATATATATATATATATATATATATATATAGAGAGAGAGAGAGAGAGAGAGCAACCTCGGTTCTCAAACGTCTTACATTGTCGAACAAATCGGTTTGCGAACAGAAAATTTGAGATGAAAATACCTCGGTTAACGAACAAAATTTCGGTTCTCGAAAAAACTTTACCGAACCGCGTTAACCGGAACGGAAACATTTCTGTGTCGACCGCCATGTTGTATACATTCGTGTGTTGTGCCATGCTTTTCTTTTCCAATTTTATTGTACTGTGACTTTTTTCTCTACATTGGAAAAATAGTTTCGGTTTACGAACATTTCAGGTTACGAATGGCCTTCAGGAACGAATTGAATTCGTTGATCGAGGTTCCACTGGGTAGATATGAAGAAATATAGTCTTAAAGTGTGCTATATTTATGGGATAAAGTGCTCAATATCAGAGATAGTGCGTGTGTAAATATAAAAGTGAACATAGAAGTCAACACTCAGAGGCGACAGTCTGTTTCATGCTAGAAGCTAGTGGCCCGACCATTGCATCTATCATGAAACAGACTGTCGCCTCTAAGTGTTCACTTCTATGTTCACTTTTATATATATATATATATATATATATATATATATATACACATATATATATATAACATATTTATGTTATAATATTTAAATAAATGATTATATATATATATATATATACACGCTCTATCTATATTTACACATGCTATATCTCTGATATTGAGCACTTTATCCCATAAATATAGCACATTTTAAGACTATATTTCCAAATATATATATATATATATATATATATATATATATATATATATATATATATATATATATATATGTATACACATACAGTGGAACCTCGATCCACGAATTCAATTCGTTCCTGAAGGCCATTCGTAACCTGAAATGAACTTGAAATATATATATATATATATAACCTTAAATATGGTAAGGGGACAAAATCTTAGCCACAGATCACCCATACTTAACAATGGTTCGGGGTACCCTAATTCTGTCCCCTAGTTGAGACTCCTTTGTCGGGTGTAGTTTTAGGTCATACCGAGACTAACTTCCAGTTGCCCGGAAAAAATAATATCAGCGCTACTTCCCTTCACTTCCTTACTGACTGCCAATCCCTTTATCTTTTAAGCCATAGCCATCTAGAGCAGGAGTCGGCGAAGGATATTTGTCCAACCCGCCAAATTAACAGTAGTAAGGAATTTGCATTTCTTGTTGATTTTATAAGTTGTTATCCTGTTATTCCTGCAGTAAAATAACGAACCTTGTTTAAATAATTTAATATCAACTTTGTTCTTTTTTTTTCTTTAAACTCCAGACCAAGACAGCGTTCTGGACGGAGCGGTTTGAGGCCGATACAATTTATTGCAGTACATTTGATATCATGGCTTTCCTCAAGACGTGGTTGGCGAGCTAAGTGCAAGCCGAGTGAAATTAGATGCAGAGGCTTTGCCGGGCGGTCACTATACTGTCAAAATTAAGAGTAACAGGTTTGGGATAGCAGCCTGTTACTCCATAGCTGTCTGGTCCGCTCTCTTCAGAAAGGTTGCCGACTACTGATCTAGAGACTGTTCTTTTTCAATCATATTACTCCTCATTTTGAAAATATCTTAAGTAATGACCACCCGGCAAAGACTTTGCATCCGATTTCAATCGGTTCGCACTGAGCTCACCAACCACGCCTTTTGAATTCCTGTAGAATATGTAAATATTTACCAAGTTTCCTTTCGTGGGCTTCGTGCATGTTTCCTTCCCAAGAGACTGTTAGTTCCATCATAATGCATCTATGCAGACGACACTACTATTTACTCTTACGTAAATAGCAAATCCGTATCGCTGACAAAACTAACCTGACCGTTGGTCTCGAAAAGGACATCCAGTTGGTTGTTGACTGGGACAGGAAATGGCTGGTTAACTTTAATGCTTCAAAAACAAAACTGCTCTCTATTAACCACCACAGAGAGCCATCTCTGCCTCCCATTATAATCTCTGATGCTCAACTCCACGAGAGCACCTCTTTGCAACTGCTTGGTCTCACACTGTCCGCTGACCTGAGATGGAACTAATACATTCAATCAATAGCTTCATCTATCCCAAGGAATGCTGGTTCTCTGTGTCGCGCCAGAAAGCTTTTCACGCTCGAGTCCATCCTTCAAATTTACAAATCAACCATTCGCCCTTGCATGGAGTATTGCTGTCATATTTGGTCTGGAGCCCCCCCCCCCCCCGTCTTTGGGTCCTCGACAAAATCCAGAGACGGATATGCAGTCTGATTGGTCCTGATCCGGCATCTTGTCTACAGTCACTTTCTTACAGACGTGCCGTCGCCACCCTCTGTCTTTTTTTTTACAAATACTTTCACGGTAACTGCTCCTACGAGCTATTTTCGCTTGTTCTCAAATTGCATGAATTTAACGTGCCACTAGGTCGGCATCTCAGTCTCGCACTTGCCGTCTATGGAACTCCATTCCTGGTAGCTATAATCTTCAATTATTCAAATGCAATGTCAATCGACATTTCAAGATACCTTGATCTAATTCCCCGTCCTTCTCTTCATCTTTTCCTCTTTCACGTCTCTTTATTCTTGCTCCCATTCTCTGTAACCCCATTGCGTGCTGGTGGTACTCCCGCCTTGCTTTGGGTGAATTGCTTTAAAAAGCTTATTATTTTCACTTGAAATTTCAGCTGCCTGCCTATACATTTGTCAGTCTGGGGCAGAACAGAGGAGAGACGTTTCTTTTCGTCTGTAATGTTTTACCTTTACCCGGGCTTGGACAAAATTCATCACCTTTTTATTCGGTTCATATCGTTTTGGTTGAAGACTCCTTGAGACTATTGTTGCAATGACCCCCAAAATATTGCCATGGCGCCACCACTACCGCCGCTCGCTCAATGCCTTGGGGAAACTGCTCAATGTGTGTTGGAGGGACCCTCTCTTTTGGCAAACTCACTCCCCACGCGTGGAGGCTTGCTGGGCTGGGTAATATGTCATACACTGCATGCACAAGGATGCCTGTGTTACTGGGATTGGTATACCAGAGATCCGTCCCAGAAATCTTCATTTTTATTTAAGCTTTCCCATTTTGTCCAGGTCGCCTGTTGACTTAAGGACACCATTTTACTGCCTCTAATTTCCTCAACATTTGCTCTCACTTCATATTGAAGACAAGGTTTCCGGTCTTTCCTCTTTTTTCTTTCCCTCGGAGATTGGGACAGTAATCTAGGCCTGATCTGCCCACTTCTACTTTTCCTCCTAGCGCCTTCTGGTTCAACCTTTGCTCTGCTACATTGAGCTCGTGCGATACCTTCAACAATCTCCCAGTTCGAACCTCTATACCTGCTTCTGCAACTTCAGGATCTCTTGAATACCTATATAAGATTGCCTTTCTTGTCCTCGCCACTTTAAACTCCTCAACTAATCTTCTGTGGGGGAATTGCAATGCGTTTTATACTCCATACACAGCTGTACTGCTCAAATTCTTCGCTTAAGCTGAGCCATCTTCTCAGATAGCCAATTTTCCTTCTCCATATTTTCGACTTGATAATGCCACTTCATAATACGTCAGAGGCCACACAATCTTTGGCAAGTAGCATATTGATATATCCATGCCGTAAAACGTCCTGGCAGTCCTGACTTTTTGTTGTGGCCTTGTTAGAACCAGAATTAAAGACACAAAGAGAAAAACTGAGTTAAATATATAAACAGAAACAGTAATACAAACATATACAAACGAGAGTGTTACAGCAAGTATGTTCGGTCCGATTGTCAGAGCTGACTGCTGCAAACTTCCCTCTCTCAAAAAGGCAGTACCTGCTCCTATTTATATCTGGGAGAGTTCATGCGTACTATAACACTTGTCTACTTTGCTCAACATTGCTTCGAGGTATGTAAAACATTTCTGGGTAGCATTTGTATCTTTTAGATTAGCATTGAAAATTTTACCCGGACACTTTACTATTTTTTCTTTTATCGACGTGATAATGGTTCTTGCAATTTTGAAAAGGAATTTTTCTATCGTAATCCCCTCTCTTTAATACTAAGGACCTCAATTTTGTCGGTTAAAACTGTATTCTTGTTCAAGCCATTATTTTTTCTAAACACTATAATATCCACCGGAGTCCAGAAAAGGCAGATATAGTAACTGTCTGGGTATCCATATATATATATATATATATATATATATATATATATATATATATATATATATGCACGAATTGGAGGTTATCGTACTCCCCGTTTCTCATCACGGGACCTCGAAACTCAAATTTTATTGATTTTACTAACATATTCATGGTTAAGGTGAATAATATCACTGAGATAGTGCATCCAGTTATTATTTCCCTTTCGAGCCGATTCCAATCGGAAGATATCAAATCGGACTATGTTTTTATATTGAAATCATTTTCATAATTGTTGTGGTGTACTCCCTCTAATGAGTCTATAGTGGACTCTTCCACTTACTATAAAATTAGTAGGAAAGTAAGCCTCGGGTGAACAGTAGTATAGATTGAACGCTGGTCAACCGACATACACTCCCAAATCGTGTAATACTCTTCTGTTGTATTTACTGTTCAATACACGATTTATCTGCAACCTCTTGTTTTGTTATTTCTTAACCATTTACTTGGTTACAACAATAATTTTGTATGAGATTCCTTACACAAACAGGGGCATGGTATCTTTTGAGTGCTTCTTCGACTAATTTCTGTGGAACGCATGCATATGCATTAGTGGGGTCAAGCCAGAGTACGACGAGATTGCCGTTTCCTTCTTTCGCTTCTCTTAGGAGCTGCGTTATCACGCAAATATGCCCCAGAAACTTGGAATGCCTGCAATCCCACCCTTACGCACTGAAGTGTCTATGTAATTGTTGGCACCTACATAATGCCGAAGTCGTTGGGTCAGGATGCTGAAGAAGTTTTTGTTCTCAGTGTCCCGCAAAGAAATTGTTCTGAACTGTTCAATTTCTTTACGAATCCACATTACATTGGTAAATCTCCGCCGCTTTGCAACTCTACCTCTTCTCCAAATAGCTTTTAATATCTTCCAGAAATGTAACTGAATATTCGGACATCTCTTGTAGACATCACAGGGAACACCGCTGGGGGTGGAGCTGATCTAGCTGCCGATATGACTTCTTTTAATTCTATCAAGGTCCGTGCGCTCATGTCGAAACCTGTTTCTGGAGGTTCAGGGCACACTATTGCATTGTTTTCTACTAAATCCCTATCTCTATCTTGATCGCTAAAAGTCTCTTGTAGGAAAGAACTTATTTCTTCCGCCGTACACTCAAGATTACAATTTCTTTTATCCCCAAGAAATCTCTTCGCAAAACCAAAAGGGTTTAAAATAAAGGTTGAGTTCTTCCTAGGCATCTCTTTCGCACGCTTTCTGTGATATTCCGAGTTTTAAGTTTATTCGTCAATATATCTCGGATTTCCGAAAGAGGTGGTTTTCTCACATCATTTGTTTTTTTGTATTGTTTCATTAGGGATCTTAACTCGAGTCTGAACTGGTGAATTTATTTTTTCCGACAGTTATTTCTGGGTTCTTTCTTGTGTTCCTTTCCGAATCTTTCTGACGCCTAACTAATGATGATAGTCGGTTATTCTATGTAATCCGCTGTCTCCGTCCCGTTTCGATATCGTTCGTAAAAGATCATTTATATCATGATCGAACTGTTGCCATTCTTCCTTCTGGTGGGCACTGGGTCATTTAATCCGCTTTCTTGTCACTCTCTCTCTCTGGATTTTGAGAGACCGGCACATGGAGGGACTCGGCTCTGTGGTGTGTAGTTTGGTAATGTTCTTCCTCCGTCTCACCACAGGAATTACCTGCGCGTTGTTTCTGACACGCTCTCTCCCCAAATATTCCATTCTGGTCTGTTGGATTTTAAAACTTCGCGGATTCTTGCATTCCTTCCAAAAGGTGCATTTTAGTTTCATAATCCCGGTATTTTCCTTAATAGAAAGCCCTTCATCAGTCCTCATAAATCCGATCGGTATCCACTGGGGTATCTATTTCCTGAAAAACTTGTAGCCAACAATGATTTCTTCCTAGCGGAAAATGCAAGTAGGGGTGCTACCCCGTCTCTCCCAAACTGCCGTCTTTCCGAGCTGTCAACTGTCTCTCTAGTTGACCCCCAAACTGTTCTTTGGTTGTCATCTAGTCTGTTCCTAGAGGTCACTAAATTATTTAGGGTTCCATTTCGTAAAAAAATAGGCCAGTTACGGATAACTTCCGGTTGACCTTGGCACACATCATCAGTGATGGTTTTAGACAAGGTTCATTATACTAATTGGGTTTCGACTTGTGTGTCAGCTACAAATTACTCCATTTTTTTAAATCACACATTGAGACTCATCATGGCAATTTATAGTGCAGTTACGGATAACTTCTGGTTCACGTTTAATCTGCGCTCTTCCATAAAAAGGAAGCATATATATATATATATATATATATATATATATATGCTTCCTTTTTATGCTTCCTTTATATATATATATATATATATATATATATATATATATATATAAAAGGAAGAACAGTAAGATATATAATCCGGTGTTCTTACTGATATTTTTTATTTTTATTTTTACAAAACAGTGCTCAATGTAAATTTACAGAGCATAAATATAAATTAACTGATTCAAAATATGTTTTTTTTTCGCTACACAGTAATAACCATGTTTCAAAAATGGAAGCTAAAAACTTCAAATTTTATTATATAATTAAATTAAAAGCATTAGTTCCATTTCATCTTCAAGCGAATATAACTTATTTAAATTTTTTTTTAGTTTTAAACGCACACATAAATTCATAATTCGCTGTTACCTAAGATACAGGGAAATTCAATCATTCAGAAAAGGGGCGGTAGCGTGTGCATTTATATTAACTATTTTTGTATCAATTATGAGCTACGTCCGAGAAAGAGGTTAGTTTAGGGTAGGGGTGTATTTTTCAACTAATTCTGATAATATATATATATCAGTTGATTTATAATATTATATATATATATATATATATATATATATATATATATATATATATATATATATATATATATATATATATATATATAATTAACAAATCGGAGACTTAAGAAGGACTTTCTGAAATCTTCGATTTGTTAATTAATTATTACTTGCTCTGTTTATTACGTTGATCCCTCGGGATTTATATCCTCCTCGGAATTATCCACATGGATTATCAATTAACTTTATTATATATATATATATATATATATATATATATATATATATATATATATATATTATAAATTAACTGATTTAAAAATATGGTTCCTTCGCTACACAGGGATTACCATGCTTCAAAAACCGAAGCTAAAAACTTCAAATTTAATTATATAATTAAATTAAAAGCATTAGTTCTGTTTCATCTTCAGTTAACAATTATGCTCTGTAAATTTACATTGAGCCCTGTTTTGTAAAAATAAAAAATATCAATAAGAACATCGGATTATATATCTTACTGTTCTTTCTTTTTACTATAATATATATATATATATATATATATATATATATATATATATATATATTGATGTATGTTTCATTAAATAATATAGACACGTTTTCTGTATTTATTTTAAGTAAATTCCTTTCATATCGTCTGATAAGCTTAATAACATTATCATTGAAAGATGAAATAAAAACAACATATTGATACATGTTTTTAATCCTATTTAAGCTTTCGTCTTACATAAGCCATTATCAAAGATACACGGACAAAACAATAATGATAGTCTGTTTTTGTTACATGAAAGATTTCAAAGCAACGACAAACTCGTGTATACGAGACGCGTAAGCGATAATCGCACCGCAGCTCGTGACATCACACATGACCACGCGAGAGTGAAAACGAGAAGTATTAAGTATGGGAAGCCGTATGTATAAACCAATGGCTTCTGTTATCAATTATAGGCATTTAAGA
>OZ038517.1:27078573-27081073 GCA_964036315.1 Acanthosepion esculentum | reverse complement strand
GATGTCGATTGACGTTACACTTGGAGATTATATTTGTCAGGGAAACAGGAATAAGGAAGGGAGTTCCACAGGCGAGATGTGCGAGACATGGAGCTATTGGAGTAGAAGAGACGTCTACATCTAACAGTTTCAACGGTGAATTAAATTCATGAGGCCTAGGAACCAGCGAAAGCAGCTCCTCGGAGCAATTACCGTGAAAGTATTTGTAAAAAAGACAGAGCGAGGCAACGTCGCGTCTGTGAGACAGCGACTGCAGACGAGATGAGAAATCAGGGCCAATTACATTGCATATCCGTCTCTGGATCTTAGCAAGAACCCTGAGGTAAACAGCAGGGGATCCAGACCATATATGGCAGCAATATATGGTTGTTCCTTGTCATGGTAGAGGGTTTACTTGCCCCAGTGATTCCAAGAACGAAGCCGTCTGAACTTCCAACTCCTTTAGAGCCACCTATGACGGTCAGGTGAAAGAGAAAGGACCAGATTGAACGCGAACAAACGCCGAAGACCCCCAACGGCGGAATAGGCAAAGATCTACACGATCTCACGGACCGGCCGGCGAATGAGGGCAGTGTCAGTCGGGCTGGCGTAACGAAAGCAGACCCTAACAGACCAAGCGTCCGACAGACCGATGCAACAAGGTTTGCCAGATCTCGGCTGTCTCAATCCCCCTTGGAGCGACGATGGAAGAGCTTCGGGTCAAATGTGTAGGCTTCTCCGTAGCGACCAGAGTTGTCCACCAAAAATAAATTCACGCCAATGGCCTCGCCAGATTCTCTTTAAGTCATCTCCACCATCGTCATCAGGGGGAGTGAGAAATGAATAGGGAGAGAGGATGTCGATCCCAATGCTCCGATATTATTATTATTATTATTTCCACTCGCGCGGTTTCTCATTTTTAATCAGAGATCTTTCATTAAACAGAGAATATTTGCGGTGCCAGCAAACACAGGCTTCTTATTTGGATTGTTTGTTTTGTCTTACGGTATATCAAATTCTTATGGGTTATTTCACACAGAAATTTAGTTTTTTTTTTCCAAAATAAAGTCTTTTATTTAAACTGTCAAAAACTTATTTTAAATAGTAAGACGATTGTTATGACTATTTTTGAAATATATATTTCGTAGGATCTGTAAGTAGAAGAATATCTTAAGCGGCATTTCAACCCCTATGGATTATTTGACGGCGAAATCTAAATATGAGCTTAACAGACGGTTGTGGGGGCTAGGTTATTTTTGGGACCTGGTCCTGGTGAAAGCGCTCAGCTCCTTTCAATAAACTAACCGTGTGCCATATCTTGCCAGAGTGGAGCGGCAAGAAAATACTAATGCTTCTTGACATTTTGTCTAAGATCAAAGTGTAGTATCGGCTCTTATCAGCTTACTCTGATTCTCTCTTCCCACTTTTGTTTACTCTTTCTTTTTTTCTTTCATCTTGAAACCAATTAGTGTCTTTACCCACACGATAAAATCGGAATAGTCCATTATTTATAACGCACATTTTATATGACCTTCTTCTTCTTCTTCTTCTTCTTCTTCTTCTTCTTCTTCTTCTTCTTCTTCTTCTTCTTCTTCTTCTTCTTCTTCTTCTTCTTCTTCTATGAGCCGTATCTGTTTAGAACCTTGGCGATCATGGCTCTCCACATTTACTAAATCTATATAAATAAATTCGAATGTCAGTGTGTCGCACTTTTTAACTTTATTCCTAGAGGCAGTAGCCCCACATATCATAACATTTTGGAATAAACCCGACTCCATGAGCAAATTAAAAAACAATGCGGGTCGGATCCAGCCCCGAAATCCTGAAATGTTGGATTCCCAAGTTTTCATAACTGCGATTGTTTTCGGCCAATTTTTACGTGATTTTTCGCGACGGATTGTTTTTGTATGATACTAATTTTTATAACTTGGAAATAGATTAGGGAATAATTGAAATTAATTGGGGAATCCAGTGAAAGTCACCGATGAAATAAAGATAATTGTTTGTATAGAAAGTAAGGATCTACGTACATCAAATTGTCTTTAAAATAAGTGGTGACATAAGAATTATCGTTATGCTTAAATATTAATGCAATACTTAAATGCAGCGAACAATTATCACTTCTTCTGTAGATCATTGTTGCCTATTGCATATGGCAGCAGTAGGCCTGGCAAAAAGAAATCTCCGCCAACAGAGGACCAGATTGCAATGAAAAGAGCCGAGGCTTCAGCGAAGAAAAGAAAGTTTTCTGCAAATGAAAAGCCAGATCAAACAGCAGCCGACAGAGCTTCCAGTGCTGAGACTATGCAAAGACCTAGGGATTCTGAAACTCCTGACCAAGCCGAAGGCCAAGTTAGGAGCCCTCCGCAGGCGCCCTCCGCAGGCGCCCTCCGCAGGCGCCCTCCGCAGGCGCCCTCCGCAGGCGCCCTCCGCAGGCGCCCTCCACAGGAGCTAGCTTAAATGCCGTACGGCTTTTAAGCTAGTTATAGAAATTTAAATGTAACGTCAGGCAAGAATCTGG
>OZ038517.1:27031073-27073573 GCA_964036315.1 Acanthosepion esculentum | reverse complement strand
TGTCCTCATCTTTGTTGTTGTTATCACCTGATCGCCTTCTGTTTGAATTTCTGGGATGAGGAGTTATCATTATTTACATTCAGACGAATGTCCTCATCTTTGTTGTTGTTATCACCTGATCGCCTTCTGTTTGAATTTCTGGGATGAGGAGTTATCATTATTTACATTCAGACTAATGTCCTCATCTTTGTTGTTGTTATCACCTGATCGCCTTCTGTTTGAATTTCTGGGATGAGGAGTTATCATTATTTACATTCAGACTAATGTCCTCATCTTTGTTGTTGTTATCACCTGATCGCCTTCTGTTTGAATTTCTGGGATGAGGAGTTATCATTATTTACATTCAGACTAATGTCCTCATCTTTGTTGTTGTTATCCCCTGATCGCCTTCTGTTTGAATTTCTGGGATGAGGAGTTATCATTATTTACATTCAGACTAATGTCCTCATCTTTGTTGTTGTTATCACCTGATCGCCTTCTGTTTGAATTTCTGGGATGAGGAGTTATCATTATTTACATTCAGACGAATGTCCTCATCTTTGTTGTTGTTATCACCTGATCGCCTTCTGTTTGAATTTCTGGGATGAGGAGTTATCATTATTTACATTCAGACTAATGTCCTCATCTTTGTTGTTGTTATCACCTGATCGCCTTCTGTTTGAATTTCTGGGATGAGGAGTTATCATTATTTACATTCAGACGAATGTCCTCATCTTTGTTGTTGTTATCACCTGATCGCCTTCTGTTTGAATTTCTGGGATGAGGAGTTATCATTATTTACATTCAGACTAATGTCCTCATCTTTGTTGTTGTTATCACCTGATCGCCTTCTGTTTGAATTTCTGGGATGAGGAGTTATCATTATTTACATTCAGACTAATGTCCTCATCTTTGTTGTTGTTATCACCTGATCGCCTTCTGTTTGAATTTCTGGGATGAGGAGTTATCATTATTTACATTCAGACGAATGTCCTCATCTTTGTTGTTGTTATCACCTGATCGCCTTCTGTTTGAATTTCTGGGATGAGGAGTTATCATTATTTACATTCAGACTAATGTCCTCATCTTTGTTGTTGTTATCACCTGATCGCCTTCTGTTTGAATTTCTGGGATGAGGAGTTATCATTATTTACATTCAGACTAATGTCCTCATCTTTGTTGTTGTTATCACCTGATCGCCTTCTGTTTGAATTTCTGGGATGAGGAGTTATCATTATTTACATTCAGACTAATGTCCTCATCTTTGTTGTTGTTATCACCTGATCGCCTTCTGTTTGAATTTCTGGGATGAGGAGTTATCATTATTTACATTCAGACTAATGTCCTCATCTTTGTTGTTGTTATCACCTGATCGCCTTCTGTTTGAATTTCTGGGATGAGGAGTTATCATTATTTACATTCAGACCAATGTCCTCATCTTTGTTGTTATTATAATCTGAACGCCTTCTGTCTAAATTTCTGGGATGAGGAGTTATCATTATTTACATTCAGACTAATGTCCTCATCTTTGTTGATATTATTACCTGATCCCCTTCTGTCGGGATTTTTAGAATGAGGAGTTATCATCATTTACATTCAGATTAATGTTCTCATCTTTGTTGTTATTATCACCTGATCGCTTTCTGTCTGAATTTCTGAGATGAGGCGTTATCATTGTTTACTTTAAATGTAAATCATTATTATCTTAAAAAAAAAAACTTCTATTCTAAAAATATTTTCTGGCTTTAAATAATCTGCAAAGAGCTGGCAAGCCATAGAGAATCAATCAATCAGTTGCTATAGCAAAAAATCAGTTGGAATGCAATTTTTATAGTAAAAAAACAATGCGTTTTTTTTAAAGTTGCTAAGCAAAATCTATAATAAAATAATAAATCAGTGCACCGTTATAATAAAGTGAAAATCATTCCTATAGTAAAATATATTCCAATGAAAATCTATAGTAAAATATTTTAAAGTAGCACTGATATTCAGAGAACTTAAAACGATTACTTCATTACTTATTTTAGTGCATCATTTTACTTAGAATCATTGCCACATGACGCAAACAATAATCAGTGCATTATTTTAACAAATTAGCCGCAGACAACCAACAGTGCTATTTTATAGCCATCTGTCACTTATATTATTGCCAACTGAGACTATTTTTACTTTTATATAAGTAATGAAGTAATCGTTCTAAGTAACCATATTTATAGTCCTGTGTCACTAATATTGCCAACTGAGACTATTTTTACTTTTATATAAGTAATGAAGTAATCGTTCTAAGTAACCGTTTTTATAGTCCTCTGACACTTATATTATTGCCAACTTAAAATTTTACATTTATATAAGTAATGATGTAATCGTTTTAAGTAACGTGGTTAATCAAAATAAGTGCTGGTTAATATATATTTATAAAGAATTTTTTTTTTTAGTTTTATTCAGTGACCTCACATCATGGAAAAGACTGCGATGTTGCTCTCTTTGAAGATACAAGGACCAATTCAAAAAAATACTGGAAGCCATTGGACTTGAGCCTAAATCGTTTGTAACACAGGCACAAGACCGTATCAACTGGTGGTATTCCATCACCATCGGAACCAAAAACTTCGAAGCCATCTGAAGAGAAAAGGAAGAAGACAAACGACAAGAGAGAAAAAGGCTTGAAAAAATCTACCTATTCCACCACCAAAATTACCATGCAATCAATGCCATCAGCTTTTCCGTGCAAGAATTGGTCTACTTAGACATTAACACCATCATCATAACGGAAGCGATCAGAAAGAAGTTCTGCCTATTCAAAATTTTCCATATATTTTCAATTTCAAAACAAAGTGTTGTAGATCGGGATTAAAGTTACAAATAAATTTTTCAAAGTTAATATTTTTTTATTCTATATTTAAGTATTTTAGCTATCACAGTCATTATCAAGAATGGTTAGTATTCCTTTGTCTTGATTTGTCTTTTTAATGGCACATCAACTCCTTATGGGTCATTTAATGCCAAAATTTAATTTTCTTAGAAGCTTTGAAATAATAAAAACATTATAGATTATTCTGTTTTCTCAATTGAATACATGATAGATGATAATCAACTTCTGTTCGTATACATGTTTTTTGTGGCTAGGGGTATGATATGTGCTTTATGTTGCAGTTTTGCTGAAGTTATATTTTGGAACACAGTTTGAATTCTTTAAGAAATTGTACGATATTATATAGATTAATGTCATGAAATATTTCTTTCATGTTAATTGGTTGATTTTGTTTATCAACACCTCTATTATTTATTTATTATTTAATGCCGGAATCTAAATATATTGTACAAAATATTGTGACTTCAACTAAGTATATTTTGAACGCAGTTGTATGCCTTTAACAACCGATAAAATGTATTGTTGGTAATTTTAGTATAAAATGTATTGTTGGTAATTTTGGTATAAAATGTATTGTTGGTAATTTTGGTATAAAATGTATTGTTGGTAATTTTGGTATAAAATGTATTCTTGCTACTATTTTTATTACAAAAATGTATTTTTCTGCTTTCACAGTGCTTTGTTTTTGTTTTGGAGTTCACAAATGGCCCGCAACTGGGGCCCTAACAATTGCTACCAGTCCGGGTCAGGGTATACCTGGGAAAAACAGCAATTAGTAGATAGTTCCAAGCACCCCAAAACCTCCACTCTCCTGATCATTGGATGTAATTATTCGTCATACCCAGGACTTGGTTATTATTGGTACGGTAAGGTGGAATAATGGCTAGCGGCTCGGACTGATGAATCGGGGAACCATTACATTCTCTTACATGATAATACCCTTGGGAATGGTATGAATCCTCCTCTTCTCCCCTCCAGCAATGGGTAAATAGCAGGATAGACCGGGTTCTATAGACTTGGATGGCAACTGGTCTACCGCAGAAAGAAATGGCAACCTGAAAATGCGGGGAAAAAAATCTGCCTCGTATGTATTGAAAGATACATGATGGCCTAAGCGTGTATAACACATGGCTCATAACTGACTGAAGCTAGATTTATTTGACTAAATCACATTGGAATTGGAACCACTTCAAAGTGACTTCATATGTAACGCTTAAACGGAAAAGCATGTATCGAATATATATACGTGTTTTTTTTTTATATACATACTTCAATATACCTGTGGAGAAAGAAGAAATATATTTTCTTTTCTTTCTGTATATGAATTTCTTTTGGATTATGGTAGTTGCTAGGATTTTGAGTTTTTTTCTTTGCAACGAGTCTTGTGTAATGTTTTGTTGTTACCCATTAAATTTTCAAAATTCTAAAAGCCATTATAATACAGAAGAAGCGTCTTATACCGGATGTAACAGCATAAATTGTCTAAATAGTGTAACAGTATAATTGTTCATTCCACAAAATCTTTAATATGTAAAAAAATACTAAATTCTTTTTTCCAGGTTTTCGGATATGTCGTTTAGCCATCTCGAAACCATTTATCGTGAGAATCACTGAAAAAGCCTTTAAATTATTCAGCTAGAAAGAGAACAGATCGTTTTGTGTCAGTTCCATTATTTTTTCCCAACTGAGCAATGGTGAGAGGAAAAAAGATCATTCAGGCTTTCAGTAATGGTACTAACGTCTTATGGATTGACTTGGTTCTTTTCGAAGTGATCTCTTTAGCTCTAAGTTGAAACGAAGATCCCGCTTGGTGTTGTGACCCCCTGATCCACTTCTCCTCTTTACTGTTCCATTCATAAATTGGTTCTTCTTTTAATTAAAGTAGCACTTTTTATATCGAAATTATGGTCAGACAAATTACGGTGAGCATTGAGTGTATTATTTTATAAAAGAACCCTTTTGTGTTTTAATAAATCCTGCTTAAAGAAAAACGCCGCAGTCAACACACACACACACACACACACACGTATATATATATATATATATATATATATATATATATATATATATATATATATACATATATACCCGATGCGAGGAGAACGAAAGTAATATATATTTCGATTCTCACTCGTCGAAGTGCAGTTGAAATGCACTGAAACGAAGTTGCATGTTTGTTGTGAATAAAATGGTTTTCTCTCTCTCTCTCTCTCTCTCTCTCTCTCTCTCTCTCTATATATATATATATATATATATATATATATATATATATATATATATATATATATATAGACAAAACCATATATACCGGTTGGGTTGTAACAGCAAAATGGTTCAAATCATGTAACAACATAAGTGTCCATCACACAAAATGTTTAATTTAAAAAAAAAACATTAAGCTAATTGAGTTTTTTTTCGAAGGTTTCAGATAAGACGTTCAGTCATCTTGTCACCATTTGCTGTAAGAATCACTGAAAACCCCTTTGAATTATTCAGCTAGAAAGAGAACAGGTTAAAATTGTTTTGTGTCGGACCCACTATGCCTTCTCAAATCAGCAATGGTGATGAGTAAAAGTAATGGTACCTTGTTAGTCCAGGTCACAAAGAAAGTTAGAGAGGGCGAAGATCATCTTGAATAAGTTGGAAAATGATCCTAGGAATAATATATATATATATATTTGAACTTTATTTTAATATTCCATAAGCTACCGTTCTTTAGTTATGATTAGTTAATGATGAACATGTCATCTTCGTTTATGATCGATTTCATCACGTTTTTTTCTCATAAGCTCCGAGAGTAATTATACATTCTTACTGGGCAATGTAGGGTCCAATAGTGTTTTAAAATAGTATTATGGTGTTATTTAACATCTGAGTTAGGCTCTTCCACACTTTTAACATCGGAATTAGATACCACTAGACATTTAAGAGCTGAATTAGCTCCCATCACACGTTTAACATCTGAATTAGTCACAACCACACTTTTAACTTATGAATTAGCCACCTCCACATTTCTGACGTCTGAATTAGAAACCTCCACACATTTAACATCTGAATTAGCCATCCCCTCCTTTTTAACATATGAGTTAGTCAACTCCATACTTTTAACATCTGAATTAAACACCTCCACACTTTTAACATCTGAATTAGTCACCTCCACACTTTTAACATCTGAATTAAACACCTCCACACTTTTAAGATCTGAATTAGTCACCTGCACATTTTTATCATATGAATTAGTCACCTCCACACTTTTAGCATATAAATTAGTCACCTCCACATTTTTACAACTTAATTAGCCACCCCCACACTTTTAAATTCTGACTTTGCCACCTCCACACTTAAAAATCTGAATTAGCCAGCTCATCACTTTTAAAATGTGTCTTAGCATCCTGAGAGTTTTTAATATCTTATTTAGTCACGTGCACACATTTAACATCTGAATTACTCACCTCCACACGGTTAAAATCTGATTTATCCGCCTCGAAACTTTTAATATCTGAATTAGTCATCTGCACACTTTTAACAACTTATTTCGACACCCCCATACTTCTGAAGTCTGACTTAACCACTTCCACACTTTTAACCTCCAAATTAGCCACATCCAAAATTTAACCTCTGAATTAGCCACTTCACACTTTTGAAATCTGACTTAAACCACTTCCACACTTTTAACCTCCGAATTAGCCACTTCCACACTTTTAACCTCAGAATTATCGACTCAACACATTTCACCAATGAATTAGCCACATCCACATTTTTGAAATCTGACTTAGACACTTCCACACTTTTAACATCTGAATTAGCTACCTCCACACTTTTGAAATCTGACTTAGCCATTTCCACACTTTAAAACTCTGAATTAGCCACCTCCACACTTTTGAAATCCGACTTAGCCACTTCCACATTTTAAACTCCGAATTAGCTACTTCCAAAATTTAACATCTGAATTAGCCACCTCCTCACTTTTGAAATCTAACTTAGCCACTTCCACACTTTTAACATCTGAATTAGCCACTTCCACACTTTTGAACTCAGAATTATCGACTCAACACATTTCACCAATAAATTAACCACTTCCACACTTTTTACCTCCGAATTAGCCACTTCCACACTTTTATAATCTGACTTAGCATCCCTAGAGTTTAAATATCTTCTATAGCCACCTCCACCATTTTAAAATCTACACTTTTAAAATCTGACGTGGCATCCTCACTATTTTACCATATTATTTAGCCACCTCATCACTTTTAACATCTGAATTAGCCACCTCATCACTTTTAACATCTGAATTAGCCACCTCGTCACTATTAACATTTGAATTAGCCACCTCATCACTTTTAACATCTGAATTAGCCACTCCTGCAACGTCTATTTTGTGGCTCCCTGCTGAGGGAAGCTTTTAAATTAAGACGTAATCTTCTACATATCGGTTGTAGAAGAATGTTAACAATAACACACTTAGCTGGGTGAATGAAAGTAACGGTACATTCATGCCTTTGTCAGGGGGTCATTAGTGCGTATTATGCACAAATGGGTTGACTCGCACTCGACGTAATGGTTCCATTTTCATTGTTGCTAACAGATGACGCCTCGCAATTCGTGATTCGATGTTATAGTTCTTTTTCTTTTAGGGTGAACTATTGTTCATTATAAAGGATTGGCTGAAAAAAAGTTAAAGACACGAGCAAAAAAGAAAGACTTTGAAGAGAAAACAAAAAAAAAAGCTGGATTTCGTTTCATGAAAAGCATTCTTTCCAACGTGAAAATAAATTTCCCGCCTAAAACTGTTTCCCGCGCGAAATACGCTTCGAGTTGTAAATGTCATGATCGCATCACATGCATCAGTGTGTTGTATTCTCTTGTGTCAAATAAATAAAAAAGAACGTAAATAAACAAGCATAGGTGATCAAAAGAAACAAATAATTGGAAAATATCATTGGTTCGTGCTTTGATTATTGTTGCCACCCATGGTTTGGTTTGGTTCGGTTTATTTTGTTTTATCGCATACCAACCTCAAAAGGTGATGTAATGCCGGCAATAAGTTTTAGGACACATTCGTATGAATAGAATATATATTCTTTGTAAGAAATCAGTTTGTAGTTCAGGTTGCATTGACGTATATTTTTCTTTGTAAAGAGGGTTATTGTCGAGAGTCAAATGTATTGCTGGTAATATTCTATTTCAAAGATATATTGCTGGCATTTTTACTCTAAAAATTTATTTTTATGCTGACAGTGTTTTCACCCCAGTTTGGGGGTTAAATATTTGCCAACAGCTGAGATCCTGACTGATGTTACCACCCTGAGTCAGTGTGGAATTGGGAACACCAGTAATTAAGAGATGCTCCTCAAACCCTGCCAGCCAGAGTCATTGCTGCCGGATGTAGTTTATCATCATACCCAGGAATCCAATGCAATGGTTCACCTGCTAAATATATAGAGATCCTCGATGAAATCCAAACAAAAATTGACTATGTTATAGGTCCTGTCCTGGCATCGCAGCTACAGTTGCTTTAGCACGGCCCTCACGTAGATTTCTTGTGCCTCATTTAAAATGCAATGTCAATCGTTATCTACTGTCTTCCTGATTACTCTTCTATTGTTCTCGCTCAATTTCCGCTTGTGGAACTCTCTTCCGGCTTCTTGCTTTCCTCTCAACTTTGATCTTCAAAAATTTAAATGCAATGCCAATCATCTACTCTCTTCCTGATTACTCTTCTATTGTTCTCGCTCAATTTCCGCTTGTGGAACTCTCTTCCGGCTTCTTGCTTTCCTCTCAACTTTGATCTTCAAAAATTTAAATGCAATGTCAATCGTTATCTACTGTCTTCCTGGTTACTCTTCTATTGTTCTCATTCAATTTCCGCTTGTGGAACTCTCTTCCGGCTTCTTGCTTTCCTTTCAACTTTGATCTTCAAAAAAAAAAAAAATGTAATGTCAATCGTTATCTACTGTCTTCCTGATTACTCTTCTATTGTTCTCGCTCAATTTCCGCTTGTGGAACTCTCTTCCGGCTTCTTGCTTTCCTCTCAACTTTGATCTTCAAAAATTTAAATGCAATGTCAATCGTTATCTACTCTCTTCCTGATTACTCTTCTATTGTTCTCACTCAATTTTCGCTTGTGGAAATCTCTTCCGGCTTCTTGCTTTCCTCTCAACTTTGATCTTCAAAAATTGAAATGCAATGTCAATTGTTATCTACTGTCTTCCTGGTTACTCTTCTATTGTTCTCACTCAGTTTCCGCTTGTGGAACTCTTTTCCGGCTTCTTGCTTTCCTTTCAACTTTGATCTTCAAAAATTAAAATGCAATGTCAATCGTTATCTACTGTCTTCCTGATTGCTCTTCTATTGTTCTCACTCAATTTTCGCTTGTGGAAATCTCTTCCGGCTTCTTGCTTTCCAGTCAACTTTGATCTTCAAAAATTAAAATGCAATGTCAATCGTTATCTACTGTCTTCCTGGTTACTCTTCTATTGTTCTCACTCAATTTTCGCTTGTGGAACTCTCTTCCGGCTTCTTGCTTTCCTCTCAACTTTGATCTTCAAAAATTAAAATGCAATGTCAATCGTTATCTACTGTCTTCCTGGTTACTCTTCTATTGTTCTCACTCAATTTTCGCTTGTGGAAATCTCTTCCGGCTTCTTGCTTTCCAGTCAACTTTGATCTTCAAAAATTAAAATGCAATGTCAATCGTTATCTACTGTCTTCCTGGTTACTCTTCTATTGTTCTCACTCAATTTTCGCTTGTGGAAATCTCTTCCGGCTTCTTGCTTTCCTCTCAACTTTGATCTTCAAAAATTAAAATGCAATGTCAATCGTTATCTACTGTCTTCCTGGTTACTCTTCTATTGTTCTCACTCAATTTTCGCTTGTGGAAATCTCTTCCGGCTTCTTGCTTTCCAGTCAACTTTGATCTTCAAAAATTAAAATGCAATGTCAATCGTTATCTACTGTCTTCCTGGTTACTCTTCTATTGTTCTCACTCAATTTTCGCTTGTGGAAATCTCTTCCGGCTTCTTGCTTTCCAGTCAACTTTGATCTTCAAAAATTAAAATGCAATGTCAATCGTTATCTACTGTCTTCCTGGTTACTCTTCTATTGTTCTCACTCAATTTTCGCTTGTGGAAATCTCTTCCGGCTTCTTGCTTTCCTCTCAACTTTGATCTTCAAAAATTAAAATGCAATGTCAATCGTTATCTACTGTCTTCCTGGTTACTCTTCTATTGTTCTCACTCAATTTTCGCTTGTGGAAATCTCTTCCGGCTTCTTGCTTTCCAGTCAACTTTGATCTTCAAAAATTAAAATGCAATGTCAATCGTTATCTACTGTCTTCCTGGTTACTCTTCTATTGTTCTCACTCAATTTTCGCTTGTGGAAATCTCTTCCGGCTTCTTGCTTTCCAGTCAACTTTGATCTTCAAAAATTAAAATGCAATGTCAATCGTTATCTACTGTCTTCCTGGTTACTCTTCTATTGTTCTCACTCAATTTTCGCTTGTGGAAATCTCTTCCGGCTTCTTGCTTTCCAGTCAACTTTGATCTTCAAAAATTAAAATGCAATGTCAATCGTTATCTACTGTCTTCCTGATTACTCTTCTATTGTTCTCACTCAATTTTCGCTTGTGGAAATCTCTTCCGGCTTCTTGCTTTCCTCTCAACTTTGATCTTCAAAAATTTAAATGCAATGTCAATCGTTATCTACTCTCTTCCTGATTACTCTTCTATTGTTCTCGCTCAATTTTCACTTGTGGAACTCTCTTCCGGCTTCTTGCTTTCCTGTCTGCTTTGATCTTCAAAATTTGAAATATAATTTTAATCGTTAATTTCTGTGTTTATAATTCTTCTTTTTTATTGTTCTCGCTTCTTAATAATGTTTTTCTTTTTCTTATATTCTTTCACACTCAGTGTACCCTCCAACCCTACATGTTAGTGAATTTATTGGCTTGCTTGGGGTGAAATGATGTAAGTTAACAGTGTCTGGGTAAAAATTAGCAGACCACATCCCAAATTTGCAAACTGGAATTATTATGTACTTAGACGTAAATCAATATTTGCGGTTTTTCAGTAATGCTTGAAATTCTTTAATTTCTTGGAACTTCGAATGTACGTGTTGTTTCCCCTTAAATTCGGAACGCCATACATTATACTCACCTTTTTTTAACAAGTCGAATGCACGTGAAACCTGATTACCCAATGAAAATTACACAACAGTAAAAATACTAAAATTTATTTCTTTTTTTTTCTATATCTCATTCTTTGTTGATGATTTATTAAAAATGAAACATCTTAGCGTCTAGGTACCATGACCTAGAGTGATGTTTAATTGATAAAAAATACAAAATATGGAACAAGGCCAAAATGGGGAAAAAGGCTGGCTTTCTTCTGTCTTAGCACAAAACTTAGCCAGCCACAATCACTGGCCCACACATACTGCAATATTTCTGATACCAAAACGACGAGTTCATCAGAACAATTACCATGAAAGCATTTATATTAACGGCACAGGAGAGCTACATTAGGGCGTTGGAAAAGTGACTGAAGCCGAGATGACATTCAGCACCAATAACATTGCAGATTCGTCTTTGGATTATATCCAGAATATCTAAATAATATCTTAAGATGTTTTTATTTCACACTGAATGGCTGATCGTCGACAAAACGTTATGACGAACGGAGACCCACGCTCGAGTTTCTAACTCTATGGCTGATTTAAAGAGTCTGTCACTGTTTGCAAAAGCTTCACTTCATCGTAAAATGCATTGTGTGTGTAGAATGGTTCACCAGAGTCCAAAAATACAAACATAACCTATAAAGTTTATCTGAATTACTGGGACAAGGAGTTATCTTTATTTAAAATCAGACCAATGTCGTTATTTACAATCGGACTAATGTCTATAACTTTGTTGTTATTATCAACTCTTCATCTTCCGTCTAAATTCCTCGGATGAGGAGTTATCATTATTTACATTCAGACTAATGTCCTCATCTTTATTGTTATTATCACCTGATCGCCTTCTGTTTGAATTTCTGGGATGAGGAGTTATCATTATTTACATTCAGACGAATGTCCTCATCTTTATTGTTATTATCACCTGATCGCCTTCTGTTTGAATTTCTGAGATAAGGAGTTATCATTATTTACATTGAGACTGATGTCCTTATCTTTGTTGATATTTTCACCTGATCGCCTTCTGTCTGAATTTCAGAGATGAGAAATTATCATTATTTACATTCAGACTAATGTCCTCATCTTTGTTGTCATTATCACATGATCGCAACTGTATGAATTTTTGGGATGAGGAATTATCATTATTTACATCCAGACTGATGTCCTCATCTTTGATGTTATTATCACCTGATCGCCTTCTGTCTGAATTTCTGAGATGAGGAGCTATCATTATGTACATTCAGACTAATGTCCTTATCTTTGTTTTTATTATTTCAACATTTCGGCCGTAAATTAATTAAAGTGTTCAGTTCAGAATTCCCCAAAGAAAGGTGAATGAGCGCAATGGCCGAAACCTTGTGATAACAACAAAAATGATGAAGACAATAGTCCGAATATAAATAATGTAAAGAATAACCCATGAATTCTTGAACCAGAAGTTTTTAAAGTTTGTCTGGCTTAAAGTAACCTATTCGCTTAAAGCACAATTACATTTTGCGATGATGCTACCTTGTAATGGTCATACTCGATAATGAGGTTGAAACCATCATATGTGTAGATGTGTACGCGATTTTGTAAATGCGCATGGGCATGCGCATGCGCGTATACTGTCTATTTCTTTTTCCTAATTTCCATCTTCGAATCAAGCTTTGCTAAAAAAAAAAAAAAAAAATAAATAAATCAACGACCAACTATAGGCTTCCTCTCTTTCTTTTTGGAAAAGAAACAAACACACAAAGGTGTGCTATTGATTAAATAGAAAATGTTTATTAATTTGTTCATCCATTTTGAATAAAGATTAACGAAACATGTGCCAAGCACTCAGCGGAAGTAGGCGTCGTTATGACGAAATGAAGACATATGTGAAATCAGAAGATGTGGCAAGAAGAAATGCTTCACTTGCTAAAACAACACCAGGAACAAAGATATTTGCATTAACATCGACATTCGCTCACACGACTTGGAATGATTATTTTTTAAGTACGCATATGGATTAGTTATCAGAAGGTCGCGAGTTCGAAACTCGCTGGAACCTGGGAGTACATGTTTTTGGAGGAACGGTGGAGTAATGGATTGGGGCTCGGGTTGAGGAATCGGAGAGCCGAGTTCGAATTCTAGTCGGATCCATTACATTCACTTACGTGCTAATACCCTTGGGAAAGGTATGACGCCTCTTCTTCTCGACCCCGCCACCAGCTATGAGTAAATAGCAGGACAGGCCGGGTTCTATAGCCTTGGATGCCAACTGGTCTACCACAGAAAGAAATTGCAACCTACCGCGTGAGAAATGGCAATGGATATATAGTTTAGTCAACGGCGTAGCCAGGGCCAGCAGTATATATGCTAATTTTATATCTCCTCTATGATACGACCTCCTTAAAATTAGCTTCAAAATTAGGTCATCAAAAGTTTCATCATACGTGAGTATTTTACGATAATTGACCACAGGAGACGTTATCTTGAAGTGCATATGATGTAATTAATGTGCACAGATATTATATTAATAATAAAAAAATATAGAAAAATGAATCGCAGTTATTTTGACCGGCCTCATTTCCAATAGCCATGACACATAACGTCACGCGAGACCATTTCAAATGTTCAGCTTCCAAAAGAATACCAAGATGTAGACAAAGGAATTCTAAATACCACACAGACACACCAGAGGTTCTTGATAATGACTGTTGCGAAAGTCGAAAGTACTTAAACAAAAATAACAGTTTGTCAGTTGATCCACAACTTTAAGCACAATACTCAACACTATATCGGAAAGTTGGAAAAATACAATTAAAATTAAAGAAACAGATCTTGTCGGTTCCTTTTAATGAAGCTTATTTGGATGAATACTTGTTGCCTTAATGTACCTTATGTCACCCTAATTAAAAAAATAACATAATTCTTGACTAGGACTGCTGCGAAAGTCGAAAGTACTTGATCAAAAATATATAACTATATTTAATTCTAAAAATTGGTTTTCTATTCAAAAAAGCAGAATTCTTTATTTAGGATGGTCCCTACTTAATCGGAATCTCATACAAGGGAGACAATTTTAATTACCCTGTCTACTCGTGTATAAAACGACTTCATCTATTGTGCGACTCCTGCAGATGTGTCTATCCAACATTGTTTAGACACTTGAAACTGTTCTTCCTATTTAAATATCAGAATTAAAAGAATTTATTATTTATCGCTATTGAATCGGAAGTTGCATTTAATTTTTTTTAATTACCCTATCTACTCGTGTATAAGGTGACTTCATCTATTGTGCGATTAATTATTCACTCCAGTGTTAGACCTTGTTATTCTCGTGGTTTAGCTAACAATTCAATTTAACGACAAATTTGTTTTAAAATCTCGCGGTCGTGTTCTGAACGCCTGCGTGTGCATGCATTAAACATCAGCATTTTGAATTATTAATATGTTCAGAAGATCTCTACTTTTCGTGTGCGTAACACTTTCGCTGGCTAAACGATTTCATCGTTATTCTTCAGCTGGTGTAGAAATAATAATTGCTCAATGGCGAACAAAATATGAATTGTTTACTTTAATATTCAGCAAATATTGAACATAAACAAGAAAAGACAGAGCCACGCATATGTTTTGTTATTTTATAAGTATAACGCGAATTACATAAAATATTTCTCACATCTTCTGCGCGCATGCGCACACGGACATTAAATAATCGCCATTTTGAATTATTAATATTATATCTAGTTGATGTGCTCGCGCGCTAAATACATTTTATTTTACTATTGCTCACAATAAAATGCCCGAGATCCTATCAAGTCAGAGTGTTACTGAATCAAGTTTTTGTAATGGAGTACAATAAGCAGCTCTATATTACGAGACAAGATAGGATAGATAACGGTTTACCCTAGATTTGAAGAGGTTAAGATTATAGTGATCGGAGGAGCGTCCTTTCTGGTGTTTGTTCCACAACATAACAGATCTAGGGATGAAAACATCTGAATTGAATTTTCTCCTTACCAATGGAATACAAAGGAAATAAAGATGGCGATTGTTGTACGTGGCATGGAATGTTAAAGCCGTGAATGTCTGGACTGGTGGAAATAAAGAATGTAGCTCATTCGCCATGAAAATATGGATAGAGTGGCGGGAGGCTAGCAACGAATTAAACAATCGCCATTTTGAATTATTAATATTATATTTGATCATTACAAAAGATCGTGACCAAATGGAAAATTTAAAATTAACGAATTAATTCAATCAGAATTGAATTTCTTCCATACCGAAGGAATTAAAAAAGATTTTCACCCTGAACAAGGCACGGGAGCCATTCCAGTTAGAGTGATAGGGATTAAGAGGCATAGTTTATGCAGATATCTGAAGTAGATAGAACCGGTTTAGATTATACTGATCGGGGAAGCATCCTCTTGGGAAATGATTGCACAGAACAATCGTCCCTAGGAAGAAGCTGCTCGAGTGGAAATTACATCTCACCAATGGAATACGAAGGGAATGAAGTTGGTTTGCTACAATATGTGAAGTATTGAAGCTCTTAGCCGTGTACGCAAGAAAGAATATAGTTCGTCTGAACACTTTAGATATTGCGATAGAGCAGGAAGATGCGAAAATGCGGTTGTAGAGTGGAAAATAATTTATCAGCAACAATGAGACGCTTTTTGGACTCTCCCGAGACTTGACTATGTAACGACTTGGTAGCTTTTGTCCGTATACGATAGTAGTGCTCCATTTTTGGACTGATCTGGCTCTTGTAAAGGTGGAGGATAGCCGGAGAAGTCAGTTGACAGTCTGGAGTGGTACAGGGGACCGACTAATTTTCCTGGCATCTTTAGCGTATGGAGGAATTCCACTTGAGGTCTGGATTTAGTTTCAGCACCAATGGGCGCTCATGTCATGGGACCTCCTTCAGGGACCATCTGTTGATCGCGAAACGAATACGAAGGTAATGGGGATAAGTTGACCGTGGCGTGGCGTGTCAGTTCCTCGCTGCGAGTGTCTGGTGGAAACAAGGACTGTTGCTCGTCTGCCAAGAATTTAAGGAAAGACTAGTGAAAGGGTAGCAATGTTTCGTTTGTTCGGAAAGGTGTTGAAAGGCGGAAAATAACTCATCACCCGCAAGTCTGTGTAAACGCTTTTGTACTTATTAGGTGGAGTAATGGATGGCGGCTCGGATTGAGGAATCGGAGAACCGAGTTCGAATACCAGTCGAATCCATTACGCGATAATACCCTTGGTAAAAGGTATGAATCCTCTTCTTCTCCCCCAGCTATGGGTAAATAGCAGGACAGACCGGGTTCTATAGCCTTGAATGGCAACTGTTCTACCGCAGAAAGAAATGGCAACCTGAAAATGCGGGAGAAAACTGCCTCATCAGTCATGTATCGAAAGATACATGATCGCCTAAGCGTGTATCACGCAGGGCATATAACTGACTGACTCTAGTAATGCTTGAAATTGAGGATTGGTCTACCTCAGAACAAATATATATATATATATATATATATATATATATATATATATATATATGTATACACGCCATTTTTTTTGTCTGATCTGACTGTTGCAAAGTTAGAGCATGGAAGAAGTAGTCAGCTATTTTCGGTAGCTGCACAAGGAAGTGAATATTTTCCCAGCGTTTTAGCGATTGATCGTATATATGAGTTCTACTTCAGATACGTAACAATGTTTTAGTATCGTTACATTTTTTCTAAATATTTGTTTATTTTTATTTTTTATTTCATTTTTTATTTAAAATTTTTACTTTTATATTTTTATTTTTATTTATATTATTTTCATTTTTTATTTTTATTTTTTATTTTTATTTTTACTTATTTTTATTATATATATTTACATTTATATATTTTTATTTCATTTTTATTTTTTATTTTTTATTTTTATTCTATTTTTATCTTATTTTTATTTTTATTTATTTTATTCTTTATTTTTACTTTTCTGTTTTTAATTTTTATTTATTGTATTTTTTTATTTTTATTTATTTTATTTTTATTTTTACTTTTTATTTTTATTTTATTTTTTTATTTCTATCTTTATTTATTTTTATTTTTATTTTCACATTTTTTAATTTAATTTAATTTTTTATTTTCATTTTATTTTTTTTATTTTTTGCAATATCTATAATAAAAACTGTTAAGAAATATTTACCTATGTTTCTGTAAATGAATTCTACTGGCCATATCATAGTGGATTAGCCATCATGAATTCAGTTTATGCATCGTAATAATACAAAAACTGAGCAGTACTTAAAAAAAAGAAAAAAAAGAACGAGATGTACCTGTCGATTAAATAAAGGGTTCCATTATCACCGCTTCTAGGCTCTTTATTGCAGCGTCTAGTTGCATGTATTTATATGTTTGCTGCTGTTGGAAGTCTTCACGTGACGTAGTTTTTTGTTATTTGGTAAAATAATTAGTTTATGATTGTGTAGTGCCAATCTATAAAACATGTTTTCTTTAAGATCTAGAGAATTTATCCACTTCATTTCAGTCATTTTAAATCAATGACCTCACAAAATATTTCTGCATAACTGGCAGTTTAAATATTTCCAAACGGTTTGGATGTCAGGCATGATATCCACGTGAGAGTCTCGATCTGGTGAAGATATTTAAGAGAATCAATCGAGGTCTTAGGTTAATATTTTACATTTGAAGCAGCTTGATGTGTTGGACAAAACTATCTCCAGCGCAGGCTATCCTTTGTTTAATTACATTTTTATACTAAGTTCGTTATAACTGATCCAAGATAGCTGGCTTCTCGTACCCGAGTATGCCCGTCTACTAGGGCGCCTAGACAATCCTTGTTTAAGACGCCTGCACCTGTAGTTTAAACTGCAACCATGCTGAGCGGTTCTTAGACTTTCAGAGAGAGAGAGAGAGAGAGAGAGAGAGAGAGAGAGAGAGAGAGAGAGAGAGAGAGGGGGAGGGAGAGAGAGAGAGAGTGTGTGTGTGTGTGTGTGTGTGTGTATTATCTGGCATGATAATATAGCCTGAAATAGCCCAGCACACTCAAACCCTCGTTCATGAAGACTTTTTATTTCGTACAAGCAAAACTATCGACGGCTGCCAAATAGTACCAAATTGATTTCCAGCAAGACAAAGAGACATGTCAACTTGAGTAAAGTGGGTTCAAGAATGACGTGGAAACTAACGTAGAAAAATAACTGACAGGTTTCGCCAAACAATATTTCGAGCAGCGTTCAAATCAATATTAGATGTCGGAACAATACAGGAATGAGCTATAACTGTTAGTGGACATGAGAAAGCTATTTGCGGGAAAATTGTTTCGAGAGAGTGACTTCATAAATTTCACCAGACAGTAACACTAGCAGAAAGCTCAAGAATTTATTAGAAGGTAGGCATAGAATGGATTGACTGAAACATTGTGGTAACAACAAAAGCAACACAAAGAATGAGTTCAATAGTCTGAAGAACTCTTGGAATGATAATGACTCTTCTCAAAATGATAGAAGGTAGGCATAGAATGGATTGACTGAAACATTGTGGTAACAACAAAAGCAACACAAATAATGAGTTCAATAGTCTGAAGAACTCTTGGAATGATAATGACTCTTCTCAAAATGATAGAAGGTAGACATAGAATGGATTGACTGAAACATTGTGGTAACAACAAAAGCAACACAAAGAATGAGTTCAATAGTCTGAAGAACTCTTGGAATGATAATGACTCTTCTCAAAATGATAGAAGGTAGGCATAGAATGGATTGACTGAAACATTGTGGTAACAACAAAAGCAACACAAAGAATGAGTTCAATAGTCTGAAGAACTCTTGGAATGATAATGACTCTTCTCAAAATGATAGAAGGTAGGCATAGAATGGATTGACTGAAACATTGTGGTAACAACAAAAGCAACACAAAGAATGAGTTCAATAGTCTGAAGAACTCTTGGAATGATAATGACTCTTCTCAAAATGATAGAAGGTAGGCATAGAATGGATTGACTGAAACATTGTGGTAACAACAAAAGCAACACAAAGAATGAGATCAATAGTCTGAAGAACTCTTGGAATGATAATGACTCTTCTCAAAATGATAGAAGGTAGACATAGAATGGATTGACTGAAACATTGTGGTAACAACAAAAGCAACACAAAGAATGAGTTCAATAGTCTGAAGAACTCTTGGAATGATAATGACTCTTCTCAAAATGATAGAAGGTAGGCATAGAATGGATTGACTGAAACATTGTGGTAACAACAAAAGCAACACAAAGAATGAGTTCAATAGTCTGAAGAACTCTTGGAATGATAATGACTCTTCTCAAAATGATAGAAGGTAGGCATAGAATGGATTGACTGAAACATTGTGGTAACAACAAAAGCAACACAAAGAATGAGTTCAATAGTCTGAAGAACTCTTGGAATGATAATGACTCTTCTCAAAATGATAGAAGGTAGGCATAGAATGGATTGACTGAAACATTGTGGTAACAACAAAAGCAACACAAAGAATGAGTTCAATAGTCTGAAGAACTCTTGGAATGATAATGACTCTTCTCAAAATGATAGAAGGTAGGCATAGAATGGATTGACTGAAACATTGTGGTAACAACAAAAGCAACACAAAGAATGAGTTCAATAGTCTGAAGAACTCTTGGAATGATAATGACTCTTCTCAAAATGATAGAAGGTAGGCATAGAATGGATTGACTGAAACATTGTGGTAACAACAAAAGCAACACAAAGAATGAGATCAATAGTCTGAAGAACTCTTGGAATGATAATGACTCTTCTCAAAATGATAGAAGGTAGACATAGAATGGATTGACTGAAACATTGTGGTAACAACAAAAGCAACACAAAGAATGAGTTCAATAGTCTGAAGAACTCTTGGAATGATAATGACTCTTCTCAGAATGATAGAAGGTAGGCATAGAATGGATTGACTGAAACATTGTGGTAACAACAAAAGCAACACAAAGAATGAGTTCAATAGTCTGAAGAACTCTTGGAATGATAATGACTCTTCTCAAAATGATAGAAGGTAGACATAGAATGGATTGACTGAAACATTGTGGTAACAACAAAAGCAACACAAAGAATGAGTTCAATAGTCTGAAGAACTCTTGGAATGATAATGACTCTTCTCAAAATGATAGAAGGTAGACATAGAATGGATTGACTGAAACATTGTGGTAACAACAAAAGCAACACAAAGAATGAGTTCAATAGTCTGAAGAATTCTTGGAATGATAATGACTCTTCTCAAAATTATAGAAGGTAGGCATAGAATGGATTGACTGAAACATTGTGGTAACAACAAAAGCAACACAAATAATGAGTTCAATAGTCTGAAGAACTCTTGGAATGATAATGTCTCTTCTCAAAATTATAGAAGGTAGGCATAGAATGGATTGACTGAAACATTGTGGTAACAACAAAAGCAACACAAAGAATGAGTTCAATAGTCTGAAGAACTCTTGGAATGATAATGACTCTTCTCAAAATGATAGAAGGTAGGCATAGAATGGATTGACTGAAACATTGTGGTAACAACAAAAGCAACACAAAGAATGAGATCAATAGTCTGAAGAACTCTTGGAATGATAATGACTCTTCTCAAAATGATAGAAGGTAGGCATAGAATGGATTAACTGAAACATTGTGGTAACAACAAAAGCAACACAAAGAATGAGTTCAATAGTCTGAAGAACTCTTGGAATGATAATGACTCTTCTCAAAATGATAGAAGGTAGACATAGAATGGATTGACTGAAACATTGTGGTAACAACAAAAGCAACACAAAGAATGAGTTCAATAGTCTGAAGAAGACTTGGAATGATAATGACTCTTCTCAAAATTATAGAAGGTAGGCATAGAATGGATTGACTGAAACATTGTGGTAACAACAAAAGCAACACAAAGAATGAGTTCAATAGTCTGAAGAAGACTTGGAATGATAATGACTCTTCTCAAAATGATAGAAGGTAGGCATAGAATGGATTGACTGAAACATTGTGGTAACAACAAAAGCAACACAAAGAATGAGTTCAATAGTCTGAAGAACTCTTGGAATGATAATGACTCTTCTCAAAATGATAGAAGGTAGACATAGAATGGATTGACTGAAACATTGTGGTAACAACAAAAGCAACACAAAGAATGAGTTCAATAGTCTGAAGAACTCTTGGAATGATAATGACTCTTCTCAGAATGATAGAAGGTAGGCATAGAATGGATTGACTGAAACATTGTGGTAACAACAAAAGCAACACAAAGAATGAGTTCAATAGTCTGAAGAACTCTTGGAATGATAATGACTCTTCTCAAAATGATAGAAGGTAGACATAGAATGGATTGACTGAAACATTGTGGTAACAACAAAAGCAACACAAAGAATGAGTTCAATAGTCTGAAGAACTCTTGGAATGATAATGACTCTTCTCAAAATGATAGAAGGTAGACATAGAATGGATTGACTGAAACATTGTGGTAACAACAAAAGCATCACAAAGAATGAGTTCAATAGTCTGAAGAACTCTTGGAATGATAATGACTCTTCTCAAAATTATAGAAGGTAGGCATAGAATGGATTGACTGAAACATTGTGGTAACAACAAAAGCAACACAAAGAATGAGTTCAATAGTCTGAAGAACTCTTGGAATGATAATGACTCTTCTCAAAATGATAGAAGGTAGACATAGAATGGATTGACTGAAACATTGTGGTAACAACAAAAGCAACACAAAGAATGAGTTCAATAGTCTGAAGAACTCTTGGAATGATAATGACTCTTCTCAAAATGATAGAAGGTAGACATAGAATGGATTGACTGAAACATTGTGGTAACAACAAAAGCAACACAAAGAATGAGTTCAATAGTCTGAAGAAGACTTGGAATGATAATGACTCTTCTCAAAATTATAGAAGGTAGGCATAGAATGGATTGACTGAAACATTGTGGTAACAACAAAAGCAACACAAAGAATGAGTTCAATAGTCTGAAGAACTCTTGGAATGATAATGACTCTTCTCAAAATGATAGAAGGTAGACATAGAATGGATTGACTGAAACATTGTGGTAACAACAAAAGCAACACAAAGAATGAGTTCAATAGTCTGAAGAACTCTTGGAATGATAATGACTCTTCTCAAAATGATAGAAGGTAGACATAGAATGGATTGACTGAAACATTGTGGTAACAACAAAAGCAACACAAAGAATGAGTTCAATAGTCTGAAGAAGACTTGGAATGATAATGACTCTTCTCAAAATTATAGAAGGTAGGCATAGAATGGATTGACTGAAACATTGTGGTAACAACAAAAGCAACACAAAGAATGAGTTCAATAGTCTGAAGAAGACTTGGAATGATAATGACTCTTCTCAAAATGATAGAAGGTAGGCATAGAATGGATTGACTGAAACATTGTGGTAACAACAAAAGCAACACAAAGAATGAGTTCAATAGTCTGAAGAACTCTTGGAATGATAATGACTCTTCTCAAAATGATAGAAGGTAGGCATAGAATGGATTGACTGAAACATTGTGGTAACAACAAAAGCAACACAAAGAATGAGTTCAATAGTCTGAAGAAGACTTGGAATGATAATGACTCTTCTCAGAATGATAGAAGGTAGGCATAGAATGGATTGACTGAAACATTGTGGTAACAACAAAAGCAACACAAAGAATGAGTTCAATAGTCTGAAGAACTCTTGGAATGATAATGACTCTTCTCAAAATGATAGAAGGTAGGCATAGAATGGATTGACTGAAACATTGTGGTAACAACAAAAGCAACACAAAGAATGAGTTCAATAGTCTGAAGAAGACTTGGAATGATAATGACTCTTCTCAAAATGATAGAAGGTAGGCATAGAATGGATTGACTGAAACATTGTGGTAACAACAAAAGCAACACAAAGAATGAGTTCAATAGTCTGAAGAAGACTTGGAATGATAATGACTCTTCTCAAAATGATAGAAGGTAGGCATAGAATGGATTGACTGAAACATTGTGGTAACAACAAAAGCAACACAAAGAATGAGTTCAATAGTCTGAAGAAGACTTGGAATGATAATGACTCTTCTCAAAATGATAGAAGGTAGGCATAGAATGGATTGACTGAAACATTGTGGTAACAACAAAAGCAACACAAAGAATGAGTTCAATAGTCTGAAGAAGACTTGGAATGATAATGACTCTTCTCAAAATTATAGAAGGTAGGCATAGAATGGATTGACTGAAACATTGTGGTAACAACAAAAGCAACACAAAGAATGAGTTCAATAGTCTGAAGAAGACTTGGAATGATAATGACTCTTCTCAAAATGATAGAAGGTAGGCATAGAATGGATTGACTGAAACATTGTGGTAACAACAAAAGCAACACAAAGAATGAGTTCAATAGTCTGAAGAAGACTTGGAATGATAATGACTCTTCTCAAAATGATAGAAGGTAGGCATAGAATGGATTGACTGAAACATTGTGGTAACAACAAAAGCAACACAAAGAATGAGTTCAATAGTCTGAAGAAGACTTGGAATGATAATGACTCTTCTCAAAATTATAGAAGGTAGGCATAGAATGGATTGACTGAAACATTGTGGTAACAACAAAAGCAACACAAAGAATGAGTTCAATAGTCTGAAGAAGACTTGGAATGATAATGACTCTTCTCAAAATGATAGAAGGTAGGCATAGAATGGATTGACTGAAACATTGTGGTAACAACAAAAGCAACACAAAGAATGAGTTCAATAGTCTGAAGAAGACTTGGAATGATAATGACTCTTCTCAAAATTATAGAAGGTAGGCATAGAATGGATTGACTGAAACATTGTGGTAACAACAAAAGCAACACAAAGAATGAGTTCAATAGTCTGAAGAAGACTTGGAATGATAATGACTCTTCTCAAAATGATAGAAGGTAGGCATAGAATGGATTGACTGAAACATTGTGGTAACAACAAAAGCAACACAAAGAATGAGTTCAATAGTCTGAAGAACTCTTGGAATGATAATGACTCTTCTCAAAATTATAGAAGGTAGGCATAGAATGGATTGACTGAAACATTGTGGTAACAACAAAAGCAACACAAAGAATGAGTTCAATAGTCTGAAGAAGACTTGGAATGATAATGACTCTTCTCAAAATTATAGAAGGTAGGCATAGAATGGATTGACTGAAACATTGTGGTAACAACAAAAGCAACACAAAGAATGAGTTCAATAGTCTGAAGAACTCTTGGAATGATAATGACTCTTCTCAAAATGATAGAAGGTAGGCATAGAATGGATTGACTGAAACATTGTGGTAACAACAAAAGCAACACAAAGAATGAGTTCAATAGTCTGAAGAACTCTTGGAATGATAATGACTCTTCTCAAAATGATAGAAGGTAGGCATAGAATGGATTGACTGAAACATTGTGGTAACAACAAAAGCAACACAAAGAATGAGTTCAATAGTCTGAAGAAGACTTGGAATGATAATGACTCTTCTCAAAATGATAGAAGGTAGGCATAGAATGGATTGACTGAAACATTGTGGTAACAACAAAAGCAACACAAAGAATGAGTTCAATAGTCTGAAGAAGACTTGGAATGATAATGACTCTTCTCAAAATGATAGAAGGTAGGCATAGAATGGATTGACTGAAACATTGTGGTAACAACAAAAGCAACACAAAGAATGAGTTCAATAGTCTGAAGAAGACTTGGAATGATAATGACTCTTCTCAAAATGATAGAAGGTAGGCATAGAATGGATTGACTGAAACATTGTGGTAACAACAAAAGCAACACAAAGAATGAGTTCAATAGTCTGAAGAAGACTTGGAATGATAATGACTCTTCTCAAAATGATAGAAGGTAGGCATAGAATGGATTGACTGAAACATTGTGGTAACAACAAAAGCAACACAAAGAATGAGTTCAATAGTCTGAAGAACTCTTGGAATGATAATGACTCTTCTCAAAATGATAGAAGGTAGGCATAGAATGGATTGACTGAAACATTGTGGTAACAACAAAAGCAACACAAAGAATGAGTTCAATAGTCTGAAGAACTCTTGGAATGATAATGACTCTTCTCAAAATGATAGAAGGTAGGCATAGAATGGATTGACTGAAACATTGTGGTAACAACAAAAGCAACACAAACAATGAGTTCAATAGTCTGAAGAACTCTTGGAATGATAATGACTCTTCTCAAAATGATAGAAGGTAGACATAGAATGGATTGACTGAAACATTGTGGTAACAACAAAAGCAACACAAAGAATGAGTTCAAAAGTCTGAAGAACTCTTGGAATGATAATGACTCTTCTCAAAATGATAGAAGGTAGACATAGAATGGATTGACTGAAACATTGTGGTAACAACAAAAGCAACACAAAGAATGAGTTCAATAGTCTGAAGAACTCTTGGAATGATAATGACTCTTCTCAAAATTATAGAAGGTAGGCATAGAATGGATTGACTGAAACATTGTGGTAACAACAAAAGCAACACAAATAATGAGTTCAATAGTCTGAAGAACTCTTGGAATGATAATGACTCTTCTCAGAATGATAGAAGGTAGGCATAGAATGGATTGACTGAAACATTGTGGTAACAACAAAAGCAACACAAAGAATGAGTTCAATAGTCTGAAGAACTCTTGGAATGATAATGACTCTTCTCAAAATGATAGAAGGTAGACATAGAATGGATTGACTGAAACATTGTGGTAACAACAAAAGCAACACAAAGAATGAGTTCAAAAGTCTGAAGAACTCTTGGAATGATAATGACTCTTCTCAAAATGATAGAAGGTAGACATAGAATGGATTGACTGAAACATTGTGGTAACAACAAAAGCAACACAAATAATGAGTTCAATAGTCTGAAGAACTCTTGGAATGATAATGACTCTTCTCAAAATTATAGAAGGTAGGCATAGAATGGATTGACTGAAACATTGTGGTAACAACAAAAGCAACACAAATAATGAGTTCAATAGTCTGAAGAACTCTTGGAATGATAATGACTCTTCTCAGAATGATAGAAGGTAGGCATAGAATGGATTGACTGAAACATTGTGGTAACAACAAAAGCAACACAAAGAATGAGTTCAATAGTCTGAAGAACTCTTGGAATGATAATGACTCTTCTCAAAATGATAGAAGGTAGACATAGAATGGATTGACTGAAACATTGTGGTAACAACAAAAGCAACACAAAGAATGAGTTCAATAGTCTGAAGAACTCTTGGAATGATAATGACTCTTCTCAAAATGATAGAAGGTAGACATAGAATGGATTGACTGAAACATTGTGGTAACAACAAAAGCAACACAAAGAATGAGTTCAATAGTCTGAAGAACTCTTGGAATGATAATGACTCTTCTCAAAATGATAGAAGGTAGACATAGAATGGATTGACTGAAACATTGTGGTAACAACAAAAGCAACACAAAGAATGAGTTCAATAGTCTGAAGAACTCTTGGAATGATAATGACTCTTCTCAAAATGATAGAAGGTAGACATAGAATGGATTGACTGAAACATTGTGGTAACAACAAAAGCAACACAAAGAATGAGTTCAATAGTCTGAAGAACTCTTGGAATGATAATGACTCTTCTCAAAATGATAGAAGGTAGACATAGAATGGATTGACTGAAACATTGTGGTAACAACAAAAGCAACACAAAGAATGAGTTCAATAGTCTGAAGAACTCTTGGAATGATAATGACTCTTCTCAAAATGATAGAAGGTAGGCATAGAATGGATTGACTGAAACATTGTGGTAACAACAAAAGCAACACAAAGAATGAGTTCAATAGTCTGAAGAACTCTTGGAATGATAATGACTCTTCTCAAAATGATAGAAGGTAGACATAGAATGGATTGACTGAAACATTGTGGTAACAACAAAAGCAACACAAAGAATGAGTTCAAAAGTCTGAAGAACTCTTGGAATGATAATGACTCTTCTCAAAATGATAGAAGGTAGACATAGAATGGATTGACTGAAACATTGTGGTAACAACAAAAGCAACACAAATAATGAGTTCAATAGTCTGAAGAACTCTTGGAATGATAATGACTCTTCTCAAAATTATAGAAGGTAGGCATAGAATGGATTGACTGAAACATTGTGGTAACAACAAAAGCAACACAAATAATGAGTTCAATAGTCTGAAGAACTCTTGGAATGATAATGACTCTTCTCAAAATTATAGAAGGTAGGCATAGAATGGATTGACTGAAACATTGTGGTAACAACAAAAGCAACACAAAGAATGAGTTCAATAGTCTGAAGAACTCTTGGAATGATAATGACTCTTCTCAAAATGATAGAAGGTAGGCATAGAATGGATTAACTGAAACATTGTGGTAACAACAAAAGCAACACAAAGAATAAGTTCAATAGTCTGAAGAACTCTTGGAATGATAATGACTCTTCTCAAAATGATAGAAGGTAGACATAGAATGGATTGACTGAAACATTGTGGTAACAACAAAAGCAACACAAAGAATGAGTTCAATAGTCTGAAGAAGACTTGGAATGATAATGACTCTTCTCAAAATGATAGAAGGTAGGCATAGAATGGATTGACTGAAACATTGTGGTAACAACAAAAGCAACACAAAGAATGAGTTCAATAGTCTGAAGAAGACTTGGAATGATAATGACTCTTCTCAAAATGATAGAAGGTAGACATAGAATGGATTGACTGAAACATTGTGGTAACAACAAAAGCAACACAAAGAATGAGTTCAATAGTCTGAAGAAGACTTGGAATGATAATGACTCTTCTCAAAATTATAGAAGGTAGGCATAGAATGGATTGACTGAAACATTGTGGTAACAACAAAAGCAACACAAAGAATGAGTTCAATAGTCTGAAGAACTCTTGGAATGATAATGACTCTTCTCAAAATGATAGAAGGTAGGCATAGAATGGATTGACTGAAACATTGTGGTAACAACAAAAGCAACACAAAGAATGAGTTCAATAGTCTGAAGAACTCTTGGAATGATAATGACTCTTCTCAAAATGATAGAAGGTAGACATAGAATGGATTGACTGAAACATTGTGGTAACAACAAAAGCAACACAAAGAATGAGTTCAATAGTCTGAAGAACTCTTGGAATGATAATGACTCTTCTCAGAATGATAGAAGGTAGGCATAGAATGGATTGACTGAAACATTGTGGTAACAACAAAAGCAACACAAAGAATGAGTTCAATAGTCTGAAGAACTCTTGGAATGATAATGACTCTTCTCAAAATGATAGAAGGTAGACATAGAATGGATTGACTGAAACATTGTGGTAACAACAAAAGCAACACAAAGAATGAGTTCAATAGTCTGAAGAACTCTTGGAATGATAATGACTCTTCTCAAAATGATAGAAGGTAGACATAGAATGGATTGACTGAAACATTGTGGTAACAACAAAAGCAACACAAAGAATGAGTTCAATAGTCTGAAGAACTCTTGGAATGATAATGACTCTTCTCAAAATGATAGAAGGTAGACATAGAATGGATTGACTGAAACATTGTGGTAACAACAAAAGCAACACAAAGAATGAGTTCAATAGTCTGAAGAACTCTTGGAATGATAATGACTCTTCTCAAAATGATAGAAGGTAGACATAGAATGGATTGACTGAAACATTGTGGTAACAACAAAAGCAACACAAAGAATGAGTTCAATAGTCTGAAGAACTCTTGGAATGATAATGACTCTTCTCAAAATGATAGAAGGTAGACATAGAATGGATTGACTGAAACATTGTGGTAACAACAAAAGCAACACAAAGAATGAGTTCAATAGTCTGAAGAACTCTTGGAATGATAATGACTCTTCTCAAAATGATAGAAGGTAGACATAGAATGGATTGACTGAAACATTGTGGTAACAACAAAAGCAACACAAAGAATGAGTTCAATAGTCTGAAGAAGACTTGGAATGATAATGACTCTTCTCAAAATGATAGAAGGTAGGCATAGAATGGATTGACTGAAACATTGTGGTAACAATAAAAGCAACACAAAGAATGAGTTCAATAGTCTGAAGAACTCTTGGAATGATAATGACTCTTCTCAAAATGATAGAAGGTAGACATAGAATGGATTGACTGAAACATTGTGGTAACAACAAAAGCAACACAAAGAATGAGTTCAATAGTCTGAAGAACTCTTGGAATGATAATGACTCTTCTCAAAATGATAGAAGGTAGACATAGAATGGATTGACTGAAACATTGTGGTAACAACAAAAGCAACACAAAGAATGAGTTCAATAGTCTGAAGAAGACTTGGAATGATAATGACTCTTCTCAAAATGATAGAAGGTAGGCATAGAATGGATTGACTGAAACATTGTGGTAACAACAAAAGCAACACAAAGAATGAGTTCAATAGTCTGAAGAAGACTTGGAATGATAATGACTCTTCTCAAAATGATAGAAGGTAGGCATAGAATGGATTGACTGAAACATTGTGGTAACAACAAAAGCAACACAAAGAATGAGTTCAATAGTCTGAAGAACTCTTGGAATGATAATGACTCTTCTCAAAATGATAGAAGGTAGGCATAGAATGGATTGACTGAAACATTGTGGTAACAACAAAAGCAACACAAAGAATGAGTTCAATAGTCTGAAGAAGACTTGGAATGATAATGACTCTTCTCAAAATGATAGAAGGTAGACATAGAATGGATTGACTGAAACATTGTGGTATCAACAAAAGCAACACAAAGAATGAGTTCAATAGTCTGAAGAACTCTTGGAATGATAATGACTCTTCTCAAAATGATAGAAGGTAGGCATAGAATGGATTGACTGAAACATTGTGGTAACAACAAAAGCAACACAAAGAATGAGTTCAATAGTCTGAAGAACTCTTGGAATGATAATGACTCTTCTCAAAATGATAGAAGGTAGGCATAGAATGGATTGACTGAAACATTGTGGTAACAACAAAAGCAACACAAACAATGAGTTCAATAGTCTGAAGAACTCTTGGAATGATAATGACTCTTCTCAAAATGATAGAAGGTAGACATAGAATGGATTGACTGAAACATTGTGGTAACAACAAAAGCAACACAAAGAATGAGTTCAAAAGTCTGAAGAACTCTTGGAATGATAATGACTCTTCTCAAAATGATAGAAGGTAGACATAGAATGGATTGACTGAAACATTGTGGTAACAACAAAAGCAACACAAATAATGAGTTCAATAGTCTGAAGAACTCTTGGAATGATAATGACTCTTCTCAAAATTATAGAAGGTAGGCATAGAATGGATTGACTGAAACATTGTGGTAACAACAAAAGCAACACAAAGAATGAGTTTAATAGTCTGAAGAACTCTTGGAATGATAATGACTCTTCTCAAAATGATAGAAGGTAGGCATAGAATGGATTAACTGAAACATTGTGGTAACAACAAAAGCAACACAAAGAATGAGTTCAATAGTCTGAAGAACTCTTGGAATGATAATGACTCTTCTCAAAAGGATAGAAGGTAGACATAGAATGGATTGACTGAAACATTGTGGTAACAACAAAAGCAACACAAAGAATGAGTTCAATAGTCTGAAGAACTCTTGGGATGATAATGACTCTTCTCAAAATTATAGAAGGTAGGCATAGAATGGATTGACTGAAACATTGTGGTAACAACAAAAGCAACACAAATAATGAGTTCAATAGTCTGAAGAACTCTTGGAATGATAATGACTCTTCTCAAAATTATAGAAGGTAGGCATAGAATGGATTGACTGAAACATTGTGGTAACAACAAAAGCAACACAAAGAATGAGTTCAATAGTCTGAAGAACTCTTGGAATGATAATGACTCTTCTCAAAATGATAGAAGGTAGGCATAGAATGGATTGACTGAAACATTGTGGTAACAACAAAAGCAACACAAAGAATGAGTTCAATAGTCTGAAGAACTCTTGGAATGATAATGACTCTTCTCAAAATGATAGAAGGTAGACATAGAATGGATTGACTGAAACATTGTGGTAACAACAAAAGCAACACAAACAATGAGTTCAATAGTCTGAAGAACTCTTGGAATGATAATGACTCTTCTCAAAATGATAGAAGGTAGACATAGAATGGATTGACTGAAACATTGTGGTAACAACAAAAGCAACACAAAGAATGAGTTCAATAGTCTGAAGAACTCTTGGAATGATAATGACTCTTCTCAAAATGATAGAAGGTAGACATAGAATGGATTGACTGAAACATTGTGGTAACAACAAAAGCAACACAAATAATGAGTTCAATAGTCTGAAGAACTCTTGGAATGATAATGACTCTTCTCAAAATTATAGAAGGTAGGCATAGAATGGATTGACTGAAACATTGTGGTAACAACAAAAGCAACACAAAGAATGAGTTTAATAGTCTGAAGAACTCTTGGAATGATAATGACTCTTCTCAAAATGATAGAAGGTAGGCATAGAATGGATTAACTGAAACATTGTGGTAACAACAAAAGCAACACAAAGAATGAGTTCAATAGTCTGAAGAACTCTTGGAATGATAATGACTCTTCTCAAAAGGATAGAAGGTAGACATAGAATGGATTGACTGAAACATTGTGGTAACAACAAAAGCAACACAAATAATGAGTTCAATAGTCTGAAGAACTCTTGGAATGATAATGACTCTTCTCAAAATTATAGAAGGTAGGCATAGAATGGATTGACTGAAACATTGTGGTAACAACAAAAGCAACACAAATAATGAGTTCAATAGTCTGAAGAACTCTTGGAATGATAATGACTCTTCTCAAAATTATAGAAGGTAGACATAGAATGGATTGACTGAAACATTGTGGTAACAACAAAAACAACACAAAGTTCAATAGTCTGAAGAACTCTTGGAATGATAATGACTCTTCTCAAAATTATAGAAGGTAGACATAGAATGGATTGACTGAAACATTGTGGTAACAACAAAAACAACACAAAGTTCAATAGTCTGAAGAACTCTTGGAATGATAATGACTCTTCTCAAAATTATAGAAGATAGACATAGAATGAATTGACTGAAACATTGTGGTAACAACAAAAGCAATACAAAGAATGAGTTCATTAGTCTGAGGAACTCTTGGAATGAAAACGACTCTTCTCAGAATGATAGAAGGTAGGCATAGAATGGATTGACTGAAACATTGTGGTAACAACAAAAGCAACACAAACAATGAGTTAAATAGTCTGAAGAACTCTTGGAATGATAATGACTCTTCTCAAAATTATAGAAGGTAGGCATAGAATGGATTGGTTGAAACATTTTAGTCGCAACAAAAGCAACACAAAGAATGGGTTCATTAGGGGTATGTGCATAAGTATTGAAGAGACACATCCTCTCGATCTCTAGAGACAACCTGTAACCAGGTCTAGTATGAAAATCAAAACACAAAAGTTACATTCATTCAGTTGTCGAGATCACTTCTGGAGTGCAATAATGGCGACGAAGACGATGACAATATTGTAGAAAAAAGATTATGTTGGTGAGGCGCGTGTGAAAGATAGTCATCTTGAACTAATCTGACATCAAGAGAGAAACATTTCTTCCATACACCAAAGTAGATATGACTGTCAGATAGGAGGATGAGCGTCAAAGGAAGAGAAATGATCGGATAAAAGTAGAAACATGCAATGGCGGAACGAAAACAAAATGAAATCGTTACAGACAAAGTAATAGGAAGTATTCGCCTATAAATTATAGATTGTGTGTCAGTTTAGAAATATTGCTATTGCTTAAACAAACTCATACAGAAATGTATATTTATCTATCGATTTATCTCAGTCTGTTCATATCTATCTATCTATCTATCTATCTATCTATCTATCTATCACATTCTGTTCTATTAATCAATCTATCCATCTCAGGTCTGTTCATCTATCTATCTATCTATCTATCTATCTATCTATCTATCTATCTATCTCATTCTGTCCATATCTATCCACCACATTCTCTTCATATGTCTCTCTCTCTCTCTCTCTCTCTCTCTCTCTCTCTCTCTATATATATATATACATATATACATACATACATACATACATACATATATATATATATTATAATTATTAAAAAGAAAAAAGATTCCTCCGCTACATAAGAGTTCTCATGCTTCAAAAACAAGAGCCGAAAACCTCAATATAATTATTAAAATTTAATTGAATTAAAGTATCAAGCCCTGATACCAAAATAATAAAAAGTTTAAATAAAGAATATCTAATATTCCAATCTATACTTTAACTGTCCCTGACCACAAATTATTTTCACTTGAAGCATCGACCTAACCAACCTAGGAGACCGTTAAAATTCAAATTCTACATTCTAACGGAATTCTATGGCCAGATTTATCTCTTTTCATCGCTTATCTCTTCCTTTTCTTCGCATGGCCTCTTTCTTTTTCTTTTCCTTTTTCTTTTCCTTTTCCCTTCCTTTTTTTCGACCGCACTTACTAATCACTCAGATTTTTATTAACGTAATAAAAATTTGTTTATATAGCTTATTTAATAATCGAAAACCAAAAAGAGAAAATATACAGTGTAACAAATAAATAACAACAAGTATAATAAATTGATCTAAATACATCCAAATATATAATAAACTAACAAACGATACCGATAAACTAGCCTTTTAGAAAAAACAAATAAAGATAATCAATCCAAATAAATAAATTAAAAACTGTTCCCGCCAAAATAATATTTAGAACAAACTACAACAATCAACCCCAAAATTGAACAAATAGCTTTAATTATCTTCCTAAACTAAACAAAACTATTAAATAAGCTATATAAACCAATTTTTATTATGTTAATAAAAACACCGATCAAAATAAAAATAATAAATAAATAAATATATAAGATAAAAAATAAAAATAAATAAAAACAAGCAAAATAATTTGACCCAAATAAATAAATAAACAAATAAACGACTTCCAGTAAAATAACCGTCAAAATAGACTACCCACCACTGACCCGTCTATATGAATAGCCGAGAAAAATAACAACACTCGTGGCCTGACGATTGCATCTAGCATGAAACAGACTGTCGCCTCTAAGTGTTGACTTCTATGTTCACTTTTATATTTATATGATGGTTACGTGTAGCATTCAGGTTCGAATATATATTTATATACCATGTATTTATATCTATCTCGATGTGGTCATTTAATATTTGTTTCTTTATATTTATCAAATGGACTGTCCTCAAAAAATACTTGCACTTCAACCCTGACTACACTACGATTAAGATGCCCGCAGAAATACAATAATTGATCAATTGAACAGCGAACGTATATACTGTGAATCCCCAGTTGATAGTTCTTGTTTGAAAGTTACTGATACTGGGCATGAATTGTGAATTCCTCAATTTCTGGTTTTGTAACCGGTGCTTGTCAGCCATCGGTGTGTAAGCGTTTCGTTTTGATCAGGATCGCTGACTCTGGTAGTGTATTTGCCGTGCAGATGCTTTTTTCTTATTTCTCCCTAGTGATTTAAGGCTGGTTTGTTTTGCGGCATTCTTTGTTTTGCAACATTTTTTTAATTGTTTTGCATCAGTTTTTATTTGCATTGCATCAGGTTTTAATTGTTTTACGGCAGCTTTTAATTGTTTTGCATCAATTTTTAATTGTTTTGTGGCAGTTTTTAATTGTTTTGCATCAATTTTTAATTGTTTTGCATCAATTTTTAATTGTTTTGTGGCAGCTTTTAATTGTTTTGCGGCAGTTTTTAATCATTTTATTTTTTTCAGTTGGGAATAAATTTTTCTTGTAGTTCTGGTTCGTTCAGCTGAATTTCTCGAAGACAATCTATGGGATCCTTTGTCACAAAGTGTAGTTTTTATCTGGTAACTTCCTGTTTTAGAGCCTGTCTTAATATGCAGTCGTTTGTTTTCCAATCAAATGCGTGATCGCGGGTTAGGGTTTGCCTAATATAAGTCAGTGTTGATGCAAAACAATCTGTATGTATCATATTGACCGAGGACAATATTTCTCAAAATAAAATCCCAGAAACCTCTCAATTCGTATTTTAACCAACAAATATTTTTTTACAATACAAATATGTATTTTTTTTTTTTACTAAAAGAGCCTTTCAGATGCCACTTAATTGTTTGAACAAATCCGTTAACTTCTACTACATTCCCGGAGTAAAATCTTCATAAGTATAATCCGAGGTGGTATCAAAAATTTCCCTAAGAAGTTATGTCAAAAAAATGATATTTACCTAAATTTTAACATAATCTCCTTGGAAATAGTCGATTTGAGAAACAATACACACGGTCTGAGCTTTTCTGCCAAATCCGGCCTAGACGTCGTTATCCGTAAGCGTATACACACACACACATATATATATATATATATATATATATATATATATATATATATATATATATATATATATATATATATATATATATATGTATGATGGACTCTCCCATGGAGTTCGATGTATGAGGTTCTGACGACCACTAATTATCTGCATGCCTATGACGGGCATGAGACCGGCTCGAGAACTGCATAAAAGACCACAAACAGTACAGAAGGTATTGTATCCAAGAGCAGCAGGAACACTGTTAGATGTCTTATTTTGCTTTCGTGTTTTACGCAGTCGACTGATGCTTATTTCTTGATGGTGAATTATTCCTGCATGGCAGCTAGAACGATAATCTGATCTCTTCATAGCTACCTCTTCAAAGTTCTTGAATGGAATGTTGACGCAAGAAAGATTGCTTTTCAGATTATCTTTATACTTGAGCCAAGGTCTACCAACATTTCTATGACCACTATGGAGTTCACTGTGGAGTTCACTATGGAGAACTTTGGGTATGCGATCATCACTCATCCTAGATACATGTCCAGCCCAACATAGTTGTGATTGCATTATGAAGGTCTCATTGGTAATCCAGACTGCACACGATATATATATATATAGCTTACTTCGTTTTTTGGGTAACTAATCTGACTCAAATTTAATTCCTCGATAATAGCGAATTATTTCAATAGTGGGTAACGGAATTTTTACTAAGTTAAATCTTAATAATTTTATTCTATTCTCCCACCTTACTGACAGTGACTCACAAACCTTTTACCCATAAACATATAGGAGGAGGGGGAATCTATCTCTTATAAATATATATATATATATATATATATATATATATATATATATATATATATATATATATATATATATATATATATATATATATATGTATATATATATATATATATATATATATATATTAATGCGCATCAGTACTCTGTATAACCGCATTGAGTACTATTACATTTACACCTCATGCATACATTTAACGCTTATTCATTTGCTTGCCTGCGTATGCACAGCAGCACACGTGTACACGCCTGCTGATATTTGGCCGTTTCATTTATCAACTCTACAATTGGAGAATTATTTTTAATATAGAAATGCATTTGAAAATGATTTTTATTAAAAGAATGCTTTGGAAAATGATTTTTACTATAGTAATGCATTAGAAAAGTTTTTACCATAGGAATGCATTGGAAATGATTTTTACTATAGGAATACATTGGAAAATGATTTTTATTATACGAATGCTTTGCAAAATGATTTTTAGTACAGGAATGCATTGGAAAATGATTTTTACAATAAGAATGCATTGGAAATGATTTTTATTATAGGAATGTATTGAAAAATGACTTACAATAAGAATGCATTGGAAATCATTTTTACTATAGGAATGTATTGGAAAACGATTTTTATTATAGGAATGCATCGGAAAATGCTTCTTTCTATAAGAATGCATTGGAAAATTATTTTTAATATAGGTATCCATTGGAAAATGGCTTTCACTATAGGAAACCATTGAAAACGATTTTTAATATAGGAATGCATCGGAAAATGATGTTATAGGAAAGGATTGGAAAATCTTTTTTACTATAGTAATGCACTGGAAGACGATTTTTACCAGAGGAATGCATTGGAATACGATTTTAATATACTAAAAATAATTCCAGTTCAATCTGATATTAACATAATTGTCCAATAAATTTCTATAATAAAAGCCTTTTTTCAATGCATTCCTAAATTAAAAATCTCTTTCAGTGATTTTATATTGTGAAAATCAGTTCTGATCTGGCATCTCAGCTTCAGTGACTTTCCCACCACCGTAACACAGCTCTCCCTGGTTTCATGCTAATTGTTCTGACGAATTTAAGTGCAGAACTAGATTGGCGGTTTGGTTTCATCATTTTACAGCTTAAATTACTAGACGTAATATTTCTATTCTAACAGTTTCTTCTCTCGCACTTCTCACCCGTGGAATCCTCTTCTGGCTTCCTCTCGTATACAATCTTCAAAAATTTAAATACAACGTCAATCGTGATCTTCTAATTTGTTAATACCGTGTTTTTTCATTGTCTTGTCTCATCAATAAAGAGTTTCTCAGTTTCTTTCAGTTTAAGTAACCCTTTGAATTTTAGTGGCTTCTTCGCCTCGCTTTGGGTGAAATTATCAGTATTTAAAAATATATAAAAACAAAAATTTACTGAATATTATTCGCTTGCTTTTGTCTCACCAGACTTCGAATTATGGCACTTTGTGCCCTCCATATGTTTTGCCTGACATTTCAACCACCTAATGAATATTCATGAACGGTCTCAAATTTAAAAGCCTTTTAAACCAATGACATCCTTGCTCTTGTATATAAACACATGCAACAAAATAAATTCTACATTGACTTGACAAAGTCCCTCAGAGGACGAAAAAAGGGGGTTAAGAATAGTTTTTCCTCTTGTCTCTTTTTATTTCTTTCAGATACATCTTATCTAAAAATAATATATATATATATAATTATTTATTCGAAAATTATAACATAAATATGTTATAAAATCAACACAAAAATAGCCATATTGTTTCAAAACTTCAGGTGTCTTATCAAGTGATGGTCTTGAATGTAAAACGTTCTACATTCAACACCATCACTTGATAAGCCACCAGAAGTGTTGAAACAAAATGGCTATTTTTGTAGTGATTTTATAACATATTTATGTTATAATTTTCGAATAAATAATTATATTTGTTCTACTCTGTATTGAGCACACTTTTAAGAATAGTATTTTTTGTTTATTGGAATTTATTCCGTATACACCAACCCTATACTTGGATATATATATATATATATATATATATATATATGAGACCCGGGTTCGAATCGCACCATAGATGATTTGTCTGGAAGGAGACTTCCTGATGTTATCCCAGCGTGTGGAACCTTTGGAAAGTGCGTGAAAACCATGCCACCAAGCCTTGTGAGTGAAATTGTGGACACTGTACCCTTGGGGCCGTCGATAGCTGTGTTATCACGAAGTCACAAGTCATCGTGACCGAGTGTTTATAGTTGATCAGAATGTTGATCACGCTAGATAACACTCTCCCAGAAACTGCAAGCATGGTCTGTTCAGCATAGTTGGGTGTTAAACAAACAGAAATGTGCCTGAGCAATGTCCGCAATAGGGATTGGCTACTCGCCCTATTAGACGGATATCCTCGAAAATATATTTACCGGCCTGAATGTCAGAGAAATCTCTCTTTGCAGGAGAAACCGTCGTTATATCCTACGTACTTTTGACAGACTCAGCGATTCAACCAGCGAGGGCGTCACCGATCAAACAAGGTCGAATAGTGCCTTATAAGCGTAAATCCTTCCCAGATTTTCGAAAGTTCATATTGGATCTGTTTCGTATCCAAGCGTAAACAAAGCAATTTAAACAAAGAAGTAATGGATAATGGATTTAGTAATCCGGTAGATTTTTTTCACTTTAAAAGTTATTTTTAGTGGATACTCATTTCGCTTCCAGATACTGTCAAAGGAACGCGTGTGTTCCGCAGGTCCCTATCCTGGGTTTTACGCTGTTTCGGAACTTCACCAATGACCTTCTTGATGTCATCAGTTCCCAAGTAGGCATGTATGCAGATGGCACTACCATTTATTTCTGCCTCAAGAACTTCTAACACTCTGAGAGTGTTAGAAGTTCTACCAAATTTTTATGCATTTAACAATACAAAAGGAAAAGTTTTATAGATTATGCAAAAGCCTTTGATAAGGTACGCCATAATGAACGGTTGGAACTGCTAGGTAACCTTGATATATTTGGAAAGGATATTACAACAATCCAGCACCTATACAGACAGCAAACCGGATAGAAAATGAATTCAATAAATATACAAAAACAGAAAGTGTTGTAAGGCAAGGATGTGTCTTCTCACCGGACTTATTCAACGTATACAGTGAGGCGATTCTGAGGCAATTAGAAGTCCTAACAGAATTCATTAATGGTGGCCATGATATTAACAAATTAAGATACGCAGATGACACAGTATTGATAGAAGACACAGAAAGAAAATTACAAGAAATCTTACAGAAGGTAGTGAAGGAAAGCGAAACGAAAGGACTAAACATCAATTGTAAGAAGACAGAATGCATGGTTGTTAGCAAAAGGGGCAACCCAACATTCAAATTACAAATTAGAGATTCCCAAATCAAGCGCGTACAACAATTTAAATATCTGGGAAGTGGTTTAACAAAGGACCGAAAGTGTGCTACTGAAATCCGAAGGCGCACTGGGATGGGGAAAGATACCTTCCAAAAGCTAAGTAAAGAATTAAGAAGCAGGAAAATTTCATTAGAAACAAAGAAAAAAATTACTGAACTGTTGGTTTGGTTTGTTTTGTTTTACGGCAAATCAACCTCAGTGGGTTATTTGATGCCGACAAGATTTTTATTGTTGGTAATATTTTTGTTTTCAAAAAGCATTTCTGTATTAAAACCTGTTTTCATACTTTCATAGTGTTTTGAGGCCAGTCTGGGGGTGTCAACTATTTGCCCATATCTGGGACCCTAACAGGTGTTACCACCCAGGATCAGGGTGGACCAAGAAACGCCAGCAATTAAGAGGTGGTTCCACGCTCCTCAAAACCTCCTGACCAGAGACCTTGATGTTGGATGTAGTTTATCGTCTTACCTAGGACACAGATGTAGTTTATCGCCATACCCAGGATGGACTGAACTGTTACGTGATATCAGTCCTCCTGTATGGTAGCGAATGCTGGACAATCTCCTCACAGATGAAGAAGAGACTTGAAGCAACAGAAATGTGGTTCTACAGAAGGATGATGAGAATACGATGGAACGAATATGCGAGCAACGATGAAGTTTTAGGGAAAATTGAAACAAAAAAGTCACTTATAATTGCACATAATGAGAAAAGAGGACTTGGCAAATCTGATACTCACAAGACATATTGAAGGCAAATATCATATAACCTACCTTGAATAAATGGATGGCAGAAGATGTTTTAGAAGAGATAAAGAAGTGAACATTTATTAAGAGCTACAAACGACAGGAAACTGTGGAGAGCCATGATCGCCATCGTTCTGAGTGGGGCAAGTTATTATACTATTCAAAGAGTTAAACAGTTATAGCTGGTTGATTTTAATGTACTCGACATGCAGCTCACACACTCGTCTGTCGATTTTGTTTTGTCTTCTTCCACTTTAACGTACCATATTCCTTTGGGGGCGTCACTCACAGGACAGATTGAAGGCAAGAGTGACAGAAGAAAACAACGCATAACCTATCTAGAGAGCTTGATTAAATTGATGGCGGAACAGGGTTTAGGATAGCAAACAGAAAGACAACATTTATTGAGCTACAGCAGAGGAAATCGTGGACAGCCATAATCGAAAACGACACATAGAACAACAAGAAGAAATAGATAGATAGATAGATAGATAGATAGATTACGACAGATAGATTTGAACATAGATAGAGAGATAGACAGATTAAGATAGATAGATTTGAACAGAGATAGATAGATAGATAGATAGATAGATAGATAGATAGATATAAACTGAAAATAAAAAGATGGAGTAGATATGGATAAACTTATAGAGTAACTGTAAAAGTCTCTTTTCAATTTATTCTTTAGTAATATCGACGCGGTTTGTCTTTCGCAAAGAAGGGATTAGTATATGGATTATTATAATCCATCAAATCCACTAGCTAGGATTTCATTGCAAACTCAGACGCTGAAACAAATATATAAAATTTGTCACTGATTATATATGCGCATGTGTGTGTATGTGTCCACGGCCGGGGAGACTACCCGGGATGTGGTGGTGGTGGTGGTGGGGTGGGGCGGTCAAACCTGTTAGAGTCCTTGAAATATTTGAAGTTTATCGTCAGCTAAATGATGAGATCATATGATATGAAGATACACATACGCAAACACACACACACACACACACACACACACACACACACACACACACACATATATATATATATATATATACATACATATATATATATATATATATATATATATATATATATATATATATATATATATATGGTTGTTGTACTCGTTTGGAAAAACCTTAGGTATTTCGGCTTGTAGTTGAACAAACCAGTACCCATGTACCAACGAGGAACAAAAAAAGAAAGAACCAAGAACATGAAACTAAGACGAAAACAACCGTCCAGTGTTCAAGCTCAGTCCAAAGAAAAAAAAAACTCCAAAACGAGTAGAAGTAACTACGTAAAGTGCTCAATACACGAAGTAGAGCAAACCCTAATATATACCAAATGAGCCAGGTTTACCTGGTTCTTTAGGTTTATATCACACACACACACACACACACACACACACACACACACACACACACACACACAGATATATATATATATATAGAGAGAGATAGAAAGATAGATATGAAACAAGATAAATAAATACTGAATTATTGACAGATAGATCATATGAGATGAAGGGCCACATAAGTGTCATATATATATATATATATATATATATATATATATATATATATATATATATATATATATATATATATACGTTATGAAATGAATCGACAATTACTTAATATATAAGGTTTATTGGATAACACTGAAATACATTATAGTATAAAAAGAAATGGTAAGTTCAATCTAAGGGAAACAATAATTGAAACAAAGCAAATTCAGTCGGCCAATGATGACAATTCCAGAACAACGTAACTATAAACAAATTTTTTTTTCTATCCTCTGCCAGCCGCTGTGATGGAGAAAGCATTACCTCGAACCGTCGCCAGTGAGACACGCTGCAAGAGCCACTCCGTTTCGCGAGGCTCGTTCCTTAACCGAGACGCAATCGCGCCAATCCTCCGAAGGAACACCATCGAACGAGGGCCAATAACCCCTGAAGTCTCCACTGTCACAGGAGTAAAAAAAAATCTATCAGCAAGAGAAGAATATTTAGCTATTTTATTTTATATATCTGCGTCTCGGGCGACGAACCCCGGCCGAGAATGTATCAGCACAGGTCGCATCCCAAATCAACGATTACTTAATATATTTTCTGTTTATACGTTATTTTTAGACATAAAATTTATTTATGTAAAAGGTCTGTTTTTTTTAAAATTAAACA
>OZ038517.1:27013573-27026073 GCA_964036315.1 Acanthosepion esculentum | reverse complement strand
TATTCTGATAAATAGCAAAAATATTGAACAACACTGGGAACACGTTCAAGAGGTTTTCAGGCAGATACAAAACTACGGTTTTAAGGTAAAGGAAAATAAATGTGACTTCTTTATGAGTGATATAAAATATCTGGGCCATATTATATAAAACCCATCGCGCATGCGTCAAGAACGTTGCTACCAGTCGAACAAAATTACTCGCAAATCGAAAAAGAAACGTTGGTGATTGCTTTGTTTGTTTTGGCAGTAATTTGTCGAATACCGATCTAATTTTTCGGGCGAACATTACTTCCGTCGGCGATAATGCCGATGGCGTCGTACTGTTCGGTGTAATTCTATACACTTGCAAGAATTATTGTAAAGCCTTTTCTGTTGGTATGTCATAAGCTTTCCTTAGTGCTCTTTTTAATGTATCTACAGACCTCTCCGGTTGCCCGTTTGATCTTGGGTGATATGGCGGGGATTTGATGTGTTTCGCCTGAAAAGTTTCACAAAATTCTAGAAAATCCGCAGACGTAAATTGTGTCCCATTATCGGTAACTAGACAATCAACAACTCCGAAACGAGCAAACAGCTCGTGAAGGCAATTTATTGTTGTCTCAGAAGTAGGTTTTCTACAACGAAATACTTCTGGCAATTTGCTGTAACTGTCTACTACAATCAAGTAGTAAAAACCATCTAATGGACCTTCAAAATCTACATGGATTTGCAACCACGGTCGATCTGTCTTAGGCCATGGCTTATGAGTGATCGGAGGTGCTTTGGCTGCTAAGGAACAACCCTTGCATTTGTCCACCATATGTATAATATCTTGATCCATGTTTGGCCAGTACACATAACTTCGCATTAAGGATTTCATCCTGTTCTTTCCTGGGTGGCCCATGTAAAAATCCTTGAGGATTCGCCTTTGTAGCATTTTCGGAGTTACTACTTTTCATTATATAGTAGAACATTATCTCATAACGAAAAACTGTTTGATATATGCTTATCTTTTCCTGCAATTTTAGTCTTCGTTTCCTTTATAAATGCGTCATTCACTGCTTCGTTTCTTATTTCCTGTAATGTGACTGGGAGGTTTCGAATTGTACTACATAATGATGTTCTAATATCTTCTTCATATCGTAGAGCTGCAATTACGGAATCTTCCAATGGCTCCGTTTTCTTTGATATTAGTCTCGAAAGACCATCTGCATGCCCGATTTTGTTTGATGGAAGATACTCCAATTTAAAGTTATAGTTTAAGAAAATTGTCCCCCATCTTAGCAATCTATTAGCAGTGTAGACAGGTAGACCTTTCTTTGATCTAAATATTGTCAATAACGGCTTGTGGTCTCTCTGTAAGGTGAAAAATCTACCGTGAATATATCTGTGGAATCTCGTAACCACCAAAATAATTCCCAGCGTTTCTTTTTCGATTTGCGAGTAATTTTGTTCGACTGGTAGCAACGTTCTTGACGCATGCGCGATGGGTTTTATTATCCCATGCGGCATTTTACTAAGCACAAGAATTTGTAATTCGGCTAAATTTTTTGGAGCCGGCATTTTTTTTTTTTTTGCCGTGGCCCTTTCTGGGTCTGGTCTTCTTCCTTCTTCGTCAATAATATGGCCCAGATATTTTATATCACTCATAAAGAAGTCACATTTATTTTCCTTTACCTTAAAACCGTAGTTTTGTATCTGCCTGAAAACCTCTTGAACGTGTTCCCAGTGTTGTTCAATATTTTTGCTATTTATCAGAATATCATCAAGGTATGCGATCGTGAAATCCAGTCCGCCTAGCATAGTGTCCATTATTTGCTAAAATATCGCCGGCGCGACCTCGATCCCGAATGGTAATCTCTGGAACTTATATAACCCTTTATGTGTGTTTATGCACAACAACCTCGAGCTTTCCTCATCTACTGGTATTTGTAGGTATGCTTCGCTCAAGTCTATCTTTGAGAAAAATTTTCCTCCGTTCAATTTTGTGAAAACTTCCTCTGGACTAGGGAGAGGATGGTGATAATCCTTAATCGCTGCATTTAATCCCGTCGAGAAATCAGCGCATACTCGTATCTCACCCGATTTCTTTTTGACGTAAACCATAGGTGCGGCCCATTGACTATATTCCGCCTTTGTCAATATACCGGTTTTCACGAGTCTATCCAACTCTTTGTCTATTTTTCCTAATGATGCAAAAGGTACATTTCTTTTCTTCTTGAAAATGGGTTGTACATTTTCTTTTAGTTCGATTTTTGCCGCCATCATTTTACACCTCCCGAGGCCGACTGAAAATACATCGAGGAAACTCTCCTTTAATTTCTCCTTCATTTTCTCTGCCTCGGTCGATAACCTTTCTACTTTATGGCAGAACGTACTTATCGGTAAATCCCAGAGGTCAATTCCAGTCAGTTCCAAATGAATTTTCCGTATTTTTTAGAACATACATCTTTAATTTCTTGGTCATTCCGTTGAACGTCACATTTGTGATAATTTCCCCGTCAAATTTGATTTTTCCTGTTACCAACCTGGCTATTTTATCTGTCCTCAACATGGTCGGTTTGTTTAATTTCTTCCACGTCTGTAAGCTAATAACAGTTAAATCTGATCCGAAATCTAATTGCAATCTGATTTTTTTTGTTTAACATTTCTGCTTGTACGTATTTTCGTACATTTATCCCGTCCGCTTGGTCAGTCCTAATGACTCTTACTCGGCTTTTGCTTTCTTTTTTTGTTCTACAGTGAGAACTTTTATGTCCCACTTTACTGCACGAGAGACAAGTCTTATAGCCGTATGGACAATCTTTGTACCAATGCAAAGTCCCACAGCGATAGCATGGACTGGGTGGTAGTTTCTTCTGAATTTTCATTTGACTTTTTGTAATAAAATAATTTGTTTGGTTTGTTTTTGAGGAGGGAGAAAAACGTGTTTGTCGTTTTACTTTTCGTATGTGAGCGACGCCAGACTCTTCTATATCTTACGAGTCCATTTTACGCTTATAAATCTCTGACAGTCCTCAGCCAATTTTTGTAGCGTCAATTCTGGTTCACTCTCAAGTTTTGTTAGAATTCTCCGTCTGATCTCCGCATCTTTAGTCGAAACCAGGCCTTGAACGAATATCAAATATTTGAAATTGTCAGGGCTGAGTTCAGATAACTTAAAGTCATCACAGTGTTTGTTTACTATGGAAGCGAATCTTATATAGTCTTCGCTAGCCTTTTTTGTTAAATTTAAACATTTCCACCTTTTGTGGAATAGTGAAGTGTTCGGACTAAATAATTCCGTTAAAAGTTTCACGGCTTCCTTGAAAGTCAACCCATTGGTTTTCCTCGGTAGGATGTAGTTTACGAATTTAGTGTATTCGCTTGACCCTAGTTTCCTCAGTAGTAGACGTACTTTTTTCGCGTCTGACCAATTCCCGCAATCAAAATCATATGAATCTTCATATCTTCTGAAGTAAGCCGCGAAGGTTTTGTCTTCGTCCGGTGCATAAGTGAAGTCTTTGATAGACATCCATATAGCATTTTGCGAGGATGCCGCTTCATTTCCAGAATTTTGCCCTTTATTTGTTACTGCCCGTAGTAATAAATCTTGGTTCGACTCGATTCCGTCTCGTCCCTCCCTCTTGAGAAGAGCAATATTCATAGTGTCAGGAAGAGTTCACTCTGTCGTTATAGGTAAGGTCTCATAATAGATAGATAGATAGATAGATAGATAGATAAAATGAAACATAGTGAAAAAGATAAACAAATAGATATAGATAGATACATAGATAGATATAAAGCTACTCGAATGGATAGATAGAAATGGCATAATCTGAGATAGATAGATAGATAGATAGATAGATAGATAGATAGATAGATAGATAGATAGATAGAATGAAATATGGTGAAAAAAATAACCAAATTGATATAGATAGATAAATAGATAGATATAAAGCTACGCGAATGGATAGATAGAAATGGCATAATCTGAGATAGATAGATAGATAGAATGAAATATGGTGAAAAAGATAAACAAATTGATATAGATAGATACATAGAGAGATATAAAGCTACTCGAATGGATAAACAGAAATGGCATAATCTGAGATAGATAGATAGATAGATAGATAGATAGATTAGTAGATGACTGCATACATTCTCTGGCATTAAACATCTAGGTTGGGGTATCCCAAGTCTCAGACTAAGCAGAACTGGCATTGCTGTTTTCAGTTTACAGACAGTGTCCAAAACTCGGGATTATTTCCTTAAAATAGTTGTTCTTAAAAAGAAAAGCGGGACCAGAATTGGGGCTTAAGAAGTGCCGACAAACGCCAGGAAAGCGACAGTTGTCTTCTCAATGACAGGCGAGTATTCACGACATCCTCAAATGTTCGCATCACGCGATGTGAATCTGATAATTCTGTGAATGACACTAAGACAATCCATACATTCTATTTCTCACATTCCTCCTCCTTTCTCTCTCACTCATTTCTACCCTCTCCCACTTGTATATATATATATATATATATATATATATATATATATATATATATATATATATATATATAATTAAGTAATTCATTGAGTCTGAAACCTCAACAAGATGCAGAAAGCACTGGACGGCCGTTTCGTCCTATATTTGGCACTCATCAGCAGTACGCATCCACAACCGAGAATTGAAACCTTGTTAATTAGAATTATCAAATCCTCCTAATAATTTCTATCATTTGTATATCATTGTTTGAACCGGCTTCTAATGCTCAAGGTTGAGCGGCTTGGTGATAGTAGTCGTGGCTCCGGGGGCAGCGTCCTATTGTTAGAGAGAATCTCAGTTGAGTTCCACCAAGGAACCAATTTGTGAGCGAGCGGCGCTATATTGAGTCTGATTTGCTACCTCTTCATCACCGAGACCCGTTGGATCAGATGGTACAAAGTTTGCTTGATAATCTAACTGTCAGGGTTTCAATTCTCGGTAGTAGATGCTCACTGCTGATGAGTCCCAAATATAGGACGGAACGGCCGTCCAGTGCTTTCTGCATTCTGTTGAGGTTTCAGACTCAATGAATTACTTAATTATAATTATCAAATCCTCCTAATAATTTCTATTATATATATATATATATATATATATATATATATTTGTGTATTTAGGCAGCAATCCTTCTTTCAAGCACATTTCATTAAAAACGACTGACAAGGTGCTTTTATTTAGTTTTTTATATAATTTCTCGTGCGATGTAATAAAGTTTTTCTTTTCAGAGGATAAATTGGCTAAATGTATAGCCGAAAGCGCTCGGATAAAAAGAACATTCGGACAGTTTTTATATAATTTATCCTCTGAAAAGAAAATCTTTATTAGATCGCACGAGAAATTATATAAAAAACTAAATAAAAGCACCTTGTCAGTCGTTTTTAATGAAATGTGCATATATATATATATATATATATATATATATATATATATATATATATATATATATATATATATATATATATCCAAGTACCTGTCTATATTTCTGAGATGAGGTATTATGTACACTATTTACATTATTCGGACTATTGTCCTCATCTTTGTCACCATGATATATCCAAGTAGTTCAATACTGTTACCAGAAGTGTTGAAAGAAAATGGCTATTTTTGTAGTGATTTTATAACATTTTTATGTTATAATTTTCGAATAAATGATTATATATATATAAGTTTGGTAATCCATATGGATAATCCCAAGGAGGATGTAATCCAGAGAGCTCAATGTCAAATCAGAGCAATGATTTATTCAATTTAAATAGAAAACAAACAACCTTAAGGATCCATTGGTTATAATTTATTTCCTGAGGTATATGGTTTTTACCTGGTTCATCAGACTGCATTTCCAAGGGTGAAAAAATGTTTTGAATTTACATATAGGTTTATACACTTTTCAAGGGTAGTTTTAAGTTGATGTAAGGTGATATATAGAGAGGGGGAATATATATATATATATATATATATATATATATATATATATATATATATATATATATATGCTATGTCCTGGATATTCAACACTTTTACTTTATAGATGTAGCGTGCAGATGTCGGAGTGAACAGTTAGTGGTCACATGTACAACTTTGACTTATTATTATTACTTTAATGACAATAATAGAAACTAATTGGTTTAACAATACCAATAATAAAAATGTTCTCATATATTTGCTGATAATTTTATACTTTATCCATTTATTATTTATTTATATATATATATATATATATATATATATATATATATATATATATATATATATATATATATATATAGGAAGAAAATGAGTAACTTCTGACACCAAAGTTCAAGTGTGACACTCTGGACTTATAGTGGTGTCAGGCTTCTGATTGGAGGGATTATTAAGTGACTACCTTAACCTTAAGGGTCCATTGGTTATAATTTATTTCCCTTGGTGTATTATTTTTACCTGGTTCATCAGACCGCATTTTGTGAAAAAGGGTGAAAAAATGTTTTAAATTTCCATATAGTTTTTACACACTTTTGAGGAGTAGTTGATGTTATGTGATATAGAGAGAGATGGGGAGAAGGAGTATGACAGACATGGTCGAAATTAGAGATGGAAGGGAGAGATAGGAATAATTTTAAATCTATTTTTATCAACATATTTAAGGGTAAGGGAGAGGGGTTGGATTTTTCTCTTAAGAAATTTCATGGGAACATCGAATTCTCTTAAAACACATGAGAACATCGAAATACATATATATAATAATTAAAAAAAAATATGAGTCCATCACGACAGAGAAAATTTCCATGTTTCAAAACTAAAACTAAATTTATAAAAAATAAATTGTAAATCTTAGTGTCCTTTCTTATTTTAATATATATATATATATTTAAGACACTTTATGTTTAACATTCTTTTTATAGATACAAATATTTAAGTAAATGCTCTGTATTAAACAACATTTACCGGCCTGAATGTTTGAGAAATTTTCATAGAAAATATTCGTCCTCCGACAGGATTCAAACCTGTATCCTATACAGAAACGTCATATAGCCTGACGTGCCTTTTTACCGATTCGGCTACAGAGGATAGGTCGGTTGGCAAGGTCGAATTTACTGCTTTTGAACTTCAATCATCCATGAATCTCTCACGTACATTCATATCTGCTCATGGCGTATCAAATGTAAACAAATGACGTCAAACATTATGAAATGGACAAAGTCCGACACTTATTTTAAGACATTTTTATGTTTAACATTCTTTATATATATATATATATATATATATATATATATATATATATATATATATATATATATATATGTCCCAAATCTAGCTATGTATCTATTGATCTCTTTTCAAACATCTGTTCCTATCTATTTTTCATTTGCATTTCTCAAACGCTTCCTTTATGTTCATATCTATCTATCTATCTATCTATCTATCTATCTATCTATCTATCTATCTATCTATCCCATTCTGTTTCTATCTATCTATCACATTCTGTTTCTATCTATCTATCTATCTATCTTTCTATCTATCTATCTATCTATCCCATTCTGTTTCTATCTATCTATCTATCTATCTATCTATCTATCTATCTATCTATCTATCTATCTATCTATCCCATTCTGTTTCTATCTATCTATCTATCTATCTATCCCATTCTGTTTCTATCTATCTATCTATCTATCTATCTATCTATCTATCTATCTATCTATCTATCTATCTATCTATCTACCCCATTCTGTTTCTATCTATCTATCTATCTATCTATCTATCTATCTATCTATCTCATTCTGTTTCTATCTATCTATCTATCTATCTATCTATCTATCTATCTATCTATCTATCTATCTATCCCATTCTGTTTCTATCTATCTATCTATCTATCTATCTATCTATCTATCTATCTATCCCATTCTGTTTCTATCTATCTATCTATCTATCTATCTATCTATCTATCTATCTATCTATATATCCCATTCTGTTTCTATCTATCTATCTATCTATCTATCTATCTATCTATCTATCCCATTCTGTTTCTATCTATCTATCTATCTATCTATCTATCTATCTATCTATCTATCTACCCCATTCTGTTTCTATCTATCTATCTATCTATCTATCTATCTATCTCATTCTGTTTCTATCTATCTATCTATCTATCTATCTATCTATCTATCTATCTATCTATCTATCTATCCCATTCTGTTTCTATCTATCTATCTATCTATCTATCTATCTATCTATCTATCTATCTATCTATCTATCTATCTATCTATGTCTAAACGTCTATCTCTGTTCATGTTAATTTAGGTACTTCAGACGATGACTTGGGAAGAACAATTTGAAAAGTGCTCAAAGTTTTATTTATTTCTAAATTCTTTGTCGCTGTATGGTCTTCCCCGGCTTTTGGGTTTGTTTGTTTTTTGTTTATTTGTTCCAGCTGACCGCCTTTTTTTCTTTTTTTTTTCCTTCTTTTTAGGTCATATATATTATTTTTGGATATAAATACAAACACAAATACATTGGCAACACAGTCTTTGTAGTCCTTTTCGAAAATGTCGTCCCGCTTTCAACAACGACTCGAAGCGTCTACCTCGTCCATTGGAGTTGCTCTCGCAGACCGTTGTAACGTTTATCGACGGTTGTCCCGGGTAGGGAAAGTTTATACTGGAAGCAGTCAAGTTTTCGTTTGCCACCGTTCGGTCAATGGACTGTGCTGAAGAGGCTCTTACCAAATGCGGGTCAGTTCGTCGCGTCGCCTGAGCGATTACTCCTGATCGGTTGCTTAGATCCTCGGACGGAATCTTAAAGACCCGGCACGCTGTCGAACACTCGTGGAAGGAAGGTTGAAGCTGGATGGTCCATTCCGTGAGATGCGTGCTCCATGAAGCGCAACGTCTCAGACCTATCTGCCTGTTCACCTCGATAGAGACTCGGGAGTCCGACTGCCGCCGTTGAGAATACAGGCTGTTGCGAGATTGTGAATGCCGCCTCAGTAGGGTGTCGAACCGTTCTTCTTGTTCATGGCCGCTTTCTTGGTACCGACATTCGGCGTCTCCCCGGCCCGGAATTGGTAGGTGAAATGTCTCAATTAGTGGTACGGGAATTCTGAAATCCCCTGAACCGTACAGCCATTCGGTGAAGTGATGTAAGGTCACCGTTCGCCTGCTACCCAACAGGTCTTCTACACTCACCGGCGGCAGGCTATCCGCGTTCAGCAACTGACTGTCCGATTGGCAACGGCAGCGAACCGCACATGGCAACCTACTGTTAATGGCTACTGTGCAGAGTGTGGGTACCGATCGAGAGACCATGTTGATAGGGCCAAAAACTAAAACAGAACGAAAAAAAAAAAACATTTAATTAGTTTAGTGCATGACATGGAGTTGTTAGGGGAGCCCATTAACTCTTCGAGTAGAAGTGCCACACGGTGATATGTCCCGGAAAGGGATATATTTGTTCGAAGTGGCTAAATAGTTTTGGCTACAGTAACCGGGTCGGACAATCTAGCAGGTAGCCGTAATGGACTGGTCGTAGGCAATAGTCGTAGGCAATAGGCATAGGCGATATACCTCCACATCAGTCTGTACTTATGGCTGACACCAGCCAATCATATTACTGTGAGGGGGAACCCAGGTGTATGCATATTTATTACATCAACAGGTTTTTAATTCAGAGTTGTCCTTCTCCTAGACAAGTTGCCATCAAAGACTATAGAACTCAGTCTGTCCTGCTATTTACACTTAACTGGCGGGAGGAGAAGATGATTCAGACCAGATACAAAAGGGTTAAAAAGAATATAATATACTGTTAATTTAATATAAATATATATAATATAAATATATATATATATATATATAAATATATTTGCGAAACATTTACATTTAATTAGAAAATGTAGTTTATCAACAAACAAGTGAACATTTTAAGCTTTTAATTGATGAATTTAAACAAAGGATTTTTTTGGTTGGTCATAAAGATACGACCATGTAAATAAAAAAAGCAAATACAGAACAAATAAATCACAACGACAATTTAATTCTCAGTATATCCTCCATTTTTGCGAATTACTTCGAAAATTCGCTTTGACATAATCATTCTGCATGACGGTGCTTGGGATGCTCGCCCAGGATGCATAAACTGTAGCATTCATTTTTACGGTTTATCAACCTCTGCAGGTTATTTAAAGCCAGAAAACATTTTTATGGTCTAAGAATTTGGAGGGGGGAAGATAATAATGATTTAGTGATACAAATCTTACTAATTAACCCATAGCTGGGGGATTCATACCTAATCAGAATTTGATAAACAAGAAATTTGCGTCAACATAAAGTAGGATCAACACTATATTATGATCAATATGTAAACTGATCCCTCACTTTGTGGCCACAGTAGTTACTATATATTTACATACCAGGCAATGTAAATAAATCTAAAAGACATGCTTGTGTAGCTAATCAGCATTTGATTGATTGATTCGTTTTTTTTATGGCTTATCAACCCTGTGCAGGTTATTTAAAGCCAGAAAATATTTTTTTTAGATTATAAGAGTTTTTTTAGATAACGATTTAGTAACACAAGTCTTATAATTAACCCAAGGTTGGGTAGGGGATAAAAGGGAGATCCATACCTTTCCCAAGAGTATTTTCGCGTAAGTTAATATAACGAACCCAACGGCAATTGGAACTCGGCTCTCCGATTAACAATTCCCAGCCTTTATCCATTACACCACAGCACATCCAAGCCAACAGCATCTGGTATTCCCAAGTAATCGCTCATTTAGGTACTGAACAAGCTCGACGTTGCTTAACTTTGCTGGCCACACGGGAACCTGTGTTTGAAAGTGACGATTCCGTAAGTCAGAACGTTGTGGATAGCCATGATCACACATGTCCTGAAGGTGGGAAATGCACATAGAAAAAAAAAAGATTAATAATCAGTTTTGTATAAGTATTCGACTTATGTAAGAAAAATAGGTTTGTCAGTAAATTTGTCCACAACAGCTAAAATAGGGCCCTTTTTATGCCACTTAAATGTTGCAAATCTCGGATTCAACTGTGAAGACCAATGAAAATTTACTGTTGGACGAAACAGAGAGAAGGATCGAAGCGTTTGAGAACAAATGCATGAGAAAACTCCTTGGCATCTTCTGTTGGGAACATAAAGCCAATGAGTTTGTGCAGAAAAGGGTTGGAAGATTTGTGTGCCACCAGGAACCTCTTCTTGCCACTGTCAAACAGAGAAAAATGGCGTGGTTTGGACACATTACAAAGCACGACAACCTGTGCAAGACCATCATGCAAGGCACCGTTGAAGGTGGACGTAGGAGAGGACCACAACTCAAAAACTGCTTGGACAATGTCAATAAATGGGCAGGTATTGAGTGTACCAGAATTGCTGATGGGAGGCTGCTCTTGAGAGACCGTCGTGGAAAAGAGTTAGTGTGGCCTCTGCACTCGGATCCACCCTAAGAATACAAAAGTCAAGGAGATGATGATGATAATTCTATCTATCTATCTATCTATCTATCTATCTATCTATCTATATATATATATATATATATATATATATATATATATAATATCAAGGCACGACAACCCGTGAAAGATCCTCATGCAAGGCACCGTTGAAGATGGACGCAGGAGAGGACGCCAACACAAAAAATGGTTAGACAATGTCAAAGAATGGACAGGTGTGACTATACCAGAATTGCTGAGGGCTGCCGTTGATAGACCGTCGTGGAAAAGAGTTAGCGTCGCTTCTGCATTTGGATCCGCCCTACGATTGCAAAAGTCAAGGGGATGATGATGATGATGATGATGATGATGATGATGATGATGATGATGATGATAATGATGATAGATTTACTTTATAAATTAAACATCATTCATTTTTGAGCCCACGTACGTAAACTAAAAATCACCCTGAAGAACTGTAAGAAAACGTGACTGAGGCCTAGCGATCCGGGGAAGGCTATAAGAAAATATTTTAGCAGTTTGACCCTTCCATAGTTCATAAATGAAAAAAAAAAAGAAAGAAAAAGAATACAGTACCGTATCAACATCTGTAATATTGGGTCGTCTAAGGAAGATTTTATTACGAGAGACTTTTTTAATCGGTATTACCTCATGCAAGGCAGTAAAGCCACTAAGATATAAGGGGTTACTGGGTGTGGAAGAATTAGGAACAGAAACATTAATGATGAGCAGAAAGAGAAAAAGAATAATCAGGAAGACAGTAGATAGTGAGTGATATTGCATTTACATTTTTGAAGATTGTAGTTGGCTGGAAAGAATGGAGATGAGGGGGAGTTCCACAAGCGAGAATTGCGAGAGAAGAAACTGTTAGCATAGAACTTACAGTTACATCTAGACAGCTCAACTGTTTATCTATCTATCTATCTATTTTTCTTTCTATCTTTTTTTAAATTGGTATCCCCATGTAAGGCAGTAAAGCTACTAAAACACAAGGGGTTACAGAGTGTGGAAGAATTAGGGAGAGAAACATTAATAATGAGCGGGAAGAGAGAAAAGAG
>OZ038517.1:26966073-27006073 GCA_964036315.1 Acanthosepion esculentum | reverse complement strand
TATATATATATCTGGTATTAAAAGCTTAAAAAACTAATAGTCCATGGTTATAATTTATTACATTGGAATGGTAATCATGATCCAATTCATGAGACCTAAAAATAATACTAGCAATATTAAAGGAATTGCAATCAAGCTATGATGCATTACTATAGAGGATCTAAGGGAAAATAAAGGCTTTATATTGACTATTGTTAAAATGTCATAATTTAGCCTTATGTGCCACTAGGGAGAGCCAGGCTATGATGAATGATGGAATGAAAGGGTTAAAAGAAAGTAGCAATATTAAAGGAATTGCAATCAAGCTATGATGCATTACTATAGAGGATCAAAGGGAAAATAAAGGCTTTATATTGACTATTGTTAAAATGTCATATTTTAGCCTTATGTGCCACTAGGGAGAACCAGGCTATGATGAATGATGGAATGAAAGGGTTAAAAGAAAGTAGCAATATTAAAGGAATTGCAATCAAGCTATGATGCATTACTATAGAGGATCTAAGGGAAAATAAAGGCTTTATATTGACTATTGTGAAAATGTCATATTTTAGCCTTATGTGCCTCTAGGGAGAGCCAGGCTATGATGAATGATGGAATGAAAGGGTTAAAAGAAAGTAGCAATATTAAAGGAATTGCAATCAAGCTATGATGCATTACTATAGAGGACCTAAGGGAAAATAAAGGCTTTATATTGACTATTGTTAAAATGTCATATTTTAGCCTTATGTGCCACTAGGGAGAGCCAGGCTATGATGAATGATGGAATGAAAGGGTTAAAAGAAATAACAATATTAAAGGAATTGCAATCAAGCTATGATGCATTACTATAGAGGATCTAAGGGAAAATAAAGGCTTTATATTGACTATTGTTAAAATGTCATAATTTAGCCTTATGTGCCACTAGAGAGAGCCATGCTAAGATGAATGATGGAATGAAAGGGTTAAAAGAAAGTAGCAATATTAAAGGAATTGCTATCAAGCTATGATGCATTACTATAGAGGATCTAAGGGAAAATAAAGGCTTTATATTGACTATTGTTAAAGTGTCATATTTTAGCCTTATGTGCCACTAGGGAGAGCCAGGCTATGATCAATTGAAGGAATGAAAGGGTTAAAAGAACGTAGCAATATTAAAGGAATTGCAATCAAGCTATGATGCATTACTATAGAGGATCTAAGGGAAAATAAAGGCTTTATATTGACTATTGTGAAAATGTCATATTTTAGCCTTATGTGCCTCTAGGGAGAGCCAGGCTATGATGAATGATGGAATGAAAGGGTTAAAAGAAAGTAGCAATATTAAAGGAATTGCAATCAAGCTATGATGCATTACTATAGAGGACCTAAGGGAAAATAAAGGCTTTATATTGACTATTGTTAAAATGTCATATTTTAGCCTTATGTGCCACTAGGGAGAGCCAGGCTATGATGAATGATGGAATGAAAGGGTTAAAAGAAATAACAATATTAAAGGAATTGCAATCAAGCTATGATGCATTACTATAGAGGATCTAAGGGAAAATAAAGGCTTTATATTGACTATTGTTAAAATGTCATATTTTAGCCTTATGTGCCACTAGGGAGAGCCAGGCTGTGATGAATGATGGAATGAAAGGGTTAAAAGAAATAACAATATTAAAGGAATTGCAATCAAGCTATGATGCATTACTATAGAGGATCTAAGGGAAAATAAAGGCTTTATATTGACTATTGTTAAAATGTCATAATTTAGCCTTATGTGCCACTAGAGAGAGCCATGCTAAGATGAATGATGGAATGAAAGGGTTAAAAGAAAGTAGCAATATTAAAGGAATTGCTATCAAGCTATGATGCATTACTATAGAGGATCTAAGGGAAAATAAAGGCTTTATATTGACTATTGTTAAAGTGTCATATTTTAGCCTTATGTGCCACTAGGGAGAGCCAGGCTATGATCAATTGAAGGAATGAAAGGGTTAAAAGAACGTAGCAATATTAAAGGAATTGCAATCAAGCTATGATGCATTACTATAGAGGATCTAAGGGAAAATAAAGGCTTTATATTGACTATTGTTAAAATGTCATATTTTAGCCTTATGTGCCACTAGGGAGAGCCAGGCTATGATGAATGATGGAATGAAAGGGTTAAAAGAAATAACAATATTAAAGGAATTGCAATCAAGCTATGATGCATTACTATAGAGGATCTAAGGGAAAATAAAGGCTTTATATTGACTATTGTTAAAATGTCATAATTTAGCCTTATGTGCCACTAGAGAGAGCCAGGCTATGATGAATGATGGAATGAAAGGGTTAAAAGAAAGTAGCAATATTAAAGGAATTGCAATCAAGCTATGATGCATTACTATAGAGGATCAAAGGGAAAATAAAGGCTTTATATTGACTATTGTTAAAATGTCATAATTTAGCCTTATGTGCCACTATGGAGAGCCAGGCTATGATGAATGATGGAATGAAAGGTTTAAAAGAAAGTAGCAATATTAAAGGAATTGCAATCAAGCTATGATGCATTACTATAGAGGATCAAAGGGAAAATAAAGGCTTTATATTGACTATTGTTGAAATGTCATATTTTAGCCTTATGTGCCACTAGGGAGAGCCAGGCTATGATGAATGATGGAATGAAAGGGTTAAAATAAAGTAGCAATATTAAAGGAATTGCAATCAATCTATGATGCATTAGTATAGAGGATCTAAGGGAAAATAAAGGCTTTATATTGACTATTGATAAAATGTCATATTTTAGCCTGATGTGCCACTAGGGAGAGCCAGGCTATGATGAATGATGGAAGGAAAAGGGTTAAAAGAAAGTAGCAATATTAAAGGAATTGCAATCAAGCTATGATGCATGACTATAGAGGATATCAGGGAAAATAAAGGCTTTATATTGACTATTGTTAAAATGTCATATTTTAGACTTATGTGCCTCTAGGGAGAGCCAGGCTATGATGAATGATGGAATGAAAGGGTTAAAAGAAAGTAGCAATATTAAAGGAATTGCAATCAAGCTATGATGCATGACTATAGAGGATCTCAGGGAAAATAAAGGCTTTATATTGACTATTGTTAAAATGTCATATTTTAGCCTTATGTGCCACTAGGGAGAGCCAGGTTATGATCAATGATGGAATGAATGGGTTAAAAGAAATAGCAATATTAAAGGAATTGCAATCAAGCTATGATGCATTACTATAGAGGATCTAATGGAAAATAAAGGCTTTCTATTGACTATTGTTAAAATGTCATATTTTAGCCTTATGTGCCACTAGGGAGAGCCAGGTTATGATCAATAATGGAATGAAAAGCTTAAAAGAAAATAGCAATATTAAAGGAATTGCAATCAATCTATGGTGCATTACTATAGAGGATCTAAGGGAAAATAAAGGCTTTAAATTGACTGTTGTTAAAATGTCATAATTTAGCCTTATGTGCCATTAGGGAGAGCCAGGCTATGATCAATGATGGAATGAAAGGGTTAAAAGAAAGTAGCAATATTAAAGGAATTGCAATCAAGCTATGATGCATTACTATAGAGGATCTAAGGGAAAATAAAGGCTTTATATTGACTATTGTGAAAATGTCATATTTTAGCCTTATGTGCCACTAGGGAGAGCCAGGCTATGATGAATGATAGAATGAAAGGGTTAAAAGAAAGTAGCAATATTAAAGGAATTGCAATCAAGCTAAGATGCATTACTATAGAGGATCTAAGGGAAAATAAAGGCTTTATATTGACTATTGTTAAAATGTCATATTTTAGCCTTATGTGCCACTAGGGAGAGCCAGGCTATGATGAATGATAGAATGAAAGGGTTAAAAGAAAGTAGCATTATTAAAGGAATTGCAATCAAGCTATGATGCATTACTATACAGGATATAAGGGAAAATAAAGGCTTTCTATTGACTATTGTTAAAATGTCATATTATAGCCTTATGTTCAACTAGGGAGGGCCAGGCTATGATGAATGATGGAATGAAAGGGTTAAAAGAAAGTAGCAATATTAAAGGAATTGCAATCAAGCTATGATGAATTACTATAGAGGATCTAAGGGAAAATAAAGGCTTTATATTGAATATTGTTGAAATGTCACATTTTAGCCTTATGTGCCACTAGCGAAAGGCAGGCTATGATGAATGATAGAATGAAAGGGTTTAAAGGAAGTAGCAATATTAAAGGAATTGCAATCAAGCTCTGATGCATTACTATAGAGGATCTAAGGGAAAATAAAGGCTTTATATTGACTATTTTTAAAATGTCATATTTTAGCCTTATGTGCCACTAGGGAGAGGCAGGCTATGATGAATGATGAAATGAAAGGGTTAAAAGAAAGTAGCAATATTAAAGGAATTGCAATCAAGCTATGATACATTACTATAGAGGATCTAAGGGAAAATAAAGGCTTTATATTGACTATTGTTGAAATGTCATATTTTAGCCTTATGTGCCACTAGCGAAAGGCAGGCTATGATGAATGATAGAATGAAAGGGTTAAAAGAAAGTAGCAATATTAAAGGAATTGCAATCAAGCTCTGATGCATTACTATAGAGGATCTAAGTGAAAATAAAGGCTTTATATTGACTATTTTTAAAATGTCATATTTTAGCCTTATGTGCCACTAGGGAGAGGCAGGCTATGATGAATGATGAAATGAAAGGGTTAAAAGAAAGTAGCAATATTAAAGGAATTGCAATCAAGCTATGATGCATTACTATAGAGGATCTAAGGGAAAATAAAGGCTTTATATTGACTATTGTTGAAATGTCATATTTTAGACTTATGTGCCACTAGGGAGAGCCAGGCTATGATGAATGATGGAATGAAAGGGTTAAAAGAAAGTAGCATTATTAAAGGAATTGCAATCAAGCTATGATGCATTACTATAGAGGATCTAACAGAAAATAAAGGCTTTATATTGACTATTGTTAAAATGTCATATTTTAGCCTTATGTGCCACTAGGGAGAGCCAGGCTATGATGAATAATTGAATGAAAGGGTTAAAAGAAAGTAGCATTATTAAAGGAATTGTAATCAAGCTATGATGCATTACTATAGAGGATCTAAGGGAAAATAAAGGCTTTATATTGACTATTGTTAAAATGACATATTTTAGCCTTATGTGCCACTAGGTAGAGCCAGGCTATGATGAATGATTGAATGAAATTGTTAAAAGAAAGTAGCAATATTAAAGGAATTGTAATCAAGCTATGAGGCATTACTATAGAGGATCTAAGGGAAAATAATGGCTTTATATTGACTATTGTTAAAATGACATATTTTAGCCTTATGTGCCACTAGGGAGAGCCAGGCTATGATGAATGATGGAATGAAGGGTTAAAAGAAAGTAGCAATATTAAAAAAATTGCAATCAAGCTATGATGCATTACTATAGAGGATCTAAGGGAAAATAAAGGCTTTATATTGACTATTGTGAAAATGTCATATTTTAGCCTTATGTGCCTCTAGGGAGAGCCAGGCTATGATGAATGATGGAATGAAAGGGTTAAAAGAAAGTAGCAATATTAAAGGAATTGCAATCAAGCTATGATGCATTACTATAGAGGACCTAAGGGAAAATAAAGGCTTTATATTGACTATTGTTAAAATGTCATATTTTAGCCTTATGTGCCACTAGGGAGAGCCAGGCTATGATGAATGATGGAATGAAAGGGTTAAAAGAAATAACAATATTAAAGGAATTGCAATCAAGCTATGATGCATTACTATAGAGGATCTAAGGGAAAATAAAGGCTTTATATTGACTATTGTTAAAATGTCATAATTTAGCCTTATGTGCCACTAGAGAGAGCCATGCTAAGATGAATGATGGAATGAAAGGGCTAAAAGAAAGTAGCAATATTAAAGGAATTGCTATCAAGCTATGATGCATTACTATAGAGGATCTAAGGGAAAATAAAGGCTTTATATTGACTATTGTTAAAGTGTCATATTTTAGCCTTATGTGCCACTAGGGAGAGCCAGGCTATGATCAATTGAAGGAATGAAAGGGTTAAAAGAACGTAGCAATATTAAAGGAATTGCAATCAAGCTATGATGCATTACTATAGAGGATCTAAGGGAAAATAAAGGCTTTATATTGACTATTGTGAAAATGTCATATTTTAGCCTTATGTGCCTCTAGGGAGAGCCAGGCTATGATGAATGATGGAATGAAAGGGTTAAAAGAAAGTAGCAATATTAAAGGAATTGCAATCAAGCTATGATGCATTACTATAGAGGATCTAAGGGAAAATAAAGGCTTTATATTGACTCTTGTTAAAATGTCATATTTTAGCCTTATGTGCCACTAGGGAGAGCCAGGCTATGATGAATGATGGAATGAAAGGGTTAAAAGAAAGTAGCAATATTAAAGGAATTGCAATCAAGCTATGATGCATTAGTATAGAGGATCTAAGTGAAAATAAAGGCTTTATATTGACTATTGTGAAAATGTCATATTTTAGCCTTATGTGCCTCTAGGGAGAGCCAGGCTATGATGAATGATGGAATGAAAGGGTTAAAAGAAAGTAGCAATATTAAAGGAATTGCAATCAAGCTATGATGCATTACTATAGAGGATCAAAGGGAAAATAAAGGCTTTATATTGACTATTGTTAAAATGTCATAATTTAGCCTTATGTGCCACTATGGAGAGCCAGGCTATGATGAATGATGGAATGAAAGGGTTAAAAGAAAGTAGCAATATTAAAGGAATTGCAATCAAGCTATGATGCATTACTATAGAGGATCAAAGGGAAAATAAAGGCTTTATATTGACTATTGTTGAAATGTCATATTTTAGCCTTATGTGCCACTAGGGAGAGCCAGGCTATGATGAATGATGGAATGAAAGGGTTAAAATAAAGTAGCAATATTAAAGGAATTGCAATCAAGCTATGATGCATTAGTATAGAGGATCTAAGGGAAAATAAAGGCTTTATATTGACTATTGATAAAATGTCATATTTTAGCCTCATGTGCCACTAGGGAGAGCCAGGCTATGATGAATGATGGAAGGAAAAGGGTTAAAAGAAAGTAGCAATATTAAAGGAATTGCAATCAAGCTATGATGCATGACTATAGAGGATATCAGGGAAAATAAAGGCTTTATATTGACTATTGTTAAAATGTCATATTTTAGCCTTATGTGCCTCTAGGGAGAGCCAGGCTATGATGAATGATGGAATGAAAGGGTTAAAAGAAAGTAGCAATATTAAAGGAATTGCAATCAAGCTATGATGCATGACTATAGAGGATCTCAGGGAAAATAAAGGCTTTATATTGACTATTGTTAAAATGTCATATTTTAGCCTTATGTGCCACTAGGGAGAGCCAGGTTATGATCAATGATGGAATGAATGGGTTAAAAGAAATAGCAATATTAAAGGAATTGCAATCAAGCTATGATGCATTACTATAGAGGATCTAATGGAAAATAAAGGCTTTCTATTGACTATTGTTAAAATGTCATATTTTAGCCTTATGTGCCACTAGGGAGAGCCAGGTTATGATCAATAATGGAATGAAAAGCTTAAAAGAAAATAGCAATATTAAAGGAATTGCAATCAATCTATGGTGCATTACTATAGAGGATCTAAGGGAAAATAAAGGCTTTAAATTGACTGTTGTTAAAATGTCATAATTTAGCCTTATGTGCCATTAGGGAGAGCCAGGCTATGATCAATGATGGAATGAAAGGGTTAAAAGAAAGTAGCAATATTAAAGGAATTGCAATCAAGCTATGATGCATTACTATAGAGGATCTAATGAAAAATAAAGGCTTTCTATTGACTATTGTTAAAATGTCATATTTTAGCCTTATGTGCCACTAGGGAGAGCCAGGCTATGATGAATGATGGAAGGAAAAGGGTTAAAAGGAAGTAGCAATATTAAAGGAATTGCAATCAAGCTATGATGCATGACTATAGAGGATCTCAGGGAAAATAAAGGCTTTATATTGACTATTGTTAAAATGTCATATTTTAGCCTTATGCGCCACGAGGGAGAGCCAGGCTATGATGAATGATGGAATGAAAGGGTTAAAAGAAAGTAGCAATATTAAAGGAACTGCAATCAAGCTATGATGCATTACTATAGAGGATCTCAGGGAAAATAAAGGCTTTATATTGACTATTGTTAAAATGTCATATTTTAGCCTTATGTGCCACTAGGGAGAGCCAGGTTATGATCAATAATGGAATGAAAAGCTTAAAAGAAAATAGCAATATTAAAGGAATTGCAATCAAGCTATCGTGTATTACTATAGAGGATCTAATGGAAAATAAAGGCTTTCTATTGACTATTGTTAAAATGTCATATTTTAGCCTTATGTGCCACTAGGGTGAGGCAGGCTATGATGAATGATGGAATGAAAGGGTTAAAAGAAAGTAGCATTATTAAAGGAATTGCAATCAAGCTATGATGGATTACTATAGAGGATCTAAGGGAAAATAAAGGCTTTATATTGACTATTGTTAAAATGTCATATTTCAGCCTTATGTGCCACTAGAGAGAGCCAGGCTATGATGAATGATAGAATGAAAGGGTTAAAGAAAGTAGCATTATTAAAGGAATTGCAGTCAAGCTATGATGCATTACTATCGAGGATCTAAGGGAAAATAAAGGCTTTATATTGACTATTGTGAAAATGTCATATTTTAGCCTTATGTGCCACTAGGGAGAGCCAGGCTATGATGAATGATAGAATGAAAGGGTTAAAAGAAAGTAGCAATATTAAAGGAATTGCAATCAAGCTAAGATGCATTACTATAGAGGATCTAAGGGAAAATAAAGGCTTTATATTGAATATTGTTGAAATGTCACATTTTAGCCTTATGTGCCACTAGCGAAAGGCAGGCTATGATGAATGACAGAATGAAAGGGTTTAAAGGAAGTAGCAATATTAAAGGAATTGCAATCAAGCTCTGATGCATTACTATAGAGGATCTAAGGGAAAATAAAGGCTTTATATTGACTATTTTTAAAATGTCATATTTTAGCCTTATGTGCCACTAGGGAGAGGCAGGCTATGATGAATGATGGAATGAAAGGGTTAAAAGAAAGTAGCAATATTAAAGGAATTGCAATCAAGCTATGATGCATTACTATAGAGGATCTAAGTGAAAATAAAGGCTTTATATTGACTATTTTTAAAATGTCATATTTTAGCCTTATGTGCCACTAGGGAGAGGCAGGCTATGATGAATGATGAAATGAAAGGGTTAAAAGAAAGTAGCAATATTAAAGGAATTGCAATCAAGCTATGATGCATTACTATAGAGGATCTAAGGGAAAATAAAGGCTTTATATTGACTATTGTTGAAATGTCATATTTTAGACTTATGTGCCACTAGGGAGAGCCAGGCTATGATGAATGATGGAATGAAAGGGTTAAAAGAAAGTAGCATTATTAAAGGAATTGCAATCAAGCTATGATGCATTACTATAGAGGATCTAACAGAAAATAAAGGCTTTATATTAACTATTGTTAAAATGTCATATTTTAGCCTTATGTGCCACTAGGGAGAGCCAGGCTATGATGAATAATTGAATGAAAGGGTTAAAAGAAAGTAGCATTATTAAAGGAATTGTAATCAAGCTATGATGCATTACTATAGAGGATCTAAGGGAAAATAAAGGCTTTATATTGACTATTGTTAAAATGACATATTTTAGCCTTATGTGCCACTAGGTAGAGCCAGGCTATGATGAATGATTGAATGAAATTGTTAAAAGAAAGTAGCAATATTAAAGGAATTGTAATCAAGCTATGAGGCATTACTATAGAGGATCTAAGGGAAAATAATGGCTTTATATTGACTATTGTTAAAATGACATATTTTAGCCTTATGTGCCACTAGGGAGAGCCAGGCTATGATGAATGATGGAATGAAGGGTTAAAAGAAAGTAGCAATATTAAAAAAATTGCAATCAAGCTATGATGCATTACTATAGAGGATCTAAGGGAAAATAAAGTCTTTATATTGACTATTGTTAAAATGTCATATTTTAGCCTTATGTGCCACTATGGAGAGCCAGGCTATGACCAATGATGGAATGAAAGGGTTAAAAGAAAGTAGCAATATTAAAGGAATTTCAATCAAGCTATGATGCATTACTATAGAGGATCTAAGGGAAAATAAAGGCTTTATATTGACTATTGCTAAAATGTCATATTTTAGCCTTATGTGCCACTCGGGAGAGACAGGCTATGATGAATGATGGAATGAAAGGGTTAAAAGAAAGTAGCAATATTGAAGGAATTGCAATCAATCTATGATGCATTACTATAGAGGATCTAAGGGAAGATAAAGGCTTTATATTGACTGTTGTTAAAATGACATATTTTAGCCTTATGTGCCACTAGGTAGAGCCAGGCTATGATGAATGATGGAATGCAAGGGTTAAAAGAAAGTAGCAATATTGAAGGAATTGCAATCAAGCTATGATGCATTACTATAGAGGATCTAAGGGAAAATAAAGACTTTATATTGACTATTGTTAAAATGTCATATTTTAGCCTTATGTGCCTCTAGGGAGAGCCAGGCTATGATGAATGATGGAATGAAAGGGTTAAAAGAAAGTAGCAATATTAAAGGAATTGCTATCAAGCTATGATGCATTTCTATAGAGGATCTAAGGGAAAATAAAGACTTTATATTGACTATTGTTAAAATGTCATATTTTAGCCTTATGTGCCACTAGGGAGAGCCAGGCTGTGATGAATGATTGAATGAAAGGGTTAAAAGAAAGTAGCAATATTAAAGGAATTGCAATCAAGCTATGATGCATTACTATAGAGGATCTAAGGGAAAATAAAGACTTTATATTGGCTATTATTAAAATGTCATATTTTAGCCTTATGTGCCACTAGGGAGAGCCAGGCTATGATGAATGATGGAATGAAAGGGTTAAAAGAAAGTAGCAATATTAAAGGAATTGCAATCAAGCTATAATGCATTACTATAGAGGATCTAAGGGAAAATAAAGGCTTTATATTGACTATTGTTAAAATGTCATATTTTAGCCTTATGTGCCACTAGGGAGAGCCAGGCTATGATGAATGATGGAATGAAAGGGTTAAAAGAAAGTAGCAATATTAAAGGAATTGCTATCAAGCTATGATGCATTTCTATAGAGGATCTAAGGGAAAATAAAGACTTTATATTGACTATTGTTAAAATGTCATATTTTAGCCTTATGTGCCACTAGGGAGAGCCAGGCTGTGATGAATGATTGAATGAAAGGGTTAAAAGAAAGTAGCAATATTAAAGGAATTGCAATCAAGCTATGATGCATTACTATAGAGGATCTAAGGGAAAATAAAGACTTTATATTGGCTATTATTAAAATGTCATATTTTAGCCTTATGTGCCACTAGGGAGAGCCAGGCTATGATGAATGATGGAATGAAAGGGTTAAAAGAAAGTAGCAATATTAAAGGAATTGCAATCAAGCTATGATGCATTACTATAGAGGATCTAAGGGAAAATAAAGGCTTTATATTGACTATTGTTAAAATGTCATATTTTAGCCTTATGTGCCACTAGGGAGAGCCAGGCTATGATGAATGATGAAATGGAAGGGTTAAAAGAAAGTAGCAATATTAAAGGAATTGCAATCAAGCTAGGATGCATTACTATAGAGGATCTAAGGGAAAATAAAGGCTTTATACTGACTATTGTTAAAATGTTATATTTTAGCCTTATGTGCCTCTAGGGAGAGCCAGGCTATGATGAATGGGAATGAAAGGGTTAAAAGAAAGTAGCAATATTAAAGGAATTGCAATCAAGCTATGATGCATTACTATAGAGGATCTAAGGGAAAATAAAGGCTTTATATTGACTATTGTTAAAATGACATATTTTAGCCTTATGTGCCACTAGGGAGAGCCAGGCTATGATAAATGATGGAATGAAATGTTTTACTGACCTGCCAGAGGAAGCGTTACCTAAGCTTTAATATAAATTTTGAAAAATAAAAATCTTTCCTGAAGCTTTCATTCTGGTTTTCATTACAAGCTCACTGATTGAATTCTGGATTTCAAATAAATAAATTCTTTGCTCCATTTCAAAACTAATTTAAATTGATTGGATTTGTTGCTTTTTTTTTTGCTAAAAAACTGACTTCAGCGTCATTTTAGCCATCCTTTATGGTAATGTAATTCTCTTTATTAAAAAAAAATCTTCCAAAAATAAAATGTACTTTGCTGAAACTTTATTTCACGAATATTAGCAGATTTAAAGTTTAATTCATCTGATGCGAAACACATATCACATATTTTAAGTTTTAATTATCGCAGACATACACTTTACACACGGCGGCTGTTGTTTATTTACGCTGATGATATGTTGACAGCTTGATGACGGATGGATGTTTATCTAATGTGTTTCGACGGTGTCTATATCTGTAAAAAATACCTGAAGAATATAACGTGAGCGCTCATTTTATATAAGTTTTTAGATAATTTGGCTTTAAATTAACTATAATTATCACTTTTATTTTCTCATAATATGATGCTGGAAGATTCGTATCTTGAAAACTCGACACGTTTATAGACATACAAAAAAAATCCAAATTCTATTTCAAATACTTGAGGACCTTAAATTGTAATAAGCTTTTTGATTTACTATTAGTAAATATACTTACTTTTTATTTACTTAATAACATTATTCCCTACACTTTGCAACAATTATTTGATTTTTGGAAGAATTTTACATATCGATGTGTTTTTCACCACCGAAAAGACGCTTAAATTTGCTATGCTATAGAATCTACGGCTGAGATAAAAAAAAAACAATATTTTTATCAAAAATTTCGAATGTTCTAAAAAGGATTAAAAATTAATAAATAAATAAAATTAAATAATTAAATAATCAAAAAATAATTTGTCTTTTCTCTTAATAATAGCATAAATATTGTGACGATAAAACTTCGTTTTTATCATTTTGGGGTCATTTTTCATTGTGATATGCTCTTTCTTTAGCGAATCTTTGGAGGTATCTTTTAACTTAAAAGAAAGTAACAATACTAAAGTAATTGCAATGAAGCCATAGAACCGATATAAGAAAAGTAAGCTGCTTGAAGCATGTATCGTCTGCCTTTCAGAGACAAAGGAAACACTGCGTTGGGCTCTTGTTTAATTTTTAAATTTCAAAAATATTTTTGGTATATTTCGATTTGTGGGAAAACAGCCGGGTTTGTTTTTTCATCCAAAGCAATTAAAAGGTTTCCTGCCAAATTCCGAGAAGTGAATTTGGAGCCTACCTGTACGTTACAAAAAGTGGAGGCCTTGGAATTAATTCAAGGATCCGACGAGCATCTGCTGCTGGAACCCAAGTCCAGAAAGTAAAATAATGCAAAATAAATTTGACAACCAACAGACGAGAATTGACAGGAACATGAAAGTCGCTCCCACATTAAGGAAAAGTCTTCGGCCGGTGTGATTATTCCATCTTTCGCAGTTACAACGATCGTTGCTACAAAATCCTACCATTTATTTGAAAACTATTCAAAGAAGTAGTTTCTCCTTTTCTACACAGTTTCCTTTTCTTATAACTTTATGCAGCATTATAATTTTTATTGTAAAAGACATATTTTATTTGCACTACTTACATTATTCGGATTATTGTCCTCATCTTTATTGCCATATTTATCACTATTATGTACACTATCTAAATTATTCGGACTATTGTCATTTTTGTTGCCATATTTATCACAACGAGCTCTGGTAAAAAATATGAGCTTATGAGCGCTGATAAAAAAATGCGATGATAACAGCAAAAATTGCAATATTAGCACTGGTGAAAAATGGTTGCTGAAAATATTAAGTTTATAACTCCCAGAAATTCATGCACAGATGTGTATGGACATATGGCACAGTGGATAAAGGTCTTGGTTAGATTCATTAACAGGACCCAAAGAGTTATGAGTTCAGTACTTGGTTAAGGCAGTGGAGAACTTGGAGAGGGGAATTAACAGGTGATACCTGATAACTGACATCCATTAGACATGGCACGTGGAACTAGAACAATCTACCTCAGTGAACGAAATAAAGGGTTAAGTTCAACATTCCAACCACCTGAAGAAGGCCGGAGCGTACAACGTTGTAATAAATATGGCAACAAAAATGAGGACAATAGACCGAATAATGTAAATAATGTACATAATAACTCATCTCAGAAATATAGACAGATATTTCATTTGCATTGGTTATTTTTTAAATACATGTTATTGGGCGTCATTTGGCATACGATGCACTTAATTTCTGTAATTCTTTCATTTTCGTGTGTTAATAAATTTATCGTCTGTTCATTAAGTAGGCTCGTGTCGTCTGTTTTTGTTGTGTGCACTTATAAAAAGTGAATGTTACCTCAAACATTTGTTTGAACTGTTTTTTTTTTCGTGGGATTTTTTTACCAAATAAAAAATTCCTATATCGAAGATAAAATAAAAGTAATGTTAATGTTCTTTTTTGGACGTTACAGTGCATGGCTATTAATGCTAAAACGCCATATTTTATACCTATAATGTCACAATACGTTCAAAGTTTACTGTAACCTCGAAACTCAATAAATCTCAAATGTATTTGAGGCTGGAAACGTTACGCTATTGACGTCCGCCTTTTTCTTACTATATAAACTATCGAACTAAAATAAACAAATGGTTCTGGTTGGTTATAAAATGTCAAAACCCGGCATGGAGACAAATTTTGATATCTAACGGAATATGAAATTTCGAGAAATTAAAATGTTAGCCTCTTCATATTTATATTAGTTAAAAGCAGAAGTCCTTGGAGAATTTAAATTACAAATTTGTTTTTGTCGAACAGAAACACCATTTAGCAAAAATCTGCTTTGATTCGTAAGAGAAAAAAAAATGAAATAAAACTATCATTTTATTTAATTAGAAAAGCTTTTATTTGCTTTTATGAATAAGATATAAAGATACCAGTGTCTTAAGAAAAAAGATTTCGATGAATAGTTAATTTTTTCAAGAATTGTTTTCATTTTTAAAAAATTTTAATTAGAAAAATTTATTTAGTTTTAAAATCTTTCCAAATTCTATATTAATTTCAGTCTTTTAGATGATATTATTATAAAGTGAAAACTATATTTACGTATGAATGGAAAAGCTTAATACAAATCATCCAACACTAATACTTTAAAAGAATTTTGATTTTTTTGTACGTGTATAAACGTGTCCATTCACGGCATTATCAGAAAAAAAGAGCGATACCTATAGTAAATTTAAAGTCAATTTTATTATTCAATAAAACATTAGATTACGGAGAATATTTTCATAATTTTTTAAGATTACTGAGTACTTAAAAATCATATTTTTATATACCGTACCTATGAACACTGTAGGTATGTCCCAGTTCTCATAAATATGTTGGACACTATTGTATGTTGTGCTAATATGCTGCATAACTAGTCTACCACTAGCAGTGGTTTACCTATTTCACGCCGCTGGCGAGTATTGTATTTCGTCTATGTTATAAAGATTACCATTTCATTTCCAATCTCCGTTTTGATTATTCCTCATTCAGTAACTCTTTCTAGGTAACAACCGTAATTTTTCAAACATCTTTAAGAAACTTAAGTAGTACAAGCATCATGTAGACTGGCAGGTTTCTGATGGGACAGTCTATTATATTCCTGTTGCACAAATAGTATCAGAACAGGGGGTTGAACAATATTCTGGTTGTTCAATGTTTCCTCTACAAACAACAAAAGCAAATGAGAGTTTAAACTTATGGTACCTCATACCATGATGCCAGTGGTTAAGCCAGGGTGTTGTAGATGAATGCATGCTGGAAGATGTTGCTTGCCAAGTCTATGGTGTCATCGGCGGTGGCTTTATCTTGTATTCAAGAATTAAATTTCTTCTTTGCTGATCGTTTCCTTTATGAAGATAGCATATAAAGCAAGCAAGCTGTATATACTGTACCTATGGACATTAATGGCTATGTCCCAATCTTCATAAATACATTGCGCACTATTCTAAATTGGAGTAATATGCTGTCTATGTAGTTCACTACTAGCAGTGGTTTACCTACTTCATGCCGCTGGCGAGTATTGTATTTTGTTGATGTTATAAAGATTACCATTTCATTTCCAACCTCCGTTTTGTTTATTCCTCATTCAGTAACCTTTTCTAGGTTACAACAGTAATTTTTCAAACATCTTTAACAGACTTAAGTAGTACAAGCATCATGTAGACTGGCAGGTTTCTGATGGGACAGTCTATTATATTCCTGTTGCACAAATAGTATCAGAACAGGGGGTTGAACAATATTCTGGTTGTTCAATGTTTCCTCTACAAACAACAAAAGCAAATGAGTTTTAACTTATGGTACCTCATACCATGATGTCAGTGGTTAAGTCAGGGTGTTGTGAATGAATGCATGCTGGAAGATGCTGCTTGCCAAGTCTATGGTGTCATCGGCGGTGGCTTTATCTTGTATCCAAGAATTAAATTTCTTTTTTGCTGATCGCTTCCTTTATGAAGATGTCACATAAAACAAGCAAGCTGCTATATACCGTACCTATGAACACCAATGGGTATGTCACAATCTTCATAAATACATTGGACACTATTATAAGTGGGGGGTGATATGCTGTCTAAGTAGTCCATCACTAGCAGTGGTTTACCTACTTCACGACGTATTTGTATACTTGTATTTCGTTGATGTTATAAAGATTACCAGTTCATTTCCAACCTCCGTTTTGGTTAATCCTCATTCATCAGTAACCCTTTCTAGGCTACAACAGATACAAAAAAAGGCGCTCACGTTATTTTCTTCAATTATGTTTTACAAATAAAGTCACCGTAGAACAATATTAGATCTATCATCAGGCTGTCTGTTACTATCGGGTTAAAAATGCATTTCTGCGATATTTAAAACTTAAAGTAAATAATATTTGTTTCAAATCAGTTTAATAATACTTTAAGTCAGCTAATATTTCTCAAATAACGTTCCAGAAAAGTATATTTTATCTTTGGAAGTTTTTTTTTTAATAAAGAAAATTATATTGCGATAAAGACGACAAAAAACGTCATTAATCAGCGATTTTACTAATACATATATATATATATATATATATATATATATATATATATATATATATATATATATATATATATATATATATATATGCGCATTTCATTGAAAACGACAGACAAGGTGCTTTTATTTAGTTTTTTTATACAATTTCTTATGCGATCTAATATTTTTTTCTTTTCGGATGAGAAATTGTATAAAAACTAAATAAAAGCACCTTGTCTGTCGTTTTCAATGAAATATGCATGAAAAAAGGATTGCTGTCTAAATACACAAATATATATATATATATATATATATATATATATATATATATATATATAAATGATCATTGAAGTCAACACTTAGAGGCGACAGGCTGTTTCATGCGGCCTGTCGCCTCTGAGTGTTGACTTCAATGTTCACTTTTATATTTATATTTACATACGCTCTATCTCTGATATTGAGCACTTTATCCCATAAATATAGCACACTTTAAGACTATATTTCTACATATATATATATATATATATATATATATATATATATATATATATATATATATATATATACAGTGTAACCCGGAAATAAGGGGCCCGGATATAAGAGAAACCCGGATATAAGATAGATGTTATCTGGTCCCAAATTAGAGCCTGTGTTAATGTATATATAATAGACCAAACCCGGATATAAGTGAAACTCGGATATAAGAGAAACTCGGATATAAGAGACTTCTTCTCCAGTCCCGGCAACTCTCTTACATCCGTACATACATGTATGTATGTATATATTCTTTCATTAGTTTTTGAAATACAGTAAAGTATTTTGCTTGCTTAATTTAAATTACTAAATTTAATCTTTAATTTTCAAATTAAATAAAAAATAAAAGTTTCAAGAAAGATTTTTCATTTTTAAACATTCATTTCAAACCTTAGGTATCGCGTTTTTTTGTGGCGGTTCCTACTCTATACTGTATGATATCAGCCTAGATATTATTAATACGACGAGAAACATCGAAAGCTGCAATCTATAATGAACAAATAAAGCGTCAAAAACAGATCTAATACGAACCGAACGGGCTTGGAGACAAATGTTAAATAACGGAATAGAAAAGCCAGTCTTGTTTTTTTTCCTTCTTTCTTTTTTTCTATCAGGCTGCGACCAAAATAAAGACGAAAGTGATTTCAGGTTGCTTGATAAATTGGTTGCGATTGGAATCGAAAATTTCTTGAACGGTAAAAGTCGTAAAAATCGCCAACAAGTAGAGTAATCTTTATATTAAGCAAATAGCCCCTAAAAATAAGTAAATGAATGGATAATGATTTAAATAAAAAGTAAACTAATAAAAAAAAAAACTAAAAAAAAGCTAAATAAATAAAACAAAATTTCTGAAATACTATTAGAAATGTTCCTTTCCAATCCCAGTAGAGACAGAGGGAGTGAGAGAAAGAGAAAGAGAAAGAGTGAGATACTGGAAAGGTAGGAGAAATATAAAGAGAGGGCGAACCTAGAGTGAGTGAGGAAAAAGAAGTGAAAGTGTGAGAATATAGAGAGAGAAGAAAGATAAATAAAGGAGGAGGAAAAAAGAGAGAGGGTTTTGTTTAGAGCGAATCACAAATAATATGACGTCATTTAATTTGACTATTATAAAGAAACAGACGACAATAAATTTGTTCATTCATCAGAAAATTTACTCACGAAAAAAATGTCTGTTACCAAAATGTAAGAAATATTGTATGATTAGAAGGAGTCGAACAAAAAAGAAAGAACGACAGAGCGAACAAATGAATGAAAAAAACTTGGAAAAGAAAGAAAAAAAGAAAGAAAGAAAGGATGAAAGAATAGAAAAAAGAAGGAACTAACAAGAAAAGAAAGGCCGAACGAACAAATGGAAAAAATATATGAAAAATTAAAGCAAAACAAGAATAGAAAGAAATACCGTATTTAAGAAAGAAAGAAGAACAATAGAAAGAATGAAAAATCTTGGAAATGAAAGAAAGAAAGAAAGAAAGAAAGGATGAAAATGAAAAAAAGAAAAAACAATAGAATAAAAGAAATCAAGAATGGAAGAAATAAAAAAAACGAATGAAAAACGAAAGAAACTAACAAGAAAGAAAAGAAAAACCGTATTCAAGAAAGAAAGAAATAACATTGGAATAGAAAGAAAGAAAAAGAAAAGAGGGCAGAAAGAAAAAAGGACAGCTGAAAAAATGAATAATTATGATAAAAAAGCAATCACGTACAAAAGAAAGTCAGAGAGAAAAAAGGAAGTAAGAAAAAAAGAATAAAAAAGAAAAAACAATTGAATAAAAGAAAGAAAGAATGAAAGAAATAAAAAAAAACGAATGGAAAAAGAAACTAACAGGAAAATAAGGGAATGCAGTATTTAAGAAAGGAAGAAATAACATTTGAAAAGAAAGAAAGAATGAATGGAAGAAAGAAAGAAGGAAAGAAAGAAAAAGAAAAATGGAAGAAAAAATAAGGAACGAATGGAGAAAGATAGAAAGAAAGAATGAAGGAAAGAAACAAGAATAACAAACAAGAAAAGAAAGCCCCACTTTATGAATGAACGAAAGAAAGAAACAATTGTTAATAATATTTTATATTTGGAAAAAATAATTTTTTTTTTTTTTTCAAATACATTTTGATTTCACAATATTTTACATTAAAGCTTTGTCAGTTATTTTTCATTTTTGCCGAGTATTTCTTTCGTCTTAGTTTTCACAAATCCTCAGATGAGGATAACATTACCGGCGTTCTGCTGAAATGTAGAAGACACCTGGAGAGCGGACGATCTCCTCAAAAGATGTCTGAAGAAAAACCGTGTGTCCCGCAGTACCACATGAACACAAGGAGTACAACAGAAAGGATATGAAGAACGACTAGAAGACTTTGTCTGCGATTTGCAAGTGTTTATTCCTTCTCAGATTCCTTTGATCCGAATTTTACGGCCATCTTTGAACAAAGGAAAAAGCAAGCGAACATCTGCAGAGTTTGTACGGTGAGAAACACAGCACATTTGTGCCGTTCGTGAAGACAAACCAATTATCTGTGTTTATTGTTTCAAGAGTCACCATTCGGACAGAGAGTCTTGATATTGGAGACTTTCTCGCTTTTCAATTGACTGATTGACTTGTCTTTTACGGCTTATCAACCTGTTACAGGTTTGTCTATATTTCTGAGATGAGGTGTTATGTACACTATTTACATTATTCAGACTATTGTTCTCATCTTTGTTGCCATATTTATCACAACGTTTCGGCCGTTGTACGCTCTGGTCTTATTCAGATGGCTGGAATGTCGAACTGAACCCTTTATTTCGCCCACTGGGGTAGACTATTCTAGTTCCACGTGCCATGCCAAATGAATGTCACATGGCACAGTTGATAAAAGCGTTGGTTAGATCCAGTGACAGGACCCAAAGAATGTCAGTTCAATACCTGGTTAAGGCGGTGGAGAACTTTCAGAGGGAAATTAACAGGATATAACTGATAACTGACATTCATTAGACATAGCACGTGGAACGAGAAAAGTCTACCCCAACGAGCGAAATAAAGGGTTCAGTTCGACATTCCAACCACCTGAAGATGGTCGGAGCGTACAACGGCCGAAACGTTGTGATAAATATGGCAATAAAGATGAGGACAATAGTCCGAATAATGTAAATAGTGTTATAATTTTGTGTTTTTGAAAACTTTGAAAATTAGACTCTTCGATTTCAAAGTTTGTCGCGTTATCCAATATACCAAAAGTCAGAGCACCTAAAACGGTCACCCATCTAAATACTGACCAGGCTAGACGTTGTTTAACTTCGGTGATCGTAAGAAAACTGGTGTTTCAACGGGATATGGCAGTAAGCTTTTCTTATTTTAGAACATTGTCGTCCATTCTTATGTTTTTTTTTAAGCATTTCACCCCACACAAGGCAGGTGTGCCACTAGCACACAATGGATTACAGAGAGTGGGGGTAAGAGTAAAGAGGCGTGATAGTGGAAAGGATGAAGAGAAGGACGGGGAATCGATCATGGCATCTGGAGATGTCGATTGACATTACATTTGAATATTTGGAGATTATAGTTATCAGGGAAGCAAGTAAGAGGAAGCAAGTTCCACAGATGGGAAGTGCAAGACATGAAGCTATTGGAGTAGAAGAGACGGCTACATTTAACCCTTTCAACCGTGAAAGGGTGGGACTGAGATGCCAACCTAGTAGCACGTTTAAATTCACGCAGTTTGGGAACCAGCGAAAGTAGCTGATCGGAGCAGGTACCATGAAAGTATTTGTAGAAAAGACAGAGGGAGGCGACTGCACATCTGTGAGAAAGTGACTGTAGACGAGATGCCAGATCAGGGCCAATCACATTGTATATCTGTCTCTCGACTTTGTCGAAGACCTTGAGACATAGAGCGTGGGCTGCAGACCATATATGTAGGAGTTGTTCATGCAAGGGCGAATGGTTGATTTATAGATTTGAAGGATATATATATATATATATATATATATATATATATATATATATATATATATATATATATATTCGACTATATACTTGAATATTTTCCATTTTTATATACGTCTGTCTTAATGATAGGCAGCATGTTTTTCATTGAATTAATATCTACAGAAATATTGGATCATTTTTATTGTGTTTTTGAAATCTTTGCAAATTCGGCTCTCCGATTTCAAATTAAACCAGTCTCACACCCAAGCTTATAGAACCTAATATTCTCAAACGGTCACCCATCTAGCTACTGAGCAGACTGGACGTTGTTTAACTTCAGTGATCGTATGATAATCGGTATTTCAACGGGATATGACAGTAAGCCTTTCTTGTTATCTAAATGTTTCGTTTACGTGTTATATTTTTAGTAAATTTCCCTATAAAATATTTGTTTGTTAGTTGGCAGAACGAGTTTTCATTCTAACCTTAGACTGCAGATGCCAGTTATTTGCGTTAAAATGAAAAAAAACAAAACAAATAAAATCCAAAAACTGGTGGTTGTAGATTTGATGGCAAAACCACAAGAGCAAGATAAAAACCATGAATCCGAGTTTTTTCTTGTTGGCGGTCAATGTGTCAATTTGTCAATCTTATGTAAAGACATCTAATTTGGCTTGAAGCCTAGCTAACAGCAACAATATGAAACGTGTATGCGGTAAACCTGTATAAAATATAGAATAACCTTTAAAACGCTATTATGCATTCCATAATTACTGTGCCAAGAACACTATCATCGGTTTACACACACACACACACACACACACACACACACACACACACACACACACACACACACACACACACACACACACACAAACGGTGTTCCAATAACTTGGAGTGATTTTAAATGTGAATTAAGTTTAAGCGTCTAAGGATTTTTTTCTTTTTCTTTCAGATTTATCAACTTAAGTCATAGGCAATTTCAGCCAAAGATTAACAATCAAACAATGTATTAAAGTTATCGAAAGACTATTACGAATATGGACGTTCAAAGAGAAATGCATTTCACGCACTTCGCGATTTTTTTGGTCAACATAATCGACCAACTGTCACGAAACCTGTCCGACTCGGGCTCACTCCCGGCGAGGGTGATAAGTATTAAGTCACAACCCTTATATTTATACCCACCGCCCGGACAACGCCGAGTGAATTGCTGATGTCGGGTTGGACAATTTTATGGGATGTCACTCTACCACAAGCGAACAGGGGAAGATGCAACACAGAACCTTCGAGTGATAGTGACCAAAACGAAGATACCGCAAAACACTCGATTAAAAGTATAAGCTCCTTTTTATTAATAACCCCGGAAGAACAACTAAGCGGAAATAAAACTGACTGAGCATAAAAGAACGACATTTTCATATCTCAACAACTTGGGGGTAATTCTCCTAATTTTTGTCTGGAAAGATGTGTACGATGAAATTTGCTTTAAAATATTTGTGTGTGCATTCTACGGCCAGGTGAAAAGAAAAAGAAAAGTTTCTCTTTTTTTCTCTTCGTTCTCTTTTTTTTTACACTTACGATTTATATCTCTCTATCCTTTTCTTTTTTTTCTTTTTTGTCTTTTCATGATATCGCTGTTTCTCAGACGATTAATTTGTTTCGGCGCAAAGTTCTTTCTCTCAAAATCCCTTTTTTTTCCCCTTTTTTTTCTCTATTGCACGCTTATCTTGTTATTCTTTATTTTATAACTTGTATTTCTCATCGAGAACAGAATAGGTTACTGAGGATGGCTTCCTCATTGTCTTTCATATTCTCGCGTTTTCTGTTTATCAATTTCAAGTGTAGCAATGCATGGCCGGGGCAGATTTTTCCTTTTCCTTTCTTCGTATATCTTCTATGCTTATCATTTTTGTTCTTTCAGTTTATCGCGAACATTCAATTCTGGTTTAACCAGTCATATTCTTCCTTCCTCGATGATCTAATTCAAACTTCCTATGATTTCTTCCTTCGATGCGTTTGTTCCATTCAGATTCTGTTTTCACCGCCACTTAAGAAACAAAAGTGCCAAAGTTTCTTATATCTTTCTGACTGTTTTCGTAAGCTCCCCACATGAGTTGGCTTGGGGTGTCAGCTTACATTATTCGCCAAATAACAGGCACGTCTTTTTTCCGACTAGAATTTTCGGTCAACTAAACTTACAATGAATTTCTCCTCATGTTCTCGGACTTCCCGCCATTTCGTACCGTAAGAGAGCATCGGCCAATCAGCATTCGGTCCTTATAACGGCCGTTTGTTGCCAAGGGGCTGTTTGCCGGCTTATTAGTATTAATAACAAGACCGGCAGGGGGGTCTTGGCAATCGACCCGAACGCCACGCCTTAGAGTGAGAGAGAGAGAGAGAGAGAGAGAGAGAGAGAGAGAGAGAGAGAGAGAGAGAGAGAGAGATTTTCTACTTTTGAGGAAATATGAATTTGACCAGCCGCAGGGTCCAAATTCTTAACACAACAGAGAGTGCAATTGGAAAATTCAAACAAACTGGGTCGGTAGCAGATGTGAAAACACCATTGCGTGCTCGTTTACGCCGTTCAGCTGGAAACATTGCTGCAGTGCACCAGAATGTGGCCGAAAATCCAGACACCATTATTCGTCATCGCGCGAAGGAAATGAACCTCTCCACAACAACGTTACATCGAATTTTAACAAAACGTTTCTCTCTACACGCTTACAAGACTCAAGAACTGAAACCTGCTGACCATTTGCAGCACCGTATATTCGTCAATTGTGTGCATGAGCAAAGACAAACCGATGAAGATTTTTCGCAAAAAATCCTCTTTATTGATGAAGCCCATTTTCAACTTGGTGGATTCGTTAATAAGCAGAATTGTCACATTTGGGCTGATGAAAATCCAAGGAAGATTGTTGAAAATACACTGCATACACAAAAGGTTACTTTTTGGTGTGCATTTTTGCTAGCGAAATTATTGGGCCGTATATTTATAAATTTAAACCTCCATTTTCGTAAAAGGCTTCGTTAACTTTAACACGTTGTGTGATCGTTAATCTTTTCATGGTTGAAATTGTCAAAGAATTAAGTTGTTAAATCTGAAAGAAAAAGAAAATCCTCAGACGCTTAAAATTAATTCACATTTAAAATCGGTCCAAGTTACTGAAATATATATATATATATATATATATATATATATATATATATATATATATATATATATATATATATCTTTCTGAGATGAGGTATTATATACATTATTTACATTATTCGGACTATTGTCCCCATCTTTGTCGCCATATTTATTACTATGTTTCGGCCGTTGTACGCTCCGGCCTTCTTCCGGTGGTTGGAATGTCGAACTGACCCCTTTATTTCGCTCACTGGGGTAGACTGTTCTAGTTCCACGTGCCATGTCAGTTATCAGTTATCTCCTTACCCTTAACCGGGTATCGAACTCACACGCTTTAGGTCCTGTCACTGAATCTAACCAACGCCTTTATCCACTGTGCCATGTGTCCTTGAGGACATCTGTGTATGAATTTCTAGGCATTATAAACCTAATGTCATCAGCAACCATTTTTACCAGAGCTCATATTGCATTTTTTTGTTCTTATTATCGCTTTTCTCTGACACTCCTTATTACTGGTCCCCATATTGTATTCATTTCTATGCTTGGTCGGCTCAGGAGATATTTGTGGCCTAGCATATGTGCTGATTCCTTAAGTTTACGAATTTTACAATGGTGATTTTTGTCTATGATCTCAACCTAATGTAAATAGTGTACATAATACCTTATCTCAGAAATATAAACAGGTCCTGCATGAACTACTAATAGTCTTAGAGATAGGCGTAACTTATGATCAGATTAATAAAATATAATAATCAAAGCCAACTATTGAATCAGAGGAATGAATTAGCGTTAAAATATTAACATAAAAACAAATTCAAATTTTCATAATATAGGTTCAACTTAATTAGCTACAATATTTCCATAATTTTCCCTCCCGTCTAAATCTTCAAATGTTGAATGTATAACTAATTCTAATTTCTATATTCCCCCTCTCTTTACACTATATTAATTATAATTTATAAACTTTTCCCTACTTTAATATCTCCCCTTCCCCAACTCTCTTTCCATTAATCCATTACATCCTTTCATCTGTATATTTTAAAGTTAGTTTTAAATCCCTTTTTATTCCTTTTTAATTTTAAATTAATATTTCATTTTTCATATAACCCCAAATTAATGTCATACGGTTAATATTCGGGTTTAATTTGATAAAACTTCTTCCTTTTAAGACAAATAATTTCCACCCTCCCCTGACACCTGTTTACGTGCTTTTCGTCTGACTGAAACATTGAAATGGATTAGTTTTTCGACAGGTTGATATTCCTTTTCCTTTTCCTTTTTTTTTTAGCTTTCACAGATAAATTTCTATTTCTGACACAAACTCAGTCCACGCTGGGGTTGATGAGACAGACGACCGATATTTTGTAAATGTATTGTTAAATAATTGTTTAATGAAATGTATTGAAAGTTATCAAATAAAGTATTGTCAGTGGTCACGAATATATACAATCTGATAAAATAGAGGTTTAATATGTATCGGGCAAATTTTCTCTAATAATCTTACTATAGAAATGCATTGAAAATCAGGAAGAAAGGGATTGTCAGTAGTCAGAAAATAATGCTAGCAGTACTGAGGGAAGACGGCTTTAATATGTAGAATGTAAATTCATTACAAATGATTTACTATAGGAATGCATTGAAAATCAGGAAGAAAGGGATTGTCAGTGGTCAGGAATTAATGCAAGCAGTACTGAACGAAGAGGGCTATTGTATGTAGAATGTAAATTCATTACAAATGATTTACTATAGGAATGCATTGAAAATCAAGAAGAAAGGGATTGTCAGTGGTCAGGAATTAATGAAAGCAGTACTGAACGAAGAGGGCTATTATATGTAGAATGTAAATTCATTACAAATGATTTACTATAGGAATGCATTGAAAATCAGGAAGAAAGGGATTGTCAGTAGTCAGAAAATAATGCTAGCAGTACTGAGGGAAGACGGCTTTAATATGTAGAATGTAAATTGATTACAAATGTTTTACTATAGGAATGCATTGAAAATCAAGAAGAAAGGGATTGTCAGTGGTCAGGAATTACTGAGAAGCCGGACTCTATATCTCTCTAATAAGATCATAGTATTACACTGTAAAGTTCTGTGTAATTTCTACAATCCAGGCTAGTAAAAAGTATCATTTATTTATTAACTTAATTTGTCTCTAGCTTGAGGGACACCTTTAAAACAGTGAATTCAGTTGTTGTCCGATATCCGATTTGGCACGCATGCGCACATCATCGCATCTGTTGGCTCGCTTCGTGAAAAAAAAGAAGCTATCAAAAATACATATTAAAAGAAAAATCCACGAAAAATGCGATCGTCTGTAAAATCTCGAGCCAAAATCAATTTTATACAAGCGAAGCGAAAGAAGAGGATGATAGGACGACGAAAAAGGGAAGAAAAGAAAAGAAAAGAAAAGAATTCTGAAACTGAGCAAATTAATCGCTCAGAACTTAATTTGCAAGACCCCAGGATGTGAGTGAAGATGCGTGCAAGTTAATGAGGGGAAAAAGAGACAAAAAAAAAATGTCACTTAAAGTTGGTTGGTTAAAGCTTGGCGTTAAAGCATCTGAAATGTAAGATATTTATACCTCATGGCGATTGATGTCATGCGCATAGGCGAAGAATCGAAAACGAGGCAGCTGGTTTCAAGATTTGCATCTTGTCGTCACCCGGACAATCATGAATTCGTTGATTTTTGTTACGCAATTTTAAAATGAACTGATTAAAACTTTTATTTTTATTTTTCGCCAACCATCCTCATAATCTTTATTTATTTTTTTTTTTTTTTTAGTTGTTTCATTTTGTCATTTTTTTTTTAGTCAGCTGATTTCGTTGGCTTTCTGGAATGACCATTTGTCATTCTGCGACGAAATATACGAGTGAATACCCGCATCCATATTTTTTATCGCTTTGGTTCCGAAGGCAAAATTTTCAGTCTTAATTTTTTGTTTGAATAAAGGATTGTGAGTTCCTTAACGATACCACTATCCAGATCTTGTTTAGATCGCTAGGGTTCGATGGGTTAACTCTTCAGCCTTTTTATTTTATACGTTTATTCTCTTTAAGGTAGCATACTTCCTTCACAACTCTTCTTTGCGTGAGTTCTCTGGTTTTGCATATTTTTCTTTCTTTCTTTCTTTCTTTCTTTCTTTCTTTCTTTCTTTTGTGCGTGTTTGCTTTCTTCGCCCTAATTATTCTTTATTTTATCTGCCTTTCTTTCTTTATGTTGATTTTCTTTTTTTTTCAAATCGTTTTTCTTTCTTTCTGAATATTTTTTTACTTTTTCTCCTAACACGTCTTTCTTTCTTTCCTTTTTCCATTCTTTCTTTCACGTTTTTCTTTGTTAATATTTTTCTTACTTTTTCTTCTAACGCCTTTTCTTTCTCTCTTTTTTCTTTCTTTCTTTCTCTCTTTTTTCTTTCTTTCTTTCTCTCTTTTTTCTTTCTTTCTTCCTTTCATTCTTTCTTTCTTTCTTAACATTTTCCTTACTATTTCTTCTAACACGTTTTTCATTCTTTCTTCGTTCTTTCTTTCTTTCTTTCTTAACATTTTTCTTTTTCTACTAACACCTTTTCCTTTCTTTCTTTCTTTCTTTCTAACTCTTCTTTCTTGTTTGCTTTCCTGTTTCTCCCTCTTTTTTCTCATCTTAACTTTTCAGTTCAGTCGTTTGAATAATTTGAAATATTTTAACTGTTAAATAAGAAATAGTTTGTTGCATGTATGTATTAATATAATGTTTTCATTTTTCAAAACATGGTCAAGATATTATGTCCATGTTCATAGTTGATATTGTTGACTGTTGGTTTTTTGTTTTTATTAATAAGGCTTCCATTATTTTTAGCCTTTTTTTGAATGTAGATGATGCTATTATATTTGTGTTGTCAACAAATATGTTACGAATAGTGTCCGGTAGGTCTCCATGAATATTTAAATGAGATCTAATTGAGCTATGGTCAGAAAGGTGTAGAGTGAGTCTTCGTGTCAAACATATTGTAGTGTGGCCTATATAATTACTTACGAATTTTGATTGATCTGGAATACAATTCCTTAATGGGCATTTAAATTCGTAAATAATATTTGCCCAATTTTGACCATGATTTGAAAAATGAAAACATTATGTAAATACATACATGCAATAAACTATTTCTTATTTAACAGTTAAAATATTTCTTCCTTGAAAATGGCTAAATGTATAGCCGAAAGTTCTTGGATAAAAAGAACATTCCGTCAGTTTTTATATAATTTATCATCTGAAAATTAAAAAAAATTAGATTGCATGAGAAATTGTATAAAAAACAAAATCAAAGCATCTTGTCTGTAGTATTCAATGAAATGTGGATGAAAGAAGGATTGCTGCTTAAATACACAAATATATATATCTATATATATATATATGTGTGTGTGTGTGTGTATGTGTGCGTGTGCGTGTGTGTGTGTGTGTGTGTGTGTAAATAGGGTGGCGATCATAACCCCGAATCTTAAAATCCCAAATGTCGAAATCCTGAAATTTAAAATCCCGAAATTTGAAATCTCGAATGCATGAAAATTTCGAAAGATCAAAATCCCAAAATGTTAAATCCTGAAAGATCAGAATTCCCAAAACTAATCTTTGGGAAGAACTGGACATAAGTTTATTTCTAAACATTTACAAAATCCTCTTTAAATAGTTGTGGCTTTGTCAGGGCCAGAATTAAAGACACAAAAAGAGGAATTGAATTAAACAAATATATTAACAGAATACAGTAATACAAACATATACAAACGAGAGTGTTACAGCAAGGATGTTCGGTCCGGCTGTCGGAGCTGACTGCTGGAAACTTCACATTCAAAAGGCAGTACCTGCTCCTATTCATAGCTGGGAGAGTCCATGTGTCTAACACTTTCGCCCCAGCCCCTCAACCTCCGGTGTCCTACTCTCTGGGTTGATGTGTCTACTCGGTCCTAACCAAACTTAAGGGAGTGGCCATAGGTCCCCTGAGCATCCTATTACTTCGCACGCGATTATCACGGGGTTCTGGCTGCTTCAACCAAAATCATGTGAATTCCAAAGTTCCTTCTAGCTTACTCAGCTCTATTGCAGTTTTTAATCGATAAAAATTATTTCGACCATTTTTCCATTGTCTTCTGATGACCCAGATTCAATCGGTACAACTTCTGCCTTTGATCAGATTTCCCCATCAGTAAACAAAATGCTCTGATTTAATTTCGCTATTCAAATCTCCAATTTCACTAAAAAATATATACGTGTGTGTGTTGTGTGTGGGTTCCCCAGAATCTCTCTCTCTCACAATTCTTCCCCTACCCATCTGTCATTTACTAGTAAATGACACACAAGCTTTCCTATGAACAAAATATGAGAAAACCCAGTCCAACATGCTTCTTACTAGGGGCGGGGCAACTTAAACATACGTCTCTTCCAGCATGTAATGGTAGAATTTTCAGTTCATCTTAGGGCTCATTATGCCCCCTTACATTTTCATTGTCCTTACGATACATATGTACATGCAACTTCCGGTTAAATTTCACTGTTGTGGGGATCTCGTGCAATGCAACCTTTTTCACATAGTTCACTAGTTCGAGGGTTCTTTCCTTTTCGTTCTTGGAGTTCGCAACACTCCTTACCAATTAATCCAGTCTCATTACTAAAAATTAAAAAGAATCGATTTATTTCGTAAATCTGTCCCTCCGATTTTGTCTCACCTTCACAATAGGGTTTATAGAATCTTTTCTTGGTTCAGGTCCTTCCACGACAATCGTGGACTCTTCTTCAATGTCAGTTAGGGATCCCCATGCACTCGGGTCGGACCTACCTCGGTAAAGTGCACTAACTGGGATCCCTCCTTCACTCATTGAACCTAGCCACCATGCCAGTTTATTCTGCCCGGTCGACAACACCGCACGCCTCTTCAACCGCCACCAAACCAGCAAGGCCACGACTATCATTAGTATAATTCCCACAAGAGTCGGCCAGGTTATTATAGCAACCAAATTCTCTCTCCATCCCGAATTCGGCGTACCTATCCTATCTAACTCCGTCTTCAACTGTCCAAGGTCAATCTTATCGATTGGCTTTAACAACGCCGGCATCTTTTCTAGCGACATATTAGGAATCACTCTTACAATGGGTTCCCACAATCCCGTCCATCCACTGGCATTCGTTCCTCCCAGCTCTAACAAAGCCTCATTCTCTTCAAACTTCTATTCTGCTTGGTAGTAGGGAGGTAAAGAGATAGATGGACCATGAGCTCCACAACCAATGGGTAGCTCTACAAAAATCAAAGGGGGAATAACTCTTATCGTAGTGGTGGGCTCCCTTCACACACCTTAGATAATTCGATCTCTTCTTGTGTGGCAACCGCCCAAATTCCGTTAGAGACACTGGTTGCTTTACGTAATATTACACTAGCCAACACCTCTACCTGACAATGATCTCTAATTTCCTTCTTATTTTCCTTAAATAAATCTAGTACACACAGATTAGGACTACCTGTCACGTAAATTGGACTTACAGACCCACAGGTACCTAAGGTATCATTCTTCCATTTTTCTGCTTCTCCCTTTGTTAATAGCATAAACTCTATCCTGGCTAGGTTTAAGGCAACAAATTCCGTCTCTACCTTGAACCTAGCCACCGCTCATATCTTCGGCCTAATTTTGGATAGGGAATGGGAAGATTCCTCACCTGATGAATTTCAAAGGTACTATCTCTGTCCAGTAATGGAACTGACACTAGCACTAGCAATTTATCATCTTCCAACAAGGTAATACATCCCAAGGCACTATAATACCTCCATAACTCCTGGGTGGGGCTTACAGGTAATCTAAAATGATGGGGTAGTTTGGCTTGTATCTCCAGTAGTACTTCCCTTAATCGTTCCGGAGTTATTGTACTCGGAGACAGGTGTCCCAGCGACAGCATGTCTAATTGTGCTCTCATATGCTGTAACAACATCGCTAGAGAGTGACTTGTTTGACGTACCTTACTCATTATAGCTAATAATTGAAAATACTTTTGCAAAAACCCCTCTAATTTCTGTAATTCGGTTGTTACAGACGTGGTTACATTTATCACTTCTTTTCTAAAATCCTGTAGGTGAGAAATCAACCAATTGATACTCCCTCTATTCTTAGCCAATTCCAGCCTAGTAACATTGAGTATAGATACGCTCTCTTTAACCGACTGAGCCATTGCTTGTTGTCTCTGTTCTTCTGTATTTTATAATACACTGGATCACCTATCTGGAAGGAAACTTCTTCTCTATTTTTATTTACCCTATCGTTTCGCCTTTTCTGGGCACTTCGAATCATCCTCCTCACCTGTGTAAAACTTTTATGCTGTTGTTCTAAAACTATTTGGTGATGATCCTCTCCTAAATACTTCCTCCTAGATCGTAACAGATTGTCTATAGGTAAGACTACATCCCTGCCATATATCAAGTAATAAGGGGAACATTTTGTCGTATCGTTCATCGAGAATCTCACAGCTGCTAACGCTTGGGTTACGAATAAATCCCAATTTTCCCTATTATCCTCTGTTAGTTTAGCCAATACATCAGCGAGGGTCTTATGAAATCTCCCTACCTTAGCATTACTTTGGGGGTGATATGGAGAGGTGGTTATGTGCTGTATGTTTAATTCTCCCAACGTCTCTCTCATAATCTGATTCACATTCTCCGATCTATTATCGGTAACCAACTGTTCGGGGGCTCCATACCTAGGGAATATTTCGATCAGTATTATATCTGACACCGTTCGTGCCTTCTTATCCGGTATGGCAAATGCCTCAGACCAATTCGTCAGCCAGTCCACAAATCTCACTATGTAAATATTACCTCTATGTGTTTCTCCATAGGGCCCGGAAATATCCATGCTTACTTTCTGAAATGGATAATTCGGAACATCCATTTCTAATACTGGGGCAACCCTACTCCTTCGACTCTCTACTTCGCATGTTACACATTTTTTACATGGTTCGCAACATCATTAAACAACTTAGGCCAGTAGTAATTTCTCATTATTAATCCACACGTCTTATCAATTCCCATGTGTCCTAACCTCCTATGGCACTGGTCTAGAATTTCAGATCTCAACTTCTCAGGTATCACCATTTTTAAACTTACTTCCTCATCTCTTTCCTGAAAGGTAATACAACACTCCATCGTGAACCATATATTTGGAGGTACGCCTTGACTCTACTCTGGACCTGATAGTTGCTATCTCGCTATCCTCTTGGTTTTGCCTAATAATATCTCTCCAGTGGGGGTCGGAAACAATCTCCGCTTCACTCGTTTCCTGATCTTCCCAACCAAGTCTCTCCTTCAACGCCTGTGAATTGATCACATTAATTTGGAATGCTTTATCATCCACACCCGGCTCCAACCTGACAGATTCGGTCTCTAATTGCCTCGGAATCCTCGATAACAGGTCAGCACAGGTATTATCCTTCCCTGCCAAATATTCTAATCTGCAGTTGTACCCACTTAACTTCAATGCCCACTGTTGTATCTTCTTATTCGTCCACTCCGCCTCTAACAAATATTTGATGGGTTGGGGGTCTGTTTTAATGGTAAACACAGTCCCACTCAAATAATAATCTAATTTCTCGCACAGCATACTGAATAGAGAACGCCTCTTTTTCTATTACTGGCCAACTTTGCTGAGTCTCGGAGAGCCGATGAGACAGAAAATAGATCGGCACTTCCTCAGGAACTCGGTACTGGTCCATCCTTATCGGGACATGGTTGTGTAAGAACCGCCCCGATGCACTTATCGCTAGCATCGGTGTACAGCACCATCGGCTTACTCAGGTCTGGGTAGGCCAACAGGGGTACAGCTGTCAGCTGGTCCTTTAAAGCCTCGAATGCACGCTAAAAAATCCTCTGTCCACTTAAACCTAGCATGCTTCTTAGAGCTATTAGAGGGCCTGCTAGCCGGCTAAATGCTGGTATGAACCTCCGATAATGTCCGATGGCTCGAATACATCCCCTAATCTCTCTTACGGTCTTTGATGCGGGCATGGCCCTTATAACCTCTACTTTGTCTAAATCCGTTTTTATTCATTCTTTGTTTATGATAAACCCTAAGTACTTTGTCTCTTCTTTCATAAACTGACACTTTGATAATTTTAACTTTAATTCATGTTCTCTTAACCTATCGAACACCTTCTGCAGATGTTCAAAATGCTCCTCCGGTGATTTTGAAAACACCATGATGTCATCTAGATACGCCATGGCAAATGCCTCAGTGCCATTCAATACGATGGACATTAAGTGGCTAAATACACCCGGGGTGCTTGCCAGCCCAAACAGCATAACTCTAAAATTGAAGAGACCCATGTCGCAGGTAAAAGCGGTCTTTTCATGATCCTTTTTGCTAAGTGCTACCTGCCAATATCCCGACCTCAAATCCAAGGTGGAAAAACATTTAGACTTTCCTAAAAGAGCTAGAATATCATCAATAAAGGGGAGGGGCACTGCCAGCGGTTTCGTAATGGCATTTAATTGACGAAATTTCACACAAAATCTATGCCTCCATCCTTCTTTTCAACAATCACTATTGGAAAACTCTAGGGAGATTTGGATCTTTCGATCATCCCTGATTCCATCATTTCATTCACTGTGTTCTCTATTAATTTTCTTTTGTGGATTGGAGTCCTATACGGTCTTAACTTAATAGGTGTGTAATTACCCGTGTCTATCTTCATTTCAACTGTCTCCGACTGTCCCAGTTCCTTATCAGTAATGGCTATTACCTCCCGATTACCGTTCAGCAACCCCTCGATTTCCTCCTATAACGCTCAGGGGCTGTTATATCTTCATCCCTTATTTCATTGCTACCTGTCTTATTCCCAGGCCTATTCTCATTCCATACTCTCACCTGTTCGACTTCTCTCACTGGGCACGCCTGTGCCAGCTCCTCTCCCTGCTTTATTTTAATAGTTTTATTGGCAGTATTGGTTAACAATAAGGGAACGGTCCCCGACCTCTTCACCAACAAATCACACACGGTTATTTCCCCTTCACTATTATCATACCTATCAGTAGGGACCACTTGGTTGACGTCACTGCTCAGCACTCCTTCTGTTATAATCTTGCCCTTCCCAGATACAGTAGTCCTAGAGGGGTGCTTTATATCTGTCTGGGCCAACACTGGCAATTGTTCATAATTATCCTCTCCCAACAGTATCCCTACCCCGTCCAATGTTAGGGTGGCGGGGTCAAACGGATCTGTGCCTTATTCTGCCTAAGCCAGTCACTCCCCAAAATTAGCTCACCACACGAGTCAGGTGCCACATAAACCTTAAGTTTACCTCTGGTTCTTGCCAACTGGAAAGGTAGCCACGTCATACCCTCTATCCTCTTCCTGCTACTATCAGCCTGACTTATTAGTAGATCGACGGGACTAAGCTTCATTTTCAGTCCCAACTGTCTAAAAACCTTCGAGCTAACCTTTGACACTGAAGCTCCAGTATCGACAAGGGCCTTCACCTTCTTGTCTCAAAGCAACAAATTACAGGTGAAGTCTGGTCCTTCCTTCGGCAAACGGTATACCTGTGCCTTTATCCTTCCCATATGTTCTCTCCCTTCCTCCCGCTTTCTCGACAACCGAGACGTGAGAGTCGGTGACAGGAGTTCACTTTTTCTAGAGGCTCCAATTACTGTCTATGGGCCCTCCTGAGTTGGGTAGAGCTCGGATGACTCTCTTTTCTCGAACTAGCAACCCATTTCTCCCCTCCATTCGAGTTAGGGTTGTTCCGTTCGGTGTGGTCCATCTTTCTCCTGCGAGGACAGGTTTGTCTCAGGTGACCCGCTCCTTCACAGCGCCAACACCATCGCTCTTTACAACTGGCCGAAAAGTGCACGACCACACCACATGTCCAGCATCTCAGAGGTCTTACTTGCACTGGGGCCACCCTGCCTCTTACTTTTTCACGGGTGACCCATCGGCGTTTCCCGGAACCTTTTCCTTCTCGGTAGGGGGCACAATCGTATTAACACGCTTTATTCCCAGTTTTCGGTCTCCCTTTGAGGTACACCACCGGGCCATTTATGCGGTGTTTACAGGGAATTCGGATTACCCCACATTAAATTCCGCCTTGTGCCATATCCTACCCCGTGGGAAGGTTGGTAAATATGGACTAACTGGGATCTGTTAATCAGCTCTTAGCTGTTGTCAATCTCTCTGCCTTCGGGCAGAGAGGAATCCAGACGAGGCTATGCCGAGGGGCAGAGTCTCATCCGGGGAGGTAGAAAGACCCGAACCCATTTATGCGGAGTTTACGGGGAATTTTTGGCCGACCCACATTAAATTCGGCTTTGTGCCACATCCTACCCCGTGGGGAGGTTGGTAAATATTACTAGCTGGGATCTGTTGAGTAAGACTCAGACTTACGCGAGAACTACCGACCTTCCAATAGTAGCACTCACTAAGGGATTGACCTGCAACGAACTTGTGCATAACTGTTACCTTTATTCTTATTGTAATGGTTTTGTACAATAAACTTTTACTTATTTTATCCACCTTGTTTTTCAATTATATATTTCTATTAGCACGGAATATAGCACATACACAATTAAACGGTATTTTACAAATGTTTAGAAATAAAGGTATTTCTATTTTTTTAAATTTCTCCGTAAGACTATTATTCGGGATTCTTATCTTTCAGGATTTAAAATTTCAGATCATTTGGGATTGTGATACGTTCGGGATTTCAAAATTTCGGGATTTCAAATTTCGGGATTTCAAAATTTCGGGATTTCAAAATTTCGGGATTTCAAAATTTCGGGATTTCAAAATTTCGGGATTTCAAAACTTCGGGATTTCAAAATTTCGGGATTTTCAAAATTTCGGGATTTCAAAATTTCGAGATTTTAAATTTCGGGATTTCAAATTTCGGGATTGCAAAATTTCGGGATTTCAAAATTACGTGATTTTCAAAATTTCGGCATTTCAAAATTTCGGCATTTCAAATTTCGGGACTTCAAAATTTCGGGATTTCAAAATTCGGGATTTCAAAATTCTCCTTCTTCTTTTTCTTCTTCTTCTTCTTCTTCTTCTTCTTCTTCTTCTTCTTCACATCCTCCTCATCCTTTTTCTTTCTCTTCTTCTTCTTCATCTTCACATCCTCCTCCTCTCTTTCTATTGCACCCAACGTCGTGCCTTTATTTAATTAAAAATAATATAGCGTTAATTTCCTAAAAAAAAATAAATCAATTGTTAAGAGGTCATTTGATAAAATCACCTGAGGATACAGCGCTCAGATGTGGCACGAGGCCGAATTTAACGTGGGGTATCCGAGCTCGTAGGCTCGGCCAAAAATTCCCCGTAGACCCCGTAAAATACGGGGTCGAGTAGCTGTCTACCACCCCTGACGAGACTTCCCTTTGGCAGAGCCTCGTCTGGGTTCTTCTATGGCCGAAAGCAGAGAGTTCGACCAGCTCAGCTGGAGACGAATCTCCAAATAATTGCCGAAGCAAGCATACCGTAAGGATGACAGCTTGGTAGCAGATTCAACTGACGTTCTCATTTTTAAAGTATATATAAATATATATATACAGGGTGTCCATAAAGTTCGTGTGCACTTTAAAAAATTTATAACTTTATTTGTATTTGCGATAGAAATAATCTGTAAAAAATGTTATAAAGTTTAATGTACCTAGTTTTAAGTATAGCTAAAATAACTAATGTGATTTCAAGCATTACTGTAAATCAGTTGGCAAATGTTTTCCGTGAACTGCAAAATCGTATTACCCTTTGTATTGCTAATGATGGAGGATCCTAGTAATATGAAATATTAAAACTGATCCACAAAAAGGGCTCAATGCGTTTATTTTTACAGATCAAATAATTACTACACAATAGAATCCCAAATCATCTCATGTGGGGAATATATATATATATATATATATATATATATATGTGTGTGTGTGTGTGTGTGTGTGTGTGTGTGTGTGTGTGTGTGTGTGTGTGTGTGTGTAAATAAAAAGAAAGAATAGTAAGATATATAATCCGGTGTTCTTATAGATATTTTTATTTTTACAAAGTAGTGCTCAATGTAAATTCACAGATCATTAATATTATAAATTAACTGTTTTAAAATATGTTTTTTTTCGCTACACAGTAATAACCATGTTTCAAAAATGGAAGCTAAAATCTTCGAAATTAATTTTGTAATTAAATTAAAAATATTAGTTCCATTTCATCCTCAAGCGAATTTTGGAGTAACTTATTTTAAAATTTACTGAGTTTTAAAGGCACGGCAAAAATTCATAATTCACTGTTTCCAAGGATATGGAGAAATCCACTCATCCAGACAAGGGGTGGTAGCGTGTTCATTTTCATTAACTTTTGTTGTATCAGTTATTAGTTACGTTCGAAAAAGGGGTTATGTTAAACGCATGTAGTCTGGGTTTTTTTTTAATTTTATTGTTAACGGCAAAAAATTCTAACGGCATTTTTTCTATTTGTATGCTTAAAGATTTTGGGGGGGATGTTTAGGTTAGAATACGTTTTATTTAACTACAATTTTAAATTATTTTCACTTTTAATTTTTAATAGACTATATTTCTTCTTAAAACAAGTAAATGTATTAGAATTACTTACAGTATGTAAAATTATTTTTTCATATCAAGTATAGGTATGTATATTACCAGGTCACATTTTTTAAAATTTTATATTTAAATATTATTTAAGTAAAATTTATGACGATGATGGCAAAAAATAGCTAATTTATTTCTCTGATTCAGTAAACTTTTATTTTTTTATAAATTTAGTAATATATAGTTTCTCATGTATGTACAAAGGACATGGGTCATTTTATGGCCTACATATTCTAGCTTTTCATATTAATTTCATTTTACTGTAGGTTTTTTATTAGATTCTTTTAAGTGCTTGAAGTACTTTGATAGATGTGTTAAGGTTAGAATACGTTTTATTTAACTACAGTTTTAAAGTAAATGTAATAGAAGTACTTACAGTATATAAAATTATTTTTTCACATCAAATATATATATATATATATATATGTATATATATATGTGTGTGTGTGCGTGTGCGCGTGTGTGTGTGTGTGTGTGTGTGTATTATAATAATGAAAAGAAAGAACAGTAAGATATATAATCCGGTGTTCTTATTGATATTTTTATTTTTACAAAACTTTGCCCAATGTAAATTTACAGAGCATAAATATTATAAATTAACTGATTTAAAATATGATTTCTTCGCTACATGTGAATTACCATGTTTCAAAAACCGAAGCTAAAATCTTCAAATATAATTATAGAATTAAATCATTGAATTTTGAAGATTTCAGCTTCGGTTTTTGAAACGTGGTAATTCCTGTGTAGCGAAGAAACCATATTTCAAATCAGTTAATTTATAATACATATATATATACATATATATATATATATATATATATATATATATATATATATATATATATATATATATATATATATATATATATATATATATGGGAAGCAAACTCTCTTTTAAACACCTTTCGTTGAATATGACGGACAAGGGAAATTTTATTAATTTTTTAATTTAGTTTTTCTCGCCATCTTACATGTTTCCGTTTGGTGTGAGTGAGAAAGTATCAAAGTATCTTAGCGTTGTTACTTGAACTCAGTTTCCTTGTGTACCTTTTTAATTATCCTGTGGGATTTTTGTTTAATTTTATTTAATTTTGTTGTGTCATCTTGAACAGATTGTAATTTTTATCTGTAATCTTGTCGCTTAAAAACGGCGTAATTGTTGGTTTTGTCAGCACGTCTGATTGTGATATTGAGTTTGTTGCGCCATTTTTTTTTTAAGCTGATCTGAATACTTCTGCGAAGATATTATTGTCTTCGAGTTTGGAGAGAGGGTTTTTTAAACCTTCCGCTTTTAGAAGATCTCTCAGCTTTCGATGTACCTTAATTAATTTTTTCGTTTTCAGCTGTTGGATTAATTGGGAGACTATTTCGAGTACTGTTTTCTTTTGGATGGGGTCACAATCCCAGGTTGGAGGTGTCAGGTTGGGCGATATTTTAAGTCAATTTTTCTTCCTTACTTTCTGTTTTAACTTAGCAATTCTTTCTCATTACCTTTTTTTTATTATTATTTTCCTATTTTAGAGTTATTCCTGCTCCCTGTTCTTTCTTTCTTTCTTTCTTTCTTTCTTTCTTTCTTTTCAACCTTAATTCTTCTTTCTTATTCCCTTTTTTATTATTTTGCTCTTTTAGATTTATTCCTGTTCTCTGTTCTTTCTTTCTTTCTTTCTTTAATTATTTCTCTCTCTCTCTCTTTCTTTCTTTCTTTCTTTCTGTTTTTTCAACCATAATATATCTTTCTTATTACCTTTTTATTATTTTCCTATTTTAGAGTTATTCCT
>OZ038517.1:26956073-26961073 GCA_964036315.1 Acanthosepion esculentum | reverse complement strand
ACCTTTTTTCCCCTTCGAGATTGATTTGGCTTTTGTTAAATCAAGAATTCGACACGAATTTTTACAAGACGGGAAGGGTCATCATACATAAAATAGGATGTTACTTTTCAATTACCAAGTTTATATATATATATATATATATATATATATATATATATATATATATATATATATATATATATATATGGTAAGCGTATATAGTTTATATAAGTTTTTCAATATCAAGAAAGGGCAAAGACCGCAAATCGGTCTAAAAAATAAACATCTTTTTTCCTTATAAGATACAAAATAAAATAAAAGCAATACATATTTATCTTTTATTGTCAGGCAAGCCACGAGACGACGAAACTCCTTGGCGCTTGGATATGAATTTCTGATAGGAGAAGAAGCCGATCGTGTTTCTAGAACGTAGAAATACATTTTGCCACAAGCGAAAGCTCTCTGACGACTTATAAATCTTTTCCGTGTTGACGTGACTTTAAGTGACCTGCAAATCCCGACGAGATTTGGCCGCCAAGCAGTATGCATTATTAACAATCAACAATCTGTTGACCATCGCACTCGTGAGACGAACATGGACAGTTGAAGCGTCAGGAGTCTTCAATTTGCGATCAAGGCGAGATTATGTATTGCGGGATTTGTATTAACAGTCTGGCCGGGTACGGAAAGGATTTGATAAGATAAGGTTGTCAAAGAACTATGTATGAATATAGATAGATAGATAGATAGATAGAGAGAGAGAGAGAGAGAGAGAGAGAGATAAAGAGAGAGAAAGAGAGAGAGAGAAACAAAATGTGATAGATATGAACAAAATGAGATAGATAGATAGATAGATAGATCTAAAAAAGAAAGAAAGATAGATATGAACAGACTGAGATAAATTGATAGATAGATATGTAAAAAATGAGATAGGTAAATAGATATGAACATAACGATGTAGTTAATAAATAGACAACGATATATATATATATATATATATATATATATATATATATATATATATATACACATATGTATATATATATATGAACAGAATGATATATATATATAGATATGACCAGAATGAAACAGATATGAATGCAATGAGATAGATAAATCGATATGAAAATAATGAGATATTTAACAGACAACGATATATATATATATATATATATATATATATATATATATATATATATATATATATAAAAGTGGACATGGAAGTCAGCACTTAGAGGCGACAGTCTGTTTCATGCTAGTGCAATCGTCAGGCGACTAGTGCTGTTACGCCTGACGATTGCACTAGCATGAAACAGACTGTCGCCTCTAAGTGCTGACTTCCATGTCCACTTTTATATTTACACACGCTCTATCTCTGATATTGAGCACTTTACCCCATAAATATAGCACACTTTAAGACTATATTTCTGCATATATATATATATATATATATATGATAGATATATTAAACAGATAGATTGATAGATAAAAAGCAAACAAAACGGCATAGATAGATAGATAGATAGATAGATAATAAGATTTGCATATCCCCGAGAATTCAACAAATTCGCCTTTGAACACGTTAAATGAATGACTGACGAAGAGTGAAGGATATATATCGATCTGATGTTCAAGTTTGTGTCTCTATGCGAACGTTTATCTATCTATCTATCTATCTATCTATCTATCTATCTATCTATGTCCATATCTATCTATTTCTGTTCATATCTATCTATCTATCTATCTCTTGCAGTCTGTTCATGTCTATCTATCAGCGTTAGATTCAAACACATTTTGACAAAATTAAATAGATAAATAAACAGATTTTAACAGATTTAGATAGATAGATTGATAGATAGATAGATTTCACCGATCCAAGGTAAGAACTATACATTATTTAAATATAATCTTGACCCTTTAAAAGCGTATAGCCCTCATTGAGGATCGAAGTCCTTATTGTATTAATGACCTACCTCTGCTAATGGTTATTCCTTCGCCTGATGCCCGTCATTGCATGCAATAAGAAGGATGATTATTATGTAAGATCTCCAGTAATATTATAACAGGTTTTACATCAGGTACAACAGTGAAACTGGTATCAATTTTTCCCTTTAGAATTATGAGCGTTCAAAAGCAAGGTCCCCGATGCTAATACAGACAACCTCTTAATTGCTGTTACTCCCAGCTCCAGCCTGACCCGGGGTAGTAGCACCTGTTAGGGGGTTCCAGGTATTTGTAAATAGTGAACCCCTAAAACTAAACGGTGCTACTATAGTATATCTAGCGAGGCTTTTGCGACCTGACGTAAATGACGAGGCACTCTATCAAACAACCCACTTACGGCTTACAGTAATTAATTCTTCTATATCCGTATTCATCTTATTTTCCATTTATAAAGTAGGTATTTATGTAGTTCAATTACAAAATGTACGGAATTATAGAATTACTGTATTATTTTATTCACAGAATACTAATAAGTACTAATGTAATTTTTACTGGAAAATCACCTAATACTATCGGTATAAATTTTATACTACAACCTGTTTAGTATGCTTCTTTAATAGTTTTTAACATATTTCATACTTTCAGCAGTTGGTAAATTTTATACCATAGTAGAAAATGGATGGTAAATATTATACTATAATAGGATAGGAATAGTAGATATTATACTATAGTAGATAATGGACACGGTGGAGTAATGGATAGATGCTCGAGGAATCGGAGAGCCGAGTTCGAATTTCAGTCGAATCCATTACATTCACTTACGTGCTAATACCATTAAGAAAGGTATGAATCCTATTCTTCTCCCCCCCCCAGCTATGGGTAAGTGGCAGGACAGACCGGGTTCTATAGCCTTGGATGCCAACTGGTCTACAACACAAATAAATGGCAACCTACTGCTGGAAAAAATCTGCCTCGTCAGTCATGTATCAAAAGATACATGTAGGCCTCATTTCAAACTGCTCATTAAATTGTCTTGTAATCTGTAATAAAATTCGAGAATGGATTCAAGTTCGAATTCCATTTGAAGCCGTTACATTCACTTACATGCTAATACCCTTGGGAAAGGTATGAATCGTCTTCTTCTCCCCCAGCTATGGATAAATAGCAGGACAGACCGGGTTCTATAGCCTTGGATGGCAACTAGTCTACTGCAGAAAGAAATGGCAACCTACTGCGGGAAAAAATCTGCCTCGTCAGTCATGTATCGAAAGATACATGATCGTCTAAGCGTGTATCACGCATGGCATTTTTAGAATAGTATCTTCATGAATGACTAAAAATTCTAAAGCAGTGTAACAGGTTCTGTTATCCTCGTAATTTTGAAATACCCGTATGTAGGCTGTTTATGATTTGACAATTGGCATATGTTGTAAATCAAATCATAACAGCATCTTCGGCTCGGATTGAGGAATCGGAGAGCCGAGTTCGAATTCCAGTCGAATACATTACATTCACTTACGTGCTAATTACCCGTGAGAAAAGTATAAATATTCTTCTCCCGCCAGCTATGGGTAAATAGCAGGACAGAACGGGTTCTATAGCCTTGGGGGGCAACTGGTCTACAACACAAAGAAATGGCAACCTACTGCAGGAAAAAAATCTGCCTCGTCAGTCATGTATCAAAAGATACATGATCGCCTAAGCGTGTATCACGCATGACACATAACTGACTGAGACAATGGACGGTAGATATCAGACTATATTAGCACCAACTAAACATTATCAAACTATAAATGTACATATTTTTAGTAAAATAAACACTAATGCATATAGATAATAAAATTGACAACTATTCATTCCTTTAGTTGGATGCATGCAATTGCGATCAAAATATTTAGATTTCGGTATTAAATAACCCATAAAGGTGTTGATATGCTGCAAACAAAATCAACCAACTAAACAATCAACATGGAAGAACTCTTCCATGACATTACTCGATAAAATATCTTACATGGCCGAATGGTTAGAACGTTCGCAATCTGACAACGTGACCCGGGTTCGAATCTTACCATGGTCGATTTGTCAGGAAGGCGACTTCCTGATATTATCGTACGGCACCTTTGGAAAGTGTCTGAAAACCTTGCACGGGTTGACCCAAGCCTTGTGAGTGAAATTGGGTAGACGGAAACCTTGGGGTCCGTCGATATCTGTGCTAGCACGAAGTCACAAGTCATCGTGGCCGAGGGCTTGATCGTGCTGGCCTTGTTCAAGTCACGCTAGATAACACGCTCTTTCCCAGAAATTATAACTGTATAAACCACAGGTGGGCTTTGTGGGTGTTGAATAAACACAAATGCGCCTGAGAAAGCATCTACAATAGGGATTGGCTAGCCACTCATAGGTATCCTCGAATACGAGTGGCCAGCTATATATACATACATCCTACAATTACTTAAAGAATTCAAACTGTATTCCAAAATATAATTACAATATAACTACAACATAAAACACACATATCACCGCCTCTTGTAATTTATGTCCACACAAAACGTTATATGTATAAAAATCGGAGTATCATCTACCATGCACTCAACTGTAAAAGCAGAATAACATATATATTTTTATTACTTCAAAGCTCACAGTTCAGCATTGAATAATCTATAAGGAGTTGATGTCATTAAACAAACGATAAATATCGTTAATACGAATTATTTTTCTACATTATTCAAACGGATATTAAAGCTTCGCTTACAGAGAAAAAAGTTCATTAAGTAGTCCGTAACGTCTCTGAACAACTAACAGATTGCATTTAACATCTATGTTTCTCAGATGATGTATTATAAACAGAGAACATTAGTGAAAAATACAAAAACTTAAGGAATCACCGCACATGTTAGGCTATAAAAATCTCCTCAGTCGACCAAGCATAGAAATGAGTACAGTAATTCCATATAGTATCGAATACCAGTTCTAACGTTTTTCCATCTCCACTTTTACCCAGTAGGAAAAGTTAATTATCGATTGACTTATAAACCTAAAGCCTCGATAATATTTTTTTACGAGAGCTCATATTACAG
>OZ038517.1:26941073-26951073 GCA_964036315.1 Acanthosepion esculentum | reverse complement strand
CTCATATTTTTTTTAACAAATTAACAGTCCGGATGAAACATGTCACAAATAAACTTTACCAATTTCACAATTTTTTAAAATAAATTAACAGTCCGGATGAAACATGTCAGAAATAAACTTTATCAATTTGTCATAATTTTTTAAAAAATACATTAACAGTCTGGATGAAACATGTCACAAATAAACTTTACCAATTTGAGAATTATTTTAAAAATAAATTAGCAGTCTGGATGAAACCTGTCACAAATAAATTTTAACAATTTGCCATATGTATTTTTAAAATAAATTAACAGTCCGGATGAAACATGTCACAAATAAATTTTGCCAATTTGACATTTTTTTAAAAAATAAATTAACAGTCCGGATGAAACATGTCACAAATAAACTTTACCAATTTCACATTTTTTTTAAAAATAAATTAACAGTCCGGATAAAACATGTCACAAATAAACTTTACCAATTTGTCATATTTTTTTTTTCAAATAAATTAAAAGTCCGGATGAAACATGTCACAAATAAACTTTACCAATTTGACATATTTTTTTTAAAAATAAATTAACAGTCTGGATGAAACATGTCACAAATAAACTTTACCAATTTCACAATTTTTTAAAATAAATTAACAGTCCGGATGAAACATGTCAGAAATAAACTTTACCAATTTGACATTTTTTTTTAAACACATTAACAGTCTGGATGAAACATGTCAGAAATAAACTTTACCAATTTGACATTTTTTTTTAAACACATTAACAGTCTGGATGAAACATGTCACAAATAAACTTTACCAATTTGAGATTTATTTTTAAAATAAATTAGCAGTCTGGATGAAACCTGTCACAAATAAATTTTAACAATTTGCCATATGTATTTTTAAAATAAATTAACAGTCCGGATGAAACATGTCACAAATAAACTTTACCAATTTGACATTTTTTTTTAAATATATTAACAGTCCGGATGAAATATGTAACAAATAAATTTTACCAATTTGACATTTTCTTAATAAATTAACAGTCCGGATGAAAAATATCACAAATAAACTTTAACAATTTGACATTTTTTTAAAAAATAAATTACCAGTCCGGATGAAACATGTCACAAATAAACTTTACCAATTTGAGATTTATTTTAAAAATAAATTAGCAGTCTGGATGAAACCTGTCACAAATAAATTTTAACAATTTGCCATATGTTTTTTTAAAATAAATTAACAGTCTGGATGAAATATGTCACAAATAAACTTTACCAATTTCATTTTTTTTAAATACATTAACAGTCCGGATGAAATATGTCACAAATAAATTTTACCAATTTGGCATTTTTTTAATAAATTAACAGTCCGGATGAAAAATATCACAAATAAACTTTAACAATTTGACATTTTTTTTTTAAATAAATTAACAGTCCGGATGAAACATGTCAGAAATAAACTTTACCAATTTGTCATATTTTTTTCAAATAAATTAACAGTCCGGATGAAACATGTCACAAATAAACTTTAGCAAATTGTCATATTTGTAAAAAAAATAAATTAACAGTCCGGATGAAACATGTCAGAAATAAACTTTACCAATTTGTCATAATTTTTTTTTAACAAATTAACAGTCTGGATGAAACATATGACAAATAAATTTTACGAATTTGACATTATTTTTTAATACATTAACAGTCCGGATGAAACATGTCACAAATAAACTTTACCAATTTGTAATATTTTTTTTTAAATAAATTAACAGTCTGGATGAAATATGTCAGAAATAAACTTTACCAATTTGACATTTTTTAAAAAATTAATTAACAGTCTGGATGAAACATGTCACAAATAAACTTTACCAATTTGAGATATATTTTAAAAATAAATTAGCAGTCTGGATGAAACCTGTCACAAATAAACTTTACCAATTTGACAATTTTTAAAAATAAATTATCAGTCCGGATGAAACATGTCAGAAATAAACTTTACCAATTTGTCATATTTTTTTTAACAAATTAACAGTCCGGATGAAACATGTCACAAATAAACTTTACCAATTTCACAATTTTTTAAAATAAATTAACAGTCCGGATGAAACATGTCAGATATAAACTTTAACAATTTGCGATTTTTTTTTAAATACATTAACAGTCTTGAGGAAACATGTCACAAATAAATATTACAAATTTGGCATGTTTTTAATAAATTAACAGTTCGGATGAAAAATATCACAAATAAACTTTAACAATTTGACATTTTTTTAAAAAATAAATTAACAGTCCGGATGAAACATGTCACAAATAAACTTTACCAATTTCACAATTTTTTAAAATAAATTAACAGTCCGGATGAAACATGTCAGAAATAAACTTTACCAATTTGACATTTTTTTTTTAAATAAATTAACAGTCCGGATGAAACATGTCACAAATAAACTTTACCAATTTGAAATTTTTTAAAAAAAATAAAGTAACAGTCTGGTGAAACATGTCACAAATAAACTTTACCAATTTGAGATTTATTTTAAAAATAAATTAGCAGTCTGGATGAAACCTGTCACAAATAAATTTTAACAATTTGCCATATGTTTTTTTAAAATAAATTAACAGTCTGGATGAAACATGTCACAAATAAACTTTAGCAATTTGACATTTTTTTTTTAAATACATTAACAGTCCGGATGAAACATGTCACAAATAAACTTTACCAATTTGATATTTTTTTAATAAATTAACAGTCCTGATGAAAAATATCAGAAATAAACTTTAACAATTTGAGATTTTTTAAAAAAATAAATTAACAGTCCGGATGAAACATGTCACAAATAAACTTAAACAATTTGCCATATTTTTCTTTTTAAATAAATTAACAGTCTGGATGAAACATGTCACAAATAAACTTTACCAATTTGACATTTTAATAAAAAATAAATTAAGAGTCCGGATGAAACACGTCACGAATAAACTTTACCAATTTGACATTTTTTTTTTTAAATAAATTAACAGTCCGGATAAAACATGTCACAAATAAACTTTACCAATTTGTTATATATTTTTTTTTCAAATAAGTTAAAAGTCCGGATGAAACATGTCACAAATAAACTTTACCAATTTGTCATATTTTTTTTAAAAATAAATTAACAGTCCGGATGAATCATGTCACAAATAAACTTTAGCAATTTGTGATATTTTTTTTTAAATAAATTAACAGTCTGGATGAAATATATCACAAATAAACTTTACAAATTTGATATTTTTTTTAAAAAATAAATTAACAGTCTGGATGAAACATGTCACAAATAAACTTTACCAATTTGACAATTTTTTAAAATAAATTAACAGTCCGGATGAAACATGTCAAAATAAACTTTACCAATTTGTCATATTTTTTTTTAAATAAATTAACAGTCCGGATGAAACATGTCACAAATAAACTTAAACAATTTGCCATATTTTTCTTTTTAAATAAATTAACAGTCCGGATGAAACATGTCAGAAATAAACTTTACCAATTTGTCATAATTTATTTTTAACAAATTAACAGTCCAGATGAAACATATGACAAATAAATTTTACGAATTTGACATTTTTTTTTAATACATTAACAGTCCGGATGAAACATGTCACAAATAAACTTTACCAATTTGTAATATTTTTTTTTAAATAAATTAACACTCTGGATGAAATATGTCAGAAATAAACTTTACCAATTTGACATTTTTTTTTAAAATAATTAACAGTCTGGATGAAACATGTCACAAATAAACTTTACGAATTTGACAATTTTTTAAAATAAATTAACAGTCCGGATGAAACATGTCAGAAATAAACTTTACCAATTTGTCATATTTTTTTTTACATAAATTAACAGTCCGGATGAAACATGTCACAAATAAACTTTACCAATTTGACATTTTTTTTTTAATAAATTAACAGTCCGGATGAAACATGTCACAAATAATCTTTAACAATTTGTCATATTTTTCTTTTTAAATAAATTAACCATCTGGATGAAACATGTCACAAATAAACTTTACCAATTTGAGATTTATTTTAAAAATAAATTAGCAGTCTGGATGAAACCTGTCACAAATAAATTTTAACAATTTGCCATATGTTTTTTTAAAATAGATTAACAGTCTGGATGAAACATGTCACAAATAAACTTTACCAATTTGACATTTTAATAAAAAATAAATTAAGAGTCCGGATGAAACATATCACAAATAAACTTTACCAATTTGACATTTTTTAAAAAAAATAAATTAACACTCCGGATGAAACATGTCACGAATAAACATTACCAATTTAACATTTTTTTTTAAAATAAATTAACTGTCCGGATAAAACATTTCACAAATAAACTTAAACAATTTGCCATATTTTTCTTTTTAAATAAATTAACAGTGTGGATGAAACATGTCACAAATAAACTTTACCAATTTGTCATATTTTTTTTTTCAAATAAATTAACAGTCCGGATGAAACATGTCACAAATAAACTTTACCAATTTTCATATTTTTTTTTAAAATAAATTAACAGTCTGGATGAAACATGTCACAAATAAACTTTAGCAATTTGTCATATTTTTAAAAAAAATAAATTAACAGTCAGGATGAAACATGTCACAAATAAACTTTACCAATTTCACAATTTTTTAAAATAAATTAACAGTCCGGATGAAACATGTCAGAAATAAACTTTACCAATTTGCCATTTTTTTTTAAACACATTAACAGTCTGGATGAAACATGTCAGAAATAAACTTTACCAATTTGAGATTTATTTTAAAAATAAATTAGCAGTCTGGATGAAACCTGTCACAAATAAATTTTAACAATTTGCCATATGTATTTTTAAAATAAATTAACAGTCCGGATGAAACATGTCACAAATAAACCTTACCAATTTGACATTTTTTTTTAAATATATTAACAGTCCGGATGAAATATGTAACAAATAAATTTTACCAATTTGACATTTTCTTAATAAATTAACAGTCCGGATGAAAAATATCACAAATAAACTTTAACAATTTGACATTTTTTTAAAAAATAAATTACCAGTCCGGATGAAACATGTCACAAATAAACTTTACCAATTTGAGATTTATTTTAAAAATAAATTAGCAGTGTGGATGAAACCTGTCACAAATAAATTTTAACAATTTGCCATATGTTTTTTTAAAATAAATTAACAGTCTGGATGAAATATGTCACAAATAAACTTTACCAATTTTCATTTTTTTTAAATACATTAACAGTCCGGATGAAATATGTCACAAATAAATTTTACCAATTTGGCATTTTTTTAATAAATTAACAGTCCGGATGAAAAATATCACAAATAAACTTTAACAATTTGACATTTTTTTTTAAAATAAATTAACAGTCCGGATGAAACATGTCACAAATAAACTTTACCAATTTGTCATATTTTTTTTTCAAATAAATTAACAGTCCGGATGAAACATGTCACAAATAAACTTTAGCAAATTGTCATATTTGTAAAAAAAATAAATTAACAGTCCGGATGAAACATGTCAGAAATAAACTTTACCAATTTGTCATAATTTTTTTTTAACAAATTAACAGTCTGGATGAAACATATGACAAATAAATTTTACGAATTTGACATTATTTTTTAATACATTAACAGTCCGGATGAAACATGTCACAAATAAACTTTACCAATTTGTAATATTTTTTTTTAAATAAATTAACAGTCTGGATGAAATATGTCAGAAATAAACTTTACCAATTTGACATTTTTTTAAAAATTAATTAACAGTCTGGATGAAACATGTCACAAATAAACTTTACCAATTTGAGATATATTCTAAAAATAAATTAGCAGTCTGGATGAAACCTGTCACAAATAAACTTTACCAATTTGACAATTTTTAAAAATAAATTATCAGTCCGGATGAAACATGTCAGAAATAAACTTTACCAATTTGTCATATTTTTTTTAACAAATTAACAGTCCGGATGAAACATGTCACAAATAAACTTTACCAATTTCACAATTTTTTAAAATAAATTAACAGTCCGGATGAAACATGTCAGATATAAACTTTAACAATTTGCGATTTTTTTTTAAATACATTAACAGTCTTGAGGAAACATGTCACAAATAAATATTACAAATTTGGCATGTTTTTAATAAATTAACAGTTCGGATGAAAAATATCACAAATAAACTTTAACAATTTGACATTTTTTTAAAAAATAAATTAACAGTCCGGATGAAACATGTCACAAATAAACTTTACCAATTTCACAATTTTTTAAAATAAATTAACAGTCCGGATGAAACATGTCAGAAATAAACTTTACCAATTTGACATTTTTTTTTTAAATAAATTAACAGTCCGGATGAAACATGTCACAAATAAACTTTACCAATTTGAAATTTTTAAAAAAAAATAAATTAACAGTCTGGTGAAACATGTCACAAATAAACTTTACCAATTTGAGATTTATTTTAAAAATAAATTAGCAGTCTGGATGAAACCTGTCACAAATAAATTTTAACAATTTGCCATATGTTTTTTTAAAATAAATTAACAGTCTGGATGAAACATGTCACAAATAAACTTTAGCAATTTGACATTTTTTTTTTAAATACATTAACAGTCCGGATGAAACATGTCACAAATAAACTTTACCAATTTGATATTTTTTTAATAAATTAACAGTCCTGATGAAAAATATCAGAAATAAACTTTAACAATTTGAGATTTTTTTAAAAAATAAATTAACAGTCCGGATGAAACATGTCACAAATAAACTTAAACAATTTGCCATATTTTTCTTTTTAAATAAATTAACAGTCTGGATGAAACATGTCACAAATAAACTTTACCAATTTGACATTTTAATAAAAAATAAATTAAGAGTCCGGATGAAACACGTCACGAATAAACTTTACCAATTTGACATTTTTTTTTAAAAATAAATTAACAGTCCGGATAAAACATGTCACAAATAAACTTTACCAATTTGTTATATATATTTTTTTCAAATAAGTTAAAAGTCCGGATGAAACATGTCACAAATAAACTTTACCAATTTGTCATATTTTTTTTTAAAATAAATTAACAGTCCGGATGAATCATGTCACAAATAAACTTTAGCAATTTGTGATATTCTTTTTTAAATAAATTAACAGTCTGGATGAAATATATCACAAATAAACTTTACCAATTTGATATTTTTTTTAAAAAATAAATTAACAGTCTGGATGAAACATGTCACAAATAAACTTTACCAATTTGACAATTTTTAAAAATAAATTAACAGTCCGGATGAAACATGTCAAAATAAACTTTACCAATTTGTCATATTTTTTTTTTTAAATAAATTACCAGTCCGGATGAAACATGTCACAAATAAACTTTACCAATTTGAGATTTATTTTAAAAATAAATTAGCAGTCTGGATGAAACCTGTCACAAATAAATTTTAACAATTTGCCATATGCTTTTTTAAAATAAATTAACAGTCTGGATGAAATATGTCACAAATAAACTTTACCAATTTGACATTATTTTTTTAAATACATTAACAGTCCGGATGAAACATGTCACAAATAAACTTTACCAATTTGACAATATTTTAAAATAAATTAACAGTCCGGATGAAACATGTCACAAATAAACTTTACCAATTTGACATTTTTTTTTATATAAATAAACAGTCCGGATGAAACATGTCACAAATAAACTTTAACAATTTGACATTTATTTTTAAAATAAATTAGCAGTCTGGATGAAACCTGTCACAAATAAATTTTAACAATTTGCCATATATTTTTTTAAAATAAATTAACAGTCTGGATGAAACATGTCACAAATAAACTTTACCAATTTGACATTTTTTTTTAAATTAATTAACAGTCTGGATGAAACTTGTCACAAATAAACTTTAACAATTTGAGATTTATTTTAAAAATAAATTAGCAGTCTGGATGAAACCTGTCACAAATAAACTTTACCAATTTGACAATTTTTAAAAATAAATTAACAGTCCGGATGAAACATGTCAGAAATAAACTTTACCAATTTGCGATTTTTTTTTAAATACATTAACAGTCTTGATGAAACATGTCACAAATAAATATTACAAATTTGGCATTTTTTTAATAAATTAACAGTCCGGATGAAAAATATCACAAATAAACTTTAACAATTTGAGATTTTTTTAAAAAATAAATTAACAGTCCGGATGAAACATGTCAGAAATAAACTTTACCAATTTGACATTTTTTTTTCAATAAATTAACAGTCTGGATGAAACATGTCACAAATAAACTTTACCAATTTGAGATTTATTTTAAAAATAAATTAGCAGTCCGGATGAAACATGTCACAAATAAACTTTACCAATTTGAGATTTATTTTAAAAATAAATTAGCAGTCTGGATGAAACATGTCACAAATAAACTTTACCAATTTGAGATTTATTTTAAAAATAAATTAGCAGTCCGGATGAAACATGTCACAAATAAACTTTACCAATTTGAGATTTATTTTAAAAATAAATTAGCAGTCTGGATGAAACATGTCACAAATAAACTTTACCAATTTGAGATTTATTTTAAAAATAAATTAGCAGTCTGGATGAAACATGTCACAAATAAACTTTACCAATTTGAGATTTATTTTAAAAATAAATTAGCAGTCCGGATGAAACATGTCACAAATAAACTTTACCAATTTGACAATTTTAAAAAATAAATTATCAGTCCGGATGAAACATGTCAGAAATAAACTTTACCAATTTGTCATATTTTTTTTAACAAATTAACAGTCCGGATGAAACATATCACAAATAAACTTTACCAATTTGTCATATTTTTTTTTCAAATAAATTAACAGTCCGGATGAAACATGTCACAAATAAACTTTACCAATTTGTCATATTTTTTTTTAAATAAATTAACAGTCTGGATGAAATATGTCACAAATAAACTTTACCAATTTGACATTTTTTTTTAAAATAAATTAACAGTCCGGATAAAACATGTCGCGTATAAACTTTACCAACTTGTCATATTTTTTTTTTCCAAATAAATTAACAGTCCGGATGAAACATGTTAATAATAAACTTTACCAATTTGTCATACTTTTTGTTTTAAATAAATTAACAGTCCGGATGAAACATGTCACAAATAAACTTAACCAATTTGTCATACTTTTTGTTTTAAATAAATTAACAGTCCGGATGAAACATGTCACAAATAAACTTTACCAATTTGTCAAATTTTTTTAAAAAATAAATTAACTGTCTGGATGAAACATGTCACAAATAAACTTTACCAATTTGTCATATGTTTTCTTTAAAGCCTGGTCCATCAGTACGTTAATTTTATATTTCGTGTATGATGCGGCCATCTAAAAATTACCTTCAGAATTAGGTCTTCAAAAATCGCATGCTACTCTAGTATATATATATATATATATATATATATATATATATATATATATATATATATATATATGTATATATATACATATGAAATGCAGGATATTTGTGTGTGTGTGTGTAACGAATGCACGGCCTCAATTTTTGACGGATTTGCACTAAAATTTACATGCACATGCTCCAAGTTAGTGGGGAGCGCAAGGCAGTCTTTGCATTTCTCAACTCACATCTATAGTGGAAATAATCGATTTTTTCATGTTTCTACGGCAGTTATCATGTAGGTTGCGGTCATTTTCTACTGAACAGAGTGAGAGCCTATAGTTGGCTGCCACGAATAGGCAGAAAGATTCTATTGGCCAGCGTGAGAGCCAACAGCTGACTGACACGAATGTTAACTAGAACACTAGCATGCAAAAAAAATCGATAGCTGCATTCGTCACAAGTGGGGGAAATTTAAATCTGCATGGCATTTTATTCCAATTGGCTCATTCGCTTGCTTAAACTCAACGTTGATTCTGATTCTGCAGAACTGGGTTGGGTGTGAAAAAGTATTTGTTGTTAACATTCTTTTTTCGTTCGGTTTTTCCAGTTACGA
>OZ038517.1:26928573-26936073 GCA_964036315.1 Acanthosepion esculentum | reverse complement strand
ATATTTATATATTTAATATTAAATATATATATATATAAACACAGAAATAAGTACTTTCGCAAAAAAAACAACCAAAATTTTTTTCAGTTATTTTATCCATATATATATATTATATATATATATATATATATATATATATATATATATATATGTATGTATGTATATATATGCAATTGTTTCTATATATACTATTTATATATTATATATGTGTGGTACTTAATGGAAAGCGCTCAATATCAGTGATAGAGCTAACATATTTAGTTGGATTGATGTGAGTTTGTGACCCTGGGTTTCACGCTATTTGAGATCGTCAGACAAACTGATTAATTTTTAAATTTTGGATTTATATATGGTTGCGTATATCGGTGTTTTTATGGTAGTGGGAGGAAAAATTGTCGTCGGGACGCCACTCATAGTTACGCAAACATACATACACGCAAGTACATTCATTGACGTACGCAGGCACATACACACGTACTCTCACTCACCGGAACATATTTCTGTTCATAAGAATGATACGTTTTCCTCCACTTTTTCTTTCCACCTCTCTCTTTCCACCTTTCTCTCTTTCCACCTCTATTTCTTTCCACCTCTCTCTCTCTCTCTCTTTCCACCTTCCTTAACAATTTTAGGGAAATAATATTAATTCCTGATGCATTTTCACCTTTCCCGAGGCTATTTGCCCGTAAGTGAATGCAACGATCTCAACTCGAAATCGAACCCGGCTCTCCGGTTTCTTATTCCGAGACGCTATTCATCACCTCGGCTGAACAATCACAGTATAATCTATATAATACTAAAAGTCTGTGAATCGTGCGTACGTTGGCTGTCGAGCGCATAATGATTTAAGCTTCTTTCCACCTCTCCTTCTTTCCAACTTTCTCTCTCTCTCTCTCTCTCTCCACCTCTTTTATTCCACCTCTCTCTTTCCATCTCTCTCTCTTTCCGCATCTTTTTCTTTCCACCTCTCTCTTTCCACCTCTCTCTCTCTTTCCACCTCTTTTTCTTTCCACCTCTCTCTTTCCACCTTTCTCTCTTTCCACCTCTTTTTCTTTCCACCTCTCTCTTTCTACCTCTCTCTCTCTCTCTCTCTCTTTCCACCTTCCGGTGATTGCGTGCATATTTATTTATATTTCAGCTCTCTTTAAACAAACAATATTTTAAATATTTAAAAAAATATTTTTTGGCGTATTGAACATTTTTTTCAAGTGAATATGATTTAAAAATATGATTTGTTTACACAGCAAGTATTTTTATTTCAACTTTCGTCAAACAGACAATTTTTTTAAATGTTGAAATTGTTATGGGAACTTACCCATAATAGTAATGGACTATCCCGTACACCATAAATACTGCGCCTCAAGAGGAAGCAGTAGTGTGAGTGAGTCAGTCACAGACAGAGTCGCATCAGACGATTCCTGTAAAACATCGGAATAGTGATACTGGTCGAGACAACATAGTTCTCTCTAACCTAACCTGATTGTTATTACTAACACTTCTACTTCTTTTGTACACATTCTGTTTGTAATATATCTGTGTTATTCCATACCTGTGTTCGAGTTATTCTTCATTGGTTCTACCTTGGACCATCACCGTGGTACAAGGAACCTGGACCATAACAGTGGCGACGAGGAACCTGGACCATAACAGTGGCGACGAGGAACCGGGACCATAATAGTGGCGACGAGGAACCTGGACCATAACAGTGGCGACGAGGAACCTGGACCATAACAGAAATCAACTTCAATGTTTTATAACCAGAGCCATCAGTGACCGAACGGGTTAAGTGTAGTCTAGTATAATACTATAATCGTGCAATTAGTTGGAGATTCATCTCCAGCTAAGCTTGTTGAACTCTCTGCCTTCGAGCGGAGATGAACCCAGAGGAGGCTATGCCGAAGGGCCGAGTCTCGTCTGGGGTAGTAGACAGCTACCCGATCCCGTTCTTTTACGGGGTCAACGGAGAATTTTTGCCTGAGCCTACGGGCTCGTTTATACCCCGCATTAAAAAAGGCCTTGTGCCACATTCTGCCTCATGGGGTGGTGAGGTAAATAACCTGCCTGGTGCGTCCGTCCGGCGAATAATGATTTAAGTTAATCTGATTTAAGTGAATAAGATTTAAAAAGTTGTTTATACAGTAATTATTTTAATTTTAACGTCCTTCAATTAGACAAGGTTTTTAATTAAAATATTTTTAAGTTAAAGACGGCCACAAAGAGATCCCGCTTTGCTGTTTTGTCCAGTTGTTTGTAGAGTAATTATTTATATTTTAACTTTCTTCAAACGGACAATTTTTCTAATTAAGATATTTTTAAGCTAAAGACAAACACAAAGAGATCCTGCTTTGGTGTTTCGTCCGGTTTCTTTCAGCTTTCTTTAAAGAAACAATATTTTAAATATTTTAAAAATATTTTAAAAATGTTTTCAAGTGAATATGATTTTAAAATATTTTTTGGCATATTAAAAAATATTTTTAAGTTAATCTGGTTTAAAGTTCAAGTTTATCCTCGAAGTTCTATTCCTATTAAATGCTGTAGACAATCAGTAAAATGTTAAACATGAACTTGTCAACCAGATCAATGATGACACAAATGAATTAAAATATGTACCTGAATCATAATAAAATAAACTTTCATTTCAATGGAGTATTGAAATCAACTTCAGTGTTTTATGACCTGAACTGTCAGTGACCCAACGGGTCACAGGTAGTCTAATGTGTGTGTTTGTGTGTGTGTGTGTGTGTAACATTTTTATTTATCTTTTAATAAGTTAACAATCTAGGTGCTGACCAGGCTTGACATTGCTTAACTTCAGTGATCGTACGAGAACCATTGTTTCAATGTGATGTGTCCATAAGCCCACACAGATAAAAGAAAATTGCAAGTCATTGCACAGATGAAGAGAGCAGCATATATGGGTATATATATATATATATATATATATATATATATATATATATATATATATATATAAAATACTAAAAGTCTGCGATTACGTGGTGCATTCATCTGATGCATAATGATTTAAATTAATCTGCTTTAAGTGAATAAGATTTAAAAATACATGTTGTTTATGCAGTATTTTTATTTTAACTTTCTTCAAACAGACAATTTTTCTAATTAAGATATTTTTAAGCTAAAGACAAACACAAAGAGACCCCGCTTTGCTGTTTCATCCAGTCGTTTGTAGAGTAATTATTTATATTTCAGCGTTCTTTAAAGAAACAATATTTTAAACATTTAAAATATATTTTTAGGCATGTTAAAAAAATCAACACATTTTTCAGTTAATCTGATTTTAAAAAAATATTTAAGTGAAAAAATTTTAAAAAATCCGAGTTGTTTATAAAGTATGTGTTTCTATTTCAGCTTTCTTCAAACAGTCAAGTTAAATGTTTTACAACCTGAAGCGTCAGTGACCCAACAGGTCACGGGTCGTCTAGGGAGGAATAAAGACGATGACTGGAGCCAGCCAGGAATTCAAAAGTTTTCAAAGAACTAATATGAATTTGGACAGTACCATTCCACTTGCAATACCAAAAGACTGAAATAAACTCGCCAACTAGAAAAAGAAATATTTAACAAATATATTTCAATTGGTGGACTATACCGTCGTATTCGACGTATGAAGGTCAAGCAGCTCAGTTCCTAGGAACCGACAGCCAGACATCAGCACATATGATTTGATTATAGTGGTGAAGGCTTTGTGCAGAACCAACCACACCTTTTTGAAGGGTTGAATACAGAGACCTAGTGCACTACGTGCCACAAGGTCCCCAAACAACACTCCGCAGGTTTTGAATTCAGAGTTGTCCTTCTCCTAGACCAGTTGCTATCCAAAGCTATAGAACCCAGTCAGTCAGTTTAAATCATATATATTAAAATTATATATATTAACATTATATATAAAAAATATAATAGCCATCAACAAAAGATGTTTGAACGAATATTGACTGTCTCGATACATTCAATTTAAATTGAATGACCCCCGCAGACCTCCTTACATACATACATATATCTCAATATATGTACGTGTGTGTAGGTATGTGCGTCTGCTGTATGTGTGGTACCGCGTGTGTGTGTGTGTGCGCGATATTGTCCTATCGATCAGATTTTAATTTGCATGCCAGCATATTTTTGAATTTATTCTGTCCTCCAACAAAAATTCGTTTTTGAACTTTGTGGAGCCTTGTTGCTTTTGTCATGTCTCAAGTTGATCTCACACACACGAAAACACTGTCTCTCTATCTCTCCCCTCATATACATGCATACATACATGTATATCTATATCTCTCTCTCTCTCTCTCTCTCTCTCTCTATATATATATATATATATATATATATATATATATATATATATGTGAATTTATGTATATATATATATATGAGAATATATATATTAATATATATATATATACATATATATATATATACATATATATATATGAGAATTTATGTATATATATATATATATATATGAGAATATATATATTAATATATATATATATATATATATATATATATATATATATATATATATATAGCCCACGTTAAATTCGGCCTAGTGCCACATCTGACCGCGTAGGGAGATTGGCAAATATCCTTGCTTCGGCAATTAGTTGGAGATTCGTCTCCAGCTATGCTAGTCGAACTCTCTGCCTTCGGCAGAGAGGAAACCAGACGAGGCTATACCGATGGTCAGAGTCTCGGCTGGAGTGATAGAACGCTACACCACGTTTTTTACGGGGTTTACGGGGAACTTTTGCCCGAGCCCACGGACTCGGTTTTAACCACGTATTAAAAATAGCCTTTTGCCACATCCTGCCTCGCGGGTTGGTGAGGTAAATAACCTTACTTCGGCAATTAGGTGGAGATTCGTCTCCACCTAAGCTAGTCGAACTCTCTGCCTTCGGGCAGAGAGTAACCCAGACGAGTCTATGCCGAAGTGCGGAGTCTCGTCTGGGGTAGTAGACAGCTACCCGACCCCGTTTTTTACAGGGTCTACGGGGAATTTTTGCCTGATCCAACGGGCTCGGATACCCCACGTTAAATTCGTCCTTGTGCCACATCTGAGCGCGTGGGGTATTTGGCAAATATCCTTGCTTCGACTATTAGTTGGAGATTCGTCTCCAGCTGCGCTGGTCGAACTCTTTGCCTTCTGCACAGTCTCGTCTGGGCTGGTAGACTGCTACCAAACCGCGTTTTTTTACCGGGTCTACGGGGAATTTTTGTCCGACCCCACGGGTTCGGTTTTTTTGACCCCGCATTAAAAAAGGCATGGTGCCACGTCCTGTCTCGCGGGGTTGTAAGGTAAATAAACTTGCTTCGACAATAAGTTGGAGATTCGTCTCTAGCTGTGCTGGTCGAACTCTCTGCCTTCGGCCATAGAGGAACCTTGTCTGGAGTGGTAGACAGCTACACGACCCCGTTTTTTACGGGGTCTACGGGGAATTTCTGCCCGAGCCAAAGGGCTCGGTTTTGACACCGCATTAAAAACGGCCTTGTGCCACATCCTGTCACGCGAGAGGAGTAAGATAAATATCCTTGATTCGGGAATTATTAGCCTGCCAACCGATACCTTGTCTTTCAGTAGTGTATTCTCTTTGATAATAAACACATCTTCTTTCATCTGCTCGCGTGTTGCTGTTCCTTCACTCGAGTACCACCTTTGTCTGTTTGTAACCTCTTTAAAGGGTACAACAATTATTATCAGTATTATTATTATTTGTGCATGTTATGTTTCCTGCTTTGTATCCTGGTGGCGAGTTGGCGGTGCCTAGCTGGCGGTGACGGGTTGGCAGTGCCGCGTTGGCGGTACCAGGTTGGCGGTGCCAGATTGGCGGTGACGAGCTGTCACCTCTTGAAAATTATAACATAGAAACAATATTTTCAACTCAAATTTCTTGACATTATAACTTGATCTAATGATTAACTTTATCGTTGTAACTATACCGACATAAAATCGGGCATCATCCGGTTTTCACGATTACTCTACAAACACTTCAGTGCAACGCGCATGTCAGCGAGTGATAGCAGACGACACTTGCTACCAGATACTGAACAAAATGTTTCAAAATCATTGAGATCAGCAATGATCACACGATTATGTCCCGAAAGGACAAAACATTAGTAATTTAAAAATAATTAAGAGAAGATAATTGTGGAGAGCCATGATCGCCTACATCCTAAAGGGTCATGACATTGGCAATTCACACATAATAAAGTAAAAGGGATTTGTGGAGAGCCATGATCGCCTACACCCTAATGGGACATGATATTGGTAATTCGCATATAATAAAGAAAAAGGAATCTGGGGAGAGACATGAACGCTTTTACCCCCTTGTGAACATGACATTGGCAATTCACAGATGATAAAGAAAAGGGAATTTGTGGAGAGCCATGAACGCTTTTACCCCCTTGTGAACATGACATTGGCAATTCACAGATGATAAAGAAAAAGGAATTTGTGGAGGGCCATGAACGCTTTTACCCCCTTGTGAACATGACATTGGCAATTCACAGATGATAAAGAAAAAGGAATTTGTGGAGAGCCATGATCACCTATAAACTTGTAGCGATATGATAGTAAAATTGGGTTAATTAGAAGGCTAGACTAGACTCTGTATCCTCGGATGGCGTCCAGTCTAAGAGAAGAAAAAATTTGAATTCAAAATCGTGAAGAGATGCAACAGGAAACTACTCCCTAATCTTTTCTAAAAGCTGCTTGGCATTTCAGAGATTGTTAAATATGTGATTACTCAGGCCCTGAATGGACATAATGTTCAAATGCGTTAAATAGCAGGGTAGACTTGTCTCTCTAGACTTGGTTGGCAATTAGCCTAAGAGAATTATAACTCTGAATTCCAAGCCATGGAGAAGGGACAGGAAACTATTCCACTATATTTATCAAGAATGCATTCCCAGATAATAAAGAAACGAAATCTGTGGTGAATCTTGATCGTTCACATCCTGACGAGTCATGACATTAAAAAGAATTTGAACCACAATTTGAACCATCAGTGATCATTCGATGAAGACAGTTCTTATAAAAAAAATCAAAGATCAGACAAAAAGACATGCCAAAAATAAACATTAAAAAAAGACTTAATTTTGGAATAAAAATAAATCGAAGGTACCTTACTTTTATTTCAAAGTACTGAATTTTGGAAGCATTCGACCCATAAAATGTAGAAAAGACTAGCTTCAGATTAATAACAGACTCGAGACTGACAAAAATTCCCATCGGATTTATGTCAAAATTATTAACCATAAAACAATATCTCGTTTCGCAAAATTGCAATGTTTCTATTCTTCGTTTGAATAGGTGTTAGAATAACACGGTGGCCGTAACAAATGACAAATTGCAAGCTCGCAGACGATAAAACGAAGCGTCGCTAATTGTACAGAGGAGATCGCTGTCTTTCGTCCAACAGAGCGGGAACAGTAGACTTTCTTTGACAGAAATTACCGTCATTCAAACCGGAAAATGAAGGGTTTACA
>OZ038517.1:26876073-26926073 GCA_964036315.1 Acanthosepion esculentum | reverse complement strand
AAGATGAGAATGGTAGTCCGAACAATGTAAATAGTGCAAACAAAATGTCCTTACCAACTAGAAGAATTTAGAAAAACGCTATTGTATTCATAATGTCAACTGAAAAATTACATCTTGAAAATTAAAATACACCCGTGTGCCCACTAAAAAGAACGTTTATGGTAATAACAAATACTATGGGTTGAAAATCCTTTCAGAAATAATATCTCCTTTTTTTTACACCAAATACAAGCAACGAGAGCCAATCAAGGTAGAGGGTTATTGAAATAGTTTGATTTATGAACAGCATAGGTGAAAGTAAGAAGTGCATACTATGAGACTATGTAGGATAGAATACGCTTGACTCTGGACTTGAAAAGATTAATATTATAGGGACAGGTTTGAAAGGATAAAAGAAAGGTTCTTCCAGTAAAATAATATTTCTTGAAAAACATCGGAGGTATGTTCGGGTCTAAAAATTAGTTTACCCATAATTCATGCCACCGATTGAAATTTTAAAGGATCTCAACAGAGCGAACTTGCCTACAAAGGACGGAGATTCAAGAGCTGGGTGAAACTTGTGAGGAGCTAGTTCAGTTTCCAAGTGACAATGAAACTGTTGCCGTTTTAGGGGGAAATTTGATTAGGAATTTTGCTGACAGGGTAGGAACTTCATCGTTCAGGAGGTCGGAGACAAGTGAAGTGGGTGTGCCAAAAGAAGAAGGGGTCGGGGGAGAAATCAGACATTACTGAAAGGATCGTAAAATTAGTCGACGTTTATATACATATGAATAGGATATATATATATATATATATATATATATATATATATATATATATATATAGAGAGAGAGAGAGAGAGAGAGAGAGAGAGAGAGATGAAGAGAATGAGATAGATAGATAGATAGATAGATAGATAGATAGATAATGAACAAAAAGAGATATGAACATGAATAAAATAGATTTGAAGAGAATGATATATATATACACACACACACACACACACACACATATATATATATATATATATATATATATATATATATATATATAGATAGATAGATAGATAGATAGATATGAACAGAACGAGGTAGATAGATAGAAAGAAAGATAGATAGATATATATATAGATATGAACAGACTAAGATAGATATATAGATGTGTATAGAATGAATTAGATAGATAGATAAATAGATAGATAGATGTGTTTAGAATGAATTAGATAGATAGATAGATGTGAACAGACTAAGATATATAGATGTGTATAGAATGAATTAGATAGATAGATAGATAGATGTGTATAGAATGAATTAGATAGATAGATAGATATGAACAGACTAAGATATATAGATGTGTATAGAATGAATTAGATAGATAGATAGATAGATATATGTGTATAGAATGAATTAGATAGATAGATAGATAGATAGATAGATAGATAGATGGATGTGTATAAAATGAATTAGATAGATATAAATGGAATGATTTAGATGGAAATATAGATATGCACTCTTTTCGCATCATTTATTTGTGTGTGTGTGTGTCTGTCTGTCTGTCTGTCTATTTGTCACTGCATACACTGCATAGGCACCCGCTTTCTAAAGAGACCGAAATACAAGGCTAACCTCCAAAGAATCAGACGTAGAACAATTCGGAATCGAAGCAGAGGACAAAAAAGTGCAACCCAGGCTTTTATCTGGTGTAGACGGTGCAGACAAAAGCCGCAGCCCAATTGGGCCAGTAATCTAACTAATGTCCAATCGTCGAAATAGCTCAAGTGTGAAATTCTTAAATGGAGACACTTGTCAGTGCAAGTTTTTATTCGGACTTCCTTGTTTGATAGGTTAATCGTCGGACAGAAAGTCGGTGACGGCTGGGGTGGAATTCCACAAAGGGCGTGGCCTTTCTTGACCTGCGTCAACCAAATCATTCTCTATCTTTGAAGCCTATCTGAGTCACACTGCACCAATGTTTGCCAACAAAATGCAATTCTGTAGGAAACAGTGAAAGATGACTACGATCTCTCTCTCTCTCTCTCTCTCTCTCTCTCTCTATATATATATATATATATATTATATATATATATATATATATATATATATATATATATATATATATATATATATGTATATATATATATATATATGTATGTATGTATATATATGTATGTATATGTGTATATATAAATATATATGCATGTGTGTGCGTGTATATATATATATATATATATATATATATATATATATATATATATATATATATATAAACACAGAGATATTTGCTCTCGCCAAAATATCCTCCTTTAGCTTTGATTACTGCAGCACAAATTGACAATTGATCCCAAAGTTTTTTCAATGACTCTAAAATGTCTTTTTCATTTATTCTTTTTTTTTTCTCACTCTTCTGTGAATTTAATCTCATGCTAATTCTGGGGATGACTTCAAACTTTTGTATATATATATATATATATATATATATATATATATATATATATATATATATATATATATATTATTCAGCAAAAATCCGAATTTACCTCATGCGGATATAGTCTATTTCAAACCGGTACAACACTATACAAGTTTGTGCCGGTTTAAAATAGGCTATATACACATGAGGTAATTTTGGCTTTTTGCTGTATAAAATATATGTTATGTTATAATAAATTATGATAAATTATAATACTTACTAGGATCCACCTGAATTACATTCAACGGATCTCTTACGCATAATATATATATATATATATATATATATATATATATATATATATATATATCGTTGAGAAAGGACATAGGCGTTTCCTAAAATTACGATTTTCAATATTTTTTTAAAATATTTTTATCTTCGTTATTCTATTTGTCTATTGGCCTAATAATATATAATAAATCTATTGGCCTAATAATATATAATAAATCTATTGGCCTAATAATATATAATAAATTTATTGGCCTAATAATATATAATAAATCTATTGGCCTAATAATATATAATAAATCTATTGGCCTAATAATATATAATAAATCTATTGGCCTAATAATATATAATAAATTTTATTATTATTAAACATTTCTTAATTTTTTCTAATCTTTCATCAGCCAACTAAACCTACACCCCCCCCCCACACACACATATACACACACATATATATATATGTATATAATATGGGTTTAAATCCGTTGGTATATAATCCACGTGGATCTTAATAATAAAATATTAAAACTGATCCACAAAAAGAGCTCAATGTATTTATTATCACAACGCATATTCTGAGTTGAATAAAGCCGGCGTACATAAATTGTTGGAAATAATCTATACTTATGAGTTAATTTTGATTTCCCTATTATGTATAATATATATATATATATATATATATATATATATATATATATATATATATATATATATATATATATATATATATATTCTTAAAGTGTGCTATATTTATGGGATAAAGTGCTCAATATCAGAGATAGAGTGTGTGTAAATATAAAAGTGAACATAGAAGTCAACACTTAGAGGCGACAGTCTGTTTCATGCTAGATGCAATCGTCGGGCCACGAGTGCTGTTATTTTTCTCGGCTCTTTATGTAATTATATATATTTATTTATATAAATATATATATTAGAAAGTATAAAGAAATATAGTCTTAAAGTGTGCTATATTTATGGGATAAAGTGCTCAATATCAGAGATAGAGCGTGTGTAAATATATATCTAAATAGCCGAGAAAAATAACAGCACTCGTGGCCCGACGATTGCATCTAGCACGAAACAGACTGTCGCCTCTAAGTGTTGACTTCTATGTTCACTTTCATATATATATATATATATATATATATATATATATATATATATATATATATATATATATATATATATTAGCTGACTTGCTCTCTTTGGGCTTATTTTCTATGGCCAATGATCACTTTGTATTATTGTCTAGATAGTTGTGTGTCTTTTCTATTTTATTGCATACGCATAAACGCAATCATATCCAGACAAAAGTAAAACTCTTTCATAATATCTCTCAGATCTCTTTAGTCAGTTTATGTTCAAATACTCCCCAGAAAAAAAAAATAGTTCGAACCGAAAAGAAATAAAATGAAAAAAAAAAAAAAACTTTTGTCAGACTTCAAATAATACGCATATAAACCGAAGAAAACTTTGTTTGCAAAGCGTCACAGAAAAATCCCTGCCCCTCCCCATTTTAATTTTTTACAATTTGCTTTTTTCCATCCGCAGGTGAAGAAAACTTTTATTACCGTCGATCATGACACCTAGGAACAAAAATAAAATAAAGACTTGGAAACGGAAACCTCAACGTGTTCGTAAATTAGTTCCACTTTTCTAACAATGGGTGAACGGACGTAATTGTCTGCAAACGAATGAATAAGTTCTTATCGGGGAAGATATTCGCGATTTCCTTTTAAAACAGCATAGAAGTTTGGAAAACTCTTGTTACACTTCCTATCAGCCAAGTTATATCAGGCGTTTAAGAAATGAAACCACTGGCCTTTTATTAAGCTGTGAATGTTTGCAACAATAAAATATATTATAAAATTGTCATTCCTTCAAAAAATTCTATTTTTACAGATATTTTAAGTGCCCGGGTATAGAAACAGTTAGCATATATATATATATATATATATATATATATATATATATATATATATATATATATATATATATATATATATATATAATTTATTCGAAAATGATAACATAAATATGTTATAAAAATCATTATTAAAATAGCCATTTTGTTTCAACACTTCTGGCATCTTATCAATTGATGGTGTTGAAATAAATAAACACCATCACTTTATGCATCAGAAGTGTTGAAACAAAATGGCTATTTTAATAATGATTTTTATAACATATTTATGCTATAATTTTCGAATAAATTATATTTGCTCTACTCTGTATTGAGCACTCTTTTAAGAATAGTATTTTTGGGTTATTGGAATTTATTCCGTATACACCAATCCAATACTTGTATATATATATATATATATATATATATATATATATATATATATATATATATATATATATAGAGAGAGAGAGAGAGAGAGAGAGAGAGAGATAGAGCAAGTTCATCTCAAGCAAGTAAGTACAGCCACTGAGACCTAGGGGTCTGCTGGGTGTGTAAGAATTAGAAAACAGAAAAAATACTGAGGACTGGCAACAAAGGAAGAGTAATCAGGAGGACAGCAGATCGCCATTGGCATTGCCATTAAATTTTTCCGAAAATGTGTGTGGGAAAGTGACTGAAGTCAAGACGCCAGATTAGGACTAATAATATTGCTGATTCGTTCTTGGATTCTGTGAAAGAGCTCTAGATAGAAAGCAGGAGCACCGCACAATATGTGGCAGCAATATTCTAAGCATGGACGAAGCACGGACATATAGATATGCAAGATAGATAGAGGAGAGAAAAAGTGTGTAGCACGTCACATATACACAGTTGAGTGGTGGTTTTAATAAAACAGTGCTCGATGTAGAATAACAGAACGATAAATTATATATTAATAACACACACACACACACACACACATATATATATATATATATATATATATATATATATATATATATATTAACAACCCCGTAAATAATATGGACTTCTCCACTATAACTATAGTCCTATACATACATACATACATATATATATATAAATATATATATATATTTATCATCCACAGACAGACTGTTTCGCTGTTTCACAGCTCATCAGTGTGACTAGGTTGCCTCTAGCTAGGATCGAAACCCGACTGAATTTGCGTCAGTCGGAACTTCTCCCACTAAGCCGTCAGCGCACGGTCAGGGATGAAGGTGAATTTTAGCGTGTTTATTTTTAGATTTTAGATGAACACACAGTGACTGACAGTGACTCAATTCTGCCGAAGAGTCGTGCAATATTAGCTTAAATAGTCACTGTTTACAAATTCACACCTCAAACCAGAGAGCTCAACCGAAATTAATATATATATATATATATATATATATATATATATATATATATATATATAACCATCCAGCTTCAGTCAACAAGCACATACCTAAATCCATTTACCGCAGTCTAACTAGTCATCTTACACAGATATTTTCAAGGACAAAAGAAGCCATATAACAGCGTACTAAAAAAGCGAGTACACACCACCAAAACCAAAACGGAAAAACAGAAAAAGAAATATAAATTGGTTTACCCCACCATAAAACAAAATCGTCAGAACAAACATTGGCAGAATATTCCTAAATTTAATAGCAAAACACTTCTCCCGAAACAAGCCAAAGTTAAAGTTACCTACAATTGCAATAAGAACGTAAACAAATAATCAAAACCCACAAAAACAAAAAGTAATAACTTGCAATAACGCAATGAAAGACCACGTTTGCAGAGAAAAAACCACATGCCCACTACAAGGAAACTGCCTACAAAGGACATAATATACAAAACTAAGGTAAACCAAACAACACTACAATGCCCTACATTGGCGCTTCAGAAGGAACATTCAAAGAAAACACACCCACGATTGTTCATTCTCCGACAGAAAATACTCCAACAACACCACACCATCCACATGAATATGGCAACTAAAAGACAAAAACATCACACAAAAAATAAGCTGGGTAATTATGAAGACCGCACCTGCCTATAATAACATATCAAAGAGATGTCTACTTTGTCTATACGAAAACGTGCCAATAATCTCCAACACTCAACAAAAGAATTACTAAACCAAATATCCGAAATAATTTCAAAATGCAGACACGAAAATAAGTATCAACTATCACAGTTATACCAAACGAATAACACCTACAGCATAACTGAACACAAACGGGAAAGAACTTATCGAAAAAATAGTAGAATACTACCACACAAGAACATCAAAACCACCAAAACATAAGCACCAACAGGAATCAAAAAAACTACCAGCACTGTTACCAATACTATCACCACCCTCACAAGCACAGCCACCACCATAACAATCAGTACAGTCATCACGAAATATAAAAGCATTAACATTTCAAAATTATTATTTTGTGACGACTACTATTAGTTTCGCTATTAGTATTGTTGTTACCACTTTAAAAACAATCATTTCATAACCATCTCTACCACCGCTAGTACTGCTTTTTATCATTGTCATTATTACTCTTATTTTATTATTATTATTAGCATCATTATTATTTTTAATACTGCTTTTATTGTCATTATTATTATTATTGTTTCCATCATCATTGAAGCTAACTTTACTGTTTATCATAACACATCAATTATTATTAATAGATCAATAATAATATCACAGTCATTATTATCATTAACATAATCACAATCGTCAATAAAACACCAGCAGTTATCATTGCTAAAAATAAAAACATCATCATCATGTCCATAGGCAGAACACAACTTAACCAATGTGGTGGCAGTGTACCCAGATCAATGAGTGTGGGTACGAGTCTACATATGTGTGACCGAAAGTGAGCTTGTGTGACGGCCCGAACGGCCGATCCAAAAATCCTTAAGTCCACCCCCACCTGTTCCTTATTAAGAGAACATTGCTACATATGTAACGCTACAGTCTTGACACCGAAATAGAATGACAATTTCGTATGTATATATATATATATATATATATATATATATATATATATATATATTACAAAGAGTCAATCATACCTTGATATATATATATATGGGCGTGTTTGTACGAACTAAAATGCATAGACCTATATGTGTACTTATGAATGTGAGAGTGAAAGAAAATTTTCCCCCTCCGCAACACACAAAGAATCAAACTCAAATAAGCATAAACACACCCAATTTTGAAAAAATAAAATTTTGTCTGACGATCGGAAAAAGGAGAAACTCGGGGTTACAAAACTACTTCCATACAACTGAATATATATACATATATATTTTATTGCTATACGCTATCTTTATAGACACAACTAATCAAGTAAATCTTCTGTTTATAATAAACAGTATTAAAAATATTTATCGGCCTCGGACAGGATTTCAACCCATATCCTACACGGAACCGTCATATAAGCTGACGTGCTATACTATTTAGCTACAGAGGAAGCGTCAGGCTAGCAAGGTCGATTTTACAGCTTTTAAGCTACAATCATCCATGTGGGGGGACACATATTCTTTATGAAAATTTCTCGGACATTCAGGTCGGTAAATGTTCTTAATACTGTTTATTATAAAAAGAGCATTGACTTAAATATTTGTGTCTATATAAATAAAGTATAACAATAAAATATATTAAAATAATTGTCGGACTTTGTTTGTCCATTTCGTAGTGTGTGACGTCATACACACACAGGCGCACATATATAGATCTTTTGGCTTGTACAGTGGAAATCTTTTTCACGCTGTCACATGATAAAAATCTTCGCCCTTCACGTGATAACATCATCGCGTCTTTTGAATTTAAAAGGATTTTAACGTTTATTTAGTTTGTAAAAAAGTAGCAACATGATTACGCTACAAGATAATTGGCAAATGTTTGTTTAAAAAAAAAAATTTGACTAAAAATATTGACCCTGAAGATGAATAATGATGTTCGAAAGCGCTAGGTCATCGTATGGGCAGTACATATTTCGAAATCATTTTCAAATAAAAAGTCTCATTAGAGAATATGAGAAAATTCAAAAGAAAATATGCAAGACTATGTTGTCTTTAACATTCAATACTACATATTTAAAAGAAAAGTTGCTGCCAAATTACATATATATATATATATATATATATATATATATATATATATATATATAAGATAGAAATTATATATTGAGTCTGATTTGCTATCTTTTCGTCACCGAGGCCCGTTGGAACAGTTTCAATTCTCGGTAGTGGATGCACACTGATGATGAGTCCCAAATATAGGACAAAACGGCCGTCCAGTGCTTTCTGCATTCTGTTGAGCTTTCTTTCAGACTCAATGAATTACTTAATTATATATATATATATATATATATGTGTGTGTGTGTGTGTGTGTGTGTGTGTGTGTGTGTGTGTGTGTGTGCTTATATTTCTGAGATAACTGGAGATAACTGATAACTGACATCCATTAAACATGGCACGTGGAACTAGAACAGTCTATCCCAGTGAGCGAAATAAAGCGTTCAGTTCAACATTACAACTACCTGAAGACAGCCGGAGCGTACAACGTCTAGCCAAAACGTTGTAATAAATATAGCGACAAATATGAGGACAATAGTCCGAATAATGTAAATATTACATATATATATATATATATAAATTTAAATTATGTAACGATCTGTTTTCAATTGTGTTGTGCATGAAACTCAGAGTTGTGTTATCAGTGAGGAATATATATATATATATATATATATATATATATATATGTATATATATATATATATATATATATATATATATATATATATATATATATATATAAGTTGACAATGGAGTCAAGAACCAGACCAGAGGCGAAAGACTGTTTTATGGTCTGCCTGCGTTTAAGCATGAAACAAACTATCACAGCTGGGTGTTGACTTCATTGTTTACTTTTCTAATGAGATACGCTCTATCTCTGAGCCCCTTAACCAATCAATATAATATGCCTTGAAATATAGTTTTCATTACACACACACACACGCACACACACACAAATAACATATATATATATATATATATATATATATATATATATATATGTAAGCTACTATATCCGTTCTAAGAGAAGTATATAGGTATATAGTCAAAAATCTATACACACACAAGTGCACACACACACACTCACACACACACACACACATATATATATATAAAGCTACTATATTCTTTCTCATAGAAGTATATATGTATATAGTCAAAGATCCATACACACACACACACACACACACACACACACACACATATATATATATAAGCTACTATATCCTTTTTCACAGAAGTATATAGGTATATAGTAAAAAATCCATACACACACACAAACACACACACACACACACACACATATATATATATATATATATATATATATATATATATAGAGAGAGAGAGAGAGAGAGAGCATTACGAATAATAGAAAAGTGAAAGGGATTAAATTCCATTGTAGACATTTAATCCTGACAAATCCTTAATCTTAATCGCATCAAAAGTCCAAATTGCAATGAATTGGCTTTACGAAGCCCATGTCACACCAATATTTCTTTCTCAATGGGCTTTATATGCATTCTAATAACGCGATTAAATTAATACACCAGATGCAGCGACACCTACGCCTTTTGGAATTATTAGTTCAATGTTTTCGCTTTGAACAATAGAAAATATAAAACACAAATAACACTAATTTGCTTTTGTGACCGTGTGAGTGTGCGGCTGGTGTCATAGATAGCGGTTCGGATCGAATTCCAGCCGTATTCGTTGCATCCACTTACATGGGAAAGATATTGATCCACCCTCGCCTCGCTCCACCTATGGGTTAAATATCCTCGCTTTCAAACCAGCCCGGGAGAAAGACGGCTACCATGGAAACCACATCATCTACACATTGTTGAGAGGGAGGTACCTAATAATCTCTCTAACAGAAAAAAGATAATATTTATGTTGGAAACACAACGACAACCTTGTCTCGGCGGCTGAGCTTTCATTTGAATGATGTGTCCAACATTTCTAGACATTTACAACAGCATACCTGTCCACATTCGCAATTCAGAGAAATTTTTGTTGAAAATATATCTATACTTTTTCATGAAAATAATAAACATAAACTAAAAATTCCCGAAGCTAACTATATCCAAAAATGGAACTAATCCTTAATAAAATTAATTATGAATACTGTACAAATGTTTTAAAATGTGTACAATAGATAGCTTAAAATACCAAGGTTTGCACTACTAGTTTCAATACTTATTTCTTAGAAACTTTCGACACACCATATTTAGTTACCTCCCCTGAAATGGTGTCAAGCGATCATGTACTCACTCAGCGTTCTTCATTTCGCAAGAAAAAAATTAACGTTCAGATGAATACAGCAATTGTTTATTTCAAGACATTTGTCTTGAAATAAACACCTTGATGATGACATTGTTATGTCGAAAGTACTTGGACTAAAAAATATGTATCACCACAATGATTTTCTCTTTTTATTTGACACGAAAAACTTGTCCGTTAATATGAAAGGATCCAACTGAAAATAAGTAGACAAAACTTGTCTAAATTATTCAATGAAAGACGTCCAAACATATATATATATATATATGCATACATTCTTGTAGACTATAAAAGACACGAAAAGAGTTTATTTTCTCATAATTTAGTTTTTCTATCTTGGCAGATAGAAACACTAAAATAACTACTGTATCTATCCATTGTCATTTATGACAAACAACAGGTAATGCAGTACACACATATTCACACACATTAGTATGAAGTGTATATAAAACGTACTTACATTTCATCGTTTTAATTAAAAACAAATTTGATTTTTTTTTATCTTGAGTTTTTAACGAGGTTACTTCTCGGTGATACCAGAACTGGAATGTTTAGATAAATTTTAATCCAAGTTAGAGGGAAATAATTGCGAATGCTAGTGTTTTTTCCTGTTATGTGCCCCTTTCTTTCCGGATACCGCTCAGAGACGTAAGGTCAGAAATTGCATCATTTTCCATTGAGCAATTAAAACAAAACTCATATATAAACCTATACATAGATAAAGCCCTTCGTAAGGTGTAGTCTGGACCCATGAGAATATTCTTCATTTGTTTGACTCGTTTTTTTCTATTATTATTATTATTATTATTGTGAACCTCTTTTCAGAATAATCCTGTGCATGACGATAAACTACATCCGTCGGCAAGGGCACTGATCGGGAGACTAGATGTTTTGAGAAGGTACAAACCACTTTTTAATTAAGATATCGAAGTGGTAGCGACTGTTACAGTTCCAGCTAAATAGTCAAACTCCAAACAAAAATAAATAGCGTTTTAATTTTGTTTGGAGGTTTTCTATTTTTTCATAGCTGGAACCCTAACAGGCGCAGCGTCAGAAAAAATGCAGCTAAGTAAATTAATCATGAAATAGTATCGTTTTCTTTAATTCATTATAAAGTTTGAATTTTCAACCAACCTTTCCAGATTATCTTCCTTTTATACCTTATAATATATATATATATATATATATATATATATATATATATATATATATATATATATATATGAATAAAGAGAAAATTTAAACTCATCTTAGCCGAGGCATTTTGTGCTCTGAGTGACATCATCAAGCTAAATGCATAAAAATTACCTTGATAAAGTCCCTCTGAGGACGAAATATGTCGGCTAAGATAAATTTAACTTCTGTTTTTATTCATATAGCCCTTTTAAACTTTTACAGATAAACACTGAAAGACACTTTTAGACACACACAAACACACACACGATATATATATATATATATATATATATATATATATATATATATATATATATATATATATATAAACAATAAGAAATAGCCAAACACAACCTATCATTAATGTGCATCTCATTGCTTTTTATTATTTCTATCTTGATCTCTTTATTAAGGTAAAACATGTTAGATTGAGATCTGTTTCCTACTTGTTCTTTATCCTATCATTTTGTCGAATTCCTATCCATACTCGATCTACATACATATCTATCTATCTATCTATCTATCTATATATATATATGTATAAATTTTTTTCACTTAGTTAATTGATGTTATATTTATCACCTCAAATCTGGAGATTTGTAGACGAAACTTTTCGGAATTGTTCGATCCACTCGTCAGGGGATTTCAGCGATTGATTAGATCATTCATGCCCGAATTTCATTGTTTTTAATTTTCTAATCGAGCACGACTTTTTGCAATGATCTACTACACACACACACACACACACACACACACACACACACACACACACACACACACACATATATATATATATATATATATATATATGAGAGAGAGAAAGGACAAATGGAGTATAAATCTACACTTCCAATCATTGACTTTTTAAAAAAGTGCTCAATACACAGTAGAGCAAAATATTATGATATTTTTATTATAAAGATTATATTAAAAACATTTTACATCGCTACACAATAGGTTTCAAGATTCAATACTATGATTGTACTTCCTCAGGCACACACACACACACACACACACACACACATATATATATATATATATATGTATATAATGAGGATACTTATACAGTGTTTGGGAAAGGACTGTACAAATAACAAATCGTAGGCGACTTTTCCAATGTTCGTCCAAAAATTGTGACGTACTTCCTTTCTTGTTCGTCTTAGTCGATATTATTTACTCACTTCTTTGACTGTCTGTCCAACCAGTTGTCCATTCATCCAATAGAACAAATACTAAGTCTTCGATAAGGATATGTACACACTGATCGACTTTTTCCCCCTTTTTTATAGTGTCACCTTCGAATCACACGAACTCGACAACCCATTGTATTTAAAAAGATCAATAAATCGTAAATCGAATATTTTACCAAAGACAAAGACCCAGCTATTGGAATCAGTTGGATTGCCGATACCTGCGAATATCGAGGCAATGAGTCTCGGTGAAGGTCTCAGAGCTTCAAGATCATAACAGTAAAAAAATAAAAATAAATATTTGGAATTCAAGTTTCGTAGCTTTGACTTCAATTTTAGCATTCGACAAATTTGAATAACCTTTCGTTTACTTTGCTAGAAGATAAGGCACAATAGCCCGATTCACAATAGCAAATAATACAGTATGATACCTCATATCATATCACGTGACCCCATGCACTAATTTCTGTACTAGCAATATCATCACGTTAGTGAAGAAGGTGCAGCAGCGACTCTATTTACTGAAGATTCTGAGGGGCTTCGGCAATCAGTTGGCGATTCGTCTCCAGCTTTGCTGGTCGAAATCTCTGCCTTCGGGCCGAGAGGAACGCAGATGAGGCCCTGTCGAAGGGCAGAGAGGAACGCAGACGAGGCTCTGTCGGCGTGGTGTAATGGTTAGCAAGGTTGTCTCGCTAGAACAATTACGACTGAGTAGTGAATTCGATCTTCACTGGGTGCCCCATACTTTCGGCCTTGTGCCACATCTAAGCTACGCTTGAAAAATCATCTTTGGGCACCTGGAGGCGGTGTAATGGTTAGCAAGCTTGTCTCGCCAGAACAATTACGACTGAGTAGTGAATTAGATCCTCACTGGGTGCCCCATACTTTCGGCCATGTGCCACATCTAAGCTACGCTTGGAAAATCTCTATATTCACATAGGCATTGTTTGGTGAGAGAAACATATAGGGGACACCACAGATCAATTCTTCCTTGATTCTTTGCAGGTGCCGCGACATTTTATATTATTAATTTCGCGTATGCGCGTTATTTGTATTTGATTTTGTCAACTGCACAGTATAGTAGGGTCAGTTGGGCGCTCTCTGTGAGAAAAAAGAATACCATGACACAATTCACTCCGCCAGAAATTTGGAAACGGCATAATATACTGCTTGGCATTTGCGCCGGAAGCTCCTATATGAATATTTCAGTGTATTTTTGGTGTCAATTTGAAAATAAGTCGAATGAGACGAATGCTGACTACAAAGGCAAGTTCGGAATAAATCACTCTGATCGTTCTGATAAGAATGTGTTGGTGAAGTCCTCAAACTCATCACGAAGGCCTACATCAAGTGACTTGAAGCGGTAGTGCTGCCCTGGGTCAAGAGGGTGGCTGCTGGGAGACACTTTGTTTGGCAACAAGTCTCTGCACCACGCCACACAAACAGAAGAACGCAGTCATGGCAGTCAATTTCTGCGACCACATAACTCCTTACATCTGGTCACCTAACTCTCTAGACTGCAACCTCCTTGTTTACTATGTGTGTGGCACAGTTGAGTGAGGCTTCAACAAAACTCCTTGTGACACCAAAAGAGTTGCAGGAGATTCCGAAGTCCGATTCTGGAGGCCGTGGCTTAAGCCAATGGCGATTTCATTCTCACCGCCAATGTACGGCTTCCCTCTGTCTTTTCTACAAATACTTTCTTGGCAATTTTTCTTATGAGCTTTTCACCTTGGTGCTTTGACTGCATGAATTTAAGCATGCTACTAGATTGGCAATTAGGTCTCACCGTTTTGCTGCTGAACTAGCTAGATACAACCGTCTTCTGAACATCATCGCCGACGGCATTGGTATAAAATAAGAATGTAGTCCTATATTTTTTGACAAGAGAATTTGATCCTAATAGCCATATCATCCAACCCCCATCAACAGACTTGGGGTCAGTTTAATTCGGTTATGCCGTAAGCTCTTCTTAATCTCGATTTCAGTCGTCAACGGAGTGTGGCCTATTGTTCCAGCTGTTCGTCTCACCTGTCCGATTCATACAATCACAACAGCACTTGATCTTCCTTATCGATCTGGCCGGGCAGAAGGGTGGCCATTTGCCAATTCCTGCATTTCACTAGAATGCCAAATTTTAATCAAAAGAGAAGGAAGCAGCCATTTGAGATAGAAACCAGATCAAAAAGGAGAATCTGGATTTGGGCCGAATGTTTGATGGGTCGGAAAAGTCGACGAGAGATAGACTTCCTTCGTTCTTTGGAGGTACCGCGCTTGAATGCGCCTACCTGCGTATTATACAAGCGAAGTTTCGTGCACTTGAAGGCATGTCTGACAAAAGAATACACTGGTTTAACTCATTATATAACGCACTTTACTTGTTTCTGGAACCGATTTCGTTCTTGTTTAAATGCGTCCGTATTGAGCTCTTGTCGGTGAGAATCAGTGTCAGTCCTATTGACATGTAGGTGGTGGCGTGCCCGACATCATTATTCAAGGACTTGTTTTCATAGTAAATTTATATATATATATATATTATAAAAATATAGATTTAAGGTATATATTGGTTAAAGTGCTCAAAATTAAGGATTACGCGAATGTAAATATAAAAGCGTATGTTTAGGTCAACACCTAGCGACGATAGTCTGCTTCATACTTAAACGCAGTCTTCGGCCTATCTATCTATCTATCTATCTATCTATATATATATATATATATATATATATATATATATATATATATATATAATTCCAGCCGCGCTCAAATCCCGAAGTTCAAAATAATTACTCCTACTGAGTATTCAAAACAACACAAAAATAAAATACATCTTAAACATTATAGCAAATTCCCTTGAAAATGGCGAAAGAAGTGGATGAAAGCGCTTAAGACAATGGAAATTACGGACAATTTTTGCACTTTCTGACACCCACCAAACCAAAAAATGTCGGAAAAACTAAGGAAAACATTAATTACATTTTTCTTAATTATTTGATGATAATATTTGAGTAAATTTGGTAAATATATTTGCTAAAATGAGACGCCAGTGTTATTTTCACTCATGCGTAATTTAGACGATAATATATCCAACGCACCCTTATATATATATATAAATATATATATATATATATATATATATATATATATATATATATATATATATATATATATTATAACAGATAACATGTACGTCAGCAGAAAACAATCGCCTAGCATCCAAGTCCAGAGTTCAAAGAAAATAAACCCGATACGAGTAAGTAAAATAACTAAATAAAGTGCTCAATACGCTAAGTAGAGCAAACTTAATTAAATCTAAAGAGCCAGACAAACCTACCATGGTTGACCTACGCTGGAAGCCTTCCTTGACGATCCGCGTAGGTGAAATCTTGGTAGGTTTGTCTGGCTCTTTAGGTTTATATATATATATATATATATATATATATATATATATATATATATATATATATATATATATATATAAAGAGGTTTTGAATACAACGTTTGTGAAGTGTTGGAGCGAAGTAGACGATGAAACCGAATAATCTGATATCGACAGTGCGCAATATCCTTGAATGTTTTCGTGACCGTAAATGCCGAATATACTACGTGAACCAAACCGAATCAAATAGGTCGGCTCTACCGATAAGCCTATACGCAGCGATGCACACAGACAAACAGCGACAAGTGCCATATCGCTCGCAAAATGGCAATAAATAATCACTCTTCCCAAGTTGACTTTCATCTTACTTTTCGATGAACGCTTGAAATCACGGACAGGCAAGTAAATAATGTAAAGGCAATGTAATAATGTGTTATATGGAATGAAACATGTTTAAAAGTAAGGTTGATGCGCAAATATATATATATATATATATATATATATATATATATATATATATATATATATATATATATATATATATGTATGTATGTATGTATGTATGTATGTATATGGTAGAAATCTTGACAACCGGATTAAGAAGGCCTTCCGGATATGAGGAATGGGTTACAAAGTCCGGATATGAGCGGTTTTATTTAGATTAAGATAAAACAACTGAAATCAGGTTTAACATTTATTTTCAATGTTTTATAGTAAACAAAATAAGCTAATGGTGAGTGAAATATAACAGATCTGATTTTAAGGAAAAAGAAATAAATTATGTAATGTTAATGAAAATTCATTAAATTAAGTCTGCCACGTATGCAAAACAAATAATGTAACAAGGATTTTTAATCGCTGTTGCATGATGATTCTTTCTCTTCTAATTTCATTCTCAACTTTTTCCGCATTTTGTTTTGCTTTTGTTCTAGAAATTTTTTAAACGAATGACAATTTTTAACTGTGCGTGCGTTATTGCAATCTTCATAGATGAATGCTGGCTTTCTTTCCTTAAAACTGACAACCTTTTTAATAGCTTTTTCAATTTCACTTCAGGTTTCATAACAATCATATTTTTTTTATTTCTTTGTACATTGTGACAGTGTGAACGCTGGAGAATAGTTGCTTTGGAAGATTTTATATCATACATTGTTGACTTTCCTATGTTGAACTCAGCCATTAGTTACAATGAACTTTCACCAACGTCTAGTCTGTTTAAAATTTACACTTTTTGCGTTAACTCCAAAGTTGTTCTTTTCCTCTTATTCCCATCATCTTTTGCACCAATACAAGCCATTAGGGTGAAATAAGCATAAGCAATTATCCAAAGTAGATTTCCTGAAAAACAGAAATTTCAAATCAGTTACATATCACCCAAATAGTTCAAATGTACACATCAAAATTATGTCCGGATATTCGGGATTCCGGATATTCGTGATTCTACTATATATATATATATAGTTTAACCCGGATATAAGATACCCGTATATAAGAGAAACCCGGATATAAGAGAGATTTTATCTGGTCCCAAATTAGAGCCATACTTACCTAAAAAAAATAGACCAAACCCGGATATAAGACAACTCTCTTATATCCGAGTTACACTGTATATATATATATATACTCTGGTTGTCTGGCGTTTGGTTACATTCGTAAAAAAAATTGGCTAGAATTCGTCTTTATCTCTGCCGAAGCGCCGATGTCTTAGGGATAAAAACTTTGGCAGATACCAAATAGGGTTTCGAACCGGGCTTGAATCGTTCGGTTGTCTAGTCGCACTGATGAGCTGTGGTGCAGCGAAACAGGCCTGTATGTGAATGAAATTATATATATATATACATACATATATATATATATATATATATATATATATATATATATATATATATATATATATATATATATATAAATATATGTATATATAATTGCTATACAGATTATATTTAATGGATACACGTGCTTGAATAGAGATTCTTTTTTTATTTTGGTCAATGAAATTTATACCTAGGGAGCAAAAGAGTGACAGTCTTACTAGAGAAAATGTGCGCCCCCCTCTGTCTTTTTCTTTACTAAGACTTTCGGTCGCTAAGCCGGCAATTATTAATCTCATTGTTTTAAAAAAAGAATCGTGAGGTGTATGCGGTTGCTCAATAAAACGTTTATTTCCCAAAATAATTTTAAACGTCTCACGAGGCTGGCATCCCGTTCCCACCCCTTCACCGTTGAAACTGTTAGATGTAGACGTCTCTTCTACTCCAATAGCTTCATGTCTCGCTCATCTCGCCTGTGGAACTCCCTTCCTTATTCCTGTTTCCCTGACAAATACAATCTCCAACTATTTAAGTGTAACGTCAATCGACATCTCCAGCTGCCTTGATCTATCCACTTTCCTTCTCCACACCCTTTCACCTTTCATTCCTATCTGCTCTCGCTCCAAATCTTCTGTAACCCCCTTGCCTTGATCGACCCACTATCTTTCTCCACATCCTCTCCTTTACCACTCCTATCTGCTCTTCCTCCAAACCTTCTGTAACCCCTTGCGTGCTAGTCGCTTCCAGCCTTGCTTGGGGTGATAAGCTTAAAAAAACCCCCAAAAAACCCAATTCACAGATAATTAAGAAAAGGAACTCGTGGAGAGCGCTGACCAGCTGAGCTCTCTCGTCTTGAGTGGCAGTCTGTCGAGAAAACAAAAATACCCCGAAAATAAAATAGCTACCTTAAGAAATATCAATTGCTATAAATAAATAAATTTAACGATTACTGGATTAGATTTTGCAAAAAAATATATTAGGTTTCTTTACATTGTAAATGAAAACGCTTACGATTAGAGAGTGTGTCTGTTTTCCTGACAACAAAATCTTTTAAAAAATCAATATATTTTTTCTTATTTTCTTTAAATTTCTAGATACATCGATGTCTATTTGCTGCGAGTGGTGGCAAAATTTGAAAAAAAATTCCTATAGATAGTACATTGCCGAATAATCTAATCACTGAAAATGATTAGATTAAACCGTGAATCTATATATACTTTCAACCGTTATCAAATTATAAATAGTGTAACCCGGATATAAGAGACCCTGATATAAGAGAAAACCGGATATAAGATAGATTTTTCTCTGGTCCCAAATTAGAGCCTGTGTTAATGTATATATAATAGACCAAACCCGGATATAAGAGAAACCCGGATATAAGATACTTCTTATCCGGTCCCGACAACTCTCTTATATCCGGGTTACACTATATAAAATAAATAAGTAACCAAAAATAATAATAAAATGGGAGCCTACCGTAGTCGGGAGCGGAGAGTAAACAGGACGCCATACTGATAGGACCTTCCTGTGTATGACGATAAAATACGTCCGCGTCCTGGGTAAGATGATAAACTACATCCAACAGCAAGGCCTCTGATCAGGAGGTTTTGAGGGGCATAGAACCACCTCTACATTGCTGGGATTTCAAGGTTCCCATTGACTTGGGTGGTAGCACCTGTTAGAGTCCCAGCTATGGGCAAATAGTTAACACCCCAAACTGGGATCAAAACGCTATGAAAGTGTAAAAATAGATTTTAATACCAGCAATATATTTCTGCAAAAATTTATTACCAAGAATTGATTTTTGAAGAAAATTTATTACCAGAAATGCACTTTTGGAAAATGTATTGCATTTTTGAAAAAAAAAAACAAAAAAAAAAAAACATTCCAGTGATAAAAAATCTTGTCGACATTAAATAAGCCATTTAGGTTGATATACTGAAAAACAAAATGAAACAAAATAAATATACATCAATGAAACCTGATCTATAAACTGATTTCTTACAAAAAATACATATTCTATTCATACGAACGAATCCTAAAAATCTTGTCGGCATTAAATAAGCCATTCAGGTTGATATGGCATAAACAAAATAAAACAAAACAAAAATACGTTCATGAAACCTGATCTACAAACTGATTTCTTAAAAAAAATGCCAATTCTATTCATTTGCGTTTACGAAGATAAAACTATACAAATATTTTAAGATTGAACAAATTCTAGATTAAATATTGTCGCATTATAACTTTCATTTTTTTTTTAAGTTTAAACGAATTAACGATTTTCTTTTAGTGTAGGAAAGTTTTGAAATTTGTTTGATTTCGTGTAGTTTATTTTGTTTTAAATTATGTCAACCTCAGCGAGTTTATTTAATGACGACGTGATTTTTAAGATAGGTTCCTATGAATAGTTAATTTGTGGTATACATTTTTGATACCGGAGGTTTGTAGATAAAAACGTTTTGTGATTGTTCAGTCCACTCGTCAGGAGCTTCCAGCAATTGACTGACGTCTTTCTCAGTTTTCATCAAATTTGATGTAATTACACACACACACACACATACACATACACACACACAAACACACACGCATATATATATATATATATATATATATATATATATATATATGTATATATATATATATATATATATATATATATATATATATATATATATATATATATATATATATATATGTAATGTCTCAGTGCGTTCTTGTGATTTTAGGGACCCACTTATCTCTGTTTCACTTACAGCACTTCCCAGATATTTAAATTGTTGTACTTGTTTGATTTTAACCCGTGCTGTATGGAAACGATTCGCAGGAAGAGGCTTCCTCGATGAGTACAACTTAACCTGTCCAAGTCTACAGTCAAACGTTATTTTCTGACATATCCCTAAAACCTGTACATGTTACTCTGTAACCCTCTAACTCGAGTTGCTCTTGGGCCTTGTACGCAGTGGATATTATCGTAAAAAAATATCTCCAATTTATTAATTGCGTGTTGGACGGTTTCTTTTACTGATAAACATACATTTGATTTCTTTACGATATTTCATGTTTATTATCCTCATCTTAGAAGTTTTTTTTTTTTTTTTTTTTTGACTAGCAACGAAGCAACACAAAATGAAAGCTTCACATTATTTACTTGCCTGTCCGTGATTTCAAGCGTTCATCGAAAAATAAGATGAAAGTGAACTTGGGAAGAGGGATTATTTATTGCCATTTTGCGAGCGATATGGCACTCGTCGCTGTTTGTCTGCAACGTGTTTGCATAGCTGCGTATAGGCTTATCGGTAGAGCCGACCTATTTGATTCGGTTTGGTTCACGTAGTATATTCGGCATTTACGGTCACGAAAACATTCAGGGATATTGCGCACTGTCGATATCAGATTATTCGGTTTCATCGTCTACTTCGCTCCAACACTTCACAAACGTTGTATTCAAAACCTCTTTATATATATATATATATATATATATATATATATATATATATATATATATATATATAGATAGATAGATAGATAGATAGATATTAAAGAAAAATAGACCACTTTAAGGGTCCATGTAATAATTTATTTCACCATATCCCTTTTAAAGGACGTTGCATCATCAGACTACACTTCCAAAAGGTGAAACGAAAAATGAAAAAATACACAAATTATATATATATATATATATATATATATATATATATATATATATATATATATATATATATATATATATATAATTTGTGTATTTAGGCAGCAATCCTTCTTTCATACACATTTCATTGAATACGACAAACAAGGTGCTTTGATTTAGTTTTTTATACAATTTCTCATACGATCTGATAATTTGTTACTTTTTGGATGATAAATTATATAAAAACTGTCCGAATGTTCTTTTTATCCTAGCACTTTCGGCTATACATTTAGCCATTTTCATGGATAAAATACTTTAACTGTTAAATAAGAAATAGTTTGTTGCATGTATGTATTTATATAATGTTTTCATTTTTCAAAACATTGTCAAGATGTTGTGTCCATGTTCATAGTTGATATTATTAGGTGCTAGTCTTTTGTTTTTTTTTATTAATGAGGCTTCCATTATTTTTAGCCTTTTTTGCGTGTAGATGATGCTATAATATTAGTGTTGTCAACAAGTATGTTACGAATTGTGTCCGGTAGGTCTCCATGAATATTTAAATATATATATATATATATATATATATATATATATATATATATGTATGTATGTATGTATATAAGGTGACAATATATAAAAATGAAAATATTATATAAATACATACAACCAACTATTTCTTATTTAACAGTTAAAATATTTAATCCTTCATAAAGGCTAAATGTATAGCCGAAAGCGCTCGGATAAAAAGAAAATTCACAGGACAGTTTGTAAACTTTTTTGGTTTGAGGAGATGGGGTCTGATCCTGTGAAATAAATTATTACCAATAGATTTCTAAAGATTCTGCTTTCATTATATATATATATATATATATATATATATATATATATATATATATATATATATATATATATATATATTGTTGAAACTTGACTAATGCATGGAATAATAATGCAAACACAAAATGTACTTAGAATAAAATGTATTGAAACAAGAAAGTGTACACAATATTTACATATAGTCTTTTGTATATTCCTGGGAAGACCGTTCCTGGAGAATGTGTTGACTAAGTCGCAGTCGGGCAGAGTCTCTAGTTGAATCTCTTGATTCGCCTCTCATGTCTTCCCGGTACCAACCATATTTATATAGTCGGTACTCCACTATGCAAATTAGGTGGATCGTACCACAACATATATATATATATATATATATATATATATATATATATATATATATATATATATATATGCAGGTATGCAGAAAAAAAGCCATTTGAATAAATAAACAGATTAAACAGATAATAATGAAACACAACCCTCTCGATACTTAACGACCTGCGGCAAAGCCATACAAAATGCCTTTTAACCAGCTAGGCGTCCTACTATCAGTCTTGAAATAGACCCCCCAATGTAACTTGACATAAAGTTTTCGAAGGGGACTGGTCTGTAGATAAAAATTAATTCTCAACTCTTTGACCACCTAACCAACATGGCCGACCATTGCCGTTTCCATAGCAACTAATGTGCCAAAAGACCACACTTATAAACACGCGCTAACCACAACCACAAGATAGCTTATTCCCAAATTCTCGCTTGATGAGGAAGCGTGACCAGACTCCTTAACTCAACATAATTTCAAAAATTATATTAGGGGTCTCGGCTCTCGCTTTTGAAACATGAGAACTCTTATGTAGCGAAGGAATCATATTTTTAAAACAAAAAATATTATAATATATATATATATATATATATATATATATATATATATATATATATTTGCGTGAATATATATATATATATATATATATATATATATATATATATATATGCATATATATGTGTGCGTGTGTGTGCGTGTGTGTTTATTTAGGCAGCATATCTCCACTTAAACACGTAATAATCTCCATGTCTATTTAGACATATGTCTATTTATTTTATATAATTCTTCTTTCTCGTTCTCTAATAAGCTTCTTGATGTTAAGTTGAAATTCATCAAGGAAGGCGCCGTAGTTTTTTCCTTACACATGTATTTTCCGTCTCCTCCAAAGATCATCCTCAGGGGTGAATTGCAAAGACAAAATTAATTGTAACTGTGATCGTTATGATGGTGATTTTCTAAAACATGCGTGAAGGCGATCTTTTATAATTATTTTACCATTTATATTTATTCGATATATATATATATATATATATATATATATATATATATAGTGTTTGAGCTTTTTATTATATATATATATATATATATATATATATATATATATATATATATATATATATATATATATATATATATATATATATAATAAAAAGCTCAAACAGTAATATTCCATGGTTATAATTTATTACATTGGAATCGTAATCACGATCCAATTTATCAGACCTACAAATTCAAAAAGAAACCGGAAAATATAACTTCGGGTATAAAAAACAAAATTTCACTGAGAGTGTATGTGTGGGAGTGGAAACAAGTTTGAAAGTGAAATGTATGAAAGCTCTAGAGAGGGGTGTAATAGAAGAAAGAAGAACAGGAAAGGCTTAAAGGTGAAGGTGGGGATTAAAATTTAACAGAGATAATTTTTAAAGAGAGGAGTTAAATAACGGTTTAAATGAGTGAGATACAGATGACTAGGAATTATTTTTCGATGTGTAATTTCGCTACCGAATCGCCGACCAACATTAAAATTAAACAGTCACCGGAAAAGTGTGTATACATTTTGAATTTGTAGGTCTGATGAATTGGATCGTGATTACTTTTCCAATGTAATAAATTATAACCATGGAATAATACTGATTGAGCTTTTTATTATATTATATTATTACTCTCTCCTGGACATTGAGTTTTACATGGATTCTATCCTCTTGTAAATTTATATATATATATATATATATATATATATATATATATATATATATATATATATATATATTCATACATGATTCATTAAATAATATAGATAAGTGTTGTCTATATATTTTATGTAAGTTCTTTTCATATCGTCTGATATATATATGTGTGTGTGTGTGTGTGTGTATATTGACCATTAATATTATCTATCTATCTATCTATCTATCTATCTATTTATATATATATATATATATATATATATATATATATATATATATATATATGTTTGTGTGTGTGTGTGTGCATTGCACTACGTTTGCATTCAGCACTTTTTAAAAAGAAAAGCTAAGAAGTGTGTATTTCAAATCCATCTGTTCTTTTACTCTCATATATATATATATATGTGTGTGTTTGTGTGTGTGTGTGTGTGTGTGTGTGTGTGTGTGTGTGTGTGTGTGTGTGCATGTGCGTGTGTGTGCAAATATATAGAAATATAGGAAAGAACCGTTTGGTTAATAATCCGAAGTTCTTTAGTATTTATGTTTTGTATTTACATTAGTCGGACTATTGTCCTCATCTTTGTCGCCATATTTGTCACAACGTTTCGGCCGTTTTTACGCTCCGGCCTTCTTCAGGTGGTTGGAATTTAAATTAAAGTACCTAGTTCTGTTTCATAATTTTGGAATAAGAAATTTTGAAATTTACGGAGCTTTATAAGCCAATACATTCGTAATATAAATTTCTAGGGAAACCGGGAAAACCAATCATTTTAATAAGGGGCGGTAGGACTTATTTTTGGACAATCGATCTATCTTGTTTTGCATCGAAATGATGCTTGACATGACATCAATTTAACTAATACCACCCTAATTAAAAGAGAACATAATTCTTTAAGGAGAAAATACATTGACAACATAATAAACACACCATTACCAACTATAAACACACAACTAAAACATTACATTACATCGCCATCTTTCTTTGAATCCATTCTTAAAGAATCTAACTTATATCTAACTATAACAAACAATACATTGTTAAAGAGTTGAGCCATACACTATCAGCCTGCGGCGCACAAAGGCGAAGATAAAAAAACTAGATAAACACACACGCACACAATTACAAATACACATTATCATCCGCTGCTCGCTTAGACATACAAGAATCTTCAGAAACCTACATAAACAAAGAATTATCCATGGTTTTATACACGTGACACGTGTCTGACCAATGAGAACTGACATAATTGAAAATGTCAGCGTTTTTCTGTCTTTTTTTCTGTTTTTTTCTCAATCTCTTTAATAAAAGCGAAACATTTTAGATTGATAAAAGTTTCAAATTTGTTCTTTTATTTTCTCATCATGTTGGATTCCGATCCATATTTGATTTTCATTTTATCTTTAAATTAAATTATATATATATATATATATATATATATATATATATATATATATATATATATATACATGTAACTACGTTTTGGTGTACGGCTATAGTTTCGGTGAGTGCTGTTCCCAGCTCATTAGGCACGGGTTTATGTTTGCACCTTACCGGGTCTAATTTTACACCTCACGGGGTCTAGGTTTACAGCTCATGCATAAATTTGACAATTATTTATTTGCCTGCTTGCGTATGAACTCCAGCACACACGTAGACGCCTGCTTATATTTGGCTGTCCTATTTATCCTCTTTACAACTATATATATATATATATATATATATATATATATATATATATAAACTACAAGGCAAAAATAGACGCACTCATAAAAAGTCGATTTTTGTATTTTTGCTAAGACAAGTGTGCAACATTCATTTGATTCGCGAAAAACTCATCTTCTGTGTTTATTTTCCTATTAAGGGCACGCGTGGCGACAGGTTTTCAATTGGGTTAAGTCAGGTCTCTGACTAGGCCACTGGAAGAGTTAAAGAAATGTTGGAAAAATCTTGCGAAGGACGTTTAGTCTATATCATGCCACGAAGTATTAAAGCCGTTATTAAAGGAAAAGGTGACCAACAAAATACTAAATCAGTACATATATGCATACCTACGTTTTGGCGTGCCATTTATAGTTTCGCTGGATGCTGTTTTCAGTTCATCATAGACTCTGTGCCCGATTAAGTGGGAACACCAGCCAGCGAAACTATAGTCGCACGACAAAGCGTAGGTACGCGGATATGTACTGATATATATATATATATCCCACGATCTGCTCTCAGACAAGCAGTATGGTTTCCGCTTTGCCCGATCTACTGCCGATGTGCTTACGGCCATCACTGAATTTGTCTACCAAGCTATCCATAATAACGGTGAAGCTCGTGCCGTGGCCCTTGACATCTCCAAAGCATTCGATAGAGTTTGGCATGCCGGCCTTCTTCGCAAGCTCCAGGGTTATGGTATCTCAGGTCGATTGTTTGACCTAATACAATCATTCCTGTCAAACCGGGATTTGAAGGTTGTTCTCAGTGGGTTCATCTCCAGCTCCTATCCCACTAACGCAGGTGTTCCTCAAGGCTCCATCCTAGGCCCTACTCTGTTCCTCATATTTATAAACGACCTTCCTGGCGCCATAGACTCCCAAGTCGGCATCTACACTGACGACACCACAATTTACTCCTGCCTCAAACACAAATCTAGTGAAGCTGACAAAGTTAACCTGGCAGCTCAAATTGAAAAGGACCTCCAATCGGTTGTGAACTGGGGCGAGAAATGGATGGTTAACTTTAACGCCTCTAAAACAAAACTGCTCTCTATTAACCCCACAAGGATCCATCCCTGCATCCCATTAGAATGTCTGAAGACCAACTTCTCGAGAGCTCCTCTCTGCGGCTGCTCGGTCTCACGCTGTCTGCTGATCTGAGATGGAACAAATACATCGAGTCAGTTGCATCATCCACCGCAAGGAAAGTTGGTTCCCTGTGCCGAGCCAGGAAACTTTTCTCCCCGGAATCGATCCTCCAAGTCTATAAATCGACCATTCGCCCTTGCATGGAGTATTGCTGCCATATATGGTCTGGGGCCCCTGCTGTTTGCCTCAGGGTTCTTGATAAGATCCAGAGACGGATAGGCAGCGTGATTGGCCCTGATCTGTCATCTCGTCTGCAGTAGCTCTCTCACAGACGCAATGTTGCCTCGCTCTGCCTTTTTTACAAGTACTTTCACGGTAATTGCTCCGAGGAGCTGCTTTCGCTTGTCCCTAGGCCTCGTGAATTTAAACGTCCCACAAGGCTGGCATCCCGCTCCCACCCCTACGCCGTGGAAACTGTTAGATGTAGAAGTTTCTTCTACTCCAATAGCTTCATGTCTCGCACATCTCGCCTATGGAACTCCCTTTCCTATTACTGTTTCCCTGACAAATACAATCTCCAACGGTTTAAGTGTAGCGTCAATCAACATCTCCACTTGCCTTGATCTACCCACTTCCCTTCTCCACATCCTTTCATTTTTCATTCCTATCTGCTCTCGCTCCAAATCTTCTGTAACCCCCTTGCCTTGATCGACCCACTGTCTTTCTCTTTCTCCACATCCTCTCCTTTACCACTCCTATCTGCTCTTCCTCCAACCCTTCTATAACCCCATGCGTGATAGTGGCCTCCAGCCTTGCTTGGGGTGATACGCTTAAACAAAAAAAAAAAAAATAAATATATATATATATATATATATATATATATATATATATATATATATATATATATATATGCGTGTGTGTGTGTGTGTTAAACTAATTTATATCAGAGTAGAGTTAAATGTTAAAATATACATTTAAACTGAAAGCGGGCATTTAAGAAAGAGAAAGAAAAGAAACAGACCCCCACCAAGAAAAAAAAAAAAAAAAATTAAAATAAAAAATTAAAAAAAAAAAAAATGATCATGACCATATCTCCTAAATCTTCCTGGCTGCAAGAAAGAAAAGTTGTTATTATTTTTTGTTCATTTTTTTCTGTTTCCAATGCAGCTAATAAAGTAACACAGAGATACTGAGGAAAAAAAATCCCCCAAAAATATACGCACTAAGGGTGAACATATTTAAACAACGAAAAACAAAATATGGTCGAAAATCAGCAATGAATTTTCTTCGGCTGACTCGTGAAAAATGCTAATAACGCTCGTTTCTAACAATTATGGCGGTTTTAATCATAAGAAAAGAATGTATCAGAATGAAGATGATTATTATTATTATTATTATTATTATTATTTTACTAAGAAAGAAATGAAAGAAGAAATTAAAAACAAAAGAAAAAAAATGCTAGGCACAAAAAAATGTCTTTCTGAAAAGCGGACCGAACAAAAAGAAGACTAAAACGACGAGACAAAGGCAAATGAAATGTGAAATTAAAAGGTAAAAATTAGCGAAAAAACAAAACCCGTCGTTCGACTAGCTCTTTCGTTTTGTTTTCGTCTACTTTGATTTTTTACAGCTTGCGTCATGCTTTATGTTGTTGTTGTTGTTGTTGTTGGTGGTGATGGTGGTGGTGGCGCTGGTGTTGCCGCTGCTGCTGTTCTTACTTTGTTTTTGTTTTTCTCCTTCCTTCCTTCCTTACTTTTTCCTCTTTACTATCTGGATCCAGTGCTTCTCCGCCTTCTTGCTGTTCTTCGTAGTTCTTCCCGTTTTTTTAACATTTCGATCATCATCATCATCATCATCATCATCATCATCATCATCATCATCATCATCATCAACATCACCTCTTATTTCCTCTTCTTCCTCTACTTCTTCTTCTTCATCTGCTGCTGCTGCATGTCTTTCCTCTATTTCTTTCCGTCCTTTATCCTTATCACCTAATTCTTCCACTCAGTCTCCATATTGTCTCATTTATCTTCTTTATTATAATTTGTCGCTGTCGTCATCATCATCCTCCATTACCTTGTGTTCTCTTCCTTCTTCTTCTTCTTCTTCTTCTTCTTCTTCTTCTTCTTCTTCTTCTTCTTCTTCATTATTATTATTATTATATAACACCGGACTCTGATTCAACTGACCATTAACCTATATATATATATATATATATATATATTCAACTCTGACCATTAACCTTCATATATATATATATATATATATATATATATATATATATATATATATATATATATATATAGGGTTAGAATTGAATCGCTGCTCTATTACTATTTCCATTTCTACAGACGAACTACATTCCTTAGTTTTGCCAGTTCTGACCGTCACGCCTATGACCCGCCATAGCGAACAACCTTCATTCGCTTCGTATTCACTTGGTGTAACAGCAAAATTGTCCAAATCGTGTTACAGCATAATTATCCATCCCACAAAATGTTTAATATCTAAAAAAAAGAAAAGAAAAAATACTAAACTCATTGAGTTTCTTTTTCCCAAGTTCTCAGATAAAACGTTTAGCCATCTTGATACAATTTAGCGTAAGAATCACCGAAAAGCCCTTTGAGTTATTCAGCTGGAAAGAGATCAGGTTAAAATTGTTTTGTGTCAGCCCTACTTCATCTTCCCAATTGAGCTATGGTGAGAGGAAAAAGATCATTCAGGCTTTCAGTAATGGTACGAACATACATACTCTGGCTTCAATCTTCAAAGTCCATTCAAGAAACATCAAGAGAATGGTGAATAGGTTTAAAAAATGGGGGAACCGTAGAGAGGAAAACCGGATCAGGAGATCACAACAGGAAGAGGGATCTTCATTTCAAATTAGTGTTTAAGATACCAATTAGAAAAGATCCAACTCAATCTATAAGACATGTAGCACGTGAGAAAGGAGTTTCAACTATGACAGTCCAAATAGCAGCGGAAAAAGACATGAAAATGAAATTGTACGTGAGACGTGTGAGGCAACTTGTCACACGAGTACAGAACATTAGAAGGTTAGTGAGGGCGAAGATCATCTTGAATAAGATGGAAAATAATCCTGGAATAATATATATATATATACATATATATATATATATATATATATATATATATATATATATATATATCTTTGAACTTCATTTCGATCCATCATTAGCTTCCGATCGTTAGCTATGATTAATTAATGACGAACATATCATTTTCGTTTATGATCGATTTCATCACGATTCTTCTGTTAAGCTTGTAGAGTAATTATACATTCTTTTTGCTCAAAGTAGAGTCCAGTAGTGTTATAAAAACCTTCGTGAATTCCAGTAAGATATCTTTAATCATAAGATACAACGTGTTCAAAGCTTAATCTAACAAATGAACAATTTTACTAATACATGATTTGGACAATTTTGCTGTTACACCCCGTTTGTCAAGAACAATTTTAGTGGGGAAAACTATGACAAAGTGGAAAAAAAGTTTTCGCGCGACGCGTGAACCGGCTTCTTTAGCAGCAGCCCTAGCGATTGATTCAGTATAATCGCCTCACTTCATATCAGTAGAAAACGTGAAACCAGAAAGGCTTAATTAGTTGCTCTCCTTGAGGTTAGCATCAGCCATACTGATGGTAGGTAAAAATGGTTCTCTCTATGATATTTAAAAGATAACAGTTTTGGCTTTGGGGGAGTTCAAATTTACAAGTCATTTCTCGGCACCATTATCCATTGATTGGTGGTAGTTTTCGAGGGCAATTTTAAGTTATTTCTTATTTCCTCTTACTATGTGGGGTCTGGCAAGACACAATACTTAACACGACAGAGTCAGTGTGATAGTAGTATTCGTTATTCAGCAAGACAAATCACTGAAATATTATTATCTTCTTCAGTTTCTAGACAATTACCCAGGACTACTTATCATGAATGGACTGATCCAGTCATGATAGTAAGGAAGGTAGTTGACTCTTACCACAACAATTTACATTATGGACAAGTAAACTATTATCATCATTTTTGTTGTTATTATCACAATGTTTTGGCTGTTGTTTTCTCCGGCCTTCATTAGGATAACCTACAGGGAATTTGGAACTTGACTTTTTATTCACTCTATGGGGTTAGAGTGTTCTCATTCCACTGTTCATGTTTAGATATATCTCGTCTTGTTCTCTTTTTAGTACTGTTCAATTATTGCTAGCCCTGTTTCCAGTGAGTCTAAGATGCTAGGTCAGGACTACTAACATTGCAGATTGTTCTTTGGATTTTATCAAGAATCTCTATATAGCAGAATCACAAGGCCAGATAAGAAAGCAATATTCAATGTTACAGGGGGTTAATCAAATATTTACAGTATAAACTCTTGAAAATTAACGGTTTTAAATTTAGTATAAATCTTCTTTTTTTTGTTATTTTAATAAATAATACTGTTTTGTTCTATAAGAATACACATTTCAAATATTAAATTGAATAACTATGATGAAACAGAAAAATAGAATAAATAAAACTATTGTCCATTATTATTTGCAATGTGGGGTCTGGCAAGACACAGCACTTAACTCGACAGAGTCAGTTGTAATAGTAATATTCAATACTCAACTAGACAAGTTGCTGCTATCTCTTCTTTCTAGGCAATTACCCAGGACTACTTATGAATGGATCTATATTTTTGATAATAAGGAGGGTAACTGGCTCTTACCACGACAGTTATGCATTGTTTTGTTATTAAATTCATTGTTATAAAGAACTTCATAAAAATATTTGGGACTTTGATTCTAATAAGGAGAGATATTTTAAAGTCATTTTAAATAAAGTATTTGAGATTGATTGATTTTGATAATAATAACCAGTTGATAACATTATCTGTGATTATAATAAACTGTTTACTCCATCTGAAAGGCAATATGAAATTTTAAGATGAAATTTTAAGATGAAATTTTAAGATGAAATTTTAAGATGAAATTTTATTATCACTATGTTGTGACGTGGTTTTTGGCAAGACACAACACTTAACTCGACAGAGTCAGCCGTGACAGTCGTATTCAATACTCAACTATACAAGTCACTGCAATCTTCTTTTATTTCTAGACAATTACCCAGGACTACTTATCATGAATGGATCAGTACATGCATGATAGCAACAAGGGTAATTGGCTCTTACCACAGCACGTCCCTTTCTAATAGCTAAGCTAAGTAAATAATTTAGCTTAGGTATGTATGCTCCTCGGCCAGTTTAGTTTGAAACCTTTTTTTTTAATTATTATTTTAGTCCCTTCCTCCTCTTAATTAAGGGACAGAGATGTCCTTTTTCGAGTAGGTGCAGGAGGGCTTGCTATCCGTTTGGATGAGCGAGTGATTGTGTGAATGTTTGTTAGATTGAATCACTTATTAATTACTGTAAGTGCAAATACATCCGCCATGTTTTCCGCTAGGGCTATTACTATCACTATTTTCCCTTTCACCCCAAACAAGGCACAAAGAGATATTGAGTGTTACAGAATATGAGAAAGATATACTATAAAGGAGAATGGAAATAAACGTGCCAGAATTAAAATTAATAAGACAAAAGATAACGATTGACACTGCACTTAAATTGTTGAAGATTAAAGTTGGCTGGGAAGCAAGAAACCGGAAGAGAGATCCACAAGTGCAAGAGAAGAAACTGTTAGCGTAGAACTAATGATTACATCTAGCCATTTCAAGTATAAATTCAATCAAGGCAATAAAGCTACTAAACGCAAGAGGTTACTGAGTGTGAGAGAATATCGAAAGAAAAAACACTATTAAGGAGAGAGAACAATAAAAACAGGAATTCACAAGACAAAAGATAACGATTGATATTGCATTAAACCTTTTGAAGATCAAAGTTGACTGGAAATCAAGAAGGCGGAAGAGAGTTCCACAAGCGAGAAGCACGAAAAATGAAACTGTTAGCGTAGAACTTACGCTTACATCCAGCCACTTCAACTGCAACATGATGAAACTTTTTTCGACAATCTACAGGGTGGGCCGTGAGTTTCCACACGGATGGAATTCTCTGAATAGGCATTAACCAAAGTTCACAGGTACGTAAACTTTTCATGTAAGATTTTGTTTACTGATGAAGCAAATTTTTACGTCAATGGAGAGGTTAATCGTCAAGACGTACATTATTGGATTAATAAGAATCCTTACTTGGCTGAGTCAAACAAAGATACAAGGTACCGGTAAATTGATGGTGTGGGCCGTGATATTGGGGGACAGAATTATGGAACCAATTTTTGCCAGTGAAAATCTTAAAGTAGCTTAACATGTTACAAGAAGAAATTCTCCCATCCCTGGTAAACGTGGAAGATGACTACCCAGTTTACTTCCGGCAAGATGGAGCTCCACCTCATTATGGTCATCAAGAGCGTCGGTATTTGGATCAGCAGTTTCCGGTGGCTTGGATTGTTCGGCGTGGTTCTGTGGAATGGCCACGAGATTTCTCCCCACTTCATTTCTATTTTGAGGGCATTTGAAGGCCATGGTGTGTCACGTGGAGATACGAGACATGTCAAGGAACACATCACCAATCCAGTTGCAAGCAGAACTGCCATGAAAGGCGCAAAGAAGCTACGTTACAGCGGTGGGGAGGTAACTGAAGCCGAGATGCCAGGTCAGGACTAATAACATTGCAGATACGTCTTTAGATTTTATCAAGTATCTCTAATAGAGCACCGTACTAGATGTGGCAGCAATAATCAATGCATGGATATATATATATATATATATATATATATATATATATATATATATATATATATATATATATATATATATATATATATGTGTGTGTGTGTGTGTGTATGTGTGTGTGTGTGAAGAAATATAGTCTTAAGGTGTGCTATATTTATGGGATAAAGTGCTCAGTATCAGAGATAGAGCGTGTGTAAATATAAAAGTGAACATTGAAGTCAACACTTCGAGACGACCGTCTGTTTCATGCTAGATGCGAGGCCTGACGACTGCGTCTAGCATGAAAGACTGTCGCCTCTAAGTGTTGACTTCAATGTTCACACACACACACACACACACACACACACACACACACACACACACACGCACACACATATATATATATATATTAAGACATTTTTATGTTTATACGTTCTGTTTACAGATACGAATATTTAAGTAAATGGTCTGTTTATAATGAACAGTATTAACGACATTTACCGGTCTGAATGTCTGAGAAATTTTCATAGAAAATATGCGTCCTTCGACAGGAATCGAACCTGTCTCGTACACGGAACCGTCATATAGCCTGACGGGCTTTACCCATTTAGCCACAGAGGAGCATTTCGGTTAGCAAGGTCGATTTTACTGTTTTTGAACTACAATTCTCCATGATTTTCTCTCGTACATTCATATCTGCTCGATGCGTATCCAAATGTAAGCAAATGCCGTCACTCATTATGAAATGGACAAAGTCCGACAATTATTTTAAGACATTTAAGCCTTACTTATAAAAATAAACAAACCAACACTTAATAATATTAACTTTGAACATGGACATAATATCTTGATCGTGTTTTGAAACAAAAAATGAATCACTTTAAAAAACATACACATAACAAACTATTTCTAATTCTAACAGTTGAAATATAATCCTTGATAATGGCTAAATGTATAGCCGAAAGCGCTCGGAAAAGAACATTCGGACAATTTTTATATAATTTATCCTCTGAAAAGAAAAACTTTATTAGATCGTACGAGAAATTATATAAAAAACTAAATAAAAGCACCTTGTCAGTCGTTTTTAATGAAATGTGCTTGAAAGAAGGATTGCTGCCTAAATACACAAATATATATATATATATATATATATATATATATATATATATATATATATATATATATATATATATATATATATATCTATATATATAGGAATGGGTAGACTTATTAATGTGCAAGATAGATTCTGGTGAGAAAAACTGTCTAGCCCGACATAGTGGACCAACTTTCTTAGCTGCAGACTTAGCAATTGATTCAATAGACTCTTTCCACTTCATGTCAGTGAAAGACGTTAGTCTGAGAAAGCGCAATGAGTCACTTTCTTGGAGGTTAGCATCAGCCATACTAAGGGAAGGTAAAAACGTAACAAAAGAATTTAGTTAAACGATAGAATAGATAACGGTCACCACTTTCCCCCGTCTTAAGAGTCACATACATTAATATTGATTGACCATGCGCAAAGAAAGTGGGCACTTTTGTTCTATTGATGTGTGTTGGAAGAACGTACTGAAAAAATATGTGAAATCACAGAGGATTATTAGTTAGCGTTGTAAACTTAGTCTACTGAATATTTCAGCGTTTTCCTAACTGATTTTAATAATGCAACCGTTTACCGGTCTTTGATTATTATTATTATTATTATTATTATTATCATTATTATTATTATTATTGTATGTAAAAAAAAATTACATACATTTACGTTATAATTACATGCCGGGTCCTAACCTGTGACCTATGGCTAGCAGGAGTGTAGCTTTTTCCTTGTTGCCTGTTTAAGACTGGGATTGTGTTTTCGGGTCCTTCGAAAGTTCCTTCCTACTTCAAGTCTATATTCTTAACGTGTTGGCCTAAATTCTGAAAAGTCATTTACTATTTTTCTCTCCTCAATAGGAGTCGATAGGTTCGCCTATCGTCAGGTTCACACTCCTCTCGTGTCTTTTGAACAGGTGTTGGTGTTTATCCCTTGTTTCCTGTTTAGGATTGGGTTTCCGGTTCGTTCTAAAGTCAACTTCAATTCTTTACTTCTAAATCTGAAATTTTATTTACTGTTTAATTTGTTCCTCAATAGGAGTAGATAGGTTCGCCTCTCGCCCGGTTTAACTCCTCCCCAGTCTTAAGAACAGGAGTAGAGAGTTATCCTGATGGCTATTAGGGATTGCAGGTAGTTATATCCCGTAGTGTTGACGTATTTTTCAATGATAGGCCCTGATCTGGCATCGAGTCTACAATCGTTATCCCACAGACGTGCTGTGGCCTCCCTCTGTCTTTTTTACTAGTATTTTCACTGCAACTGTTCCGACGAGATACATTCGCTGGTTTCCGGACTTCATGAATTTAAACGAGCTTCCAGGCTGGCATCTCGGTCCCAAACCTTTCACTGTCGAAACAGTTAAATGTAACCGTCTCTTCTACTCAAACAGCTTCTTCTCTCACATTTACCGTCTGTTGAACTCCTTTCCCCTTGCTTCTCCGATGACTATGATCTTCAAATATTCAAGTGTAATCTCAATCGACATCTGACACACTGAGCTTGTCCCCATCCTTCTCTGTTGTTTATTTAGACCCGAAACTTCTAGTGACATGGGAGCAACAACACTGACGACACACCTAGATTCGGCACTTAAAGGTGTAATTTTAACAATATATATATATATATATATATATATATATATATATATATATATATATATAAAAATATATAAATATATGAGAACAATATTTGAATACACACACATACACACACGCGCGCGCGCACACACATGCACACACATGCACACACACACATATATATATGTATATATATATATATATATATAATATGTCCCTTGTATCCTTTCATCAAACACGCCTCTTTACTCTTGTTCTAAATCCTCTATAACCCCTTGCGTGCTAGTGGCACTCCTGCCTTGCTTGGGGTGGGAAAAAAAATCAAATATTGACCTTTCCTGTTATATCGGGTTTTTCTACTCATTGGGGAAAGTTATCTTTGAAATAAGGTGATTAATAATTTTGATGTATTGGTCACTGAACTGACATTTTCGGTTTGTACTGTGTTGCAAGATATCAGCTGGGACGTTGAGCGTAAGCAGGCCCCGTTCCTGAGCAGTATGAAGAAACCCTTCAGTTCTGACAATCCTCAGCCACAGTTGGGTTGCGGATTAATAAAAGCGTCGTGATTATTTTTTCGTTATTTTCTGTTGAAATATTTATGCTGAATCTGCCGCTGTTTACCTTCCTATTTCTGTCATAGAACAGCGTTATGACAGGAATTCTTGCGAAGTGCGTGCAAAGACGCCTTCACTGCGTAATGTTTAAATATATACATATTTTGGAAATTTTCGGTTCAATTAAAATGTACCTTCCCCGAGTTTCCTCTTTACTACTCTATAGATAATTTCTCATTGTATATATTTCAAATCTGCATTTCTCATGTTATAATAATATATATGTGTGTGTGTGTGTGTGTGTGTATTCAAATATCGTTATCTCATATATATATATATATATGTATATATATATATATATATATATATATATATATATATATATATATATATATATATCCAAGTATAGGATTGGTGTATACGAAATAAATTCCAATAACCAACAATTACTATTCTTAAAAGAGTGCTCAATACACAGGAGAGCAGATATAATTATTTTTTCGAAAATTATAACATAAATATGTTATAAAATCAGTACAAAAATAGCCATCTTGTTTCAACACCTCCGATGTCTTATCAAGTGATGATACATTCAACATCATAATATAGTCTTAAGGCGTGCTATATTTATGGCATAAAGTGCTCAGTATGAGACATAGAGTGTGTATAAATATAAAAGTGAACATTGAAGTCAACACTTAGAGGCGACAGGCGACAGGCTGTTTCATGCTAGATGCAATCGTCAGGTGGCGTGACGATTGTGTCTAGCATGAAACAGCCTGTCGCCTCTAAGTGCTGACTTCAATATTCACTTTATATATATATTTGTATGTATGTATATTATAAATTAACTAATTTACAAATATGGTTCCTTCGCTTCACAGGAATTACCATGTTTTAAAATCCGAAGCTAAAAACTTCAAATCTAATTATATAATTAAATTAAAAGCATTAGTTCTGTTTCATCTTCAAGCGAATTTTGGAACATGCTACTCCTGCTATATATTTAGAGATTCCATTGCGTCTTAGGAGCTTTAGAGTCTTACTTGAGGTGAAATGATTAGAAAATATGTGCAAGCCTAGGACGAGGCTAATAAAGATGTACAAGGCTGATATATGAAATAATCTGAGAGATATTTTTCCATTCGTCGTCTTTTGATTTATTCGCCAATAACAGGTTTTCCGGCGACGTAGAAACTGGACGAAGAATAAAAGAAAAAGTTTTTGTTTTGATTGTTAAAAAAAAAATAGGGGTGCTGGCCAAAAACAAAAAAAAAAAGACTGATGGAAGACAATAAAAGAAATATCCTGTTTTTCTTTATGGAAATTATTTTTATTTTCTCTTTTTTTCATATAGTTTATTGTAATTTCGATATTGTTTATTTAATGATTTTGTTTATTTGCCCTAATCGCTATGATATATTGGGTGTATTATGCTTCGGTTTGAAAACAGATATAAATCGCATTCTTTCAGGTTCAAGTATATATATATATATATATATATATATATATATATATATATACACACACATACATATATATATATATATATATATATATATATATATATATATATATATATATATATGTATGCGTGTGTGTGTGAGTCTGTGTGGTGGGGCTTCAAAATAGTCATATGCTTATTGATGTATATTCATATTATTCAAATATGTCTGTATGTTTGTATACGATCATTTATACATAGGGCATTTGCAATTTATTTCTGAACACACACACACACACACACACACACACACATACACACACACACACACACATATATACATATATATATATATATATATATATATATATATATATATATATATACCCAAGTATAGGATTGGCGTAGATAAATAAAATTCCAATAACCAAAAACACTATTCTTAAAAGAGTGCCGAATACTGAGTAGAACAAATAATATTTATTCAAAATGATAACATATGCATGTTATAACATAACTACAAAAATGGCGATTTTGTTTCAGCATTTTCAATGTCTTATCAAGTGATGGTGCTGATTTCCAGCAGTGTTATAACATGCGTTTGGTATAATTTTGAATATATATATATATATATATATATATATATATATATATATATATATATATATATATACAGAGAGAGAGAGAGAGAGAGAGAGAGAGAGAGAGAGAGAGATAGAGCGTGTGCAAATATAAAAGTGAACATAGAAGTCAACCCTTAGAGGCGACAGTCTGTTTCTTGCTAGATGCAATCATCGGGCCACGAGTGCTGTTATTTTTTCGCCTATTTATATATACGAGTCAGTGGTGCATTGTGGGTAGTCTATTTTGGCGGTTATTTTACCGGAAGTCGTTTATTTGTTCATTTATTTATTTGGGTTAAATTATTTTGCTTGTTTTTATTTATTTTTATTTTTATTTCTTATCTTATGTATTTATTTACACACGCTCTATCTCTGATGTTGAGCACTTAATCCCATAAATATAACACATCTGAAGACTATATTTCTTCATATATATATATATATATATATATATATATATATATATATATATATAGTTAAGTAACGAAAATCTTGGTAATCTGTATGGATAATCCCAAGGAGGATGAAATCCAGAGAGTTCAATGCTAAGTGAGAACAAACAATTTAATTTAAGGGAAAAAAGAGCACTTTAAGGCTCCATTTGTAATAATTTATTTCACCAGAGAATTTTATTTTTCTCTGGATCTTCAGATTTCACTTTCAAAAGGTGAAACGAAAAATAAATTTTAAATTTTGACGGGTAGTATTAAGCTTATATAAGTTGACATAGAATGTGGTGAGGAATAGTGTGAGAGACATGGTGATGTTTAGAGAGGGAAGGGAGAAAGAGAGCGAAAGAAAAATATTTTACTGGTTTGGTTGTTTTTATTTTCAAGCTTGTATCTAAAATATCGTTAGAAAAAAAAAAGAAAATATTTAAGAACTCTTATGTAATATCAGTCCTCTCATATCGCAGTGAATGCCGGGCAATCTTGTCTGAGATGGAAAAGAGACATGAAGCAACAGAAATGCAGTCCTACAGAAATACGCTGATGATACCATGGAGAAAACATGTGAACAACGGCGAGGTTCTAGCGACAGTAGCAAAAAAAAAGGACATTTAAATCTTATATACCAGAACGAAACGAAATCTCTGTGGTATATAATGGGGAACAATGGCAAACTTAGCTCTCCACAATTTTCTGCTCTTAAAAATGTGTTGTCTTTTTGCCACGATATTTATAGATACGTACTCACAGGGAAGGACAAAGGAAAGCAACGCCCAACCTACTTGGAGAGCTTGAGTAAATGGATGGGGAAGTAGGGTCTGGGAGAGATAGCAAAAAGACAAAAGTGATTAAGGGCTACACGGGACATTAAGAGCAATATATTTATGTTATCGGGGATGAGAACTGGGGTATAATTGTGTGTTTACGGCTTTATTTGATCTTGGCCGGATGGGTGCTTAATCCACGTGAGTATATTTAGTGTTTGCATGGTGAGCACCGTCCAAACTTTTTCCATCTTGCCTGGGCGAATAAAGGTTCCCATTTTCGCACTATAGTTGGCGATCGCCAGAGAAGTGTGTAAAAGCATGTAACTTAGAATACTGTTCGGACACTGTATATTGAATATTTTATATACATATATATATATATATATATATATATATATATATATATATATATATATATATATATGTGTGTGTGTGTGTGTGTGTGTGTGTGTGTGTGTGTTCATGGTGTTATTTTCCGTATCTGCTGCTGGGTCATGCGAATATATATATATATATATATATATATATATATTATGTCATTCACAGACAGTACTGTTTCGCTGTATCACAGCTCCTCAGTGCGACTAGACTTCCGAATTCCTCAAGCCAGGATTGAAACACAACTAATTTGGTGTCAGCCAGAGCTATCTTCAATCGGTAGAGTTACACAACTAAATCTAGCGTATTGTTTTTACAAATGTAAACAAATGCCAATCAGCCATATATATATATATATATATATATATATATATATATATATATATATATATATATATATAAAAATAGATATATACATTGATGTCAACTCAGAGGCGATAGACTGTTTCCTGCTAGACGCAATCATCAGGCCTCATGCGCAGTTTTTTTCCACGACTATCCAACACGTGTGACCTCGTAACTGCGTCTAATATGAAACAGCCTGTCGCCTCTGAGTGTTGACTGCAATGTTCATTTTTATATTTAAATACGCTCTATCTCTGATACTGAGCACTTTATCCCATAAATATATCACACCATATACTATATTTCTTCATATGTATATATCACTTTATGTCTGTCTATTTTATTTTAATTTTTATATATATATACATATATATATATATATATACATACATATATATATACATATATACATAGATATATAATTATACACACATATATATATATATACATATATACATATATATACATATATATATGTACATATATATACTTATATATATACATATATATATACACACACACATATATATATATATATATATATATATATACATATATATATTTATGGATTTAGGCAGCAATCCTGCTTTCATGCACATTTCATTGACTACGCCAGACAAGTTGCTTTTGTTTATTTTTTTATACAATTTCTTATTCGATCTAATATTTTTTTTTCTTTTCGGATGATAAATTATAAAAAACCGTCCGAATGTTCTTTTTATACATTTAGCCATTTTCAAGGATATATCTCACTTCATGTCTGTCTATGTATTCATATGTATGTATATATTTATCTATTTATTCATATGTATGTATGTATGTTTGCACGTTTGTATCTATGTATCTACTGGGTGCGATAGATAAATTGTCGTCTAAATTAAACAAAAATGAAAATAACACTGACATCACATTTTAACAGATAGACTGGGTGCGATGGATAAATTGTCGTCTAAATTACACAAAAAATGAAAATAATACTGACATATCATTTTAACAGATAGACTGGGTGCGATGTATAAATTGTCGTCTAAATTACACAAAAATGAAAATAACACTGACATCTCATTTTAACAGATATACAGGGCGCGATGTATAAATTGTCGTCTAAATTACACAAAAATGAAAATAACACTGAGATCTCATTTTAACAGATATACAGTGTGCGATGTATAAATTGTCGTCTAAATTACACAAAAATGAAAATAACACTGACATTTCATTTTAACAGATATATTTATGAAAATTAGATGTTACAGACGACTTTACTTTCTGAAATGTGATACTTAATTTAGAAAAACTCTGCCATTTTATATGGCGTTGAGCACTTTTTCTTTCCGGTGTAGATTCACGGCAGACTCTTTTTTTTTTAAGAGCAGTTTATTTCTATTGGTCATAATTTCTATTTTTCTATTGGTCACTTAGTGATCTAGCCAGACAATCTTACTATTTCCATATGCACTAAAGATAAATATACATGTTCTTCCTTGCCGTTTCGTATGACTACCAGTACTGTGTGTATTTATGTGTTTGTGCGTCTGTGTGTGTGAGTGAGAGAGTGTGTGTATTTGGCATCGTGATATTGGTTTATTGTAGAGTTCCATTGAATCAGTTCCAAAGTTCTTGAAAAAAAAACTTTTGAAAAAGACTTTTAAAAAATGTTTGATAAATGAGACTTTTATTCGCCTCTTCCATTTTCTGCTTGTTCGAGTGAAATGAGGGGGAAAGTTTTTGCCTCGTTATTCTTTCAGATTACTTGCCTCTGTTCATATAATTTTCTGTACGGAGCCTTTAATTTATCTTCCCTCGCAGCATTAGCATCTGTTCCTACATCTAACGTGAATTGTCGTTATGTCAATCGTGTTATATATATATATATATATATATATATATATATATATATATATATATATATATATGTATATATGTATGTATGTATGTATAAAATAAAGTATGGGTATGGTTGCAATTGCAACTTTAGCAACACAAGGCCTGCCAAATGAAGAAACTTGAAACAACGAAAGAAAATTAAAATAAAAACCAAGAACGAATAAAAGAATTTCTTTTTAAAATAACGAAAATGCTAATGGAAACATAAATAATGAAAAGAAAATACAAAACGGAAAAAGACAGACACCTACCTACCTCCCTACTCACCTACCTACCTACCTACCTACGCAATAGTCCTAAATACCCAGATACCCAATGCCCGTAGCAAACAGACGAAGACAAAGCTGTAGCCCTAACTGACGACACCGCACAAAGAGAAGAGGTTCGAATCGTTGCTACGAGTTCCCGACGATCGCGTCTCTTGGAAACTCGGAGTAGAGAATCACAACTTCAATTTTATCATTTCGCCTCCAGGAGGGCTATAAAGCCACTAAGACGCAAGTGATTGCTGAGTGTGAAAGAATTTAAGGAAAAGAGAACGATAAAAGAAAAAGGACTTAAGACGAGAGATGATGACGATTGACACACACACAATTTATCTCTCTGTCTCTCTCTCTACACACACACACACATATATATATATATATATATATATATATATATATATATATATATATATATATAGACATATATCAGTCCCTTTATATCTATCTATCTATCTATCTATCTATCTATCTATTGCAGTCTGTTCAAATCTTTCTATCTATCCATCTATCTATCTATCTATCTATCTATCTCTGCTCAGGCCTCTCTCTCTCTCTCTCTACACACACACACACACACATATATATTTATATATATATATATATATATATATATATATATATATATATATATATATATATTGCAGTCTGTTCATATCTGTCTATTTCAGCATGTTCATATCTATCTATCTATCTATCTATCTATCTATCTATCTATCTATCTATCTCAGTCTGTTTATATCTCTCTATATATCTATCTTAGCTATTCATTTCTTTCTTTCTTTCTTTCTTTCTATCTATCTATCTATCTATCTATCTATCTATCTATCTATCTATCTCAGTCTATTCATTTCTATCTATCTATCTATCTATCTATCTATCTATCTATCTACCTAACTAACTAACTAACTAACTAACTAAGTAACTAACTAACTAAGTAACTTTGGATGTGCATACTCAGTTTGATATTATCCAAAATCTTGTTAAATATTTTTACGTTGTTTTACGGACTTCTTGGTCGTATTTATCTAGTAACAATTCATGTAAGTAATTAAAAAAATAGCACCTATATTCGATACATATTTTGCCCTCAGTTTAACCGTTACAGATTACTTTACTTTGAATTGATTTCAGTTTAAATCCCAGCAATCTAAAAATGCTAAAATTTAGCCAAAGAAATCTTGCTTATCATGCTGAAGACGTTAATACTTGAATATAGCAAGCAAAACACATGATCTTTGAAAAATTTATTCTTGATTTCAATTCCGATTTGCAACAACTTATTTGGAAACTGGAAGGATGGAATAAAAATTCGAATAGATAAACCTTACCAGTGAAATTTAATAAAGCTTGTTTATATATACAGGGTGCGATGGATAAATTGTCCCCATTTTATATTTTTAATTTCGCGCATGCGCGTTGGTTGTTTTTTATTTTGTCGACTGCACAGTATAGTAAGGTCAGTTGTGCACCATCTGTGAGAAAAAAAGAGCACCATGATGCAATTCATTCCGCCAGCAATTTGGAAACGGCATGCTGTACTGCTTGGCATTCGAGCCGGAAGCTCCAATACGAACATTTATGGAATGAGTTGGTTGAGTTTAATTATGATTACGAAGGTGTTTGAGGTGATCACTAGTGTTGGAGACGTGGTAGCTCCATTCATCTTCTTACAGGGCATCAGACCAACACGGAAGCGCGTCCTGGGTAAGACGATAAACTACCACCAGCAGTAAGGCCACTGATCGGGAGGTTTTGAGGAGCGTGGAACCACCTCTTAATTGCCGGTGTTCCCAGGTCCACCATGACCCGAGGTTGTAGCATCTGTTAGGGTCCCAGCAATGGGCAAATAGTTAACACCCAAACTTGTATAAAAATAGGTTTTAATACCAGAAATACTTTGTAATAAAAATAATTATTAACAGCAATAATTTTTGAAGGAAAAATTATTATCAGCAATACTTTAAAACAAATGCCAGCAATACAAACAGTTATACATTCTTTGGAAAAAATATGACCAGCTATAGATTTCTTCAGGGAAAAATATTCCCAGAAATAGATTTTAGAAGACAAACATTACCAGCAATAAAAATTTTGTCGGCATTAAATAACCAACCCATTGAAGTTGATATGCCGTAAAACAAACCAAACCAAACCAAAATTTGTTTCGGCATTAAATAATCCATTGAGGTTGATATGTCGTAAAACAAACCAAACCAAACCAACACAGAGACATACATCAAGTGCCTTGGGGAGGTAATGCTGCCCTAGGCAAGAGGGTGGCTGCTGGAAGACCCTATGTCTGGCAACAGGACCCTGCATCATGCGCACAAGCAGGAAAACCCAGTCATGTCTGTCAGATAATTTCTGCGACTACATCACCGCTTGCATCTGACCACCTTACTCCCCAGAATGCAACCTCTTGGATTATTATGTGTGGGGTGAAGGTGAGCGAGGGACACACAAAAATCCTCGTAGCAACAAAGTTAAACTGAAGGCAAGGAATATGGCAGCATTCACCAACTTAAACAAGGAGACCGTCCAGAAGAGTTACAGGAGATTCTGAAAGCCAATAAAGAATAAATTTACTCTTTCGTTCTCGAAGATATTTTTGTATAATTTTGGTAAATATATCTGTTAAAATGAAATGTCAGTGTTATTTTAATTTTAGTGTAATTTAGACGACAATTTATCCATCGCAAACGATACACACACACACACACACACACACACACATATATATATATATATATATATATATATATATATATATATATATATCTCGGTGGCGATGGATAAATTGTCGTCTAAATTACACTACATATATATATTATCAGCAATATATATATATATATATATATATATATATATATATATATATATATATATATATATATATATATATATATATATATATATATATATATATATATAAAATCTGTATGTATAATACATATATATATATGCAATTTTTTATATATATTATTTATATGTTATATATGCGCGGTACTTATTGGAAAGCGCTCAATATCAGTGACAGAGCTAACATATTTAGTTGGATTGATGTGAGTTTGTGACCCTGGGTTTCGCACTATTTGCAAACTGATTAATTTTTAAATTTTGGATTTATATATGGTTGCGTATATCGGTGTTCTTATGGTAGTGGGAGGAGAAATTGTCGTCGGAACGCCACTCATACGTACGAAAACATATATACACGCACGTTCACTCATTGACGTACGCAAACATACATGCACGCACGCTCACTCACTGGAGCTCACACAAACATAAACATATGTGAACAGTGTGGGACTGGGCATATATGCGCATCCATGTGTCGTTGCGTACATACGTACGCAATTGGTCGCCGTATTCAATGTTGGATTGTGTAGCGAATATTTTATTGTCTGTTGCACTGTCTACGCACAGACGGTTCGTCTATTTTGTTCGCCGAATAATGTTTTCTCGCACACACGTATGTGCGTATGATGGGATCTGTGTAAGACTATGGTAGTTAAAATTGCTATTTAATTTTTTAAGGTTGTTTTGTTATTATTTTAAAGCCGTTTATTTGCTTGTTTTGGCGGTTGCGCATATGTAAATGGTAGAAACTCCAATCATATTATATATATATATATATATATATATATATATATATATAAAGACATTTTTATGTTTAACATTCTTTTTTATAGATACAAGTATTTAAATAAATGCTCTGTTTATAATAAACAGTCCGAATGTCCGAGAAATTTTCAGGCCGAAAAATGTTATTTAATACTGTTTATTATAAACAGAGCAATTACTTGTATCTATAAAAAAGAATGTTAAACGTAAAAATGTCTTTAAATAATTGTCGGACTTTGTCCATTTCATAATATATATATATATATATATATATATATATATATATATATATATTTCTGAGATGAGGTATTATGTACACTATTTACATTATTCGGACTATTGTCGTCATCTTTGTCGCCATATTTATTACAAAGTTTCGGTCGTTGTACGCTCCGGTCTTCTTCAGGTGGTTGGAATGTCGAACTGAACCCTTTATTTCGCTCACTGGGGTAGACTGTTCCAGTTTCACGTGCCATGTATAATGGATGTCAGTTATCAGTTATCTCCTGTTAATTCCTTGGCACAGTGGATAAAGGCGTTGGTTAGATCCAGTGACAGGACCCAAAGAGTGTGAGTTCAATACACATTTAAGGCAGTGGAGAACTTCGAGAGGGGAATTAACAGGAGATAAGTGATAACTGACATCCATTAAAAACATGGCAGGTGGAACTAGAACAGTCTACACCAGTGAGCGAAATAAAGGGTTCAGTTAGACATTCTAACCACATGAAGAAGGCCGGATCGTACAACGTCCGAAACGTTGGAATAAATGTGGCGACAAAGATGAGGACAATATTCCGAATAATATATATATATATATATATATATATATATATGATATAATTTTAAGCTATGCTATATTTATGGATTAATGTTCTCAATATCAGCGATATTGCGTATGTAAATATAAAATTGGACACTGGTATCAATACCGGATGGCAACAGTCTATTTCAGGCTTCAATCCAATGTTCAGACCCTGTGGGTTGCGTGTTGATTCGACTATTTATATATGCTAGTTGATGGTGCGTTATGGGTAGCAAGGTCTATCGTGTTATTCAAACGGTTATTAAGTAGGCGGTAACTGTTATATTTCAAAATATACTACAGGCTATTGGGCAGAAATAATTGTGAATTCGAATTTTCTAACTGTCCTGTAGTGTTGCTCCTTATCGTTTTTCTGATTATTTACAATTGATTAATGAATTATTTCTTTTTTATTATTATTTTATTTACCTGTGTTCATGAGTGCATTTCTACTTTGTTAATTTGTTAATTTACCTAATTGGATTGCTTATTTTTTGTTGATATTTCGGTTGTTGCTTCGCTTATTTTCATTTGCTTTGTCTAAAGTCTTCTATATATATATATATATATATATATATATATATATATATATATCGAATATATTTGCATTTGTCATGGTGGTGTTATACAAGGTTTTTGTTTTCGATTTTTTAAGTCATGTAGTAAAATATTGTGTATTTCGTGCCTACATATATATATATATATATATATATATATATATATATATATATATATATATATATGTCTGTATTTCTGGGATGAGGTATTATGCATACTATTTACATTATTCGGACTATTGTCCTCATCTTTGTCGCCATATTTGTTGCAACGTTTCGGCCTTTGTACGCTCCGGCCTTCTTCAGGTGGTTGAAATAAAGGGTTCAGTTCGACATTCCAGTCACCTGAAGAAAACCGGAGCGTATAAAGGCTGAAACGTTGAAATAAATATGGCGACAAAGATGAGGACATTAGCCCGAATAATATATATATATATATATATATATATATATATATATATTAACAAATTAACAAAGAATTACAAGAAGGTCAACACAGATAATTACAATTATGTAAACATAATTAATTCATCGGACAAGAGGATTACCGATAAACTGAAAATAAGTGATAGAGTGTCCAAACTTTCGACTAGGGAAGCCTACATCCTACTTAAAGACCACAAACATGATTTCCTAAACAAGCTACCCACAAGAATTATCAACACGACCAAGTCTGAGATTGGGAGAATTAGTAAAACAATCCTGGAACGTATAAATAAACAAATAAAGGATCAGCTAGGCCTAATCCAGTGGGTCGGCATTGCAGAAGTGATTGACTGGTTTAAAAACCTCAATAAAAAAAACAGCTGTACCTTCATCCAATTTGACATCGTGGACTTCTATCCATCGATATATAAAGACCTTTTCGAAACAGCCTTGGAGTTTGCCGAGTTTTACTCCGATATTTCTAAAAGTGAAATTGATATCATCCTTAATTGCAGGAAATCAATTATGATACATAACAAAGAACAATGGATAAAGAAATCTGGTGAAAATTTTGATGTTTCCATGGGATCACTCGATTCTGCTGAATCATCGGACTTGGTAAGACTGTTTATTCTATACAACCTCACAATTCACAATGAAATTAATATTAATAATATAGGGATTTATAGAGACGATGGTTTGATG
>OZ038517.1:26856073-26871073 GCA_964036315.1 Acanthosepion esculentum | reverse complement strand
TTCTAGTTACAGTCTTTTTAGTGTTAATTAATTTATTTTTTCTTTGATGGTTTCGTAAAGGGGTGCTTAGATATAATTGTGGTGTATTTTTAATTCTATTGTTTTATACGTGTCTGAAATTAATTTAATCTGCTAATAGAGTTTATATTGTATTTTGTAATTATTTATATATGGTATTTGTGATTTTTTTTAAATATATGTATATATTTCAGGATCTAATTTCTATTGTAACATTTTTTTTCTATCTATTATAATTTTTTAAGGCATATATTTGATGGTGTCTGCAAAAAAACGTTATTTCATTTATTGATTTATTAAATATTATATATATATATATATATATATATATATATATATATATATATATATATATATATAGGACGCAAACCTTTTTTCATGCACATTTCATTAAAAACGACTGACAAGGTACTTTTATTTAGTTTTTTATACAATTTCTCATGCGATCTAATAATGTTTTTCTTTTCGGATGATAAATTATATAAAAACTGTCCGAATGTTCTTTTTATCCGAGCGCTTTCTATATAGATAGATAGATAGATAGATAGATAGATAGATAGATAGATAGATAGATAGAAATATGCACAACAGGATAGATAGATAGATAGATAGATAGATAGATAGATAGATAGATATCGCTCTGAGCATCACTCTATCTAATTAATTTTGTGAATATCACAGTCTAATGCAATCAAAAGACAGTTTTTCGATCTATGGATCTCACTCTATCAGATCTCTGTGCGATAGATAGATCTGTACAATTAAAGTCTTTCCTAAACGACAATTTATCCATGGAAACCGCTACATCGTCCTCATCAGTCTTATGGTCAGGTGTGTTTATGTGGTCGCTGCGCTTGGGAAATAAGAACATTCGGACAGATTTTAAATAATTTATCATCTGAAAAGGAAAAAAATATCAGATCGCATGAGAAATTGTATAAAAAGCTGAATCAAAGCACCTTGTCTGTCCTATTCAATGAAATGTGCATGAAAGGATTGCTGCCTAAATACACACACACACACACACACACACACACATATATATATATATAGGGGGGGGGAAGTCTTTATTTCATTGGCTGATGTTGACTGACGTATGTCAATAAGAACGGTCGGAATCCGAGTCATATCTTAATTCTTTTTTGCAACGTCGAGGTGCGTAGCAAAACGCTATCAAGGTGGCGGCCTGAATCTTTTGGAATCAGGTCGGGGTTGCTGTTTGAGCCGATATGATGCAAAACCCGAAATCGGCAATGAAGACAGTGCATCGCTGAAGAACTTCCTTGTTGCATCTGAAATGCATTACTCTACTATATATACATATATATTCGATTGGTTAATAACGGCAAAGCTCATAAGCCTATATTTTTTCAAGTATTCTGCTTTGCAAATTGAATTAATCTTTCGCTCGCCAGCAGTTTAACATCGCCCAAGGAGACACATTTGTAGTGTTGAGACATAATTGTCATTATGTAGCGATTTTTAACATGTTTTAATATCCTAAAATAAATAATATTTATCTGTACCGTGCACTGAACCCTCTTTTAAATTAAATGTTACGTACAATAGAATTATATTCCATTTCTTCACATTTTACCTGGATATATATATATATATATATATATATATATATATATATATATATTTATATATATCAGCCTGAACATCACTCTTTCTAATTATTTTTGTGAATGTCATTGTGTAATGCAATCAAAAGACACAGTTTTTCGATCTGTGCATCTGTATAACTAATGTCTTTCCTAAACTCTGTCGCTATATAGTCTTCATCATGCTTATGGTCAGGTGTGTTTATGTGGTCGCTGCGTAGGTGAGCACCTGACTGGTCGCTGCGTAGGTGAGCACCTAGCTGACGTTACCGGCTCATTTCCCACCCCACACTTTCTGCCACTTCTTTCTTTTTATGTGACATGTCCATTCAGGCCGTAGGAGACCACGGCTCTCCACCTGCCTCCATCTCTTGCAGCTTTCAGCAATCTCCTTTCCACTGCTTTCTCCCTCAGACCACGTTCTATCATTCAGCTGCCCAAGCCCGCCAGCTATGTCACGCGTTGTTTTTCCTTGTCTCTCTTTCCCCTCTATTCGACCAGTGAGTATCAGATTCTCCAGACCCTCCTTCCTCATTATGTGTCCCAGCTGCCTCTTCCTGATATTACGTATAAGCCTCCTCCTTGTTCGCAACCACTCTAAGATCTCATCGTTACTCACACGCTCGGTCCATGATTTAAATTACGAGAGTATTTTTGAAGCAGAGGTGGGTGTTTTTTTTATGAGGTGTTGATAACTTCATTTTTTAATGTGCCATGTCCTTTCAGGACGTAGGCGATCATGGCTCTCCACCTCCGTCTATCCGTTGCAGCTACCAGCAAGCTCCTTCCCTTGGCTTCCTCCCCCAGACCACATTCTGTCATCCACTTGCTTAATCCCGCCAGCTATGTCACGCGTTGTTTTCCCTTGTCTCTCTTTCCCTCTATTCAACCCGTGAGTATTAGATTCTCCAAACCCCCCTTCCTCATTATGTGTCCCAGAAACCTCAGCTGCCTCTTCCTAATGTGAAGTATAAGCCTCCTCCTTGTTTACAACCTCTATAAGATCTCATCGTTGCTCATACGTTCGGTCCATGATATTCTTAGCATCCTTCTGTAGAACCACATATCTGTCGCCTCGAGTCTCTTCTTCATCTTTGAGGAAATCGTCCATCATTCGCTGCCGTAAAGAAGAACAGATGTCACATTACAGTTCAGTATTCTTTTCTTTGTTACCAAAGATATCCTCCTGTCCTCGCAGTACTCTGCCCACCTTTTGGAATGTGTCCTTGGTCATCCCGGTACGTCTGGGGATCTCAACGTCGTCTTTACCGTCCTCTGTCAAGACGCTTCCCAGATATTTAACCCTCCGCACCTGCTTGATTCTAGTGTTCCTGCAAATCGCATTATCGAGCTCATCCTTTTACTGATGACCATGGGTTCTGTCTTGTAGTTTATGCTTAGTCCCTTCTTCTCACTCTCCGTTGCTACCTTCTGTAGGAGATTTTGTAATTTCAATTCCGTGTCTGCTATCAGTACTGTGCCATCTGCGTATCTTATGTTATTAAGATTGTTAAGATTGTGTCAGCCTCTACTTTTGCCTAAACTAGAATTTTGTAGGATGACCATATAAAAAATGGTTGCCTCTTATGGCGATAGTACTATCGGTCTTATAGCGTCGCATAAGTAAAGTGATATTGAAAATCATCCTTAATAGTCTAATGCCACAAGTAGAAGAAATCCTAGCAGAAAAAAACGGACTGGATATCGTTGTGGAATTATCACCATAGAAACTATATTTAATTTCCGAGTTCTTTCTTTAAAAAAAAAAAATTCTACGTGCAACACCAAAAAAGTGATGGTTTGAATGTAGAATAAAGAGTTTAAAGGGAAACCCTTTATTCTACATTCAACACCATCACTTGATAAGACACCACAAGTATTGAAACAAAATGGCTATATTTGTAGTGATTTTACTATATTTTTATGTTATAATTTTCGAATAAATAATTATATATATATATATATATATATATATATATATAAACTGAGCATTGAAATCAACGCTAAGAGGCGAAAGGCTGTTTCATACGGGACGCAATCATCAGGCCATATGTGTTGTTTTTCATCGACTATTTATAGCACACCTTAAAACTATATATATATATATATATATATATCACTTGTCAAGTATTTATGTATTCATATGAATATCTGTTTATGTATTCATATGTATGTATCTATTTATCTATTTATTTATTCATATGTATGTATGTATGTTTGTATCTATATATCAGGGTGTTTGTATTAGGGTGTGATAGAGAAATTGACATCTAAATTACGCAAAATCTATAATATCACTGACATCTCCTTTTAACATATATATTTTTACCAAAGTTGCATAAAAATTTCTTTAAATGCTGAAATTTTATTCAATAAAATCGCCATTGGCTTCAACCACAGCCTCCAGATGAGTTCAGAATCTCCTGCATCTCTTCTGGACAGTCTCCATGTATAAGTTGGTCAATGCTGCTATAATCCTTGCCTTCAGTTCAAGAAATTTTGCTGGTCTTTCGCTCCACTGCACCCCACACTTAATACTCAAGGGGTTTGCCATCTGTGGAGTAAGGTGACTAGATGTAAGGGGTGATGAGGTTGCAGAAATTGTCTGACAGTCATGACTGTGTTCTCCTGTTTGTATGACATGGTGCAGAGTCCTGTTGCCAAATATAGGGTCTTTCACCAGCCGCCATCTTGATCCAGGGCAGCACTACCTCCTAATGGGACTTGATGATTGCCTCCGTGTTGGGTCTGAGGCCCTCGCCAACAAATTCGGGAGTTCTTTTCTTATCGGAACAATCAGAGTGAGTTTTCCGAGCTGCCATACCTTTGTAATCAGCATTAGACTCATCCAACTCTTTACAAATACTCAGCACTCTCCTCAGATACACACACACAAACACTCTGTAATGTTCATATTAGAGCTCCCGGTGCAAATGGTAAGCAGTACAGCTTACTCTTTGCAAATTTCTGGCGGTCATTGTGGTCTTTTTCTCACAGACGGTGCTACACTGACCCAAGTATAATGTGCAGACGGCAAAATCAAAATCAAACAACGTGCATGCGCAAAATTAAAAAAAAACAGCGACAATTTACACATCGTATCACCTAACCATCTATCCGAATCTGACCCTATCTATCTATCTATCTATCTATCTATCTATCTATCTATCTATCGCAGTCCTTTCATATCTATCTATCGGAGTCCTTTCATATCTATCTATCTATCTATTCATCTATCTATCTATCTATCTATCTATCTATCTATATATATATATACATATATATCAGTCTGCCCATATCTAACTATCTATCTATCTATCTATCTATCTATCTATCTCAGTCTGTTCATATCTATCTATCTATCTATCTATCTATCTATCTATCTCAGTCTGTTCATATCTATCTATCTATCTGTCTATCTCTCTCTCTATATATATATATACATATATATCAGTCTGCCCATATCTATCTATCTATCTCAGTCTGTTCATATCTATCTATCTATCTATCTATCTATCTATCTATCTCAGTCTGTTCATATCTATCTATCTATCTATCTACCTATCTATCTCAGTCTGTCCATATCTATCTATCTATCTATCTATCTATCTATCTATCTATCTATCTATCTCAGTCTGTTCATATCTATCTATCTATCTATCTATCTATCTATCTATCTATCTATCCCAGTCTAGTCATTATCTATCTATCTATCTATCTATCTATCTATCTATCTATCTATCTATCTATCCCAGTCTGTTCATATTTATTCCATACTTTTCATAGCTTGGGTAGAGAAATGTGCAGACGCAGATACATTGTTATTTACCTAATCTAAATTATTTAATTTACACTTGAGTATTTTGCCTTCATTGCCAATAAGTAAGTTTCTGTAGAAATAAGCCAATAAATATATGAGCACAAATTTTCAATTGCAAAATAATTTTCTCTTTTTCTTTTCTTCATTGCTTCCTCTTCAGTCCGACAATCGGAAAATCGCGTAACGCGTTACCGTGTTTTTCTTTTCTCCTAATTGGTTTCATATTCTTCTATTTATTATAAAGACGGCGCGCTGTATGAAAATAAGACATTTTGCTGCAGAGGCAGAAAAATTGTCTTCTGAAGTAAATTATTCAATAATGGCCAATTTAGAAGGAGACCTTGCCATTGAGCCATGGTTTGCATTTGGGATGCAACTGAGACAGTGATTACGCTTATAAGGCCTTGTACCAGACCAGGCTTCCTGGAGAAAATAGCGGTAAGCGAGCCCAGCGTGTTTGCCAGACTGCTTATCTATCTATCTATCTATCTATCTATCTATCTATCTATCTATCTATGTATCATAGCCTGTTCTTATCTATCTATCTATCTATCTATCATAACCTGTTCTAATCTATCTATCTATCTATCTCATTCTTTTCATATCTATCATAGTCTGTTCATTACATATGTGTATATATATATATATATATATATATATATATATATATATATATATGTTGCCTGACGATTGCACTATCATGAAACAGACTGTCGCCTCCAAATGTTAACGTCTATGTTCACTTTTGTATTTATATATATATACACACAGGCATGACAGAATTGAAGTAATTATAAATGGTCTTCAATTTAATAACTAATACTTGGTGGACAACCCATTTGCTTTTTTTAATGCAAGGACCCTTCTAGGCATGCTAGCGATGAGTTCACGAATATCATTTTGAGGGATTTCTTGCCATGTTTCACGCAATAATCCTAAAAGTTTGGGCTTAGAAGATGGCTTCCTGTTCTTTTTTGCGGGGTTTTCGATCTAATATGCCCCAAAGGTGTTCAATAGGGTTAATATCCGGGGACGGACTTGGCCATGGAAGTTTATTGATCCCATTTTGTCTCAACCAATGTGGCGTTGCTTGAGCAGTATGACATGGAGCTCCATCTTCCATAAATAGGGAGTCAACTTTGCTCATTCTACTACTTGAGAATATTGGAAGGAGCCCTTTCTTTAATATAGAAACATATTTGGTTGAATTAATGTTTCCTTCACACTCCACGAGATCTGAGCAACCACCACTCCAAACTGAACCCCATACCATTACTGAAAGGCCCCCATGTTTCACCATTGGCTGCAGTCTTTTTAAATCAAACTCTTGACTACAGAATCTCCATACCCACACTCGGAAAATAATGCGAATCTTGACTCAAAAGTCACAGGTCTCTCCACCATCTCATGAGCCCAATCCTTTCTGCATTTGATATTGGCTGGACGGAGAAGTGGTTTCCATTTCGCAGCTCTGCCATAGTAGCCCAGCTTGTGAAGATACCTGACAGCTGTTCTGGGACTGACATCAACTTGTGTTGCTATGTCAGAGGCCTTGCAATGTGGATTCTGTTCAACATTTCTTTCGACAAGACTTTCAGAGGGCCCAGGGCAGCCTGGATGAGGTTTTGTGCACTTCTTGCCCTCTCTGGTGAATTGTACGATCACTCTCTTAACAGTAGAAAGGGGTATTGAGATATTTTCAAAGTTTTTTCTTTGACTAAGACCACCTTCATGATGGCCCACGATATATCCTCACTGATATTTGGATAGGTCTGATGCTCCTTTGGTTCATGGCATGTTCCAGTATTGTTATCTGCAATTTTAATCAAATAATGTAAGTTAATTTATCTTGGTTATTAAAAAAAAATCAGAAATAAAATTTATCTTGGTGTCTATTCAATTCTGTCATGTCTGTGTATATATATATATATATATATATATATATATATATATCAGTCTGTGCATATCTGTGTACCTATCTATCAAGAGATTCTTAAGTTCTATCGATATATCTAACTGCACCTTTTCATGTCTCTCTATTTCTGTTAATATCTATCTACCTCTCAATCTATGTATCGCATTCTGTTCGTATCTCTATCTCTCTCTCTACCTATCTATCTATCTATATATATACATATATATACATATATATATATATATGTAAATCATTCTGTTCATATGTATCAGTTTGTTCTTTATTTTTCCATCTATCTAAATAATGTAACCCCTTTTTTTTCATCTTTCTTTAATTGAGCATCGATTTATCTACGCACGAATTTTTCAGGGAAAAATGTCAAAAAACAAAAAAACAAAAAAAACCCCCAACGAAACAAACAAACTAACCAAAAATATCCCTATACAATTTGCAAATACTTCGTAGGTAATTTAGAATGACTATCAGGTTTAGACAGACGCTTATCTGAATTTAAACGAGAAGGAGAAAAAGGCTAAATTCGACAACGAAAAAATATCGCCCAAGAAATGAAGCTTCTGTAAACTTTTCCCGCCTGTTTTACACTGACAAGAAAAATAAAATCAATTAAGTCAACACTCCATATCATGATTAGAATATATATATATATATATATATATATATATATATATATATATATATATATATATATATATATATATGCGTATATATATCTTTACTCATCATAATTGTTTAATTATTTTGTTTCTATCTAAACAATGTTTTTAATAAATTTGAATATAATATTTCAGTGTGATTCTTTTTTATGCTGTTGTTCACCCATTAGAAGGCCCAAGAGTCACTCAAGACAGAAGGTTAATGGATGAGGTAGTTGTAAGTGCGTATATCGACAGACCAAAACGATTGATTGTTTTTTGTTTTTTTTACGGTTCATCAACCCTTTGTAGGTTATATAAAGCCAGAATATACTTTTAGATTGTAAAAATTTGTTGGTATAATTACAATTTTAATGGTATAAGCCCTACTAATTAAGAGTGAGTTCATGCCTTTGATAAGGGTATTTACGCGCAAGCAAATATAGCCGACCCAACTGGAACTGTAACCCGATTTCCTGTTCTGAGCTTGTATCTATTACAACACCCGCACATCCAAGCTTAAAGCACCTGCTATTCCCAAGCGGTTACCCATCTAGGTACTGACCAGGCTCGACGTTACTTAACTTCGATGAACCGTTTTTGGGAGCAAGAAGTGAATTTTATGAGGGTATGTAGGATAAATAATAGTAAACCCTCCGACTTGAAAAGTTTGTAACGTTTGGGGAAGCATCCACTCAGGAGTCGTTTCCACGATGAAATACTTCTGGAGAAGATGTTGTATTAGGGAAACTTCTTCCTTATCAATAGAATATGAAGGGAATGAAGATAAATCGATATAGTGGCCTGTCGGGTCGTAGCTGTGAAGTTTTAAAATGGTGGCACTGTCATGAAAACAGCTCCCTAGTAGCGAGATGCTAGTAATTTTTCGTATATGTGAAAGAGGTTGTAGGGTTTAAATAGTTCATCACCCACGAGGCGGCGCAAATGATGCTGAACTCTGTCGAGACTGGAAAGTGTGGATTGTGTAGCGCCAGCCAAAGTGTGACAGCAGTATTCGGTTTTCTTTTTTATTCGTATTTCTTTTTGTTTACCTCATTTTACGATATAATTATGGCCATATTATTTTTTTTACGTTTTATGGAATAATGTCGACGATCGCTAAATATATTTCCACCAGTTATTACCTTATTCATATTTACTGAATAATATCGCATCTATAGCTGACGTTAGTGTTCTGCATTTAGATGACGCTACGCGCGTGTCGCGCCTAGAGTATTGGATATCAATGCTGAAAATGTATTAGGCATGCCGAGTTCAATCCCCGCCCGTATTTCATTCACTCGCTTTACGCTAATAGCGTTCCTTCAGCTAAGATAGGACAGGTTTTTTTTTTCATTTTCTTTAGAAAATCAACATTGCACTGAGTGCAAAAGTTGCTGTTTAATAAGATGAGTACTAAAACCAAAATTTAGATTTAAATTTTTTACCAATTTTTGAGCATTTATTTGGGAAATTGTCTAAAACAAAATGTGGAGAAATACCTAATTTTCGCAGGTTTTTACTTACAAACTAATTTTTACTATTTGAAGAATAAATCCAATTAAAGTTATTTTTTTTTAATTTTATATACAATGAATGGAAAATATATTCAAGCCAGAATTCTAATTATGAATCACCACAATAAATATATGTAAAAAGGCGTTAGTTAGATCCAGTGACAGGACCCAAAGAGTGTGAGTTCAATACCCGGCTAAGGCAGTGGAGAACACTCAGAGAGAAATTAACAGGAGATAACTGATAACTGACATCCATTAAACGTGGCACGTGGAACTAGAACAGTCTACTCCAGTGAGCGAAATAAAGGGTTCAGTTCGACATTCCAACCACCTGAATAAGGCCGGAGCGTACAACGGCCAAAACGTTGTAATAAATATGGCGACAAAGATGAGGACAATAGTCCGAATAATGTAAATAATGTACATATTACCACATCTCAGAAATATAGACAGATACTGGCTACTCAATAATTAAAATTTTACACCATTTGTTAAGTCATAATTAATAAAAAAAAAATAGATAAGTGTATATAATACTATAATACTGCTGGACATAAATTATATGACGATTGTTTCAAATCTACATTGTTTATTGAAAATCACACTAAAACTACTGCGTTATATAACATTACATCATGATACAGCTAAATTGTTCATTATAATTTCCCTTTGAAGCAAATGAAGGTCTTATTTGATGGCACAATGATTCTGACTCAATGTGCCACTGTGGAAAAACGTGGAAGAATCAGCGTGGCCTAAAAATACACCAGGCCAAGATGAAATGTGCAGTAGTGGCTGAGAACACACAATGCATAGGTGTTACACCAAGATGAGGATGGAGCAGGTCCTGGTGACAAACCACAGCGCCCAGCATCACCCAGTGTGGACTCAGACCTTGCCGGACAGAGTCTCTAAGCGGATTAAATGGCCTCCAACAAGCAGCAAGAAAGCTTGGTGCGATTTTGATGAAGACGTATGCATTATAATCCAAAGTACGTCTGCAGGTAACATAGACCGACGACTTCAATCTATGAGTGCCGCACGTAGGAAGATCAGTACAACCAAGCATACCCGATCGACAACATCTAATCTAGCCCAAGTGAAGTCTTTATTAGTTGCCGTTTTCTGGGGAAACTTATATAAAGCACGTCCTAAAGCTAGTAGCAAATTTTACTCTGGGTGCGGGCCGAATACTTATCATATTCGGTCGGATCGCCCATCGAAGAAGTCTGTTGTTTATTTAGACCCGAAACTTATAGTGACATGGGAACAACACTGACGACGCACCTAGATTCGACACTTAAAGGTGTATTTTTAATAATAGCAATAATGATTTTGTGCGATGCATCCTGTCCATATACAATTTTCAAAGCTTCAGTAAATGATAAATTTTCTAAGGCTCTGCTATAAGACTTTCATTGATCACCGTAATGAAATTCTAACGCTACGATTTTGAACCTAAACTTTAATCTTTAAACTCGTTTCCTCAACAAACAGTAAGAAGTTGTCCAAAAATATTTCAATGACTTCATTTAGCATGTGATACCCCAACTCTCAAATTGAGTGCAATACGAGATTTCTAAAATCTACCTGTCCTAATGGCTTAAATAGCAGCCAAACTACGTTCTCTTTCATAGAGTCGGCAACCAGTCTATATTTTGTTTTCTACAGCTTATCAACCCCTTTTTACAGGTTAATTTAAAGCCACAAAATATTTTACATTGTCAGAAATTTTTTAAAATATTTATCGTCTGGTGATACAAGTCTTGCTAGTTAACCCATAGCTGGGGGGAAGAGGTGGATTCATACTTTCCCCAAGAGTATTTGCGCGTAACTGAATGTAACGAAATTCAAGGTCTGCTCACTGACGACAGAACGCTATCGGTTTAGTTTTTCAGGGTTTGTAGGGTTCATTCCTATTTGTTTTAAAACATTTCACCCCAAGCAAGACGATAATGCCACTAGGACGCAGGAGTTTACAGGCAGTGAAAAGAGAATGAGAAGACGTTAGTGAGGAGAAGTGAGAAGAAAAGACAACAAAGGAACAGGATTCAGGAAAACAGAAGATGGCGATTGACGTTGCGTTTGAATTTTTGAAGAGCAAAGGTGGCAGGGAAACAAGAAATCAGAAGGGAGTTCCACATGTGAGAAGTGCGAGAAAAAAAAACACAGTTAGAATTGAAGTCTCGGTTGCATCTAGCTGTTTAAACAGTGAAACGGTGAGACCTAATTTCCAATCGAGTAGCATGCTTTAATTAATGTGAGAATGAGAAGGCTGAGAATGGCGAGGATTTAAAGGAAGGAACAACATTCAAGAAGACAGACCTTAGGGAAATAAGAAACCGGAAGAGAGTTCTACAGAGGGGAAGTGCAAGAAAAGAAGCTGTTAGAGTAGAAATGGCGGTTGAATCTAGCTAGTTCTACAGTAAAACAATGGGACCTATATGCCAATCTAGTAGCAGACTTAAATTCATGTTGTCGAGGCAGCCGGGAATATAGCTCATCCGAACAATTGCCATGAAAATATTTGTAGAAAAGACAGAGGGAAATCACGCCATGTCGATGAGAAAGTGAGTGAAGTCGAGATGCCAAGCCAGGATCGATTACATTACAGATCCTTCTTTGGATTTTGTCAAGAACCTGGAGATGAACAGCAGGAGCACCAGACCAGATATGGCAACAGTATTCAATGCTTGAACAAATGGTAGATTTGTAAATGTGCAAATAGAGATGTGCCAGAAAAGAGGTCAAACATCAGGCAAAGCTATGGGAACTTCAACGTCGTGTAATGATCATCAGGTTTGTATATTATACGTTGTTTCCCCTTGGCTCTCTTTCCCTCTATTCGACCAATGAGTATCAGGTTCTCCAGGCCCTCTTTCTCATTATGTGACCCAGAAACCTCAGCTGCCTCTTCATGATATTAAGTATAAGCCTCCTCCTTGTTTGCAACTTCTATAAGATCTCATCGTTGCTCACACGCTCGGTCCATGATATCCTTAGCATCCTTCTGTAGAACCACATCTCCGTCGCCTCGAATCCCTTATTCATCTTTGAGGAAATCTTCCAACATTCGCTGCCGTAAAGAAGAACAGATGTCACGTAACAGCTCATTATTCTTTTCTTTGTTATTAAAGAGATTTACCTGTCTCGCAGTACCCTGCCCACCTTTTGGAATGTATCCTTGGCCATCCCAATACGTCTACGGATCTCAGTGTCGCCTTTACCGTCCTCTGTCAAGACGCTTCCTACATATTTAAACTTCCGCGTCTGCTTGATTCTAGTATTCCCGACGTTCAGATCGCATATCGGACTCATCCTCTTACTGATGATCATGCGTTCCGTTTTCTTGTAGTTTATGCTTAGTCCTTTCTTCTCACTCTCCGTCGATACCTTCTGAAGGAGATTTTGTAATTTATTTTCCATGTCTGCTGTCAGTACTGTGTCATCTGCGTATCTTATGTTGTTAACATTGTGACCGCCAATGCTAAATCCCGGTTGGGTTTCCAATTCTCTCAGAATTGCCTCGCTGTATAGGCTGAACAGGTCGGGTGAGAATAGGCATCCTTTGCCCCTTTCTATTTTTGTATATTCACTGGGCTCGTTCCCTATGCGCAAGCATGCTGTTTGATGCTAGTATAGGTTCTTGATTATTCTAATATCTTTCCGAAATATATCAAGGTTGCTTAGCAGTTCTAGCAGATCCTTGTGGCTTACTTTGCCGAAGGCCTTTGCGTAGTCTATGAAACATAGATACATGTCCTTCTGCCTCTGTATCGCTCTTTCTGATAACATTCTGAACATGAATATCGCGTTCCTTGTTCCTGTGTCTTTAACGAACCCGCACTGTTCTTTTCCTATCTCTGGGCTGATTCTTCTGTGCGCCCTGTCCATTAGTATTCGGATGATAAGTTTTGTCACGTGACTCATCAGGCTTATTGTTCGGTGAAATTCGCATTCGTTTGCGCTTGGTTTCTTAGGCATAGCTACGAAGCTAGATCTGCTGAGGTCTTCCGATATATCACCGCTGTTGTAGACTTCATTTGTTATTTCGGTGATCTTGTCTATGCCAAAGTCATCTAAGGCTGTCAGCATTTCCGTAACAATTCCGTCTGACCCAGCTGCCCTTTTTGTGTTCAATTTGTCCAGGTGCGGCTTTTACTTCGGTTTTCAGAATTCCAGGTCCGTCAGTAGTTCTTTGTGTTGCTGGCGGTTCCCTTACGTCGTGAAAGAGTTCTCCAATATACTTGCTTCAAACACACACACACACACACACACACACTCACACACACACACACACACACACACACACACATATATATATATATATATATATATATATATATATATATATAGTTGGATTGATGTGAGTTTGTGACCCCGGGTTTCACTAAATATGTTAACTGTATCACTGATATTGAGCGCTTTCCAATAAGTACCGCGCATATATATTATATAAATAAAATATATAATAAATTGCATATATACATATATATATATATATATATATATATATATATATATATATATATATATATATATATATATATATGATGGACTCTCCCGTCGAACTCGACGTATGAGGGTCAGGCAGATCAGTTCCCAGAAACTGAAATCCCGACACCCATACAGGATTTGATTATAGTAGTGAAGGCTTTGTGCAGGGTCATCCACACTTTTTGGAGAGACGAATACAGGGACCTGGTGCAGCGAATGCCACAAGGTCCCCAAATGACCCTCCGCAGGTTTTGAATTCAGAGTTGTCCTTCTCCTAGACCAGTTGCCATCCAAGGCTATAGAACCCAGTCTGTCCTGCTATTTACCCATAGTTGGAGGGAGAAGAAGAGGATTCACACCTTTCCCAAGGGTATTAGCACGTAAGTGAATGTAATATATATATATATATATATATATATATATATATATATATATATATATATATATATATATATATATAATTTTAATATAGTCAAATTAGCTTCAAAATTAAATCATTAAAAGGTAGCATGATACGCGAGTATATGCCGTATTCTCTTTATTTATACAACATCGTTCCTTTCTTGCATATGTCGTGTCCCTTCTGGACGTGGCCAATGAAACTATGACCTCTTCTGTTGAGCCATCCATTCAGTAGCTTACTCACTGTTTCCCTCTTGCGTTTAATATGTGACCCTGATATTTCAAGTGTCTCTTTCTGGTTGTAAGTATATGTTTATTCTATGCACCGTGCTCCTTCATGGTGTGATGCGGGATCGTTGTTCTCCACAACTTCCTGTCTCCTGCAGCTCTTGTCTTTTTACTATCTCTCCTACTCCTTGTTTTGCGAATCATTTACTCAAGGGGGGTTACTGACTACTTTCCCCTGTCTTCAACATGCCCTTTGAGGGGTAAATTTTCTAAGGCCCTGTCTTTTTCTTATTTTAAATGTAATAGTTGATATATATATATATACATATATATATATACACAC
>OZ038517.1:26791073-26851073 GCA_964036315.1 Acanthosepion esculentum | reverse complement strand
CCACATCTAAGCTTCGCTTGGAAAATAACGATCGTATATTAAACAGCAAGTACACCAGAAGAGTATTACACGACTAGTGAGTGTGTATCGAATGAACTAGCGCTCAATCCGTTCACTGTCCACTGTTCCCCGAACCTTCTCTCCTACTAAACTTATAGGCGGAAGAGTCTAACATAGACTCTTAGAGGGAGGACACCACAACACCACAACAAACGTGAGCGATCTTGACCAGGCATCTCGATTTCAGTCACTTTCTCACCGACTAACGTGGCTTCCCTCTGTCTTTTCTGAAAATAGTTTCATGATATTTTTTCTGATGAGCTTTTTTCACTAGTGCCCCGATTACATGAATTTAAGCGTGCTACTAGATTGGCATATAGGTCCCATTGTTTTGCCGTGGAACTAGCTAGATACAACCGCCATTTCTACTCTAACAGTTTCTTTTCTCGCACTTCCCACCTGTGGAATTTTCTTCCAGTATCTTACTTCCCTAATTAAATTATTGAAAAATTTAAATGCAACGCCAATTGCCATCTTCTGTCTTCTTGAAATTGTTCCCTCCTCAATCCTCCCTTATTCTCAGTCTTCTCTTTCACTTTCAATCCCTGTAATGCCCCACGTCTTAGTGGCATTATCCCCTTGCTTGGGGTGATTTGATTTTTAAAAAAAATCGTATTTGCGTTGGTTATACGTTATGGGATTGTAATCTATAAATGCTATGTCAGCTCATTCCACGAGCGCTACTGGTAACATGTAACCTAATGATAGCTGTCACAAAGATTTTTTTTCTGGTGCTCAATGACGGACAGAAGGAAAGATACATTGGTGAGGGCAGTGTGATGGCTGATAGTCATGTGCCTCAGACCTTGCTCTCTGTGACTTAGTTGTTCCTCGGGGTGAGTCATTTTGAAGACATTGAAAAGATGAAGAAGGCCGTGGACAAAGATCCTGGATATCTTCACTTTGGATCACTTCCATGGTGACTTCACGGAGTGGTTGGAGCGCTATAACAAGTGCGTTGAAAACAGAGGATCTACCTTTGAAGGAGAATATAATTTTGTACTTCTTTGAAATTAATAAATGCCTCTCCTGAAAAATGCTCAAAACTTCTGGAACGCACCATATATATATATATATATATATATATATATATATATATATATATATATATATATATATATATATATATATATATTCCTGGCAATTAAAGAATGGTGGTAATACGCCTATTATCACCGTGGGATATTGTGGTAAGAGTCAAATCTTACAATGAGAAAGGAAATAGATGTAATTTATGTCTTGATGAAAATCTTAAAACACTTAAATAACACTAGCTTATTAAACAAGAGAACAGAATTAAAAGTTACATGTATGTATAAAAATAGATATCTGATCAAATAGGTTGATCAAGATTAATTTTTATTTTTTTATTTTTTAAGAACAAGTAATTTCCCTTTATGCTTAATATAAATGTTGTGGATTCCGGGGATGGAATCCTGTAAAAATAAATAAACAACGCCAGTAATTGAAATAGGAAAATAAGTGTATTGAACGTAAGAATACAAACTTGAAATGAAGATTAGTAGTCCAGGAATGCGGGTTAGTAGAAAGTATATGTACAAGTCTCTGTAAGTGAAGCCCTAATTATCTCTCTCTCTGGACTCTCCGTATCTCAACCTTGTCTCAACGTCTCTCCACACAGGTATATCTCAGCGTATCTCTACTCGCAGGTATCCTCTGTCTCCAACTCTGTCAGTATAAGTATACTTTAGACGAGTCCATCTTGTGTAAAAGGGGAGAGCCCCACAACAATCAAAGAATTTAAAAAATTAATACATTCAATTCGCTTTTTATACGTATACTTTTTGCCCGTTTTTGAAATAACACGGTTCAGCCAAAAGAACCGATTATATTTTTTGCACTATATTTTTAATTTAATAGGGTTTAAACATTTGTCCTTGTGTGACCACGAATTTATTGCAAGTGGCAAGTGAAGGATTAAGTAACATTAATCACTTATAATTTACAAAATGCCGAAACTCTACGTAACATGACGAAGTATACAATTTAGCAAAGTAAATAGAATCCGATCTATTTTTTCCATATAGTGATCCCCGACTCTTCGGTGTGGACGAGACCTATGCACTGTACATACATCGCATTTCCGATAATGTATATGATTCCAGGTGAGTTTATAGTAGCGATGATGAAGAAAGTGGTTCCGCTATCTGCAAGTACAATTCTAGAAGGCCTCCAAGCAAACTTGGAAATCATTTTCTTACAAATGATAACAATTCTGAACGAGCAGTGCAATTTCAACATGATCCGAAAAAGATTATGGCACGTTACGAAGAATCATATAAAGAACTAACAAAAACAAAATCACAGTGTCTGAGAACCGAATACGTAAACAAAAGGAACACAAAATGATAATTTTATTCAAGATACACATGAAGATATATCACCATTAAATATTTCCAGTAACGAGAGTGATTGTTTGCAACTGAAGAACAGAAAGCGGGAAAGTTTACTGTCTTCTAGTGACACTGAATGATTACACACACACACACACACACACACACACACACACACACACACACACACACACACACACACACACATATATATATATATATATATATACTTCTGAATACAGTTATTTCTGATGAAACATCGGGGCAGATCTGAAATATCAAATATATATATATATAAAAAATATAAATAAATACTTTCACAAATAAATGCAATCTTTTTTTAATTTGTAACTTTTCAGTTGTTTTCTCCATATTATATATATATATATATATATATATATATATATATATATATATATATATATATATATATATATATGCATGTAAGTATGTATGTATCTATGTATAACAGCTTCAGTTCATTATTATTTGAAAACTAACATTTTTTTTATTAAATTCATTTGGTTGGAACCTATCTCTAATTTTCATATGTACAATGTATATTTTTTATTTAGCACTATAGTCTCTGGAAAGTATCCCCCGTGTGTGTGCATATATATATATATATATATATATATATATATATATATATATATATATATATATATATATATATATATATATATAGAGAGAGAGAGAGAGAGAGAGAGAGAGAGAGAGAGAAAGAGAGATAGATAGATAGATAGATAGATAGATAAATCCCGTTTGTTTGAAATGCCAATCAGCGTATAATAGATAACTGCGCGAAAGTAGTGATAACTAGATATTTTTTTATTAAAATTTAAATTATGTAACCTTCAGTCTTTACTCATCACCTGAAGATTGCGCTGTGCATGGAACTGCGAGTCCTGTTATCGGTGAGGGAATATATATATATATATATATATATATATATATATATATATATAGTCATTACGATGGTCGGAATGGGTGAGAATACAAGTCTAAGTGGGTTGGGAATTGTCAATACTCATAGGAAATTTTACGCAAATGATTTCGAAGAACTGTGTGACGAATGAGAAGAAGTCATTGCAAATAATGGCGAATAAAAATGTAATTTTAGTTTGTCTTTTTAAGAATAAGTTGATAAAAAATGGAAATTATTTATTCAAGCTAATACGAAAGTCAACGTTTTCACAATAAAAATGTTTTTTTTTAAATAACTATGTTTTTATCTATGCACGAACTATGTCACTTGTATTTAAATCAGTTTTCGCAATAAAAAATAATATTAGCCAACAGATGTGAGTAAAATTTTGAAATTATTGATTTGTTATCATTTCTCCTGCCCCATGTAAGGCGATAAAGCCACAAAGATGCAAATGATTACTGAAAGGGCAAGAGAACGAGTAAACTTTAATGAGGAGAATGGACAATAATAAGAGAACAAGTGTCAGTAAGACAGAAGCTGACGATTGATGTTACATTTAATTTTCGAACATCGTAGTTGGCAGGAAGCAAGAAACCGGAAACTTCCAGAGGCAAGAAGTAACGGTAAAGAAACTATTAGAATAGAACTTACGGTTCAGTTTAGCTATTTCAACAGAAAAACGATGAGATCTCGTTACCAATCTCGTAGTACGCTTAAAATCATGCAGACGGGGTACAAAGGAGGAGACCGATATTTATTTGTAATTTATTTACAAAATGGGACACAAGGCCAAAATAGGGAGGAAAGTCTTTTTCTGGCTTAAATTTAAACTTAGCTAGCCACAAACACTGACTTAGTAATGCAACAATATTCCGTACACCAAAACAACGCATTCTTACTTACTTTTCTTTCTACACTCACCGTAATACCTCTTGTCTCTATGAAAGTCCTAACTAGTCCCCATATGTACAATTCCTTGTCTGTGTGTGGGTGGGGGAATAAAAAAACGATTTAAAAATTAGCCCCAAATGAGGAGAGCTCATTAGAAGAACCCTCATGAAAATATTTATAGTAAAAAAAAAGAGGGAACTCGCATGACGTCGGTTGAAATGTGACTGCTGCCGAGATGCCAGGTCAGGACTGTTATCATTACAGACCCTTTGGATTTTTTCGAAGGTTTTGAAATATGTAGTAGGTACACCAGACCGGATATGGTAGAAATATTGAATGTATGACCGAATGGTCTACTTATATTTTTCGAATTTGGTAAAGTTTGTATAGTAAGTATACCATGCAAATTTCAACTTGAAATAACTTTTTTTGTTGTTTTTTTTTTTAGTGGTGGTGGGGGGGGATCACAAAATATTTACTATACGACTTTTGGCTGTTAGAGATGCTATGCGACTCAGGATTTGTTCATCATATTGCAATTAAATACAAATTAATATTAAACATAAATTAAATATATATATATATATATATATATATATATATATATATATATATATATAATTCACCCCAAGCAAGGCGGGAGTGCCACTAGCACGCAAGGGTTTACAGAGAGTGAGAGCAAGAGTAAAGAGGCGTGATAGAGGAAAGGTTGAAGAGAAGGATCTAGAGATGTCGATTGACATTGCATTTGAATATTTAGAAATTATAGCTATCAGGGAAGCACATAAGAGGAATGGAGTCCCACAAGAGGGAGGTGCGAGATATATAGCTATTGGAGTAGAAGAGATTGCTACATTTAACTGTTTCGACAGTGAAAGGGTGGGACTGAGATGCCGACCCAGTGGCATGTTTAAATTCATGCAGTTTGGAAACTAGCGAAAATAGCTCGTCGGATAAGTTACCATGAAAGTATCTGTAGAAAAGACAGAGGGGGGCAACAGCATGTTTGTGACAGAGCGACTGTAAGCCTGATGCCAGATGAGGGCCAACCGCATTGTATATTCATCTCTGGACCTTGAGACGAGCAGCGCGGGCTCCAGACCATATATGACAGCAATATTCCATGCAAGGGCGAATAGTTGATTTATAGATTTGAAGGATGGACTCGGGCTAGAGCCAACTTTCCTTGCGGTGGATGAAACTAATGATTCAATGTAATTGTTCCATCTCAGGTCATCGCACAGTGTGAGAGCAAGCAGTCACAAAGAGCTGCTCTCGTGGGGTTGAGCATCAGACATTCTAATGGGAGACATGGAGGATTATCTGTGCTGGGTAACAGAAAGCAGTTTGGTCTTTGAGGCATTAAAGTTAACCAGTCATTTCCAGCCGCAGTCAACAACCGATTGGAGCACCTTTTCGAGACCAACGGCCAAGTCAATTTTGTCAGCGATACCAGATTTGCTATTTAGGCAGGAGTAAATAGTGGTGTCGCCTGCATCGATGCCTACTTGGGAACTGATGACATCGGGAAGATCGTTAATGAAGTTAAGGAACAGTGTGGGATATTCTTTTATGCGCCGTGTCCTATCAGGAATTAAGCGATCAAAATGTTTTGGCCCTTATAGTTCTTAATAAATTTTGTTTTGTGCATATCTCTCCTTAACCTTTCCCCACCATCCAACTATGTTATGCGTTGCTTTCCTCTCTCCCTTTTGCCCTGTCTGCCCTGTGAGTATCGAATTTTCTAATCCCCTTTTTTCTCATCCTAGAAGTTTCAGCTGTCTCTTCCTGATGTTAATGCATAAGTTTCCTTTTTTTTTCCATTTTCTCGAAAATCTCGTCGTCATCAATGCTATGGTTTCCTTAGCGAGTAAGTTTTTACAAGATGAAGTTGGTAGTCCCGTGTCTAACCGGTATTTTATCCGGTTCTTCGCTTACAGCATACTGGGTTCCCATCTATTTTGCCCATCTTTACAAAGTAAAGATTACTAAATTGTCACGTAATACCAGTCCTCCTGATGAAGAGAAGACGTGAAACGTAATTCTGCAGAAGCATGCTGAGGATACAATAGACCAATATATTTGGTCTATGGTATCCTCAGCATCTTTTTGCAGAATCACGTTTCAAGTCCTCTCTTCATCAGGAGGACTGGTATTACGTAACAATTTAGTAATTTTTACTGTGTTTCGAATTTTAAAGTATTCTATATTCATGAGTAAAAGTGCTCAATATCAGTGATTTGGTTTGGTTTGTCTTACAGTAATGATTTCCAACGTGAGACGTATGCCCCACCGGTGGGGCATAGTAATATTTTGGTGGTGTACGCGTAGGATGTGCACCCTTCAGCTTACTATACGAACAGAATAAGGGGGCAATTCAAGAATGAGTTATTAACAATTAATTGTTTTCTAGTGAGTCTGAGTGTTGATGTGTGTTAATACATACGATGCATACACAGTACGCATACATAACAATATTTTGTGTGTATGTACGTACGTGTGTAATTGGCATACATGTAAGGATTAAATATTACCAGGGGGCACCAGAAGTTTAGATATACCAAAGTGGAGCATGACCCAAAATCAGTTGGGAACCACTCTTTGACGGTATTGGGTCATTTAATGCCGAAATTTAATTTTTTGGGGAGCATTATTAATTAATTTTACAACAAACGTACAGCTGGTAATTTTTTTCCAAAAATATATTGCTGGTAATTTTTTTTTTCTTACAGAAATTTATTGCTGGTCATTTTTTTTCTTACAGAAATTTATTGCTGGTAAATTTTTTTTCTTACAGAAATTTATTGCTGGTAATTTTTTTTTCTTACAGAAATTTATTGCTGGTAATTTTTTTTTTTCTTACAGAAATATATTGCTGGTAATTTTTTTTTTCTTACAGAAATTTATTGTTGGTAATTTTTATTACTATGAAAAAGTATTGCATGTATTTTTACTATAATTATTTCTTATATTTTCATAGTGTTTCGAAATCATGTTGAAGGTTAACTATTTGCCCATACCTGGGACCCTAATAGGTGCTACCACCCAGGCAATAAATATGTAAGTGGTTCAGGATATTTCGTATTATCTACTAAGCACTAGTCGATAGTAAAGAGAAGAAAAAAAGCCGTTTCCTACCGGAAGAATCGGCAATTTGTAGTGAAAAGGGGGGGAGCTACAGCGAAAGAGATATATAATACGAGATGCGATCTTCCGAGCGCACGAAGAGAGGGAGCCGACAATTGTTCAACAAACATTTTCGTTATTTCACCGACTTGTAGAGAACCAATGTTTCTTTCTCGGTTCTCGTTTGATCACCGAAGTTAGGCAGTGTCGAGCCCGGTCAGTATTTAGATGGGTGACCCATATGGGAACCCAGTATGCTGTAAGCAAAGAACAGGATAAAAGACCGGTTAGATACGGGACTACCAACTTTATCCTGTAAAAACTTACTCGCTTAGGAAACCACAGTATTGATGCCGAGAGTCTGTGTAGAGCTTTCGGCCCCATATTCTTCAGTGAAATCAACATAACTAACGAAAAGAAGAAAAAGGGAGAGACATTTCTTTCATCACAAAAGAAGATGAAAAAGAATAGAATTATTCCAATTTAAGCCGCTAGCCATTACGTTGACCGCACAGCTTATGTACCCATAGTCATATAGACACATACACACAATAGATAGATAGATAGATAGATAGATAGATAGATAGATAGAAAATAGTCAGAAATAGATAGGAAATAGTCTGAGATAGATAGATAGATAGATAGATAGATAGGAAGAAAATAGTCTGAGATAGATAGTGTTATAGCATACTTACGGACAGTGATGAGTATGTCCCCATACACATAAATACAGTAGTAAATACTGTACATTGATCTGCACTTGGAGATTCGTCTTCAGCTGTGCAGGACAAATTCTCTGCCTCCGGGCAGAGAGGATCCCCAGTCGAGGCTATGTCGCAGGGCAGACTCTCGTCTCGGGAAACAGCTACCCGACCCCATTTTATACGGGGTCTACGGGGAAGTTTTGACCGAGCCTACGGGCCCGGATATCTCACATTAAATTCGGCCTTGCGCCACATCTGACCTCGTGGGGTGGTTGGTAGATATCCTGCAGTTGGAGATTCATTGTGGAATTCACTTGACTCACTTCTAGCAGTTGACTACTTCTTCTATGTGCCGCTGGCGAATCTTATATGTGTTGTTCTTGTCCTAAGTATGATCGTTCATTACCAACCTTCGTGTGATTATTCTATTCAGCAATCTTCCCTAGGTTACAACAGATAGATAGATAGATAGATAGATAGATAGATAGATAGATAGATAGATAGATAGATAGGAAATAGTCTGAGATAGATTGATAGATAGATAGATAGATAGATAGATAGATAGATAGGAAGGAAGGAAGGAAGGAAATAGACTGAGATATATAGATAGGAAATAGTCTGAGATAGATAGATAGATAAGATAGATAGATAGATAGATAGATAGATAGATAAGATAGATAGATAGATAGATAGATAAGATAGATAGATAGATAGATAGATAGATAGGAAATAGTCTGAGATAGATGGATAGATAGATAGATAGATAGATAGATAGATAGATAGGAAGGAAGGAAGGAAATAGACTGAGATATATAGATAGGAAATAGTCTGAGATAGATAGATAGATAAGATAGATAGATAGATAGATAGATAGATAGATAGATAGATAGATAGATAGATAGATAAGATAGATAGATAAGATAGATAGATAAGATAGATAGATAGATAGATAGATAGATAGATAGGAAATAGTCTGAGATAGATGGATAGATAGATAGATAGATAGATAGATAGGAAGGAAGGAAGGAAATAGACTGAGATATATAGATAAGAAATAGTCTGAGATAGATAGATAGATAGATAGATAGATAGATAGATAAGATAGATAGATAGATAGATAAGATAGATAGATAGATAGATAGATAGATAGGAAATAGTCTGAGATAGATGGATAGATAGATAGATAGATAGATAGATAGGAAGGAAGGAAGGAAATAGACTGAGATATATAGATAGGAAATAGTCTGAGATAGATAGATAGATAGATAGATAGATAAGATAGATAGATAAGATAGATAGATAGATAGATAAAGATAGATAGATAGATAAGATAGATAGATAGATAGATAGATAAAGATAGATAGATAGATAGATAAGATAGATAGATAGATAGATAAAGATAGATAGATAGATAGATAGATAGATAGATAGATAGATAGATAGATAGATAAGATAGATAGATAGATAGATAGATAGATAGATAGATAAGATAGATAGATAGATAGATAAGATAGATAGATAGATAAGATAGATAGATAGATAGATAGATATGAAGACACTGATGTGAATAGATGCTGAGCGTATGGTACTTAAACTTCATAAATTTAAGTGTGGTATTAGATTAGCGGCAAGGTCTCATCATTTTACCGCGTTAGGATATATGTAACCGCAAGGTCTCATCATTTTACCGCGTTAGGATATATGTAACCGCAAGGTCTCATCATTTTACCGCGTTAGGATATATGTAACCGCAAGGTCTCATCATTTTACCGCGTTAGGATATATGTAACCGCAAGGTCTCATCATTTTACCGCGTTAGGATATATGTAACCGCAAGGTCTCATCATTTTACCGCGTTAGGATATATGTAACCGCAAGGTCTCATCATTTTACCGCGTTAGGATATATGTAACCGCAAGTTCTACGCTAACAGTTTCTTCTCTTGCACTTCTCATCCGGTGTCTTTTTTCCCTTGTCAACTTCAACATTAAAAAATTTAACTGCAATGTCAATCGTTATTTTCTGTCTTCTTCATTCTTCTTCTTTTATTGTGTTCTCTCCTTAACCGTATATTTGTCTTGCATTCTCTAGCTTCTGCCTTCTTAATTCTTGTTCTTTTATTTTCTTCTCTCCGTAACATTATTTTTCTCATAGACTCTAACACTCACTAACTACTTGCATCGTAGTGGCTTTATCGCCTTGCTTGAGTTGAAATGATTAAAAAAAAAAAAAACACATCATCGTTTCATTTTGTTTGTTTTCCGATCAGTTTTTTTTTTAAAGCTCATATTTGTCTTTGAAATCAGCCATTTTTTTTTCGGTGTCTGCAACAGATTTGCCGTCGGCTGTCTGAAACGATGAAATGCAAAACTCGTCTGGAGTGTAGCAAAAGAAGTCATCGATACAAAGGCTACATCCGAAAATTACAGATACTTTTGGTCATCACAAGGTGAGCGATCGATCGATCCGTCCAATGAGTCAACATTGATTCCCCCCCCCAAAAAAAAATCGTGCCGGGCAACAGGTGTTCAATTTGATGCTGTAAAAATATCAATTTCCTATCATCATTTTCTTATCATCAGTCACAAATGACGTCATGTGTAAACTAGTTAATAAATAATCAGGAATTGGAAAACAGATTTCAATGTTTTGACAATCTTTTTTCTGGCGTTCACTCGACGTAGCTGAGCGGCGTTTGGGGATTATGAAACCAAAGACACATCTTTGCGTCAAGAGATGTCCCCTACTTTCAGTAGGGATGCCATATTCTAACCTAATGTCTAGAAAAAATAAAGAGAGAGTTTCTATTCCTTTTTATTTTGTTCCGATGTTTGTGCTTTCAATGAAAACACTGGAAAAGAACAGTAAATAAAAGGCAACACTTTTCGTCAGCTTTTCAGCGACGCAAATTACGCATTCAAACACATTTTCTATTTTAAGAAATGTCTTCTAAAAAACCACTGAATTAATTTCTCGTGAGTGTTCCCGTTTTTTTAGAGAGAATATCCACACAGAAATCTAATAAACGTGAAATGAATGAAATTCTCATACATCGAATGCAATAGTGGGTAATTGAATGACAAATGGAAAAAAAAACACCTCAGCATGTCTCGTCGCTAAAAGAAATTTTTTTTATCGTTGGAGTCAGTCTTATATATATGATGAGGAGAAGAAAACTATCAAAATACTGTTCATCTATCTATCTATCTATCTATCTATCTATCTATCTATCTTTATACACACACACACACACACACACACACATGTATATATATATATAATTATACGAAAATTATAACATAAATACGTTAAAAAATCACTACAAAAATAGCCATTTTGTTTCAGAACGTCTGGTGTCTTATCAAGTGATGGTGTTGAATGTAGAATGAAGGCTTTTAAAGGGTGCAAATCAATCAAACACCCCTCACTAAGGGGAAACCCTGTTACATAAGTTGGAATAACCAATCAAAATACAAGTATATGAGAATTCAAAAAAATTGTTGGTTATTGGAATTTATTCCGTATACATCAATCCTATACTTTATAGGAGTCGCCTGACGATTGCACTAGCATGAAACAGACTGTCGCCTCTAAGTGCTGACTTCCATGTCCACTTTTATATTCACACACGCTCTATCTCAGATATTGAGCACTTTATCACACAAATAGAGCACACTTTAAGACTGTATTTCTTCATATATATATATATATATATATATATATATATATATATATATATATATATATATAAATTCAATTTAATTAGAAAATAGTCAAACTCAAGGTTGTCTCTTTTCTAATTAAATTGAATTAATAATTGCTCTGGTCTCACATTGAGCTCTCTGGATGACATCCTCCTTGGGATTATCCATATGGATTAACCAAACTTTTAATTACCTAACTATATATATATATATATATATATATATATATATATATATATATATATTACCAGGGATACTTCCAAGGGGGATATTAATCCAGGGAGAGCTCAATGTAATCTACAGAGAAAAATAATAATAATGATAATAATAATAATCAAGATGAAAAATTTAAAGATTCATATCGGTTATAATTTATTTCGTGAACATCAATATATACATCTTTTAGATATTTTGGTCTGAAGTGAGGAATATATAGATATCCACGAATTAAATTATAGCCGAAATGAATCTTTAAGGCTTTCTTCTTGATTATTAATATATTGATTATGTATTGATTCTTGATTATATATAAATATATATATATATTTTTTTTGTTGTCATCCACAGACAGACTGTTTCGCTGTACCACAGCTCTTCAGCGTCGGTAGACGTCCTGTTGCCTTTAGCTAGGATCGAAACCCGACTGAATTGGTGTCAGTTGGGAATTCTACGACCAAGCCGTCGGGATGAAGGTAAACTTTAGCGTATTTATTTTTAGATAAACACACAGTCACCGACAGGACTCAATTCGACTTTGCCGAAGAATCACGCTATATTAGACTTAATAGTCACTGTTTACAAACCCACACTTCCTTCCCCAGAGAGCTCAACCGAAATTAATTTTTCAGGAGCCCGTATATATATATATATATATATATATATATATATATATATATATATATATATATATATATGTGTGTGTATATATATATATATATATATATATATATATATATATATATATATATATATATATATATAGTGTATTGAGGCAGCAGATCATTATTTGAACATATATATGGCTGCTTTAATTTGAATTTTATTTTTACCCGAAATTAGACTTTCATTGTGTGTTCTAATACTGTTTGACCAACACAAGGACTGACCCAAAATTCATGTTAATAAATAAAAAATAAAAAACAAATGAAAACTAGAGACAAAAGTTCATTTTCTCCATCAAGACATTCATTTCTGTAGTTCACTGCTACCAGCAAGCAGAATTTTTTTTATTACATTGGAATCGTAATCACGATCCAGTTCATCAGACCTACAAATTCAAAAAGCATATATATATATATATATATATATATATATATATATATATATATATATATATATATATATATATATAATATAATATAATATAAAAGGCTCAAACACTAATATTCCATGGTTATAATTTATTACATTGGAATCGTAATCACGATCCAATTCATCAGACCTACGAATTGGATCGTGATTACGATTCCAATGTAATAAATTTTAACCATGGAATAGTAGTGTTTGAGCCTTTTATATATATATATATATATATATATATATATATATATATATATATATATATATATATATATATAAAGTATCGAACATAGACGATTGCATCGTGCATGGAATTCAGGGTTGCGATACTGGTGAGAAAAAAATATATTTATCGAATTCTGCAGCAATAAATAATGATTTAGATTTTATCGAGGTTCTTGATAAAATCCAAAGAAGGCATCTCGAATTCAGTCATTTTGTGACCGACGTACCGTTTCTTCCCTTCTCTTTTGTACAAATATCTTCATGGCAACTGCTCTGACTACATGAATTTAAGCGTTGGCATCTACTTTAGATATAGCTAAATGCGTCCGCCATTGCTACTCGCACTTCCGGCTTGTGAAAATCTTTTCCGTTTACTTGATTATCTGATAACTAGAATCTTCAAAAATTTAAATGCGTCAATCGCCATTTTCTATCTTCTTGTATCCCGTTCATTTTTTTTTTGTCGTCCTTTTCTCAATCCTTCATATACTGAAATTTCTCTCCTTTTCACGCGTTGTAATCTCGTGCTTACTACTAGTTGCATTTTATTATTAATCTATATATGTATATAATGTATATATTATATATATTATCAACATATATATATATATATATATATATATATGTGTGTGTGTGTGTGTGTGTGTGTGTTATTTAATACTGTTTATTATAAACAGTGCATTTACTTAAATACTTGTATCTATGAAAAGAATGTTAAACATAAAAATGTCTTTAAATAATTGTCGGACTTCGTCCATTTGATAATGTGTGACGTCATTTGTTTACATTTAATACGCCATGAGCAGCTATGAATGTACGTGAGAGATTCATGGAAGATTGAAGCTTATAAGCAGTAAATTCGACCTTGCCAACCGAACGATCCTCAGTAGCCGAATCGGTTAAGGGACGCCAGGCTATATGACGGTTCCGTATAGGATACAGGTTCTAATCCTGTCAAAGGACGAATATTTTCTATGAAATTTTCTCGGACATTCAGGCCGGTAAATGTTATTTAATACTGTTTATTATAAAACAGAGCATTTACTTAAATATTTGTATCTATAAAAAGAATGTTAAACATAAAAATATCTTTAAATAATCTATATATGTATATGATATATATATTATCAACATATATATATATATATATGGTTAAATAGCAGGACAGACTGGGTTCTATAGCCTTGTATGGCAACTGGTCTAGATGAAGGACAACTCTGAATTCAAAAGCTGCGAAGGGTCGTTTGTATTTGGCCCTTTAAAAAATGTGGATGGTTCTGCACAAAACCTTCACCACTATAATCAAATCTCATGTGCTGGCGTCGGGCTATGAGTTTCGTAGGAACTGATCTACTTTACCCTCATACGTCGAATTCGACTATATATATATATATATATATATATATATATATATATATATATATATATATATATATATTCAACAGACCTATGTTTATGTCTTGATCTCCGTGTGTTATGGGAACTTACCTATAACGAGAATGTACTCTTCCTGACTCTATAAATACTGCGCCTCTCAGAGAGAGAAGAGGAACCCGGACGAGGCTTTGCCGCAGGGCAAAGTGTCGTCCGGGGAGGTAGGCAGGTACTGAACCCGTTTATACGGGTTCTAATGGGCATATTTTTGGCCGAGCCTACGGGCTCGGAGAGCCCACATTAAACCGGCCTTGTGCCACATTCGACCCACGTGGGAGGGTTGTTAAATATCGGAACGAGTCGAGACGCAGTCTCCTACTGTGCACGACTTGTGCCATATACGACCATGTGGGGGGTTGTTAAATATTGGAATGAGTTGAGACCTAACGAGTCAAGACAATATTAGTTCACTCTAAACTAGACTGAGTGGTTAATACTAACTGTTCAACATCTTGTATTATATTTCTGTTGTAATATATCTTTGTTATTTACTACTCTTGTGTTCGTATTGTTCTTCCTTGGTTCTACCTTGGACCATAACTTTGGTGCAAGGATATTGGACCATAACACCATGATATTCTATAATAAAATAACAAATATATATATATATATATATATATATATATATATATATATATTAATAATATAACAAAATTAAATGGTCAGAGTTGAATTAGACCAGTAGTATTAAAAACTGCTCAATGCACGTATAAAAAAATGAAATGTAGTGATTTTAAGTATAAAAAAATAAGATTAAATCACTTGAAGATACCAAAAGGTTTAAAACAAGGTAAGGGGAATCGGCTGATTTCCTAATTATTTATTTATATATATATTTATATATACAGTGTAACCCGGATATAAGAGAAACCCGGATATAAGATATTTTCTCTGGTCCCAAATTAGAGCCATACTTTCCTAAACAAATGTAGACCAAACCGGTATAAAAGGAGAGTTCTTCTCCGGTCCCGACAACTCTCTTATATCCGGGTTACACACTCTCTCTCTCTCTATATATATATACCATCGCCCGAGGATGTGCAGTCTTAGTACTGAAATATGAAAGCTTTTGTGTAGCGATGTAAAATACTTATATTGCAATTTATTATAATAAAAATATTATTTTAACACACACACACACACACACACACATATATATATATATATATATATATATATATATATATATATATATATATATATATATATATATATATATATATATATATATATATATTGGTCACTTCGATGCGGTGTAATGTTTATTAAGCCTGTTTCGCTGGATCAATTAAGACCGAATGTTGAGTTCGATCCTCACTGTATAGCCCCTGCTTTCAACCTTGTCCCGCTTCTAAGGTAAGATTAATAAACCTATATATTATTTCTTATTGCTTCAAACGCTATTTTTAGTGGATAATCGTATTTGAGTAGACGCTGCGTTTATTTATTAAATAGTTTTTTATTATTTTCGTCTACCGGCCTGGATGTTTGAGAATTCTTTCTTTATTAAAAAAAATCAGCTCTCTGGTAGGATTCGAACTTGTATCACTGTGATATAACACCCGCTTCGCTGGCTAATCGCACAAGGGTGAAGACATCAGAACTCCCATTAGACAGACACACATATACAATCAGAAATACACATTACCATCCGATGCCCGCTTAGACATACAAGAATCTCCACAAACTTACATACATATAGAATTATCTACGGTTTTAAAGCACGGGATACGTGACTGACCAATGAGTACTGACCCAAACAAAATTGGAAATACCAGAGTTTCTGTCTTTTGTTTATTTTCTCTCAAACTCTGACGAAGCTTTAATGAAATCGAAACGTGTAAGATTAATATACGTTTCCTATTTGTTGTTTTATTTTACCATATATATATATATATATATATATATATATATATATATATATAAGTATAGGATTGGTGTATGCGGAATAAATTCCAATAACCAACAAATACTATTCTTAAAAGTGTTCTCAATACAGAGTAGAGCAAATATAATTATTAATTGGAAAATTATAGCATAAATATGTTATAAAATCACTACAAAAATAGCTATTTTGTTTCAATACTTCTGTTGTCGTATCAAGTAATGGCTATTTTTGTATTGATTTTATAACATATTTATGCTATAATTTTCGAATAAATTATTATATATATACTTTAAAAATGAGGAGGTCAGTTGTATCCGCTACCTTGGTTTTGCGTTACGGTATGCTCAGGCGATTTTTATCAATTAAGCTCTTAACGCTTTATTTTAAAAAAACAATAAAAAACCAATAAACGCTATAATATTTTTTTTTAAATAAATAAACTAAAAAAATAATATAGCGTCCATTAGTTATTTTAAAAAATAAACGTTAGGTGGTCATTTGATAAAAATCGCCTGAGGATACACTAAGGTTGAAACCAAGATAGCAGATTCAACTGATCTCCTGATTTTGAAAGTTAAAAGCTCTACATATTATTTTTATTTTCATTTTATTTTTTTCACACGTATATTGAGCAGTTTTTTAATACCACTGTTTCCTGGTCTGATTCAACTCTGACCATTAACTTAATATATATATATATATATATATATATATATATATATATTCCAAGATGGAATTGGACGAAATTTTTTCTCATGAAAATTTCTTTGATGGTCTGTCGAAGTACAAACCCCTTTGACGTCATCAACTAAGTAAATATATAAACTGATAAATAAAAGATGACAATCAATGTCTTTAAGTAAGTATGGTGGATAATACTCCAGTAACAGGCCTCTCAGTCATACTCCGCCATCTCCAGCCAAGACTGACCCTAACTAAATGCCTGTCACCGCCAAAGGTAACCAAAATAAAAGACGGCGGGTGGTGTGTGGTAGAAAACACTGAATTTTTTTTCTTTTCTATATTGAAAGAAAATTACGGGTCTTGTGCTGCTAGAGAGAGGTATATATATTTTAGTGGTGAGGTTTTTTTTTCCTTTTATTATGGCTGGGGATTTTTTTATGCTGGAGATCAAGAAATGAACTTCGGCAGTGATTTCCTAATTGGTCATTAGATCAAACCGAAATTTTGCTACTGACTAAACAGACTTTCGACAAACTTCTGACATTCATAGCTCCAAGGGCATTGCCTGTACAGATTTAAAACTTAGTGGCAATAGTTAATGCTTACTGCAGATTAAAAAATATATAAACAGCTTAGGTGACCTGAAAATAGCCGAAATGCAAAAATCACTGTATAAGCTAATAGATTATCTCCATACAGTAAACAAATTCATCCCAGTTATGGGAATTTCCGTATATTCGATCGAGCTAGCTCAGATATTCATAAGACTGTCATAAGAACCATCACGGTCCTGCATTAATATCGGAACGCCATTAGCTTGGCATTCTGTTTCATAACTGTTGTAACCTATGGAAGGTTGCTGAATAGAATAATCAAACGAAGGTTGGTAATGAACGATAATACTTAGGACAAGAACAACGCATATAAGATTCGCCAGCGGCGCGTAGAAGTAGTAGTCAACTGCTAGAAGTGAGTCAAGGGAATTCTACAATGAGTCTCCAACTCAAAGGATATCTACCAACCGCCCCATGCGGACAGGTGTGGCACAGGGCCAAATTTAATGTGGAGTAACCGAGCCCGTAGGCTCGGCCAAAAATTCCCCGTAAACCCCATTTAAAACGGGGTCGGGTAGCTGTTTGCGCAGAAATTTTCTTTTTTGACCCTTGACTGAGTTGCCTGTCGTCGACGCTCCGATTAAAATACTCTTGAATTTTGACATTTTACTCATTTTTACGCAGAAATTTTCTTTTTTGACTGAGTTGCCTGTCGTCGACGCTATGTTTACAGTACGATTTGGCATTTTCTATTGGGAACAAAAGAGATAACCACTTTGTGTGGAAAAAGGCTGAAAATTTTTGTGGGACACCAGAAACCTCTTCTCGTCAATGTCAAAAATGGCATGCTTTGGACACATTACAAGGCAGAACAGCCTGTGCAAGTCCATTATGCAAAGAACTGTAGAAGGTGGACGTAGGATAGGATGCCAACGTAAAAAATGATTGGGCAATGTCCAACAATTGACAGGTATTGACTGTGCCAGCATTGCTGATGGCTGCCTTTGATAGACCGTTGTGGAAATGAGTTAGTGTGGCTTTCTACATTCAGATCCCCCACCTACGATTACAAAAGTCAAGGGGGTGATGACGATGATGATGATGATGATGATGATGATGACGATGATGATGATAATGACGACGATGATGATGGTGATGAAGCTGATTATGTCTCTTTTTTTTGCTGTTGTTCTTGTTGTCTCAAGAATGTTTCCAGCAAATTTTTTTGTCTATATCACCTTACATCAACTTAAAAATAGCCCTCAAAAGTATATAAAATTAATACGTAAATTTGATACCATTTTTTCACCATTGGAAATGTGATCTGATGAACCAGGTAAAAAACAGCTACCTGGGGAAATAAATTATAATCAATGGACCTTTAAGGTTGTCTGTTTTCTAATTAAATTGAAATTAATATATATATATATATATATATATATATATATATATATATATATATATATATATATATATATATATATATATATATATATATATATATATATATATATATATATATATATATATATATAAACTTTTTACTTTTTTTCTTCATTGATAACACAACTTCATGCACGATGCAATCATCAGATGCTAAAGTTTGGTCAGGTGCTGATTGAAAACTGGTCTGTTTGCATCGTGCATCAAACTCAGATTTGTGCTACCGGCAAAGGAAAAAAAAACATGTTTATTATTGATACATCGAGACCTTTATATTTTACTGGAACCAACACTCAATGTGTAATATCATATATATATATATATATATATATATATATATATATATGTACATACATACATACACGCACACACACAAACATATATATATATATATATATATATATATATATATATATATATATATATATATATATATATATATAAAATAAATTCAACCCAAACAACGTGATAATAACACTAAAACGCAAAGTGGGATGCTAGCGAAAAAGGATGTAAAAATTTTGAAAAGAACCGGAAACCGAATCCTAAAGAAAAAACAAAGGCTACTACTCTTATTCAAAAGGAGGAATGTGAACAGGGCGATGTATATATATATATATATATATATATATAGAGAGAGAGAGAGAGAGAGAGGGGGGAAGGGTGAGAAAGTTTAGTTAAAGGTCAAAGGAAATTCTTTGTTAATGTTTTTAATTGTTTTTTTCATGTTTCTGACCGTCTTCCTCGTTCGCTGTATGTATTTAAATTTGGCTCAGAGCTCCAAAGAATAGGAGAGCCATGATCCGCCACATTCTTAAGAGACAAAACCCATAAGTGAATGAAAGTTTACACCGGACGACGTTCGTGAAGAAAAATGTTTTTACACCGATATGGAATGTAGTCGAGCACCTGTCGCACAGCAAAGTTGTCGGTTAAGCATGTTGCCTCATTCGACTGATCGATCATGCGCCTTCCGATGGTAAAACAATTGGTAAACGTTGTAATGTCTCTATCGTATAGATATTCTCTTTTGAATGGCTCATCGTGGGTACACCGTTAGAGTCAATGGTGGGCAAAGAGCTGCAAAGAAACGAAAAGACGCCGAGGGAAGACATAAGATAGCTAGCCACAATATTGCACAGCATTCTTTACACCAAAACAACGCATTTAATAAAATAACAAGAATTATGAAGACAGAAGATTACGATTGACATTACATTTCTGAAGATGATATTTAACTGGAAAACCAGAAACCGGAAGAGAGTGCCATAATCTTGCGATAGAAGAAACTGTTAGCATAGAACTTACGGTTATATCTAGCCATTTCAATCGTAAAATAATGAGACCTTGTCGCCAATCTAATCCTGAACTTAAATTCATAAAGTACCATAGAGAAAAGTTCAGTATAAAAATTACCATGAAAGTATTTATAGGAAAGGAAAGTGGTTACTGATGGTTAAAGAATATGAAGCTGGAAAAATGGAAAACATTAAGGAGAGTACAATAAAAGAACAGAAGATGACGATTGACATCGTATTTAAATTTTTGAAGATCAAATTTGACTGGTAACCAAGAAGCCGGACGAAAGAACAGCGAGAGAAGAAACTGTTGACTATTTACATTATTCGGACTATTGTCCACATCTTTGTCGCCATATTTATTACAATGTTTCGGCCGTCGTTGGAATGTCGAACTTAATCCTTTATTTCGCTCACTGGGGTAGACTGTTCTAGTTCCACGTGCCATGTTTAATGGGTATCAGTTATCTCCTGTTAATTCCCCTTTCCAAGTTATCCACTGCCTTAACCGGGTATTGAACTCACACTCCTTGGCCCCTGTCACTGGATCTAACCAACGCCTTTATCCACTGTGTCATGTGTCCTTGAGGACATCTGTGTATGAATTTCTGGATATTATAAACCTAATGTCTCAGCAATCATTTTTTACCAGTTCTCATATTGCAAATTTGCTGTTATCATTTCATGTTTTAACAGAGCTCATATTGTAATTTTGTTGTTGTTATTATCGCTTTTCTCTGGCACTCCTTATTACTGGTTCCCATATTGTGTTCATTTCTATGCTTGGTCGACTCAGGAGATTTTGTGGCCTAGCATATGTGCTGATTCCTTACTTTTACGAATTTTCCAATGGTGTTCTTTGTCTATGATCTCGCCCTAATCCCACAGAAGGCTGTGATCTCCCTTTTCTCTCCATATGTGGTCAGCCACGCCTGATTTTTCCACTTCCCCTCGTGTTACAGCGGTTTTCTTGAAGCCTTACCTTAAGGGGGCAGCCTGTCTCCCCTTTATATTTCTTTCCGCAGCTGCACGGTCTGAAGAAGGCCGGGGCGTACAACGGCCAAAACGTTGTAATAAATATGGCGACAAAGATGAGGACAATAATCCGAATAATGTAAATACTGTACATAATACCTCATCTCAGAAATAGAGACAGATAATAAACTGTTGGTATAGAACTTACAAGAACTGCCAATCTAGTACCACACTTAAATTCATAAAGTCTAAGTACCATAGAGAAAAGTAATATTTATTTTGAAAATACAAAAATGTAACACAGGGCCAAAAGTGGGGAGACAAGAGAAGGCCAGTCTTCAATCTGTCTTATTACTGACCCAAACAAACCACAGTATTCTTTAGACCAAAACAACAGATTCTTATATACCATTCTTACTACACCCACCATAATACCTCAGTGTCTCTATGTAGACCTATTTCCCATATGTGCAATTTGTATTAATAAAAGTAAAAAATAACATAGGTGACAGTTCAGCAGAACAATTACACTGAAAGACAAATGGAAGTTACATTGGTGGGAAAGAGACTGAAGCAAGAGTTGCCAGGTCAGAACCAATAATATTACAGATTCTCCTCTGAATTTTATCAAGAATCTCTAAATAAATAGCAGGAGCACCAAACCAGATGTGGTAGCAGTATTCAAAGCAAGGACGAATGCTGGACTTAGAAATACGTAAGATAGATTCTGCCGAGAACAATTGTCTAGCACGATACAGTTCATCAATTTTCCAGACAGCTGGAAAATTAATGCAATATAATCTTTCCCCTTCATGTCACAGAAAAAAACTTAGTCCGAGAAGGCGCAATTGGTCACTCACCAGGAGGTTAACATCAGTTAAGTTAAAAAGGGTTCTCTCAGACGACTAAAATAGTGTAGGTTCGTCTTGGAGTTATTAAAATTAACAAGTCAATTCTTGCCCCAGTTAACACCAGAAAGTAGATTCTTTTTTTTTTTAGATAAGCTGCCAGTTTGAAGGTATCGAGCCTCTCAGACTTATTATTAAGACGAATCCGGTTCGGCTTTAAGCTTTTTTTTTTTTTTTGGAGGTTTTGAAAAAATACGCCAAGTTAATTAAAAAAAGATTTTCCAACCCAAATTCTAATTTTTTTTAGACCCCTTTATATTTGGAGTACTTAAGTTGTAGCTCAGTCCGCCTATCAGGCAGTGAACCCCTGACCCTCTCCACGAAGATGAAGAAGAAACTTGAAGCGATAGAAATACAGTTATAGAAAAAGGATGCTGAGGAGACCATGGACCAAAACTGTGAGCAACGATGACGTTTTACAGCAAATGGAAACAAAAAGGAAACTTATACGTAACAACAGAAAGATAGTTGACATTTCAAGAGCACATAATGAGGAAAGAGGGACTTTGACAGTTACGGGACAGTTTGATGAAAAAAGGGACAACGGGAAACAGCCTAAGGACCGTGTGTAAATATATGACAGAACAGGGTTTAGGATATATCACAAAAAAAACAAACATTTTTCTAACAGCTACAAAGGACAGGATATTGTAAAGAGCCATAATCGCGACGTCTTGAAGGGCTTAGTACATAAAAGAAGAAAATTAAGAAGTTGTAGCTTAATTAGCTTACGCCTAAATCCTGTACCAAAATCTCAATTGGAGGCTGGTGGATCGATATATATAAGACAGAATGACAAACGAAATAACTAATAATGAACAGATTTCGAAAGACAGACAGGTATATAGTGCAGACAGAATGACAGAAAGGTAAATGTTACAAGTTCAACTAAAAACATTAAATGAGTTAGCGATGCAGATTGGTCGAGACCGTCACGTTCTTGTCGGACTGATTGCTAAATAAACAGAATATCCATCTCCTCTTGCGCATGCGCCTTGTTTGTAATCATGTCACGTGATCAACGTTCGTCAGGCTCTGTCATTTGATTTGTTCCACTGATCTCATGTCTAACGGAATCGTTCCAAATTCACAGTGTGATTTATAACAAGAAAAAGAAAGTTGTCCTTATATATATATATATATATATATATATATATATATATATATATATATGTGAAGAAAAAACAGTAAGATATATAATCCTGTGTTCTTATAATTAAATTTAATGTTTTTATCTTCAGTCTTTGAAACATGGTTATTACTGTGTAGCGAGGAAACCATATTTTAAATCAGTTAATTTATAATATATATATATATATATATATATATATATATATATATATATATATATATATATATATATATATATATATAAAACAGTAAGATATATAATCCTGTGTTCTTATAATTAAATTTAATGTTTTTATATTCAGTCTTTGAAACATGGTTATTATTATGTAGCGAGGAAACCATATTTTAAATCAGTTAATATATATATATATATATATATATATATATATATATATATATATATATAAAGGAATGGATTTTTTTTTATTAATCCGACATATATATATTGGTATGTCCCGGAAAGGGATATATCTGATCGAAGTAGCTAAGTGGTTTTGGCTACTATAATCAAGTATTACACGGTATCAGTAATCGACTGGCACTCGTCGTAGACGCAGGTAATATGCTTAGGCAATAGGTGTAGACCAATAGGATAGCCAATAGCGTAGTCCAATGGGCGTCGTTAAATGACTTCTCCTCTCTTGGTCTCTCCCTCAGTCTGTATTTATGACTGACATCAGCCAATCATCTTTCAGTGAGGGGGAACACAGGAGTATGCATATTCCATTATATCACCTCCCCCTGAGCTTCCCAACTTCTGCAACAATAAAGTAAATTGTGCCTTCAAAGAAGCTAGGTCACGCCGATGGGCTGTTCACATCTTTTCGTAAATACCGTTTCAAACCTACGAAAATAAGCCGGAAACGTTGAACCACTGTCAGAGTCATACTTAAATTCAGCGAGTGAATTTGCAATTCCTTCCGCCGAAAAACATCTAGAACCGCGTTCTTTTGTTGTTCTAGAAAACACGTCTTCCCAGAGTAATTCATTGTATTCTGTCTATTGTTCGAATAACTTTTCAAACCTTTCTTGTCGTTGAATATCTTGTTGTTGTTGTTGTTGAATGTTGGAATTGCTGATGTTGTTGTTGTTGGAATTGTTGTATTTGTTGTTGAAATTGTTGTTGTAGTTGTTGAAATTGTTGTTGTTGATGTTGGAACTGTAGTTGTTTAAATTGTTGTTGTTGATGTTGGAACTGTTGTTGCTGTTGAAATTGTTGTTGTAGTTGTTGAAATTGTTGTTGTTGATGTTGGAACTGTTGTTGTTGTTGAAATTGTTGTTGTTGATGTTTAACTGTTGTTGTTGTTGGAATTGTTGCTATAAAGTGACTTGTAGCAACTTAGCTAATTCCTCGATATGTTCCATTCTGACAACTTATCATAAGAAAAAAAACTTCTCTCCAATCGACAATAAATTTTTTTAGTCCAAACAAGAGTGGGGCAATTTTTACTTCCTGTAATCGTTTCCCAAGTGAGCCTTTTCTAACGTTCCTCGTAAGTCACCGTATAAACAAACATGAGGGGGAAAATGACTTACTCTCTGTAAGCGTCGAACAAGTTTTTCTAACGTTCGTCGTTAGTACGTGTTGTCGACTGTATCTTTTTTTCTTTTGTTTTAACTTGTGAGGTCGTTTCGAATCTCGTCGCCAACTGAAGTGGATTTGGATACTGTAACCAAGTAGTACACGGTAGCAGTAATCGACTGGTACTCGACGTAGACGCAGGTAATATGCTTAGGCAATGGGTGTAGACCAATAGGACAGCCAATTGCCTTCCCCTCTCTTGGTCTCTCCGTCAGTCTGTATTCATGACTGACATCAGCCAATCATCTTTCAGTGAGGGGGAACACAGGAGTATGCATATTCCATTATATCACCTCCCCCTGAGCTAAATTTTCCCGCGAAATTTAGCTTTAATACTTTCTCTTTTTAGGGTCTGGACATAGTCGATTAACCTTTTTTCTAAGTCTCTTTCGCCTCAATCCTCCTTGCAGTGGTGGCGTTTGACACACTGGTATCTCTGGACTTGAGGTCGGGGATACCTCCATTGGCGAATGTTGACTTACTGGCACGGAAATTTCGAAAGCGTCATACAAGACTTCCATTGGAATCTCTTCGCTATTTTCCGCGACCTCTGTAGTATGTCTGGGTCTTAATTGATTCCAATGTCTTTTGCACCAAAACTTTTTCCCCTTTTATGTCGTATATGACCTGACCAATTCTTTTGGTTATTACACCATCTTCCCAATACGTTTTTCCAGCCCTAAAATTCTTGAAGAAAACTTTATCACCTGTGGTTTTCTTTTTTCGCAGTTTTCTTCGCCGGACTAGGCACCAACCTGTCAAACACGGAGCGTATTTTTCTCGCAAACATTAGCTCTGCCGGCGATAATCCAGACGTCGTATTCGGGTTTGGCGTGATTCTATATACTGCTATTCTATATACTCGTAGACGCAGGTAATATGCTTAGACAATAGGTGTAGACCAATAAGATAGCCAATTGCGTTCTCCTCTCTTGGTCTCTCCGTCAGTCTGTATTTATGACTGACATCAGCCAATCATCTTTCGGTGAGGGGGAACACAGGTGTATGCATATTCCACTATATCATATATATGTATATATATATATATATATATATATATATATATATATATATATCGCGGATTAATAAATAAAAAATGTATTCCTTTACATATATATATATATATATATATATATATATATATATATATATATATATAGATACGCAGTATATTTCCGCTCATAAGACTACTTTTAAATCACCAAAAATCAAAATTAAAAATGGGGGGGTCTTTTAAAACTACAATTCTAAAAAAGAAAGCTTAAATTCTGAGATTTTGTCGATAGGCTAACCTCGGCCTCAGAGCGATAACCAATAACTTACTTGAAAAGTTTCACATTATCAAATAAACTGATAATAAAAGTAATAAAACCTTTTCTACCGTATATATTACTGGCATAATTCTTAATAAATTGCCTATTCGAAGAATAATTCAATATCAATGAAATAAACTTGTATCATTGCAAGCTCAACTGAGAAAATGTAAATATTGAATTATGACTTCATTCACAGCAATGAAATGTACTATTATCGTACTGTTATTAGCAGTATTTTGTGATTGTCACAGAAGTATAAGTATATGGCCATTAGTGCACCAGGCTATTTGTAACTGTTTACATATAGGAAAAGAAAAGGGAGAAGATTCAGTATTCGCAAGAGATCACGTGATGAAATGTAAGCAAAACAATGGTTTCCCTTTTAGAGGACGTGTGTAGTAAAAAAAACATGATACAGAATCGGTTTTGTTATTTTGAATTTCTAAGGATACAGTAACTAACCACATTTCCAATAGCATCGTCTTTATATAATCAATAAGTACAGATATCGGATAAATTCATGAAAATTTGCTATATTTTTACCTCGTTTTATCTAAGGGTCGCCTTATACGGGGAAATATACGGTAGTTTCTTTTTGGTTGTTGCTTTGGGATTTGTCTATTAATGAACCAATCGGCCATTTGCTTTTTCGTTTTTCCTCCCGATAATGACGACGCTTTTCCCTCTGCATTTTTTGTTTCTTTCAAAGACACTGATTTTAGGTCGGTCCCCTTTTTTCTTTTTCAAATTCTGTGTATTTAATCTTAAAGAATGGCACCAATCCAAGAATAATGGTTGCCCAAAATTGGATTCACACTTATATTGACAAAGATCGCCACTCATTCCATCACATATATAACCTTCTGTCAAATTATTTAAACTCGTAGAATCATCATAGACTACATCTAACCAAAAGCTATCATCGCCGGTTCAATTCAGGGATGACTTCGTGGGTTCAATCCTTACTGAATGTACCAATAATCGGTTCTCTTATGTAATTGTTAATTTATACCAGTGTCTCTCTAGTTATCCACTGAGTACGTTTTTGGCAAAATCCTGCTGACCATAAAATTACATACATTCGTTCGCTTATTTTGATGTTCTGCGAATGATCTCAGAGAATAACATTTCTTGGCATTATTTGCTTCCTAATAATTCTGGTGATCTTGTGAAACTGTTGTCTAATGTTATTGGCATTTTATTTCTTATTTGAGATGGAATTCCCAAGTAAGAATGTTACATGCAGAATTTATGTGAGTCTTTAAATATATTTTTCGAATATGTAATATTTCTGGAGGATCGGTTTATTGCTTAAAAGCAACAGAAAATCAGTCCCCGACTTTATACCCAGTAGAAACATATTAATACTATTAAGTTGTTATATATATATATATATATATATGTGTGTGTGTGTGTGTGATAGAAATAATTAGGAGGATTTGAAATAATCATAATTAAGTAATTCATGGAGTCTGGAAATAACCTCAACAGAATGCAGTGGACGGCCGTTCTATATAAGCAGTGTGCACCCACTACCGAGAATTGAAACCTGGACAGTTACGTTATCAGGCAAATGCCATACCAACTGTACCAACGGGCCTCGGTGACGAAGAGGTAACGAATTAAACTCGATATAGCGCCGCTCGATCACATATTCCGTGTTGGAACTCATCCGAGTTTCTCTTTACCCATAGGACTGTACCTCCACAAGCCACGACTACCATCCCCAAGTCGCTCCATCCAGAGCATTAGAAGCCGGTTCAAGCAAGGATACACAAGTGATAGAAATAATTAGGACGATTTGAGATAATTATAATTAAGTAATTCATCAAATCTAGAAGAAACCTCAACAGTTGTCTCCTATGGTAACTGCTCGGGTTTCGATTCTCGGTAGTGGATGCGAACTGCTGATGAGTCCCAAATATAGGACAAAACGGCCACCCAGTGCTGTCTGCATTCTGCTTTCTTCTAGATTCGATGAATTACAATACACACACACACACACACACACACACACACACACACACACACACACACACACACACACACACATATATATATATATATATATATATATATATATATATTTACGAGTTCAAATGCCCCTTATGGAACTGCGTTCCTAACGAAACCGGGCTCATAAATAATTACATCGGTCACACAACCACACACACACACACACACACACACACACACACACATATATATATATATATATGTATATATATATATATATATATATATATATATATATACATTCTTGCGTTTTTTTTTTTCATTTCCTTTCTTTTTTTTTCTGATGTTCTGTGTGTGATCCCAAGGAGAATATTTCGCAGCCTTTTTTAGGCTTTTTAGTAAGTCTGGTCATCCTGTGATACTCTTTTCTATCGTTATTGGCGTTATAATTCAGATTCTACAGTATTTTTTAGATGGAATTCCCAAGTAGACATGAATGAACATATTCGAATTGTTCTTCTCTTTGCTTTTAATCAAGGTGCCAAATCTGCTTGAGATATTTGTCCTACGTATGAAGATGACCTTATTACCGACAGAATGGGACAGAAATGCTTTTCCCCTGCCAAGGTGGGGAACTTCGAACACGCAGGCTCTCCCCGTTCTGGCCGACCTGTTCAGCTTGATGAGAACCAACTACGCGTGCTGATTAAAGGTGAACCGTACCAGACCCCTATGGAATTAGCTCAGAAGATGACAAGTTCTCATGTTATTCTCGCTTGACTTATTCACTCGGTGATTAAGGTTCAGAAACATGGCGCATGGGTGCCACACGCATTGACCGAGAGAAACCGACTTCAGCACCCGTCATTGCCGCCAGTTTGCTCCTTCGACACCAGGCCATTCGTGGATACAACAACAACAAAAAAAAGGTGTCTTTACGTGAATAAAAGGTAGAGAAAAGACTGGGTGATTCATGATAAGCAGACAAGAAACCGAAATACGCTGCATCTACAAAAGCGAATGATAATCGTTTGGCGGAAATTGGCAAGGACTAATTTACACTGAAATGCTTCAAGACAACAAAGGATCAATGCCGAACTGTGTGTTAAACAAACAAAACAAAGCTGAAACAGGCAATTCTGCTGAAAAGACCTGACCAGCGAAACAGTGTGATTATTCAACATGACAATTCTCGCCACTATATCATTAATATAACCAAAGGTGCAATTAAAGAGCTCGGTTGACAAGTTCTGCCACACCAAAAATATTCTCCCGATTTAGCCCCATAAGACGGACATCTTTTTCGGTTTGCTTTCTTACAATTCGTGAAGTGTTTCGTTCAACAAAGATGCGTAGTTTAAAAGGCGCCTTAATGAATTTTTCGAGTCAAAATCTTGTGATTAAATAACCCATTGTGGTTGATATGCCATAAAACAAAATAAACCAAACCATTCTACACCAAATAATACATATTCTATTCATACGAATCTATCCTAAAAATGTTGTCGGCCTTAAATAACACATTTTGGTTGATATGCCATAAAACAAAATAAATCAAACCAATCTCAACCAAAGAATACATATTCTATTCATACGAATCTATCCTAAAAATGTTGTCGGCATTAAATAACCCATTGTGGTTGATATGCCATAAAACAAAATAAATCAAACCAATCTCAACCAAAGAATACATATTCTATTCATACGAATCTATCCTAAAAATGTTGTCGGCCTTAAATAACCCATTGTGGTTGATATGTCATAAAACAAAATAAACCAAACCAATCTAAACCAAAGAATACATATTCTATTCATACGAATCTATCCTAAAAATGTTGTCGGCATTAAATAACCCATTGTGGTTGATATGTCATAAAACAAAATAAACCAAACCAATCTAAACCAAAGAATACATATTCTATTCATACGAATCTATCCTAAAAATGTTGTCGGCATTAAATAACCCATTGTGGTTGATATGCCATAAAACAAAATAAATCAAACCAATCTAAACCAAAGAATACATATTCTATTCATACAAATCTATCCTAAAAATGTTGTCGGCATTAAATAACCCATTTTGGTTGATATGCCATAAAACAAAATAAACCAAACCAATCTAAACCAAAGAATACATATTCTATTCATACGAATCTATCCTAAAAATGTTGTCGGCATTAAATAACCCATTGTGGTTGATATGCCATAAAACAAAATAAATCAAACCAATCTAAACCAAAGAATACATATTCTATTCATACGAATCTATCCTAAAAATGTTGTCGGCATTAAATAACCCATTGTGGTTGATATGCCATAAAACAAAATAAATCAAACCAATCTAAACCAAAGAATACATATTCTATTCATACAAATCTATCCTAAAAATGTTGTCGGCATTAAATAACCCATTTTGGTTGATATGCCATAAAACAAAATAAACCAAACCAATCTAAACCAAAGAATACATATTCTATTCATACGAATCTATCCTAAAAATGTTGTCGGCATTAAATAACCCATTTTGGTTGATATGCCATAAAACAAAATAAATCAAATCAATCTAAACCAAAGAATACATATTCTATTCATACGAATCTATCCTAAAAATGTTGTCGGCATTAAATAACACATTTTGGTTGATATGCCATAAAACAAAATAAATCAAACCAATCTCAACCAAAGAAAACATATTCTATTCATACGAATCTATCCTAAAAATGTTGTCGGCATTAAATAACACATTTTGGTTGATATGCCATAAAACAAAATAAATCAAACCAATCTCAACCAAAGAATACATATTCTATTCATACGAATCTATCCTAAAAATGTTGTCGGCATTAAATAACACATTTTGGTTGATATGCCATAAAACAAAATAAATCAAACCAATCTCAACCAAAGAATACATATTCTATTCATACGAATCTATCCTAAAAATGTTGTCGGCATTAAATAACCCATTGTGGTTGATATGCCATAAAACAAAATAAATCAAACCAATCTCAACCAAAGAATACATATTCTATTCATACGAATCTATCCTAAAAATGTTGTCGGCATTAAATAACACATTTTGGTTGATATGCCATAAAACAAAATAAATCAAACCAATCTCAACCAAAGAATACATATTCTATTCATACGAATCTATCCTAAAAATGTTGTCGGCATTAAATAACCCATTGTGGTTGATATGCCATAAAACAAAATAAATCAAACCAATCTAAACCAAAGAATACATATTCTATTCATACGAATCTATCCTAAAAATGTTGTCGGCATTAAATAACCCATTGTGGTTGATATGCCATAAAACAAAATAAATCAAACCAATCTAAACCAAAGAATACATATTCTATTCATACGAATCTATCCTAAAAATGTTGTCGGCATTAAATAACCCATTGTGGTTGATATGCCATAAAACAAAATAAATCAAACCAATCTCAACCAAAGAATACATATTCTATTCATACGAATCTATCCTAAAAATGTTGTCGGCATTAAATAACACATTTTGGTTGATATGCCATAAAACAAAATAAATCAAACCAATCTCAACCAAAGAATACATATTCTATTCATACGAATCTATCCTAAAAATGTTGTCGGCATTAAATAACACATTTTGGTTGATATGCCATAAAACAAAATAAATCAAACCAATCTCAACCAAAGAATACATATTCTATTCATAAGAATCTATCCTAAAAATGTTGTCGGCATTAAATAACCCATTGTGGTTGATATGCCATAAAACAAAATAAATCAAACCAATCTAAACCAAAGAATACATATTCTATTCATACGAATCTATCCTAAAAATGTTGTCGGCATTAAATAACCCATTGTGGTTGATATGCCATAAAACAAAATAAATCAAACCAATCTCAACCAAAGAATACATATTCTATTCATACGAATCTATCCTAAAAATGTTGTCGGCATTAAATAACCCATTGTGGTTGATATGCCATAAAACAAAATAAATCAAACCAATCTAAACCAAAGAATACATATTCTATTCATACAAATCTATCCTAAAAATGTTGTCGGCATTAAATAACCCATTGTGGTTGATATGCCATAAAACAAAATAAACCAAACCAATCTAAACCAAAGAATACATATTCTATTCATACGAATCTATCCTAAAAATGTTGTCGGCATTAAATAACCCATTGTGGTTGATATGCCATAAAACAAAATAAATCAAACCAATCTAAAACAAAGAATACATATTCTATTCATACAAATCTATCCTAAAAATGTTGTCGGCATTAAATAACCCATTGTGGTTGATATGCCATAAAACAAAATAAACCAAACCAATCTAAACCAAAGAATACATATTCTATTCATACGAATCTATCCTAAAAATGTTGTCGGCATTAAATAACCCATTGTGGTTGATATGCCATAAAACAAAATAAACCAAACCAATCTAAACCAAAGAATACATATTCTATTCATACGAATCTATCCTAAAAATGTTGTCGGCATTAAATAACCCATTGTGGTTGATATGCCATAAAACAAAATAAATCAAACCAATCTAAACCAAAGAATACATATTCTATTCATACGAATCTATCCTAAAAATGTTGTCGGCATTAAATAACCCATTGTGGTTGATATGCCATAAAACAAAATAAACCAAACCAATCTAAACCAAAGAATACATATTCTATTCATACGAATCTATCCTAAAAATGTTGTCGGCATTAAATAACCCATTGTGGTTGATATGCCATAAAACAAAATAAATCAAACCAATCTAAACCAAAGAATACATATTCGATTCATACAAATCTATCCTAAAAATGTTGTCGGCATTAAATAACCCATTGTGGTTGATATGCCATAAAACAAAATAAACCAAACTAATCTAAACCAAAGAATACATATTCTATTCATACGAATCTATCCTAAAAATGTTGTCGGCATTAAATAACCCATTGTGGTTGATATGCCATAAAACAAAATAAATCAAACCAATCTAAACCAAAGAATACATATTCTATTCATACAAATCTATCCTAAAAATGTTGTCGGCATTAAATAACCCATTGTGGTTGATATGCCATAAAACAAAATAAACCAAACCAATCTAAACCAAAGAATACATATTCTATTCATACGAATCTATCCTAAAAATCTTGTCGGCATTAAATAACCCATTGTGGTTGATATGCCATAAAACAAAATAAACCAAACCAATCTAAACCAAAGAATACATATTCTATTCATACGAATCTATCCTAAAAATGTTGTCGGCATTAAATAACCCATTGTGGTTGATATGCCATAAAACAAAATAAATCAAACCAATCTCAACCAAAGAATACATATTCTATTCATACAAATCTATCCTAAAAATGTTGTCGGCATTAAATAACCCATTGTGGTTGATATGCCATAAAACAAAATAAATCAAACCAATCTAAACCAAAGAATACATATTCTATTCATACAAATCTATCCTAAAAATGTTGTCGGCATTAAATAACCCATTGTGGTTGATATGCCATAAAACAAAATAAACCAAACCAATCTAAACCAAAGAATACATATTCTATTCATACGAATCTATCCTAAAAATGTTGTCGGCATTAAATAACCCATTGTGGTTGATATGCCATAAAACAAAATAAACCAAACCAATCTAAACCAAAGAATACATATTCTATTCATACGAATCTATCCTAAAAATGTTGTCGGCATTAAATAACCCATTGTGGTTGATATGCCATAAAACAAAATAAACCAAACCAATCTAAACCAAAGAATACATATTCTATTCATACGAATCTATCCTAAAAATGTTGTCGGCATTAAATAACCCATTGTGGTTGATATGCCATAAAACAAAATAAATCAAACCAATCTCAACCAAAGAATACATATTCTATTCATACGAATCTATCCTAAAAATGTTGTCGGCCTTAAATAACCCATTGTGGTTGATATGTCATAAAACAAAATAAACCAAACCAATCTAAACCAAAGAATACATATTCTATTCATACGAATCTATCCTAAAAATGTTGTCGGCATTAAATAACCCATTGTGGTTGATATGCCATAAAACAAAATAAATCAAACCAATCTAAACCAAAGAATACATATTCGATTCATACAAATCTATCCTAAAAATGTTGTCGGCATTAAATAACCCATTGTGGTTGATATGCCATAAAACAAAATAAACCAAACTAATCTAAACCAAAGAATACATATTCTATTCATACGAATCTATCCTAAAAATGTTGTCGGCATTAAATAACCCATTGTGGTTGATATGCCATAAAACAAAATAAATCAAACCAATCTAAACCAAAGAATACATATTCTATTCATACAAATCTATCCTAAAAATGTTGTCGGCATTAAATAACCCATTGTGGTTGATATGCCATAAAACAAAATAAACCAAACCAATCTAAACCAAAGAATACATATTCTATTCATACGAATCTATCCTAAAAATGTTGTCGGCATTAAATAACCCATTGTGGTTGATATGCCATAAAACAAAATAAACCAAACCAATCTAAACCAAAGAATACATATTCTATTCATACGAATCTATCCTAAAAATGTTGTCGGCATTAAATAACCCATTGTGGTTGATATGCCATAAAACAAAATAAATCAAACCAATCTCAACCAAAGAATACATATTCTATTCATACAAATCTATCCTAAAAATGTTGTCGGCATTAAATAACCCATTGTGGTTGATATGCCATAAAACAAAATAAATCAAACCAAACTAAACCAAAGAATACATATTCTATTCATACAAATCTATCCTAAAAATGTTGTCGGCATTAAATAACCCATTGTGGTTGATATGCCATAAAACAAAATAAACCAAACCAATCTAAACCAAAGAATACATATTCTATTCATACGAATCTATCCTAAAAATGTTGTCGGCATTAAATAACCCATTGTGGTTGATATGCCATAAAACAAAATAAACCAAACCAATCTAAACCAAAGAATACATATTCTATTCATACGAATCTATCCTAAAAATGTTGTCGGCATTAAATAACCCATTGTGGTTGATATGCCATAAAACAAAATAAATCAAACCAATCTCAACCAAAGAATACATATTCTATTCATACGAATCTATCCTAAAAATGTTGTCGGCCTTAAATAACCCATTGTGGTTGATATGTCATAAAACAAAATAAACCAAACCAATCTAAACCAAAGAATACATATTCTATTCATACGAATCTATCCTAAAAATGTTGTCGGCATTAAATAACCCATTGTGGTTGATATGTCATAAAACAAAATAAACCAAACCAATCTAAACCAAAGAATACATATTCTATTCATACGAATCTATCCTAAAAATGTTGTCGGCATTAAATAACCCATTGTGGTTGATATGCCATAAAACAAAATAAATCAAACCAATCTAAACCAAAGAATACATATTCTATTCATACAAATCTATCCTAAAAATGTTGTCGGCATTAAATAACCCATTTTGGTTGATATGCCATAAAACAAAATAAACCAAACCAATCTAAACCAAAGAATACATATTCTATTCATACGAATCTATCCTAAAAATGTTGTCGGCATTAAATAACCCATTGTGGTTGATATGCCATAAAACAAAATAAATCAAACCAATCTAAACCAAAGAATACATATTCTATTCATACGAATCTATCCTAAAAATGTTGTCGGCATTAAATAACCCATTGTGGTTGATATGCCATAAAACAAAATAAATCAAACCAATCTAAACCAAAGAATACATATTCTATTCATACAAATCTATCCTAAAAATGTTGTCGGCATTAAATAACCCATTTTGGTTGATATGCCATAAAACAAAATAAACCAAACCAATCTAAACCAAAGAATACATATTCTATTCATACGAATCTATCCTAAAAATGTTGTCGGCATTAAATAACCCATTGTGGTTGATATGCCATAAAACAAAATAAATCAAATCAATCTAAACCAAAGAATACATATTCTATTCATACGAATCTATCCTAAAAATGTTGTCGGCATTAAATAACCCATTGTGGTTGATATGCCATAAAACAAAATAAATCAAACCAATCTAAACCAAAGAATACATATTCTATTCATACGAATCTATCCTAAAAATGTTGTCGGCATTAAATAACCCATTGTGGTTGATATGCCATAAAACAAAATAAATCAAACCAATCTAAACCAAAGAATACATATTCTATTCATACGAATATTTCCTAAAAATGTTGCCGGCATTAAATAACCCATTGTGGTTGATATGCCATAAAACAAAATAAATCAAACCAATCTCAACCAAAGAATACATATTCTATTCATACGAATCTATCCTAAAAATGTTGTCGGCATTAAATAACCCATTGTGGTTGATATGCCATAAAACAAAATAAATCAAACCAATCTCAACCAAAGAATACATATTCTATTCATACGAATCTATCCTAAAAATGTTGTCGGCATTAAATAACACATTTTGGTTGATATGCCATAAAACAAAATAAATCAAACCAATCTCAACCAAAGAATACATATTCTATTCATACGAATCTATCCTAAAAATGTTGTCGGCATTAAATAACACATTTTGGTTGATATGCCATAAAACAAAATAAATCAAACCAATCTCAACCAAAGAATACATATTCTATTCATAAGAATCTATCCTAAAAATGTTGTCGGCATTAAATAACCCATTGTGGTTGATATGCCATAAAACAAAATAAATCAAACCAATCTAAACCAAAGAATACATATTCTATTCATACGAATCTATCCTAAAAATGTTGTCGGCATTAAATAACCCATTGTGGTTGATATGCCATAAAACAAAATAAACCAAACCAATCTAAACCAAAGAATACATATTCTATTCATACGAATCTATCCTAAAAATGTTGTCGGCATTAAATAACCCATTGTGGTTGATATGCCATAAAACAAAATAAATCAAACCAATCTAAACCAAAGAATACATATTCTATTCATACAAATCTATCCTAAAAATGTTGTCGGCATTAAATAACCCATTGTGGTTGATATGCCATAAAACAAAATAAATCAAACCAATCTCAACCAAAGAATACATATTCTATTCATACGAATCTATCCTAAAAATGTTGTCGGCATTAAATAACCCATTGTGGTTGATATGCCATAAAACAAAATAAACCAAACCAATCTAAACCAAAGAATACATATTCTATTCATACGAATCTATCCTAAAAATGTTGTCGGCATTAAATAACACATTTTGGTTGATATGCCATAAAACAAAATAAATCAAACCAATCTCAACCAAAGAATACATATTCTATTCATACGAATCTATCCTAAAAATGTTGTCGGCATTAAATAACACATTTTGGTTGATATGCCATAAAACAAAATAAATCAAACCAATCTCAACCAAAGAATACATATTCTATTCATACGAATCTATCCTAAAAATGTTGTCGGCATTAAATAACACATTTTGGTTGATATGCCATAAAACAAAATAAATCAAACCAATCTAAACCAAAGAATACATATTCTATTCATAAGAATCTATCCTAAAAATGTTGTCGGCATTAAATAACCCATTGTGGTTGATATGCCATAAAACAAAATAAACCAAACCAATCTAAACCAAAGAATACATATTCTATTCATACGAATCTATCCTCAAAATGTTGTCGGCATTAAATAACCCATTGTGGTTGATATGCCATAAAACAAAATAAACCAAACCAATCTAAACCAAAGAATACATATTCTATTCATACGAATCTATCCTAAAAATGTTGTCGGCATTAAATAACCCATTGTGGTTGATATGCCATAAAACAAAATAAATCAAACCAATCTCAACCAAAGAATACATATTCTATTCATACGAATCTATCCTAAAAATGTTGTCGGCATTAAATAACCCATTGTGGTTGATATGCCATAAAACAAAATAAATCAAACCAATCTCAACCAAAGAATACATATTCTATTCATACGAATCTATCCTAAAAATGTTGTCGGCATTAAATAACTCATTTTGGTTGATATGCCATAAAACAAAATAAATCAAACCAATCTAAACCAAAGAATACATATTCTATTCATAAGAATCTATCCTAAAAATGTTGTCGGCATTAAATAACCCATTGTGGTTGATATGCCATAAAACAAAATAAACCAAACCAATCTAAACCAAAGAATACATATTCTATTCATAAGAATCTATCCTAAAAATGTTGTCGGCATTAAATAACCCATTGTGGTTGATATGCCATAAAACAAAATAAACCAAACCAATCTAAACCAAAGAATACATATTCTATTCATACGAATCTATCCTAAAAATGTTGTCGGCATTAAATAACCCATTGTGGTTGATATGCCATAAAACAAAATAAACCAAACCAATCTAAACCAAAGAATACATATTCTATTCATACGAATCTATTCTAAAAATGTTGTCGGCATTAAATAACCCATTGTGGTTGATATGCCATAAAACAAAATAAATCAAACCAATCTAAACCAAAGAATACATATTCTATTCATACAAATCTATCCTAAAAATGTTGTCGGCATTAAATAACCCATTGTGGTTGATATGCCATAAAACAAAATAAATCAAACCAATCTAAACCAAAGAATACATATTCTATTCATACGAATCTATCCTAAAATGTTGTCGGCATTAAATAACCCATTGAGGTTGATATGCCGTAAAACAAAATAAATCAAACCAATCTCAACCAAAGAATACATATTCTATCCATACGAATCTATCCTAAAAATGTTGTCGGCATTAAATAACCCATTGTGGTTGATATGCCATAAAACAAAATAAACCAAACCAATCTAAACCAAAGAATACATATTCTATTCATACGAATCTATCCTAAAAATGTTGTCGGCATTAAATAACCCATTGTGGTTGATATGCCATAAAACAAAATAAATCAAACCAATCTAAACCAAAGAATACATATTCTATTCATACGAATCTCTCCTAAAAATGTTGTCAGGATTAAATAACCCATTGAGGTTGATATACCGTAAAACAAAATAAACCAAACCTAATTTTATAAGGTGATAATGATCATAACCAATATGTAATCTTAATTCCCATTGTAATATATGTATATATATATATATATATGTCATCCACAGACAGACTGTTTCGCTGTTTCACAGCTCATCAGTGTGGCTAGACGTCCGGTTGCCTCTAACTAGGATCGAAACCAGACTTCTCCCACTAAGCCGTCAGCGTACGGTACGGGATGAAGTTGAATTTTAGCGTGTTTATTTTTAGATTCAGATAAACACACAGTGACTGAGAGTGACTCAATTCTGTCGAAGAGTCGTGCAGTATTAGCTTAAATAGTCACTGTTTAAAAATTCACACCTCAAACCAGAGGGCTCAACCGAAATTAATTTTTCAGGAGCTAATATTTTTGTAATCCACAGACAGACTGTTTCGCTGTTTCACAGCTCATCAGTGTGGCTAGACGTCCGGTTGCCTCTAGCTAGGATCGAAACCCGATATATATATATATATATATATATATATATATATATATGCAGAAATATAGTCTTAAAATGTGCTATACTTACGGGATAAAGTGCTCAATATCAGAGATAGAGCGTATGTAAATATAAATATAAAAGTGAACATTGAAGTCAACACTCAGAGGCGACAGGCTGTTTCATACTGGACGCAATCGTCTAGCATGAAAGAGCCTGTCGCCTCTGAGTGTTGACTTCAATGTTTACTTTTATATATATATATATATATATATATATATATATATATATATATATATATATATATATATATATATATATATATATATATATAGTTGCTCGGAATACAAAATCGGAGAAGCGAGTTCAAAATCCAATCGGGTTCGTTATATTCATTTATGCGTAAATACCCTTAGAAGGGTAAGAATCCACATCTTTCTCACAAGATAGGGGTTAATTAGTAGGACTTGTATCAATATATCATTATTATCTAAAAAAACAATCTAAAAATAATTTCTGGCTTTAAATAACATGTAAGAGGTTGATAAAATGTAAAAGCGGAATAATCAAACTTTTTCATTGATAATTTGTTCATTTTTTCTTTTGCCATTTCGCTCTCATTTATCTTTTTATCTTTTTCATTCACTTCTCTCACGTTTACTTCTTTCTTTTCTTCATTGATCCTTCCTTTTCCTTTCCTTTCCTTATCTTCGCATTTTTCCCATTCCTTCTTCGTTTCATCTCTTTATCCCTAACTTCTTTGTTCCTTTCTCTATTTACTCCATTTGAATATTTCTATCATTTCTATTTTTCTATCTTTTTTCTTCTTAATTCTTTTTCTTTCTCCCTCCATTCCTTCATTACTTCTTTTTTTTCTTACCTCTTTCTTTCTTCTCCTTCTGTCTATAGTTGTTGTGGTAAACCCTCCTACAGTAGAATGAACTCTTCCTCCTCTTATAAATACTAACTGCGAGACTTTCTATGGCAGTCGGTTGTGAAGCGGAGACGTAGCGTTAACCTACGGTTCGGACGCACACCTCTATCTGCTTTTTACTAACACTCTTGCTTTGTATATATCTGTTATTTCAGTACACATGTTCAACCTACCTTCGTCTTCCGTGTCTTTCTTTCTGGCCCTTAAACAGGCCACAACAATATTTCTCCTTCTTTCTCTCCCTTCTTCTCTTATTCCATTTCAGATTCTTTTTCTGTCTCCCTCCATTCCTGCACCACTTCCTTTCTTTCTTACGTCTTTCAATCTTCTCTTTCCGTTTTCTCTTTCTATCTATCTTTTTCCTTCCTTCCTTCCTTTATTCTTTTCTTATTCCATTTCTGATTCCTTTTCTGTCTCCCTTCATTCCTCAACACTTACTGTATTTCATGCGCCTTTCATTCTTCTCTTTCTGTCTGTCTTTTCCCTTCTTTCCTTCCATCCTTTTTTCTTATTCCATTCCTGACCTTTTACTTCCTCCCTCCATTCCTGAATCACTTCCTTTCTGACATCTGTCCTTCTTTTCTTTATGTCTATCTTTTTCCTTCCTTCCTTCATTCCTTCCTTCCTTCTTCTTATTCCATTCCTGATTCTTTACCGTTCTCCCTCCATGCCTCCATCACTTCCTTTCATTCTTCCTTCCCTACTTTTTCTTATTCCATAGCTGATTCTTTTTTCTTTTTCTCCTTCCTTTTATACATCACTTCCTTTCTTTCTTACGTATTTCCTTTTCCTCTTTCTGTCTATCTATCTTCCCCCCTTCTTCCTTCCTCCCATTCGTCTTTTATTATTACATTCCTAATTATTTTTCTTTCTTCATCCATTCCTGCATCACTTTCTTTCTTTCTCATGTCTTTCCTTCTTCTCTTTCTGTCTATCTATCATTTCTTTCCTTCCTCCCCTTCTTTTCTTATTCCATTCCTGATTCTTTTCCATTCTACTTCCATTCTTGCATCACCTCCATTTTTCTTACATCTTTCCTTCGTCTCTTTCTGTCTATCTATATCTTCCTTCCTTCCTTCCTTCCTTCCTTCCTTCCTTCCTTCCTTCCTTCCTTCCTTCCTTCCTTCCTTCCTTATTCCATTCCTGATTCTTTTTCTTTCTCTTTCCATTCCTGCAACACTTACTTTATTTTTTTACATCTTTCCTTCTTCTATTTCTCTGTTTTTCCTTCTTTCCTTACCTTCTTTATTCTTATTCCATTCCTGATTCGTTATCTCCTTCCATTCTTGCATTACTTCTTTTCTCTCTTACTTCTTCCTTTCCTTCTATATCTGTCTATCTATCTTTTATCTTCATTTCTTTCTATTTTTCGTAATCCATTCCTTATTCTTTTTCTTTCTCCCAACATTCATGCACCCTTTCTTTCTTACGTATTTCCTTTTCCTCTTTCTGTCTATCTATCTTTTCCTTCCTTCCTTCCTTCCTTCTTTCTTTCTTTCCTTCCTTCCTTATTCTTTTTTTATTCCATTTCTGAATTTTTTTTCTTTCTTCATCCATTTCTGCATCACTTCATTTCTTTCTTACTTCTTTCCTTCTTCTCTATCTTTTTCCTTCCTTCCTTCTTTCTTTCTTTCCTTCCTTCCTTCCTTTATTCTTTTCTTCTTCAATTCATGATTCTTTTTCTTTCCCCCTCCATTCCTGTATCACTTTCTTTCTATTTTACGTCTTTCCTTGTTCTCTTTCTTTCTATCTATCTATCTATCTATCTATCTATCTATCTATCTATCTATCTTTTTCCTTCCTTTTTTTCCTTCCTGCTTTCCTTCCCTTCTTTTTCCTTATTCCATTCGTGATTCTTTTTCAATCTCCCTCCATTCCTTCATCACTTCCTTTCTTTCTTAAGTTTTTCCTTCTCTTGTTTCTGTCTATCATTTTCATTCCTCCCTCCCCTTCTTTTCTTATTTCAGTTCAGATTTTTTTTCTCCTTTCATTCCTGCATCACTTCCTTTCTTTCTTACGTCTTCCCTTCCACCACAAGAATAAAAATAAAATAAAATGCTCCAGGCATCCCTATCGTCTCGAATTTTCTCTGAAATTAAATTATACACTTTGAGAAACTCTTCCTCGTTTTTCGCTCGTCAACTGTTAGTTATCGATAATGAATACGACCCATCGACTGCGAGTAATTACCTAAATATTAAGAATTAAGGTCTTGATTATCAGGTAAGAGAAAGAATGGTTATGAAGTAAAAGGCTCTGTTCTAATTTACAGCGACACAATCAATACATTCACGACTATATCTGCTTACGTCTCTTTGTTGCTATCCTTTTTATTTCTTTCTTTTTTTTTTCCTTTTTCATCTTTTAGAAATAATAACGGTCGCATCAGAAAAAAAAACTGATATAAAATAAAACATCACTTTTCTTTAAATAGGATAATTATGAATGATAAACAAAGAGAAGCGCTTTAAATACCCGTTTTAATGTGAAGACATCGATAAACGTGCTTCCTTCCACATCCCAAAGTCAAGCTATTAAAGAACTAGCTCAGGAGTTAAAACGTAGATTTTCAAAGCTAAAGGTTCAATTTAAAATCTACTTCTTCGTTCAGGAGACGATTATGTCACTCCAGAATATCCCATCTTTCATAAGTCTAAGCAATATATATATATATATATATATATATATATATATATATATATATATATATATATATATATATATTAAAAAGAAGATTGAACGCGCAAACGTTTTTGGTTTTAATGTGCATTTTTTTTTCAAATATATACGCTTGCTGTTTAAAAAATACACTTTTCTCTAGTTGGAACAACTATAACCCCTTCCCTACATATAGGGACAATTATAACTTTCCCTACAGTTATAACCTCTTCCCTATATATATATATATATATATATATATATATATATATATATATATATATATATATATATATATATATATATATATATATATATTCTATTCCCGATTCTTTTTCTTCTATCTCCATTCTTATACGACTTCCTTTCTTTCTTACATCTTTCAATCTTCTCTTTCCGTTTTTTTCTTTCTATCTATCTTTTTCCTTCCTTCCTTCCTTCTTTTCTTATTGCATTTCTGATTCTTTTTCTTTCCCCCTTCATTCCTGCACCACTTACTTTATTTCATGCGTCTTTCATTCTTCTCTTTCTGTCTATCTTTTCCCTTCTTTCTTTCCATCCTTTTTCTTATTCCATTCCTGACCTTTTACTTCAACCCTCCATTCCTGAATCACTTCCTTTCTTTCTTACGTCTTTCCTTCTTCTATTTCTATGTTTTTCCTTCTTTCCTTACCTTCTTTTTTTCCTATATATATATATATATATATATATATATATATATATATATGCAGGTGTGCAGGAAAATAGGAAAGAACACGTTAGGTAAATAATCCGGTGTTCCTTAGTATTTTTGCTTTTATTTTCAAAAAGACAGTGCTCCATACAGAAGTAGAGCTTATATTTATTATAATATTTTTTGTTTTAAAAAATATGATTCCTTCGCTACATAAGAGTTCTCATGTTTCAAAAGCAAGAGCCAAGACCCCTAATATAATTTTTGAAATTATGTTGAGTTAAGGTGTCTGGTCACGCTTCCTCGTCAAGCGAGAATTTGGGATTCCCAAATTCTCGCTTGACGAGGAAGCGTGGTCTGGTCACGTCTGGGATTCCCAAATTCTCGCTTGACGAGGAAGCGTGACCAGACACCTTAACTCAACATAATTTCAAAAATTATATTAGGGGTCTTGGCTCTTGCTTTTGAAACATGAGAACTCTTATGTAGCGAAGGAATCATATTTTTAAAACAAAAAAATATTATAATAAATACATATATATATATATATATATATATATATTGGTTTCCACCGTATATGTAAAACTGCCCAGTACAAGACTGCTTCTTGTCTCTCCTTGAGCAGACGACCCACATGTTACATGTCTAATCAAACTGCCGTGAAATTCATTTTTAACAACCCACCATTTGCAAGACCCCATAAGGAAAATTCTGTTTGATAACACGATCATCGTTCATAAATCCGGTAACTGAAAACATCTTGCTGCTTTAGAAGCACTACATAAAACATCTGGCACCGATTATTAATCTTAGGTTATTTTACAACTGAAACAATATACACATGTTTGTTTGTCTTTAAACAAAACGGAAAGCCAACTTGAAATCCAGCCAAGTTCCTTTCACGGGACTGAGAATAAATGCTGCTATTAGGCAATATGCATCGCACAAATACATCTTAAACGACAACAAACAACAAACTCATTGAAATTAACAACAAACTCATTGAAAATAACTACAGAAGTCACTGAAACCGAGTGGGCCAATAAAAAATCTCAATAGAAAAAATAAAAAATGTATTTGTCTGTCATATTCAAAAAAACATATTTGAAAGAATGGGTGCTACTCAAATATACATTATATATAAATATATATATATAAGTCAATACTGAGAGGCGACAGTCTGTTTCATGCTAGATGCAATTTTCAGGCCACACGCTCTATCTCTGATATTGAGCACTTTATCCAATAAATATAGCACATTTTAAGACTATATTTCTTCATATACATTATATATATATATATATATATATATATATATATATATATATATATATATATATATATATATATATATATATATATATATATATATAATTATTTATTTAAATATTATAACATAAATATGTTATAAAATCACTACAAAAATAGCCATTTTGTTTCAACACTCCCGATGTCTTATCAAGTGATGATGTTGAATTCACCGGGAGTGTTGAAACAAAATGGCTATTTTTGTAGTGATTTTATAACATATTTATGTTATAATATTTAAATAAATATTTATATCTGCTCTACTCTGTATTGAGCACTCTTTTAAGAATAATAATTTTTGGTTATTGGAATTTATTCCGTATATACCAATCCCACACTTGGGTATATATATATATATATATATATATATATATATATATATATATATATATATATATATATATATATATATGATAAAATACCTTTTTCAGCTATGTTATATTTATGGATTAAAGTGGTCAATTAGAGATAGAGTTTATGTAAATATAAAAGTGGGCATTGCAGTCAACACCCAGAGGGGACAGTCTGTTTCATGCTCAAACACAGTCGATAGTCAGATGATTGCGTTTAAGTATGAAACAGACTGTCTGCACTGGTGTTGACTTCAGTATCCACTTCGGGTTTCGATCCCAGCGTGAAGCAATCGGATGTCTAGTCACACGAAATAGTCTGTCTGTGGATGTCAACATATATATATATATATATATATATATATATATATATATATATATATATATGAAGAAATATAGTTTTAAGGCGTGCTATATTTATGGGATAAAGTGGTCAATATCAGAGATAGAGCGTATGTAAATATAAATATAAAAGTGAACAACGAAGTCAACACTATATATATATATATATATATATATATATATATATATATATATATATTTATATGAGAGAGAGATAGAGAGAGAGGGAGAAAAAATATAACTATTAACACACGAATATAAGTCTATCTATTCTTATGTCAATATATTCCGATGTAAATTACATGAAGAGTAATCACCAGACGTATAATAAAAAGTCAGTAAGGTAAAGTACGTTTACTGTTGAAGTTTGTTAAATTTTCTGTCTAGTGCTTTTCGTCATATTGTCCGTCTATTGGCGATTGTAATCAGACGATAATAGAAACCGGACGGTAGCCATTTTTGTTTCATAACACGAATTTCATTTTCTCTCTTTCATTTTTACTTTTTAATATTTTCTTTGTACCTTTCTTTCTTTCTTTATTTATTTCTTACTTTCTTTCTTTCTTTCAGTTGTTTTCACACTATTTTCATACGTTTTTCTTCTTCCTTCTGAAAATCGCTGTTTTTTTGTTGTTTTTTTTATAGTACATTTCTTTTTTTTATATACTTCCTTTGTTCTCTTTCTTTCAACCGGTTTGACAGCATTTCTTTTTATGTATCTTTCATTAATCCTTTCATTCATTTCTACACCTTTTCTTACTTTATTTCAACCGTTTTCAGGCATTTTCGTTCATTCGTTTATTTAATTTTTTTTCAATACTTTTTAATTCATTTCTGTCATTCAATTTTTCTTCCATTCTTATATCTCGTAACCATTTTCCCACCTTTTCTTCCTTTCTTTCTTTCTTTCTTTCTTCCCTTCTTTCTTTCTTCCTTTCTTTCTTTCTTTCTTTCTTTCTTCCTTTCTTTCTTCCTTTCTTTCTTTCTTTCAACAGTTTTCCCGTCCGATCTTTCTGTCTTTAAAGCCATTTTATTTATTTATTTCAAACATTTTCATTTTTTATTTGTTTATTTATTTCAAACATTATAATCACCTTTCAAATCATTCATTCATTCATTTCTTCTTTTTACGCCCTTTTATTCATTCAGTCTTCCTTTCTTTCTCTTATCGTGTTATAAGCCTATTCTTTTTACGTCCTGTCTTTCATTCTTTCTTTTTTCTTTCTTTCAACAGTTTCATACCTTTTCATTAATTCGTCCATTTATTCTTTCTTTGCATCCTTTTTACGCCCTTTCGTCCATTCATTCTTCCTTTATTTCTCTTGAGCATTTTACACACTTTCTTTTTCTTTCTTTCCTTCTTCCAACCGTTTTCACGTACTGTCTTTCTTTCATTCTGTTTTTCTCTCACTCAACCGTTTTCATGACCTTTTATTTATTCAACCATTGTTTATTTCTTTGAATCCATTTTACGCCGTTTCCTCCACTCATTCTCCCTTTCTTTCTTTTAACTATTTTTATTAACTTACTTTCTTTCTTTCAACCGTTTTCCCGTACTGTCTTTCATTCTCTCATATTTCTTTCTTTCAATCGTTTTGATGCCCTTTCATTTATTCATCCATTTATTCGTTCTCTGACTCCGATAAAAACTATCTTAACTAAAATACGCTAATAAAACCTGATTTACTTCAAAGAACACATATTCTATTCATACAAACGCATCCTAAAAATCTTGTCGGTATTAAATTACCCATTGAGATTGATATGCCGTAGATAAAATAAAACACAACAATTAAAACTTCAATGAAACCTGATCTACAAACTGATTTCTTACAAAAAAATACATATTCTATTTATATGAACCTATCCTAAAAATGTTGTCGGCATTAAATAACCCATTGAGGTTGATATGCCGTAAAACAAAATAAACCAAACCGATCTAAACCAAAGAATACATATTCTATTCATACGAATCTATCCTAAAAATGTTGTCAGGATTAAATAACCCATTGAGGTTGATATGCCGTAAAACAAAATAAACCAAACCGATCTAAACCAAAGAATACATATTCTATTCATACGAATCTATCCTAAAATGTTGTCGGCATTAAATAACCCATTGAGGTTGATATGCCGTAAAACAAAATAAACCAAACCGATCTAAACCAAAGAATACATATTCTATTCATACGAATCTATCCTAAAATGTTGTCAGCGCTAAATAACCCATTGAGGTAGATATACCGTAAAACAAAATAAACCAAACAAAACCTTTTTGCATCTGGTATCAATTTAACATATGTCTCCTTTTCTTTTTAATCTCGCGAGGTCCGGATTTATGTCTGTCTTTAGGTCACTATTATAACTTACTATATATTATTATATACGTATTATAAGCGTACATATATCGATCTTTTCAAGTCTTGCGTAAATCCGTTCAATATGTACCTTTTAGATTCTAGTGTCACGTGGTCCGATGTCTATGTTTCCAGATATATCAAAGGCAAGAGTGACGGTGGAAAGCAGGGCAGAAATTACCTTGCGAGATTGGGTAAATGAATGTCACAACAGGGGTTAGGAGATATACCAAAAAGACAAAATTTACTAAGAGCTACAAAGGGAAAGAAATTGTGGAGAGCCATGATCGCCTACATCCTGAATATACATCGCAGATATAGAACAAGAAAAATTGCGTAAATGGATGGCGTGCAGGATTTCGGAGAGTTAAATAAAACACAAAATTTCTAAAGATCGAAAAGGTTAGGAAATTGTGGAGAGCCATGATCGCCTACATCCTGAAGGGACATAGCACATAAAAGAAGAAAAACAAACTTGAGTAAAAGGATAGCGTACAGGGTTTAGGAGAGATAACAAAAACATAACATTTCTAAAGATCGAAAAGGTTAGGAAATTGTGGAGAGCCATGATCGCCCACATCCTGAAGGGACATGGCACATAAAAGAAAAACAAAGACTTGAGTAAATGGATGGCGTACAGGGTTTAGGAGAAATAACAAGAACGCAAAATTTCTAAAGATAGAGGAAGGAGAGGAAATTGTGGAGAGCTATCATCGCCTACATACTGCACATAAAGGAACAAAAAACTTGAGTAAATGGATGGTGTACAGCGTGTAGGAGAGATAGCTAAAAGACAATGTTAAGAGCTATAAAGGAGAGGAAATTGTGGAGAGCCATGATCACCTACATCCTGAAGGGACATGGCACATCAAAGAACAACAACAGACTTGAGTAAATGAATGGCGGAACAGGGTTTAGGAAAGATAACACAAAGACAACAGTTATTAAGAGCTACAAAGGAGAGGAAATTGTGGAGAGCCATGATCACCTACATCCTGAAGGGACATGGCACATCAAAGAACAACAACAGACTTGAGTAAATGAATGGCGGAACAGGGTTTAGGAAAGATAACACAAAGACAACAGTTATTAAGAACTACAAAGGAGAGGAAATTGTGGAGAGCCATGATCACCTACATCCTGAAGGGACATGGCACATCAAAGAACAACAACAGACTTGAGTAAATGAATGGCGGAACAGGGTTTAGGAAAGATAACACAAAGACAACAGTTATTAAGAGCTACAAAGGAGAGGAAATTGTGGAGAGCCATGATCACCTACATCCTGAAGGGACATGGCACATCAAAGAACAACAACAGACTTGAGTAAATGAATGGCGGAACAGGGTTTAGGAAAGATAACACAAAGACAACAGTTATTAAGAGCTACAAAGGAGAGGAAATTGTGGAGAGCCATGATCACCTACATCCTGAAGGGACATGGCACATCAAAGAACAACAACAGACTTGAGTAAATGAATGGCGGAACAGGGTTTAGGAAAGATAACACAAAGACAACAGTTATTAAGAGCTACAAAGGAGAGGAAATTGTGGAGAGCCATGATCACCTACATCCTGAAGGGACATGGCACATCAAAGAACAACAACAGACTTGAGTAAATGAATGGCGGAACAGGGTTTAGGAAAGATAACACAAAGACAACAGTTATTAAGAGCTACAAAGGAGAGGAAATTGTGGAGAGCCATGATTTCCTATATCCAGAATGGACATGGCACAAAAAATAAAAACAAACTTGAGTAAATAGATGTCGTACGGGGTTTAGGAGAGGTAACAAAAGATATTAAGAGCTACAAAGGAGAGGAAATTGTGGAGAGCCATGATCGCCTACATCCTGCACATAAAAGAAGAAAAATCTTGATTGATGGCAGAACATTGTTTAAGAGATAGAGCAAATGACAAAATTTACTAAGATATAGAAATGAAAGGAAATTGTGGGGAGCCATCATCGCCAACATCCTAACAGGACACAGCACATAAATGAAAAAGGTGAAGAAGAAGAAAGGTGCGTAAATGGATGTCATACAGGATTTAGGAAAGATAACAAAAACAAAATATTTCTGAAGAGCTAGAAAGGAGAGAAAATTGTGGAGAGCCATAATCGCCTACATCCTTAAGTGGCATGTCTCATAAAAACAGCAACAAATTTGAGTAAATGGATAGCAGAATAAGGTTGAGGAGAGAGTGAAATAGACAAAATTAACCAAGAGCTACAAAGGTGAGGAAATCGTAGAGAGCCATCATCGTCAACATCCTGAAAGGACACGACCAAGAGAAGAAGTCCAAACAATGTAAATTGTGTAAATAGATATCATATCTTATCTCAGAAATATAGGACGATGTCGTACAGATAAGTTCTCACTTCCCTCTTGCTATTGTTTCCTCTCCTTTTCTCTCCCCCCCCTCTCTCTCTTTCAATGACTGTTACATCCATTTTGGCTATTACTATCTTTCTTTTTCTTTCCCTCCCTTTTTCTTTTTCTGTTCTACTTCGCGCATCGTTTTTTCTTTCTCTCTGTGGACTCATTTTTTTTCTTTTCTTTTCTTTTCTTTTCTTTTTTAATTTTTATTACTTTTTTGCATCTTTTTCTTTCTGTTTTTCTAATTATTTCTCTATCTCTCTCGTTTTTTTCTTTTTCTTCAAATTTCTTCCTCTCTCAATCTCCCTCGTTCTTTCTTTTTTCCTCTCTTATTCTTTTTTCTTTCTTTTTTTTTTCCTCCCTCATTCTTTTTCTTTCTCTTTTCCTCACTTATTCTTCCTCCGTACTCATTCTATACCACTCTTTCTAATTGTTCATATATATCTTTCTTTCCTAATTTCTCTCCACGTTTATTGCGTCCACTCTCTTTTCTTCACTTTCTAATTCTTTTTCGATCACCCTCTCTCACTCTCTTTTCCTCTCTTTCGAATTCTTTTTCTCACAATCTCACCCTCTTTCCTCACCCTTTCTAATTCATTTTCTATCAGTATCACTTACTCCCTTTTACTCCCATTCTAATTCTTCTGTCGTGGTTTCTCAATCTTCCTTCCTCTCTTTCTAATTCTCTTTCTATCACTTTCACTCTTTTTTCCTCTCTTTTCAATTCTGCTTCTATCGCTTTCACTTTCTTTTCCTCTCTTTCCAGTTACGTTTCTATGGCTTTTACTCTCTTTTCCTCTCTTTCCAATTCTGTTTCTATCACTTTCACTCTCTTTTCCTCTCTTTCCAATTCTGTTTCTATCGCCTTCACTCACCTTTCCTCTCTTTCTAATTCTGTTTCTATCGCTTTCAGTATCTTTTACTCTCTTTCCACTTCTGCTTCTATCACTTTCACTCTCTTTTCCTCTCTTTCCAATACTGTTTCTATTGCTTTCACTCACCTTCCCTCTATTTCCAATTCTGTTTCTTTCGCTCTCACTCTCTTTTTGTGTCTTTCTAATTCTCTTTATATCGATTTCACTCTCTTTTCCTCTCTTTCCACTTCTGCTTCTATGACTTTCACTCTCTTTTCCTCTTTCTAATTCTGTTTCTATCGCTTTGACTCTCTTTTTCTCTCATTCTACTTCTGTTTCTGATGCTTTCACTCTCTTTTCCTCTCTTTCTAATTCTCTTTATATCGATTTCACTCTTTTTTCCTCTCTTTCCAATTCTGTTTCTATCGCTTTCACTTACTTTTTCTTTCTTTCTAATTCTGTGTCTAACACTGTCACTGTCGTCCTCTCCTTCTAATTCTCTTTCTCTCACTTTCACTCTCTTTTCCCCTCTTTCCGATTCTGTTTCTATCGCCACTCACTTTTCCCCTCTTTCTAATTCTGTTTATATCGCTTTCACTCGATTTTCCTCTCTTTTCACTTCTGTTTCTAACGCTGTCACTCTCTTTTCCTCTTTTTCTGCTTCTACTTCTCACGCTTTCACTCTCTTTTCAATCGTGTTTCTCTCGTTTTCACTCTGTTTCCTCTCTTTCTCATTATTTTTCTTTCGCTTTCACTATCTTTTCCCTCTCTCTAATTATTTTTCCGTCTCTATCGCTCAATCTTATGCGTCCTCTTACTTTCTTTCTATCTATTTCTTTTCTGCATTTTTTCTTTCCAATTCTTCTTCTCTCTTTCTCTTTCGCTATTTCGTCTATTCTTTTTTTAAGAATTTATTTCTCTATCGCTTTCGTTCCATCCTTTACTCGTACTTTCTCTCTTTTGTTATTCGTTTTCTTTTTGTCTCTCTTTCACCCCGTTCCTTTCTCTCACACTTCATAATACTTTCACTTTTTCTCTTTCTCCCACACACTCTTGTTGTCACACTCTCACAGTTTCTATCTTTCTCTATCTACCTGTCGCTCGCTATCTTATCACACGCATTTACTTTCTGACGCTTGCAAGCTTACTCTATCTCTATCTCTATCTCTTTTCTTATCTCTGTGCTTCTATCATTCTGACACTTTCCTTTTCTTTCTCTTTCACTGAAATTCTCTCTCTCTCTCTCTCTCTCTCTCTCTTACATTCTCGCCGTCTGTATCTTTTACTCAACATATCGTTTTCACTTTTTCTCTCTCGTTTTCACTCCCTCACATTTTCACCCTATCTTTCTCTCACTCTCTCTCACAAACATTCACCTTTTCAATTTTGCATGCCGTCTCTCTCTTTATCGCAATTCCCCTTTCTTTCTCTTATTTTCTTTCTTTCACTCTGTCTCTGCCTATAGGCAAAGGAAGACGAGTCTGGTTACGGTCGACAAATAAAAAACAAAAAAAAACCTACTCGACTAAGACATATAAATCATCGCAAATAATATTTCAGTAATAATTCTGGTTGTCCCCCATTTCATCATTTAGTTGGATCGACCGTTACGCCGTGTCAATACCTCATGAATAATGGACTATTCCGTTTTTGGCCGCGTGAAAACACGGAGATGAGAGACGCTACATGGTTTCAGTGAGAAAAAGAAAGAAAGAAAGAAAGAAAGAAAGAAAGAAAAAAGAACATAGAAGTTTTTATCGTCTGTTTCAATGAAATGGAAAGAGTTTTCAATTTCAAATCTTTTTTTATTTGTACAGCCTTACTGATAAATAGATTTACTAATAACAATGTTTGCAAGACAAGTATTCAGTTTGTATTTTAGTAATTGCATAAAACTGTTTGTATTCCGACACATATTCGCTATACCCAGAATGTGAGAATACAAACAGTTTATACAATTACTAAAATAATATTTGCGATTATATATATATATATATATATATATATATATATATATATATATATATATATATATATATATATATATATGCGTGTGTGTGTGTGTTTGTAGAGAGACAGACAGATACACAGGCAGACAGAGAGAACTATTTAAACTCTCTTCTAATACACACGAACAAAACTGGCCATAACTTTGATTTTATAAATGCCATCCTAATTTAAAAATAAATAAATAAATAATAAAACAAAATAAAATAAAATAAAAACAGAACATAACTCTTTAGGGAGAAAGTACTTCCAGGGCCTAACAATATTACCAACTATAAACACACGCCAAAAAACATTGCATTACATCATCAACCTTTATTGAATGTCTATTAGACATATACACACTCACACACACTCACATACACTCATACGCTTACGAATATACATTATCATTCGAATCCCACATAGACAAACTAGAATTACTATACACTTACACACATAAAGTAATATTTACGTTGTTTCAGATAGGCTTCGTATCCGTTAAATAAAAAAGTAAATATATATGCTGACGATTCACCAGTGTGTGGGCGAACCTCCCAGAATTGAGATGACCAAAGCCTGGCAGCTGATCTCTCTTCTGGCCCAGTTCTCAAAGCTCAGTGGCTCGTAATATTCAGTACCTCCAAAATTAGTAACGTCTTATCATCACAGAGCAGGGCCCTGAGTGCTCTCCTGTCGGTATAAACGGTTGAGGCTCCTTGAATTGAACACCTGCCTGGAATCAACCTCACACTAAACCTCAAATGGTAATAATATACACGATACATCACTACAAATGTTGGGGAAAAAATGATCGATTTTTTGTACCGATCCAGAAAGTACCTGAATCCGCACGTCAGGCTGGGCTTACGGCCACATCACGTTAAAACTGTCGTATGATCAACGAAGTTGAGCAACGTCAAGTCTGGCCAGTAGTTAGATAGGAGGCCGTTTGGGAATACCAGGTACTGTAAGCTTGGATGTGTGGGTGGTGTGATAGCTAAATGCTAGGAATTGTAAATCGATGGGCCGAGTTCTAATTCCCGTTGGGTTCGTCATATTCACTTACGTGAAAATACCCTTGGAGAGGTATGAATCTAGCTTTTCTTCACTCAATTATGAGTTAATTAATAAGACTTGTTTCACGAAAGCCTATTATTATCTAAAAAAAAAATGCATGTAAATTATTACGATTTCGGTATTAAATGACCCATAGAAGTGTTGATATGCCGCTAAACAATGATAACCAACAAACCAGTGAGTTGTCATGCTTTATATTCAGAAGAGTCAAATCAGACCCGAAATGTAATATTGCTGCCTTATATGAGCAGGAGATTCCCAGAATATTGATAGAGTTCAAAGGCGTTTGCGTTGCCTCTTGGGTGGTGGATTATTTTCCTCCCTGCAAAAAAAAAAAATAAAAAATAAGGAGAAAAAGCATTATTATGGCGAGAGAACAATGAAAGAACAAGAATTAAGAAAACTGATGATAAAGATTTACATTTAATTTACGAAGATTAAAGATGACTAGGAAGGAATAAAGATTTCCACAAGCGAGAAGTGCGATAGAAGAAAAGTTTATCTTAGAACTTACAGTTACATCTAGCAATTTCAACAGTGAAATAATGAAACCTTGCCGCAAATCTAATACTATTTACTAGATATTGCTCTGTATGGATTTGTATTGGGACACATAAGGTTACTGAGTTTTAGAATATGAGAAAAATATACTATGAAGGAAAGAGATCAATAAAAGAACAAGAATTAAGAAGAAAGATAATGATTGACATTGCATTTAAATTTTTGAAGATTAAAATTAATTGGGAAGCAAAATCCAAGAAGAGTTCCACAAGTGAGAAGTGTGATAGAAGAAAGTGTTAGCACAGAACTTATGGTTACATCTAGCCATTTCAACAGTAAAATAATGAGACCTTGCCGCCAATCTAGTACTGCGCTTAGGTTCATAAAGTCTAGGTACCCTAGAGGAAAGTTGATCAGGGCAATGACCATGAAAGTATTTATAGAAAAGGCACAGAGAAGCTATATTAAGGCGGTGGAAAAGTTACTGATTTCTTCAAGAATCTCTAAATATATAGCAAAAGCACCGAACTCGATATGGTAACAGTTTTCAAAGCAAGACATAAGAGTAAAGCAGTAAACAAAAGATTGATGGTATTTTTTTCTTAATCCTTTAATAGTAGAGTGACCTATTTTCAGTTAGCAGTTAATGCAAGAAAGGAATAAAGTCTAAATACCATGGGGGCAAGTTCATTAGAATAATTACCACGAAATCATTTATAGAATAGCCCCAGGGAAGATAGGGGAAAAAGAGAAGAAAAAAACATAAATAAGTAGAGATAACCGTAACAGAACAGGGATTGAGTAAACAGAAGATAACGATTGACATTGCATTTAAATTTTTGAAGGTCAAAGTTGACTGGGAAGTAAGAAGCCGAAAGAGAGATGCACAAGTAACAAGTGCAGGAGAAGAAACTGTTAGCTTAGAACTTACGGTTACATCTAGCCAATTCAACTGTGAATTGATGAACACCTAATTGCCAATGTAGTACTGCACTTAAATTCTTACAGTCTATGTAGCATAGAGGAAAGTAATATTTATTTTGAAATTACCAAAATGTGGCACAAGACCAAAAGTGGAGATAGGGGAGGGTTGGTCTTCGATCTGACTTATCTTAAACTTAACTAGCCACAATTACTGACCCAAACATAGCACAGTATTCCTTATACCAAAACAACACATTCTTACTTAACATTCTCAAGACATTCACCATAATACCTCAAGTCTCTATGAAGTCCTAACTAGTTCTCATATAGAGGAAAGTTCATTAGAAAATCTACCATGAAAGTATTTATAGAAAAGGCACAGAGAAGTTACTTTACGGCGGTGGGAAATGACTGAGGCTGAGATGCCATTTCAGGGCCAATAACATTACAGATTATCTTTTACATTTTATCAATGATCTATAAATATAGCAGGAGTACCAGACCATATCTAGCAGCAATATTCAAACACGAACGAATAGTAGACTTATAAATATGTAAGATAGATTTTTGGGGAAAATGTCTGGCAGTGAGCCAACTTTCCTAGCAGTGTCGTCTTCTTTATGTGCGAGATCCTCTCGGGTCATAGGAGATCATGACTCTCCAAAACTTCCTGTCATTTCTAGCTCTGAATAAAATTTGTCTTTTGTTACTTCTCCTGGATCCCGTTCCGCCATCCATTTACTGAAGCTCACTGCGTTGTTTTCCTCTGTCCCTGTGAGTATCAGATTTTCCAAGCCCTCCTTCCTCATTATGCGCACTGGAAATTTCTGCTATCTCTTACTGATGTTAAGTACGTTTTCTTATTGTTTCCATTTTCTCTAAAATTTTGTCGTTTTCAGTTCATGGTGTCCTCAGCATCTTTCTGTATTTTGTGATGTCAACGAACACTCGTTGCCACTTTCGGAATACTCGTTATAGTAGAGACTTTGTAATCGCAGATGCACCTATAGTATGCCGTTGAACAATGCTGGTATCAGACGCCTTCGTATAACACTCACACTAATAGTACTTGCTCGATAATACTCGCTTGAATAGTAACCACCGAATAGTAATCCGTATAGTGATCCGAATAGAGAAATAGTATAGTGAATAGAGTAGAGAATAACGGTCCGTATAGTAATAGAGGATAGAATAGAAATAGTGATTCGTATAGTAATAGAGGATAGACTAGGAAAGGAGATCAATCTAGACGTCACGTGACTTCCTATATATACGTTTCCTCTACGGTCACGTGGTCCACTTAATTCAATAATGGGACCGCCTGTGTTTGTAGCCATCGAACAGTGATCCGTATAGTGATCAGTATAGAGAAGAGAATCGCGATCCGTAAATAGTAATAGAGGATAGACTAGGAATGGAGAGCAATCTAGACGTCATGCGACTTCCGATATATGCGGTTCCTCTACGGTCACGTGATCTACTTAATTCAATAATGGGATCGCCTGTGTTTGCTAACTGGCGATCTATGTTCAAACTCGAGTGTCGGCAGCGACACTTTATTCCTATATAACACATTGTTATGATTATTATTAGTAGTAATAGTATATTTTGTGATGTCAACGAACACTCGTTGCCACTTTCGTAATGCTCGTTGTATTAGAGACTTTGTAAACCCAGATACAAATATATTAACGCCATTAAACAATAATGGGTCAGACGCCTTCGAATATTACTAGCACTAATAGTACTTGCTCGATCGACAAGTAACCACCGAGTAGTAATCCGAATAGTAATAGTTTGGTGTTCCCCAATGCTCTATCCTGAATCCTACACTGTTTCTGATATTCATTAACGATCTTCCTGATGTCATCAATTCCCAAGTTGACATCCACGCTGACGACACTACTATTTACTCCCGTCTCAATAGTAAATCCGGCATCGCTGACAAAACTAACCTGGCCGTAGCCCTAGATAAGGACCTCCAAACTGTGGTTGACTGGGGCAGGAAAAGGCTTGTAAACATTAATGCCTCTAAAACAAAACTACTCGCATTTGCCCACCACAGAGAAGCCTCCCTGCCTCCTATCAGAATGGCTGATGCTCAGCTGCACGAGAGCGCCTCTTTGCGCCTGCTTGGTCTCAGGCTGTCCACTGACTTGAGGTGGGACAACTACATTGAATCAATAGCTTCATCTACCGCAAGAAAAGTTGGTTCCCTCTGTCGCGCCAGAAGGTTTTTTCTTCTCGCCTACAAATCAACCATTCGTCCGTGTATGGAATACTGCTTCAAAATATGGTCTGGTGCTCTCGTTGTTCATCTCGAGATATGCAACGTGGTTGGTTAGCTGACATCCCGTCTGCAGTCGCTATCTCACAGGCTTGCTGTGGCTTCCCTCTGCCTTATCTACAAGTACTTTCATGGCAACCGTTGCGACGGGCTACATTCACTGATTCCCAAACTGCAGGAACTTCTATTACAACAGCTTCTTGTCTCACACCTCCCATCAGTGAAACTCCCTTCCTATTACTTGCTTCCCTGGTAGCTATAATCTTCAAATATTCAAATGTAATGTCAATCGACATCTTCTGATCCCTGTCCTTCTCTTTATCTTTTTCACAAACACTCCTCTTTAGGCCTACTCCTACTCCCACTCTATTTAAGCCCTTGCATGCTAGTGGCAATCCTGCCTTGCTTGGGGCGAATTGCTTAAAAAAACTTAGACGCCACGCTAATTCCCATATATACATTTCCTTTAGAATCACGTGATCTACTTATTCAAAATGGAATCACCTGTGTTTTCTCTCTAGTGATCTGTGTTCAAACTCCAGTGTCGGCAGCGACACTTTATTCCTGTATAACACTGTAGAACCACACTTCTGTTGCTTCAAGTTTCTTCTTCATCTTTGAGAAGATTGTTAATTATTCACTAGTATATAGGCGGGCTGATATCACAGACCTAGCAATTGAGGCAATATAATCTTCCCGCTTCATGCCAGGGGAAAATGTCAGTCCGAGAAGGGCGCAATGAGTCACTCGGCTGGAGGTTAGCATCAGCCATGCTGACGGAAGACAAAAATATTTCTCTCGTTTATACTACATATCTTCATAATATTTACTTGTTAATTATTCCTTCTCTGCTCACATCGCAACCTCATTTAGTAACCCTCTACGTTGAGTGGCTCTCGAGTTTTATATCGGATGAACATTATCATTGACAAATCTCTCTCTTCCAATTTGCGAACCCTAGTTACTATATTCTTAACCCTTTGAGCCCTGAATACCGCTTTACCGGTGGTAGAGAAAAATGACGTAATGCCTAGTCATCGGTTGAATAGTGGTAGAGAAAAATGACTTAATGCCCAGTCACCAGTTGAACGGTGGGTAAACACTTGTAATTATTTTTATATCTACCTTGAAACATTAGATACCAATTATTTGCAAATTTTGACTCAGGAGCTCAGGTAGAAGAGTTAAAATTGTTCAGGAACGTAGGGCTCAAAGGGCTAAAAATATTATAATAGTGAAGAGTGTATCTCGTCAAAGTGTTGAGATAAAGGGCTACAATGATAATATGGGATCATTATTATTTTAAGTGACGTTCACCCTGTCGAGCTAGAGGGTTACAGAGTAAGAAGCA